>JARQOD010000003.1:215667020-215825350 GCA_033576555.1 Oophaga sylvatica | reverse complement strand
GGAGAGAGAGAGAGAGAGAGAGAGAGAGAGAACAATTCCGACGGATCCGGCCAAAAACGGATGCAACGCAGTGACATCAGGCGCGATCTGGCGCTAATGTAAGTCAATGCTAAAAAAACGCATCCTGTACCGGATCCGTTTTTTTAAAAAAAACGCCAGATCGCACAGACTGGATCGCAGTAGCTGGAAAGCAGGCTAGCAGGACGCAGTATGGAACGATGCTAGAGATTCCTATAAATCAGATGGGCTCAAGAACATTGGAAGGGAGCGCTAATACGTCGTCTTTCATGACGCGGTCGTCAAATCATTAATTATAACATATATAATTATAAAACATATACAGTGACCACCAATCTGTGCTGAGGGGCGTGGAAAAGGTTGCACTCAATCTTTAACAATACATGCTGTGTGACAGGTCCCAACGACCGCCGAGGTCGTTATACAGATCGCTGATCGCTGATGTGTCGTTTATGAGATCTTCCTGTTTGGAAGCTACTAGCGACCATATAGTGATCACACCAACTATCTCGCCAGGTCGTGTTGTTGTCATGATCGCTGGTGCGATCGCTTAGTGTGACAGTACCTTTATGCCCACACAAAGTATGATGACCCCACGCAGTGTGATTGTCCCACAAACGTCACACAAAGTATGATGATGCCCCACAGCACCCCACACAGTGAGATTGTCACCACAGCCTCCCATACACTATGATATTCACCACAGCACCCAATATACAGTATGACAGGCACTACAGACCCCCACACAGTATGATGTCCACCACAGGCCCCTATATAAAGTGTGATATGCACCAAACCCCCCGTACAGTATGAGGACCCCCCCCGAAGCCCACATACAGTATGATGTCCCCCATAACCATCCCATACAGTGTGGTCACCATAGCCCCCAATATAGTATAATGTTCCATATAGACCTCTAGATAGTATAATTCTCACCATAGCCACCCCACACATTATGAAATCCACCACAACTACCCTACAGAGTAAGATGGTCCCCTTCACAGCCACCCCATACAGTATGAAAATGAAAGATCCCCCATACACTATCAAGATCCCCGTAGCCCCAATACTGTATGACAGTCCCTACACAGTCCCCTATATAGTATGATGGTCCACTTTTCAGCCCACCATATAGTATTATGGTCCCTCCAACAGCCCACTATATAGTATGATGGTCCACCCAACACCCACCCATATTGTATGATGCTACACACTCACAGCTTCTAAGTAGTATGATGGTACCCACAACATTACAATATATAGCATGGTGGTGCACCCCACAAACCAAGAAGAATAGACTGTTATCTACAGTGGGGAAAAAAGAATTTAGTCAGCCACCAATTGTGCAAATTCTCTCACTTAAAAAGATGAGAGAGGCCTGTAATTGACATCATAGGTAGACTACAACTCACAAATTAGAAAACAAATCCAGAAAATCACCTTGTCTGATTTGGCAAGATTTATTTTGCAAATTATGGTGGAAAAGAAGTATTTGGTCATTAACAAAAGTTCATCTCAATCTTTTGTTATATATCCTTTGTTTTCAATGACAGAGGTCAAACGTTTTCTGTAAGTCTTCACAAGGTTGGCACACACTGTTGGTGGTATGTTGGCCCATTCCTCCATGCATATCTCCTCTAGAGTAATGATATTTTGGGCCTGTCGCTGGGCAGCACGGACTGTCAAATCCCTCCAAACGTTTTCTATGGGGTTGAGATCTCGAGACTGGCTAGGCCACTCCAGGACCTTCATATGCTTTTTACAAAGCCACTCCATTGCCCTGGCAGTGTGCTTAGGATCATTATCATGCTGAAAGACCCATCCATGTTTCTTCTTCAATGCCCTTGTTGATGGAAAGAGGTTTGCACTCAAAATCTCACGATACATGGCTCTATTTATTCTTTCATGTACACGGAGCAGTCTTCCTGGTCCCTTTGCATAGAAACAGCCCCAAAGCATGATATTGCTACCCCCATACTTCACAATAGTTATGGTGTTCTTTGGATGCAACTCAGCATTCTGTCTCCTCGAAACACAACGAGTTTTGTTTCTACTAAACAGTTCTACTTTAGTTTCATCAGACCATATGACATTCTCCCAATACTCTTCTGGATAATCCAAATGCTCCTAGTAAACTTCAGACGGGCCCAGACATATACTGGCTTAAGCAGAGGGACACATCTGGCACTGCAAGATCTGATTAGCTGGGACCTGTAACTTTGCGATCACAATGGCATCTCGTGTCTGTGCGTGGCTGGGGCGCCTGGCTGGGACCGGTCACTTTGCGATCGCAGTAGCGTCTCGCATCGCAAGGGCCACCAGTTTATTGCGCACGTACGCTGTGACGTCATGACCCTGGCATTATTAACATCTATAGAACATGTCGGCAAGGCAGCGTGCAGCACCGTGGGGAGAGGCAGAGGTGCGTTACCTCGTGAAAAAAAGTGATGCATGGGACTATGAGTGCAGGATCCCGCCGGCGCGTCCCATGCATCACAAGAAGGCGGTCCTCTGCCGAATCAAGAGGGACCTTTCTCTGCAGTTCGGGGTGGAGAGGACACCCACCCAAATAAGGAAGAAGCTGGTGGACCTGCGCTACCGGTCAAGCGATAGGGTCGCCAGCATCCGTGCACAGTTTCACAGGCATCGTGGTGAGTGTTGGTGAGGGTATCTGGAGAGGCTAGGTTAAGGCTGTGACAGGAGTACCAGTAGTGATGGGGTTACAGGCAGTGACGGGAGTACCAGTAGTGATGGGGTTACGGACAGTATAGTCATCCATACAGTATTATGGGCACCACATAGTGCTCCATACAGAATGGGCTCCATATAATGCTCCATACAGAATAGGCCCATATGTGCTCCATATGATGCTCCATATATAAAGTGCCCTATATGATGCCCCATAAATAATGAACCCCATATGCTTTAGTATATGATGGGCCCCATATGATGCTCAAGTGTATAATGGGCCCCGTTTAATGCTCCAAATATAATTGTCCCCATATATAATGCTCCATATATAATGGGCTCCATGTGATGCCCCATAAATAATGAACTCCATATGATGCTCTAGTATATGATGGGCCCTATTTATAATGCTCAAGTGTATTATGGGCCCCATATATAATTCTCCAGTGTATAATGCTCCCCATATATTGCTCCAAGCATTAAAAAAAATGAAAGACCTCTCCTCGCTGGGCACTGCTGTACTCTGGACTCCTCAGCGTCGCGATCTTATAGCTATCACTGTGATTGTTCAGGCAGAGGGCGCACAGACGTGACGTCATCGCGCTCTCTGACCTGAATGTCACTGTCAGGAAATGCAGAAGATGTCACAGCGGTGGAGCAGGGAGAGGTAAGTATTGCAAGTGCTGGGGCCCTGAGCAAGCAGGGGGGACCCACTCTGGGCGCCCGCACTGGCACAGGGCCCCTCATAGTACGCCGGTGTCTCTGACAGCGAGTAGGCCCCCCCACCTGCTCAGGGCCCCGTCATTTGCCCGGGTGCGCCAGGTGTTGACGCCGGCCCTGCAGGCAGTGACGGGAGTACCAGTAGTGATGGGGTTACAGGCAGTGATGGGAGTACAGAAGTGATGGGTTTAGTAGGAGTATTCCACTCAATTGTATTTTTTTTCACCAGCACCACCATCACCAGCTGCTCCATTACCAGCTGCTCCACCCTCACCAGCATCATCTGCGGGAACCCCTCCTCAAGGCGCTACCCCGCCTCCACAGTTTGGGTCCTCCACATCCTCCCCCATAATTGGCTTCTCTACAGTGTCACTCCGTGACATTTATGCAGGCTCGCCTTCAGGTAATTTACGCACAAAATATAAGCTTCAGACAAGTTTGAAAACATTGTTAGGTCTTAAAAAGTGTAAGGGCTGTCGTGATATATCTATTTTTCTGTGTTTCCCTTGCCAGTGGTGCCACAGGTTCTGGGTGGGCGATAAGCGGCTCTTCGGCTGAAGCGCAATCAGCCCAAAACCGTAAGTGTTAAACAGCAAACATGTAACATGTACATGTTGATGTTGCAACAGAATTCCCTGGTTAACTGTTACCATTACCTCCACAGAAATCCCCACTGCCCAGGACCTGTTGGCATCGCACAGGCGGCTAATGGCAGCAATGGTAGACCACGGGTGATGTTGGAGAGATTTGTGGCTAGCCTCCAAAGGGGGGCAGTCAGTAATTTTTTTTTTATTAGTATTTTATTCTTTTATTGTTTTTTTATTTTGTTTGCTAAAAAAAATGATATATATGACTACAAATATATATTATATATTTTAAGTTTATATACGCAGCTGTGGTGTATTATTTGTTATTATTTTTTATTATAAGGTTTTAGCGCTAGTGTGACCAGGGCCTTTAAAAGAAATGTTAATTTTTGAAATTTTTTTCATTTTATTTTTTTACCAATGCTGGAACTCCTATGACTGCTGGTACTCCCATGACCCCGTGTGTGACAAGTAGATACAAGTAGATGGAATAAAAATACAACATTTTAATAGTTGTCAAAATATTGTTGACATTAATAACAAACATAAGAATAAAAGACCACAATTCACTAGATAAATAAGATTTTTATTAAAAAAAAATGTAACAATGTAAAAAAATATATAGACAACAAAAAACTTTTGAAAATATTTGAAAAACTACAGCTGCTGGTAAAATGTCTCGTTGCCATTACCACGTTGCCTTGGCGGTGTATAAAAAAAAGGTGGTGTAACAACGTTTGGGTTCGGCACAGGATTGTGCGGCCAAGAGTACTCCGGGTAGTGCTGTCTGGCCGTGACAACAGACATGTCATTAAGTTTTCCTATTGCCGCTTGACCCAACACCTCAAGCATGAGTCTCTCAGCATGAACACGCGGTATTGGATCCAGTGTTGGTAGTTTCTCATTAGCATAGTAAGCAAAGCCTGTGATTTGTGGTTGTTTTTTTTCCGTCGTAAGGACTTTTTTGGCTATTTCAATAAATTCTGGAGTAGCCGAGGTGGGAGCCTTCCTTTTTCTGCCTGAAAATGTAAGTCGGCTCCGCACAGATGAGGATGGTGGCTCAACTGCTTCGTCCTCTTGGACCAACGCCATGCTGTCTTCTTCAGTCGTGTTTGACGGAGGTGTGGAGACAGCCTCTTCTGTGTCCTGCATGAACAAAAAACTAATGTTAAATCACAAAGAAAAAGAAATTTATCTTCACACTATAACACCCAAATACAGCAAAATGTGAAAACGGGACTTGTAAATGGATAGGCCTCAACCGTTGAGCTAGATAAATTATCAGTACATGAATGGATAAATTCAGCCATTTTATCTACATTTCACAATTATATTTTTAATTTCAAGTCCACTTTGGCATGTACATTAAAATGTGTTTTAATACAAAAGGTACTTACATGTACGACAGGGGAGTCCTGCTGGATCACTGGGTCTGATGCCAACATGGAAGTCGTTTGTCTGGGTACTTCTTGGTCCCTCGTGAAAGAAAAAAGCTCAAAGTACCACAATTTGGGGACATACACATCTTCAGACCCGGCTCCAGACTTGCTAGAATTCTCTACTTTATTTAGTTCCTTCTTGTAAACTGTGCGGAGGGCCTGAATCCGTTTTTTGACTGATGACTCATCCACTGTTTCATCGGGATAACGTTTTTTTGCAAAGCTCAACCAGTTTTTCGTACGCCTCCTTTTTCAGCCTGTTGCTGTAATCCGCCGACTTTATTTTCCACAGGCAAGGCATCGAGCGGTACATCTCGATGAATTCCCGCAGGAAATCATGCTTATCGGCCATCTGTAATAAAAAAAGGATTATGTGAGAACGGCAGAATGTTTAAATAAAATGCTTACATAGCCTACAACATAGAACACAGCAGGGATCATAAAATGGTGGTGGAGGGCGCGGCAGGACAAACAATGGCAGACCAAAAAAACTTCATAGATGGACAACTACGGTTAAAACAGCAGGGATCATAAAATGGTGGTGGTGGGCGCGGCAGGAGAAAACAATGGCAGACCTAAATAAAAGTCATAGATGGACAACTACGGTAAAAACAGCAGGGATCATAAAATGGTGGTGGTGGGTTCAGCAGGAGAAAACAATGGCAGACCTAAATAAAAGTCATAGATGGACAACTACGGTAAAAACAGCAGGGATCATAAAATGGTGGTGGTGGGCGCGGCAGGACAAAACAATGGCAGACAAAAAACAATTCATAGAGGGACAACTACAGTAAAAACAGCAGGGATCATAAAATGGTGGTGGTGGGCGCGGCAGGAGAAAATAATGGCAGACCTAAATAAAAGTCATAGATGGACAACTTCGGTAAAAACAGCAGGGATCATAAAATGGTGGTGGTGGGCGCGGCAGGACAAAACAATGGCAGACAAAAAACAATTCATAGAGGGACAACTACAGTAAAAACAGCAGGGATCATAAAATGGTGGTGGTGGGCACGGCAGGAGAAAACAATGGCAGACCTAAATAAAAGTCATAGATGGACAACTACGGTAAAAACAGCAGGGATCATAAAATGGTGGTGGTGGGCGCGGCAGGAGATAACAATGGCAGACCAAAATAAAAGTCATAGATGGACAACTACGGTAAAAACAGCAGGGATCATAAAATGGTGGTGGTGGGCGCGGCAGGACAAAACAATGGCAGACAAAAAACAATTCATAGAGGGACAACTACAGTAAAAACAGCAGGGATCATAAAATGGTGGTGGTGGGCACGGCAGGAGAAAACAATGGCAGACCAAATAAAAGTCATAGATGGACAACTACGGTAAAAACAGCAGGGATCATAAAATGGTGGTGGTTGGCGCGGCAGGAGAAAACAATGGCAGACTAAATAAAAGTCATAGATGGACAACTACGGTAAAAACAGCAGGGATCATAAAATGGTGGTGGTGGGAGCGGCAGGACAAAACAATGGCAGATAAAAAACATTCATAGAGGGACAACTACAGTAAAAACAGCAGGGATCATAAAATGGTGGTGGTTGGGCGCGGCAGGAGAAAACAATGGCAGACCTAAATAAAAGTCATAGATGGACAACTACGGTAAAAACAGCAGGGATCATAAAATGGTGGTGGTGGGCGCGGAAGAAGAAAACAATGGCAGACAAAAAAAATTCATAGAGGGACAACTACAGTAAAAACAGCAGGGATCATAAAATGGTGGTGGTGGGCGCGGCAGGAGAAAACAATGGCAGACCTAAATAAAAGTCATAGATGGACAACTACGGTAAAAACAGCAGGGATCATAAAATGGTGGTGGTGGGCACGGCAGGAGAAAACAATGGCAGACCAAAATAAAAGTCATAGATGGACAACTACGGTAAAAACAGCAGGGATCATAAATGGTGGTGGTGGGCGCGGCAGGACAAAACAATGGCAGACAAAAAACAATTTATAGAGGGACAACTACAGTAAAAACAGCAGGGATCATAAAATGGTGGTGGTGAGCACGGCAGGAGAAAACAATGGCAGACCTAAATAAAAGTCATAGATGGACAACTACGGTAAAAACAGCAGGGATCATAAAATGGTGGTGGTTGGCGCGGCAGGAGAAAACAATGGCAGACCTAAATAAAAGTCATAGATGGACAACTACGGTAAAAACAGCAGGGATCATAAAATGGTGGTGGTGGGCGCGGCAGGACAAAACAATGGCAGATAAAAAACAATTCATAGAGGGACAACTACAGTAAAAACAGCAGGGATCATAAAATGGTGGTGGGAGAAAACAATGGCAGACCTAAATAAAAGTCATAGATGGACAACTACGGTAAAAACAGCAGGGATCATAAAATGGTGGTGGTGGGCGTGGCAGGAGAAAACAATGGCAGACCTAAATAAAAGTCATAGATGGACAACTACGGTAAAAACAGCAGGGATCATAAAATGGTGGTGGTGGGCGCGGCAGGACCAAACAATGGCAGACAAAAAAAATTCATAGAGGGACAACTACAGTAAAAACAGCAGGGATCATAAAATGATGGTGGTGGGCACCGCAGGAGAAAACAATGGCAGACCTAAATAAAAGTCATAGATGGACAACTACGGTAAAAACAGCAGGGATCATAAAATGGTGGTGGTTGGCGCGGCAGGAGAAAACAATGGCAGACCTAAATAAAAGTCATAGATGGACAACTACGGTAAAAACAGCAGGGATCATAAAATGGTGGTGGTGGGCACGGCAGGAGAAAACAATGGCAGACAAAAAAAATTCATAGAGGGACAACTACAGTAAAAACAGCAGGGATCATAAAATGGTGGTGGTGGGCGCGGCAGGAGAAAACAATGGCAGACCTAAATAAAAGTCATAGATGGACAACTACGGTAAAAACAGCAGGGATCATAAAATGGTGGTGGTGGGCGTGGAAGGACAAAACAGTGGCAGATCAAAAAAACTTATAGATGGACAACTACGGTAAAAACAGCAGGATCATAAAATGGTGGTATGGGCACGGCAGGACAAAACAATGGAGATCAAAAAAAATTCATAGAGGACAACTACAGTAAAAACAGCAGGGATCATAAAATGGTGGTGGTGGGCGCGGCAGGAGAAAACAATGGCAGACCTAAATAAAAATCATAGATGGACAACTACGGTAAAAACAGCAGGGATCATAAAATGGTGGTGGTGGGCGAGGCAGAAGAAAACAATGGCAGACCTAAATAAAAGTCATAGATGGACAACTACGGTAAAAACAGCAGGGATCATAAAATGGTGGTGGTGAGCGCGGCAGGACAAAACAATGGCGAGCCAAAAAAACTTCATAGATGGACAACTACAGTAAAAACAGCAGGGATCATAAAATGGTGGTGGTGGGCGCAGCAGGACAAAACAATGGCAGACAAAAAAAAATTCATAGAGGACAACTACAGTAAAAACAGCAGGGATCATAAAATGGTGGTGGTGGGCACGCAGGAGAAAACAATGGCAGACCTAAATAAAAGTCATAGATGGACAACTATGGTAAAAACAGCAGGGATCAAAAAAAGGTGGTGGTGGATGCACCAGGACAAAACAATGGCAGACTAAAAAAAAAAAAAAAAAAAAAAAAAATTGATGGACGAGAACGGTTAACAACAGGTGGGATCTTAAAATGGATCTGTAAAGTTAAATGTGAAAAAAAAAACAGTACCTACCTTACAAGACATGTTTGTGATCCTGAAAAATAAATCCGCGGGAAACGCAATAGCGGCACAGACTGGATCGCAGCAAAACGCAATAACAGCACAGACTGGATCGCAGCAAACACAATAGTGGCACAGACTGGATCGCAGTAGCTGCAAAGAAGGCTAGCAGGACGCAGTATGGAACGATGCTGGAAATTCGAATGAACCACTTCCGCTCAAGAGATATGGAAAGGAGCGCTAATATGTCGTCCTTTATGACATGGTCATCCAATCACAAAGCGAGAGAGCTGTGATATAAACAGTCATGACATACAGTGACCACCAATCTGTGCTGAGGGGCGTGGAAAAGGTTGCGCTCAATCACGCCTATCGATGTCGTGATCTTTAACAATACATGCTGTGTGACATGTCCCAACGACCGCCGAGGTCGTTATACAGATTGCTGATCGCTGATGTGTCGTTTATGAGATCTTCCTGTTTGGAAGCTAACTAGCGACCATATAGCGATCACACCAACGATCTCGTCAGCTTGTGTCGTTGTCGTGATCGCTGGTGCTATCGCTAAAGGTACTGCCACACTACACAATCCCGCTAGCGATCTCGTTAGCGTCGCATACTAATGAGATCGCTAGCGGGATTGTTTTTATATCGCTAGTAGCTACCTAACTTAGCGATGTCGTTAAGGACGCTATCGCGGTTAGCGATCTCCTTAACGACTTTAGCGG
This sequence comes from Oophaga sylvatica, assembly GCA_033576555.1. NCBI lineage: Eukaryota > Metazoa > Chordata > Amphibia > Anura > Dendrobatidae > Oophaga > Oophaga sylvatica. Next base: position 215,815,466 of record JARQOD010000003.1, on the reverse strand, counting down.
TACAAAAGTACCGCTAAATCGCTAAGAAAAGGTGCTACACTTAGCGATTATACTTACCCAGCGGGAGCGCCGACGATAAAATAGGGTCCGGAACGATTCCAGCGACGAGCGAGATCACAGCAGGAAGCTCGTCGCTGGCAGATGCCGCACAGAACAACATCGCTAACGGGATCGCTAAATAGTGACGTTTTTTAGCGATCCCGTTAGCGATGTTGTTCAGTGTGGCATACCCTTTAGTGTGACAGTACCTTAAGCCTGTAATATTGACTAGTAAGTTGACATTTTATGTAACATATTGTGCTCTTATCCTTGATGACTAGTGATGTTTGCTGATATGCAAATTTTAAAATGGCCATGCCAGCAAGTTTGTTGACTTCCAAAACAGAGGAGGTAAACTATGCAAATAGATTACATAATCAAACAATGCGAGTTGGTTGTGACCATTCTTCCCCTTATCTGTGAATGCTGGATTGAAGAACACTTGTTAACCATAAAAAAGAGGTTATATGCCTCTGTATATGAGAGACAGAAATTGAGCCAAGATGTCCAAACAGCCTGAGACTCTGCAGGACTGCAGCCAAGACATCATGGCTCCATCAAGAGGGACACAGATTTGTCTTTCTACAGGATGCCAGCTTAGGGGACCTCGGCCCCAGTTGAAAGAATACAGATCTGCTCCATTGACCATCGCTAAACCATGGATACATTTTTAAAAACCAGGTTGGGACCTGCCTGTCACCTGGAACCTATGGATAGATTTGGAGAACGTCAGGATTGACACCAGCCAGTTGCCTCGCTCCATGGAGATGTTTGGAGAAGCCAGATTGTGACCCTCCGGTCAACTGGCTTTGTACCACAATAGACTGTCATCTTCCTAAACTTGTTGTTACCTCATCTCTGTGCGTGCCACAGGTGGGGTATTCGGCCCTGGAAGTTCTGAAGTAACAGCTGCTCTTATCCCGGGGAGTCAGGGGAAGGGTGAGTCTCTGTAATGTGCATCATATTGAGGTATTTTGCTGGGACTGTTCTACGTGTTATCTGCCTGTTTTGTGGTTCAATAAAGTATTGCCACACTGATTTATCTTTACCCTGTGTTGTCTGAGTAGTGTTACCCCATGTTAAAGGGAGACCGGGAGTTCAGTGGGACGATCCATTGTCCATATGGTTTTGGCTAGACTGGGGAGCCCGCCGACCATATACTATGATGGTCTAACTAACACTGCTGTATATAGTGTGATGGTCTCCCACAACACCCCAAAAATAATAAAAATCCCTATACTCTCTTAATCCAGACACCTCATCCTCTACAGCATCTGACACCTCTTCTCTCCATTCTTGCAGTGGATCCTGGTGGCGCGATGCAGTGAAGTCATTACACCGCCGACATCCCCTGTTGGTGCTGGCCTCTGGCAGGTTGCAGACATAAAAGATGCCCGCTGCTTACTGGAGTAAGTAACGTAGCCAGTGACTTTATGCTCTGTTACAACTGTTAACTGTATGAGCAAGCCGACAGGCCCTTCTGGCATTTCCCAGAATTGCCAGATGGCAAGTCCAGCCCTAGCTACAGCATTACAGTGACCGGCAGGCATGTTTTTTGGCTGTGTACCAGGCACCAAATGTGTGGGGCAGGGATTTGAGCATTAAATCCATGCACCAGCTAATGCTGGTGTTCAATGGGATTTAGATCCGCACTCATTGTTGGTCACTTCAAAACTCTGAAGAGCTTTGTTTCCATCCATTTCTGGGTGCTTCTTGAAGTTTGTTGGGGCTCATTGTCTTGTGGGAAGAACCATGATCTAGGACAGAAACCCAGTTTTCTGACACTGGACACTACATTGCAACCAAAAATCCTTTGGATGTCTTCAGATATCAATATGACTTGCATACAGTCAAGGCAAATTTCATGTCAATAGCAGATTTAGAAATATACAGCTCTGGCAAAAATTTAGAGACCACTGCACAGTTTTCTAAAAATCAGCTTCTCTACATGTCTGACAGCCATTCCATTCCAATGTCAGTTTAATTCCAACCAGAGTACACCTCATTCTACTTAATGTGCTTCTGATTAGGTGATCACCTGAACCAAATCTCATTTAACGAAGGAAAGTAAAAAAACCACTGCTGTGGTGTTCACAATCCTCTTGCAATAGGACAAGCTGGATGGTAAAACAAGTGCTAGTAATATCCCAAAAGTAATAGGAATGAAAAAATAACTTAACCATGCCAAAAGAGTTGAAAAGAAAAGTCTTGAGTGATGAAAAGAAGGGCTCAATTCGGCCTTTACTAGCAATGAGATACATTGAGCGGTGAGCGTCATGTTGCCTCCACCCTTACAATTTCTAAGATGGCAGTCCATTACAACAAGGTCAAGCAGCAGACATTGGGGACAACAAAGCTACAGACCAGCAGAGGGCAAAAATGACTCTCCACTGACTTGGATGACCGTAATCTTATTCGAATGTCGCTCAGCAACCGCAGGATGACATAAAGTGACCTACAAAAGGAATGGCAAATGGCAGCTGGGGTGAAGTGCACGGCAAGAACAATTCGTAACAGGCTTCTAGAGGCAGGGTTCAAGTCATGTAAAGCTAGAAAAAAGCCTTTCATCAATGAGAAGCAAAGGAGAGCCTGAAGTTTGCCAAAGACCATAAGAATAGGACCATAGGGGACTGGAGTAAGATAATCTTCTCTGATGAGTCTAATTTTCAGCTTTGTCCAACACCTGGTCATCTAATGGTTAGATAGAGACCTGTAGATGTGTACAAGCCACAGTGTGTTGCACCCACTGTGAAATTTGGTGGAGGATCAGTGATGATCTGGGGATGCTTCAGCAAGGCTGGAATTGGGCAGGTTAATCTTTGCGATGGACGTATGAATCAAACTGCATACAAGGTAATCCTGGAAAAACAGTTAATTCCTTCCATTGTTCCCCAACTCTGAGGACTGTTTTTTCCAGCATGACAATGCACCATGCCACACAGCTAGGTCAATTAATGTGTGGATGAAGGACCACCACATCAAATCCCTGTCATCGCCAGCCCAATCTCCAGACCAGAACCCCATTGAAAACCTCTGAATGTAATCAAGAGGAAGATGGATAGTCACAAGTCATCAAACAAAGAACTGCTTAAATTTTTGTACCAGGTGTGGCATAAGATCACCCAAAAGCAGTGTGAAAGTTTGGTGGAGAGCATGCCAAGACGCATGAAAGCTGTGATTAAAAATCATGGTTATTCCACAAAATATTGATTTCTGAACTCTTCCTGAGTTAAAACATTAGAATTCTTGTTTCTAAATAATTATGATTATTTGAGGTCTGCAAGCACTACATTTTTTTGTTATTTTGACCATTTCTCATTTTCTGAAAATAAATACAAAATTTATTACTTGGAAATTCAGAGACATGTTGTCAGTAGTTTATAGAATAAAAGAGCAATTTAATTTTTACTCAAAAATATACCTATAAAGAAAAAAATCACACAAACTGAAAATTTTGCAGTAATCTCTTAATTTTTGCCAGAGCTGTATTTACAAAATTGGTGACATTTTCAGTACTTATGTCACCAGCTATTTGTAGCTTTGCTCCTTTAAAGAAACATATTTCCATCTTTGTTCCATTAGGATAGAGATGTGAATTTAGCTTAGCTACATTGTCTAAAGGAGTGTGTGGTACTCTTAGACAACTGTCTCGTTTTTGTTTCAGGCTACCTTCCTCATTAGGTTTGTTACATCAGTATCAGACAAATGAGGCATGATATGGGGGAATCTGGAGGGTGACTTTAAATCTCTGCTCATTTTGGGTTTACTAGGCCAATGGGAGGTCTGAATAAGTGAATGGCAGGTTTTATATATATATATATATATATATATATATATATAATATATATATATATATAATATATATATATATATATATATATATATATATATGTATATATATATATATATATATAATATATATATATACAGTACAGACCAAAAGTTTGGACACACCTTCTCATTCAAAGATTTTTCTGTATTTTCATGACTATGAAAATTGTAGAATCACACTGAAGGCATAAAAACTATGAATTAACACATGTGGAATTATACAATACACTTTACAAAAAAGTGTGAAGCAACTGAAAATATGTCTTATATTCTAGGTTCTTCAAAGTAGCCACCTTTTGCTTTGATTACTGCTTTGTGCGCAGAAAAGGTGAACGGATGGACTCTACATGCCTGGTTCCCACCGTGAAGCATGGAGAGTGGTGTGATGTGTGGGGGTGCTTTGCTGGTGACACTGTTGGGGATTTATTCAAAATTGAAGGCATACTGAACCAGCATGGCTACCACAGCATCTTGCAGCGGCATGCTATTCCATCAGGTTTGCGTTTAGTTGGATCATCATTTATTTTTCAACAGGACAATGACACCAAACACACCTCCAGACTGTGTAAGGGCTATTTGACCAAGAAGGAGAGTGATGGGGTGCTACGCCAGATGTCCAGGCCTCCACAGGCGCCAGTACTGAACCCAATCGATATGGTTTGGGGTGAGCTGGATGGCTCACCTCTTTAATTTTAAATAAATCCCCAACAGTGTCACCAGCAAAGCATCCCCTACCATCACACCTCCTCCTCCATGCTTCACGGTGGGAACCAGGCATGTAGAATCCATCCGTTCACCTTTTGTGCGTGCAAAGCAGTAATCAAAGCAAAAGGTGGCTACTTTGAAGAACCTAGAATATAAGACATATTTTCAGTTGTTTCACACTTTTTTGTAAAGTGTAATGTATAATTCCACATGTGTTAATTCATAGTTTTGATGCCTTCAGTGTGACTCTACTATTTTCACAGTCATGAAAATACAGAAAAATCTTTGAATGAGAAGGTGTGTCCAAACTTTTGGTCTGTACTGTACAGTATATATATATATATATATATATAGTGATTAACCGTTCTACGCCCGGGTGGCAAGCATTTTTATAGGTACATGGTCTCCCATTCTGGTATGTGCTGCCCCCTCCTATCCTAGTATGCATGGCACCCCTCATCCCCACCCAAATCTACTATTCATGGCACCCCATTCCTCATCCTGGTATGCATGGTCCCCTCATCCCCCAATCCTGGTATGCATGGTACCCCCTCATCCCTATCCTGCTATGCATGTTACCTGCTCATCCATATCCTGGTATTCATGGTTCCCTCACCCCCCAATCCTGGTATGCATGGTCCCCCTCATCCCCCAATCCTGGTATGCATGGTTCCCTCCTGCCCAATCCTGATATGCATGGTCCCCTCACCCCCCAATCCTGATGTGCATGGTCCCCTCACCCCCCAGTCCTGATGTGCATGGTCCCCTCACCCCCTATCCTGATGTGCATGGTCCCCCTCACCCCCCAATCCTGATGTGCATGGTCCCCTCACCTCCCAATCCTGATGTGCATGGCCCCCTCACCCCCCAATCCTGATGTGCATGGTCCCGTCACCCCATCCTGTTGAGCATGGTCCCCTCACCCCCAAACCTGATGTGCATGGTCTCAACCCCCAATCCTGATGTGCATGATCTCCTCACCCCCAATCCTGATATGCATGGTACCCTCACCCCCAATCCTGATATTCATGGTCCCCTCACCCCCCAATCCTGATATGCATGGTCCCATCACCCCCAAATCCTGATGTGCATGGTCCCCTCACCCCCCCAATCCTGATGTGCATGGTCTCCTCACCCCCTATCCTGGTATGCATGGTCCTCTCACCCCCTATCCTGGTGTGCATGGTCCCCTCGCCCCCCAATCCTGATGTGCATGGTCCCCTGGCAAGCATTTTTAAAGGTATATGGTCTCCCATTCTGGTATGTGCTGCCCCCCTCCTATCCTGGTATGCATGGCACCCCTCATCCCTATCCTGGTATGCATGGTACCCCTCATCCCTATGCTGGTATGTATGGTCCCCTCACCCCCACCCAAATCTGGTATGCATGGCACCCCATTCCTCATCCTGGTATGCATGGACCCCTCATCACCCAATCCTGGTATGCATGGTACCCCCTCATCCCTATCCTGGTATGCATGGTACCTGCTCATCCATATCCTGGTATTCATGGTTCCCTCACCCCCCAATCCCGGTATGCATGGTCCCCTCACCTCCCCAATCCCGGAATGCACGGTCCCCTCACCCACCAATCCTGGTATGCAAGGTCACCTCCCACCCAATCCTGGAATGCATGGTCCCCTCACCCCCCAATTCTGGTATGACTGGTCCCCTCACCCCCAATTCTGGTATGAATGGTCCCCTCACCCCCCAATCCTGGTATGAATGGTCCCCTCATCGCCCAATCCTGATGTGCATGGTCCCCTCACCCCCCAATCCTGATGTGCATGGTCCCCTCACCCCCCCAATCCTGATGTGCATGGTCCCCTCACCCCCCCAATCCTGATGTGCATGGTCCTCTCACCCCCAACCCTGATGTGAATGGTCCGCTCATCCCCCAACCCTGATGTGCATGGTCCGCTCACCCCCAATCCTGATGTGCATGGTCCGCTCACCCCCAATCCTGATGTGCATGGTCCCCTCACCCCCAATCCTGATGTGCATGGTCCCCTCACCCCCCAATCCTGATGTGCATGGTCCCCTCAACCCCCAATCCTGATGTGCATGGTCCCCTCACCCCCCAACCCTGATGTGCATGGTCCCCTCTCCCCCCAACCCTGATGTGCATGGTCCCCTCACCCCCCAACCCTGATGTGCATGGTCCCCGCACCCCCCCAATGATGTGCATGGTCCCCTCACCCCCAACCCTGATATGCATGGTCCGCTCACTCCCCAATCCTGATGTGCATGGTCCCCTCACCCCCCCAACCCTGATGTGCATGGTCCCCTCACCCCCCAACCGTGATGTGCATGGTCCCCTCACCCCCAACCGTGATGTGCATGGTCCGCTCACCCCCCAACCCTGATGTGCATGGTCCCCTCACCCCCCAACCCTGATGTGCATGGTCCCTCAACCCCCAACCCTGATGTGCATGGTCCCCTCACCCCCCAACCCTGATGTGCATGGTCCCCTCACCCCCCAACCCTGATGTGCATGGTCCCCTCACCCCCCAATCCTGATGTGCATGGTCCGCTCACTCCCCAATCCTGATGTGCATGGTCCCCTCACCCCCCCAACCCTGATGTGCATGGTCCCCTCACCCCCCAACCATGATGTGCATGGTCCCCTCACCCCCAACCGTGATGTGCATGGTCCGCTCACCCCCCAACCCTGATGTGCATGGTCCCCTCACCCCCCAACCCTGATGTGCATGGTCCCCTCACCCCCAACCCTGATGTGCATGGTCCCCTCACCCCCCAACCCTGATGTGCATGGTCCCCTCACCCCCAAACCTGATGTGCATGGTCCCTTCACCCCCCAACCCTGATGTGCATGGTCCCCTCACCCCCCAACTCTAATGTGCATGGTCCCCTCACCCCCCAACCCTGATGTGCATGGTCCCCTCACCCCCCAACCCTGATGTGCATGGTCCCCTCAACCCCCAACCCTGATGTGCATGGTCCCTTCACCCCCCAACCCTGATGTGCATGGTCCCCTCACCCCCCAATCCTGATGTGCATGGTCCCCTCACCCCCCCAACCCTGATGTGCATGGTCCCTCACCCCCCCAACCCTGATGTGCATGGTCCCCTCACCCCCCAACCGTGATGTGCATGGTCCGCTCACCCCCCAACCCTGATGTGCATGGTCCCCTCACCCCCCAACCCTGATGTGCATGGTCCCCTCACCCCCCAACCCTGATGTGCATGGTCCCCTCACCCCCCAACCCTGATGTGCAAGGTCCCCTCACCCTCCAACCCTGATGTGCATGGTCCCCTCAACCCCCAACCCTGATGTGCATGGTCCCCTCAACCCCCAACCCTGATGTGCATGGTCCCCTCACCCCCCAACCCTGATGTGCATGGTCCCCTCACCCCCCAACCCTGATGTGCATGGTCCCCTCACCCCCCAACCCTGATGTGCATGGTCCCCTCACCCCCCAACCCTGATGTGCATGGTCCCCTCACCCACAACCCTGATGTGCATGGTCCCCTCACCCCCCAATCCTGATGTGCATGGTCCCCCACCCCCCCAACCCTGATGTGCATGGTCCCCCCACCCCCCCAACCCTGATGTGCATGGTCCCCTCACCCCCCAACCCTGATGTGCATGGTCCCCTCACCCCCAACCCTGATGTGCATGGTCCCCTCACCCCCCAACCCTGATGTGCATGGTCCCCTCACCCCCCAATCCTGATGTGCATGGTCCCTCACCCCCCAACCCTCATGTGCATGGTTCCCTCACCCCCCCAATACTGATGTGCATGGTCCCCTCACCCCCCAATCCTGATGTGCATGGTCCGCTCACCCCCAATCCTGATGTGCATGGTCTGCTCACCCCCCAATCCTGATTTGCATGGTCCCTCACCCCCCCTATCCTGATATGCATGGTCCCCTCACCCCCCAATCCTGATGTGCATGGTCCGCTCACCCCCAATCCTGATGTGCATGGTCTGCTCACCCCCCAATCCTGATTTGCATGGTCCCCTCACCCCCCTATCCTGATATGCATGGTCCCTCACCCCCAAACCCTGATGTGCATGGTCCGCTCACACCCCAATCCTGATGTGCATGGTCCGCTCACCCCCCAATCCTGATGTGCATGGTCCCCTCACACCCCCAATCCTGATGTGCATGGTCCCCTCACCCCCCTATCCTGATATGCATGGTCCGCTCACCCCCAATCATGATGTGCATGGTCCCCTCACCCCCCAACCCTGATGTGCATGGTCCGCTCACCCCCCAACCCTGATGTGCATGGTCCGCTCACCCCCAAATCCTGATGTGCATGGTCCGCTCACCCCCCAATCCTGATGTGCATGGTCCCCTCACCCCCCAATCCTGATGTGCATGGTCCCCTCACCCCCCTATCCTCATATGCATGGTCCGCTCACCACCAATCCTGATGTGCATGTCCCCTCACCCCCCAACCCTGATGTGCATGGTCCCCTCACCCCCCAACCCTGATGTGCATGGTCCCCTCACCCCCCAACCCTGATGTGCATGGTCCCCTCACCCCCCAACCCTGATGTGCATGGTCCGCTCACCCCCCAATCCTGATGTGCATGGTCCCCTCACCCCCTCTATCCTGATATGCATGGTCCGCTCGACCCCCTATCCTGATGTGCATGGTCCCCTCACCCCCCAACCCTGATGTGCATGGTCCCCTCACGCCCCCCCTATCCTGATGTGCATGGTCCCCTCACACCCCCCCTATCCTGATGTGCATGGTCCGCTCACCCCCCAACCCTGATGTGCATGGTCCGCTCACCCCCCAATCCTGATGTGCATGGTCCCCTCACCCCCCCTATCCTGATATGCATGGTCCGCTCACCCCCCAATCCTGATGTGCATGGTCCCCTCACCCCCTAACCCTGATGTGCATGGTCCCCTCACGCCCCCCCTATCCTGATGTGCATGGCCCCCTCACCGCTATTAAACTGCACAGATACCCCAAAAAAAAAAACATTTATACTCACCTTTCATCCCTGTGCTCCAGCACTGTTCCGTTCTGCTGGACGCCGGGGGAAGAGAGCGGCGCCGGAGTACGCGCATGCTCATACCGCGCGGTCCGGCGCCATATTGCTGAAGACACACTGTAAATGTGTCTTCAGCAAAATGGCGCCGGATAGCGCTACTGCGCATGCGCGATCCGACGCGCACTCCTGGTCTCCTGCCCCGGGAGAAGAGAAGCGCCGCTGCAACGCTCCTCCCGGTCAGGTAAGTATCTGAGTATGGTGCCGGAGATCGCGGTATGCATCCAGTACGCATACCGCGATCTCCGGCGCCATACAGAGTACTCACCGCTCTGGATGCCTCACTCTGTCTGGAGCCAGACTGCGCAGGCGTGTTGCGCTTGTTCAGTCTATAAAGGCTTCAGACAGAGTGACGCTCCTACCGTTATATTATAGATATATATGTGTAGTCTTGGAGGAAAAGCTGTCAGTTTTTGAGTAGGACCACTCACTTCTCTCCACTTGACTCCGAAGCAAGGATCTTTTCCTACAAATGATCAAATCTATAACATAGCAATCTGTTCAGCTAGTCTTAAAATGCTGATCATACTGTAAATTGCATAGTATTTCCAATCCAACAGGATCCCTTTAAAAACAAAACATAAAATATAATTTTTTTATTATGATATCATTCTGTATGACTCTCTAATATACAAACAATTGTGTGCAGTACTAGGTTGCAGTAATAGTTTTTTCTACTGTATTGGTCAGAGATGATTAATAGAATAAGCTCATTGTAGATGGAGCTGAAACTAACAATTTAAATGTGATGAAAAAAATAATGCAATCAGGAGGCGACTGTGAATACTAGATATAATGTGGCATTTTCTACTTGAAGGGTTTATATTGCTTTATTACACAGACTCCGATGTACTGAACACTAAGGGGGCCATTAATAAAAAACAGTCTAGTGTTTTTTTCAGGGATCCTCAATACTACAATGACCATATAAACGCTAGATGTATCAAATTTCTTAAAGGATATTTATTATTTCCCAAAATTCTTTTATGTAGTACTAGCTGTAGAGCCCGGCGCTGCCCGGGAATAGTAACTGTTAGGGTTCGAGTTCCCGCTGCTGCACAAGTGGAGTCTCGAACCAGTCCCACCGCAGTTCCCCATCCATCTCCAGCCGCAGTGGAGCCTGCTCAGCAAAGACGTCGGTCCCAGCGTCTCACCCAGTTTAACACTGTGCAGAGGCTTCTTGCAGTCTTTCCTGGTTCCTCTATTATAACCAGTGCTGGAGCAGGCAGTTCAGGAACTAAGTCCCTGCTTTCTCCATCTGTGCATGCCCAGGGCAAGATCTCCCATTGGAGATCAGGGGTCACATGCTTGTTTACAGCAGCGATTCCCATTGGTCCGCCAGGAAGGTCCTGAAACTACATGTGTTCTGGAATGGTTTCGCATTGGTCCTTTTCTGGTAGGTCCTGCAGTTGCTACTATAAAAGGGTGGCATGGCTGGGCCGCCATGCGCTAGTATCAAATCCGTTACGTGCTTGCACCAGTGTGGTCATGTATGCATGTGGTTAGGTCTGGCTGAAATAAGCCTCTAGAATACCGGCATCCCGGTGAGGAGATTGTATGCACGTGTTCAGGGCTCGGCTGAAAACGCCATTAGAATACCGGCTACTCCGGTGAGGAGATTATTGCTTGTGTTCTGACTGCATGATCACGGACTGCTATCCGCACAGCAGTTAATCGTGTACCTGGACCCAGTAGGGTTACTCAGCGACTTTGTGACGCAACAGGGTTCGCTTTAAAACGCTAGTCAGCGCCCTAGTGTTTTACTTTGAGGCTCACTGAAGCTAAGTGAGTTCGCACTTATCGCCATATAGCGCTGTGGCATTCCCGCTAGCGGCTCTGTGGATTAACAGAGTTCACACTAACTGCCACAGCGCGCTACGACGTTTATTTTGGCGACTCTGCGGGATATCAGAGTTCGCTACTCACTCCATCTTACTAGCAGCAGGCTCTGCCTGCACGGTGGACCCCGGGCTGCGAACGCACCTCTCCCTAATATCTATTAGGTGCGTTCCGCAGGCCCTTAACATAATACTAGCGCCAGGGTCTGGCTAGAAAAATGGCGGACGACCAGCGTCTACAGCAGTACATCCAGCAGCTGGAGGGTAGGTTGGTGGTCCTTGAGCGCACAACCTCAGCTGTGGATGTTACCGCAGTCACTGTTCAGGCTGCTAGCGTAGCTGCAGCCAGTTTGTCCACCGCTACCTCTGCTCCGACATTATCCCACTTCCCACTTCCAGACAAGTTTACGGGTGACAGTAAACATTGTCGGGGATTCGTGAGTCAGTGCTCTATACAGCTTGAGCTTCTGGCAACACGTTTCCCCATGGAACGGGCACAAGTGGCTTTTATTGTGTCTCTTCTGTCGGGCAGAGCATTGGAGTGGGCAACGCCGCTGTGGGAGCGCGACGATCGTGTGGTGCAGAGTGCTCCTCAGTTTTTGGAGGCTCTGAAAAAGGTCTTTTTAGGACTTCAGGTCACGCACGATACTGCACTCCAACTGCTGGCAATGTCACAGGGCTTGTCCATGGTCAGCCAGTTCTCAGTCCAATTTCGGACTTTGGCCTCTGAATTAGAGTGGCCAGATAAAGTTCTTATTCCAGTGTTCTGGAGAGGACTGGCAGACCATGTAAAGGACGCTTTGGCTACCAGGGAGATTCCTGCCACACTGGAGAAACTCATTTCTATATCTACCTGCATCGACCTCTGTTTTCACGAGCGGAGGTTAGAGCGGACCCAGTGTAGGCAGAGGTTTCGGCTGGCACCCACCTTTGCCAAACCTCTTGAATTTCCTGTTCGGGCGTCCGACTCCCCAGAGACCGTGGAGACTACTCGAGTGGGATCTAAGTCTCGGACCACTCGAGTCTGTAGAGTGTGTCAGCAGCCAGGACATTATGCCAACCGATGTCCCCAGTGAATGAGTAAACAGTCATGTTCCGTGACCATGGGTGCAGGGTCATTAGACGCGAGGGATTTTGTTCCGAAAGTTCTCCTTAAAGGGTTAATCTCTCTAGGTTCATCCACTCTTCCTGCCAAGCTTTGTGTGGACTCTGGGGCAGAGGGGAATTTTATGTCCTCCTCCTTAGCCTCTTGCCATTCCATACCGCTGGTGACGCTCGCCGAGCCAATATCGGTGAGAGTATTGAATGGAGCAATCTTGCCCTCACAAATCACCCAACAGACTGTCTCTCTACCTCTGTCTATGTCCCTTTCTCATCAGGAGAATATATCCCTTTTTGTTCTTCCTGAGGGAATAGATGAGGTTTTGTTGGGATTACCATGGCTTCTCCACCACTGTCCCCATATTGAGTGGTCCTCTGGGAGAATACTGGGTTGGGGTGATCATTGCAGAGACAGATGTCTCAGAGAGGACGTTCAGGTTTCAACCACGGAGATACCCATAGACCTTGCTTCTCTCCCCAAGGTTTATCGGTCATACGCGGACGTATTCTCCAAAAAGGCAGCGGAGACTCTTCCGCCTCATCGCCCCTATGACTGTCCTATAGACCTCTTGCCTGGAAGGGAGCCCCCTCGGGGAAGAGTGTATCCTCTCTCTCTTCCTGAGACGGAGGCCATGTCACAATACATCCAGGAAAATCTGGCAAGAGGGTTTATTAGGAAGTCAGTGTCACCAGCAGGGGCAGGATTTTTCATCGTGCAGAAGAAGAATGGAGAATTACGACCGTGTATAGACTATAGGGGTCTTAATGCCATTACCGTTATGAACAAATATCCTTTGTCCCTAATATCTGAGCTCTTTGATAGGCTCCGGGGAGCAAGGGTATTTACTAAGCTGGATCTTCGTGGTGCCTATAACCTGATTCGCATCCGTGAGGGGGACGAATGGAAGATGGCATTCAATACCAGAGATGGACATTACGAATACCTTGTGATGCCCTTCGGGCTCTGTAATGCTCCAGCCGTCTTCCAAGATTTCGTAAATGACATCTTCCGGGACATGCTTGCCACCTCTGTGGTAGTCTATCTGGATGACATTCTCATCTTTTCTCCAGATATGGACACCCACCGGAGAGATGTTTGCAGGGTCTTTGACCTCTTGCGGGCAAATTCCTTATATGCGAAGTTGGAGAAGTGTGTGTTTGAGCAGGAGTCTCTGCCATTCCTGGGCTATATCATCTCCACTCAGGGATTGGCTATGGATCGTGCCAAACTACAGGCTGTAATGGATTTGCAAGAACCCCACTCTCAAAGCGGTGCAGCGCTTTATGGGGTTCATTAATTACTATCGCCAATTCATTCCCCACTTCGCTACTTTAGTTGCTCCCTTGGTAGCCCTCACCAAGAAGGGAGCCAATCCCAAATTGCGGTCAGAGGAGGTCTCCAAGGCCTTTACTTCAATCAAGTCCCATTTTGCTAGCGCTCCTATCCTACATCGTTCCGAGGTTGATAAGCCTTTTATATTGGAGGTAGATGCCTCGTCCGTTGGTGCTGCAGCAGTCCTTTTTCAAACGGATGCTCAAGGTCGTAAACATCCTTGCTTCTTCTTCTCCAAGACCTTCACACCAACGGAGAGGAATTATTCCATTGAGGATAGGGAGTTGCTAGCCATGAAGTTGGCCTTTTCCGAGTGGAGACATCTCCTGGAGGGGGCTTGCTTTCCCTTTCAAGTGTTCACTGACCACAAAAATTTGGTCTATGTACAGACCGCCCAGCGGCTAAATTCCCGTCAGGCCAGATGGTCCCTATTCTTCTCCCGGTTCCATTTCACCCTCCATTTTCTCTCCGGGGAGAAGAACATTTGTGCCGATGCTCTGTCTCGCTCCGTGGTGTCCTCTGAGGAGGTGGAGGAGGAGCCTCGGCTGATTGTCCCCACAGAGAGCCTAAGAACTGTGGCCCGGTTTCGCTTGAGTCTGTGCCTCCGGGCAAGACTTTTGTACCCATCAATTTGCGACCGGAGGTACTCTCTTGGGCACACTCGTCCATGGTGGGTGGACATTTTGGGGCAAAGAGTACATCTGAGTTGCTGACGAGGACATACTGGTGGCCACATATGGTCCGTGACGTCAGGGAATACGTTCAGGCGTGCGTCTCCTGTGCCAAGAATAAGTCCCCTTGACAACGACCAGCTGGTTTACTTTTCCCTTTACCGGTGGCAGACAGGCCCTGGGAGATGGTTGGGATGGATTTTGCGGTGGGCTTACCAAGTCTCGGGGCTGCACCATCATCTGGGTGATAACCGACCACTTCTCCAAAATGGTGAACTTGGTGTCCCTTTAAATTTCTTGAGCAGGTGAATCCGGTGGTTTACCACCTAGCCCTTCCGCCTCGCCTTGGTATCACCAACACCTTTCACGTGTCCCTCCTGAAACCCGCGGCCATTTCCCTGTTTTTCGAGTCATCTGCCGGGACGTCGGGTTCACCTACCGACGATCATGAGGTGAACACAATTGTTGGGTGAAAGGTGGTACGAGGAAAAAAAATTTATTTTTTGGATTGGAGTGGTTATGGGCCTGAGGATAGGTCCTGGGAGCCTGCCGAGCATGTTCACGCTCCGCAGCTCATCGCTGCCTTTGAGCGCAGCGAGGCCCAAAGAAGGGGGGGCCCTAGGAGGGGGGGTAATGTTAGGGTTCGAGTTCCCGCTGCTGCACAAGGGGAGTCTCGAACCAGTCCCGCTGCGGTTCCACATCCATCTCCGGCCACAGTGGAGCCTGCTCAGCAAAGACGTAGGTGTTATGATTCGGTAGCTGAGGAGTGCAGGCAAAAAGGCAATACACCAGAGCAGTTGGAATCTATGAAATTGCAGTACCCTGACTAACCACCACAACTAGAGGCAGCCTTGGAGCGTTCCTACGTTGGTCCTAGACGCCTCGTCACAGCCTGAGAAACTAACTACACCTAAAGATAGAAATAGGAAAGCTATCTGCCCCGGAGCAGAACCCCAAAGATAATAGCAAGCCCCCAAACATGTAATGGCGGTTAGACAAGACGAAATACTGACACAGACAGAAAATAGTATGAGCAAACGTTGGGGCCCAAACTAACTAAATAGAAAAGGATAGGAAGGGTACTTACTGCAATCCCAAAAAAACCCTGAAAGCACCAACTCTACTAATTTCAAAAACACCTGAGATCACACGACCTCTACCACCTAAATTAGTTCTCTGGTGTAACAAAATCAAAACAGCAGCCACTGAAAAAACTGGAAAAAGCAAAAGTACAAACATCAGTGGCTGAACTAAACTGAGAGGGCAAAAGCCCCCTGAGGGGACCCAGAAGGCCCCCACAGAAGTGCAGGACAAAATGCAAAAATTAAGCACAGAAACAAAAAGAAGAAAATGTCTTATCTGTTAGCAGGAGATGCAGACACGACACAGCAGGCTACAAGGGAAACAGGAATCAAGGATTGAGACCCGAACAATTGATCACCGGCAACCCTGATGGGAAGGTGACTCCCTTATATAAGACCAGTCAGTAACACCTGATTCCCAGTCCTCACAATCTTCACTGAACAGACCAGTACCGCTTGTAAACACCAGAGGGAGCCTCTGCTCAGAACTCATCTCAAGCCCATTCACAACAGTACCCCCCCCTTGAGGAGGGGTCACCGAACCCTCATTTGAGCAACCAGGTCGGTCAGGATGAGTTCTATGATACGCACGGATGAGTCTCCTAGCATGGATGTCCGAAGCAAACACCCAAGAATTGTCTTCCTGACCATAACCTCTCCACTTAACCAAATACTGGAGTTTCCGTCTAGAAAAACGAGAATTCAATATTTTCTCAACCACATACTCCAGATTGCCCTCAACCAAAACAGGGTCAGGAGGCACAGCAGCAGGAACCACTGGCTCAACAAACCTCTTCAACAAGGACTTGTGGAACACGTTATGGATCTTAAATGTCCCTGGAAGAAGCAAACGAAAAGAAACAGGATTAAGAATCTCCATGATCTTATAAGGTCCAATGAACCTAGGCTTAAATTTAGGAGATGCTACTCTCATAGGAATATTTTTTGAGGACAACCAGACCAAGTCCCCCACTTTAAACCGAGGACCATCAGTCCTATGCCGGTTAGCAAACCGCTGGGCCCTCTCCTGAGAGAGGGACAACCTCTCCACTACCTGGTCCCAAATCTGTTGCATACGCTCCACAACAGAGTCAACACCTGGACAGACAGAAGCCTCCGTCTGTCCTGAAGAAAATCGAGGGTGAAACCCAGAATTACAGAAAAATGGAGACATCAAAGTGGCAGAGCTAGCCCTATTATTAAGAGCAAACTCAGCCAAAGGCAAAAAAGAGACCCAGTCATCCTGATCAGCAGACACAAAGCATCTTAGATAAGTCTCCAATGTCTGGTTTGTTCTCTCAGTTTGACCATTGGTCTGAGGATGAAATGCCGAGGAGAAAGACAATTGAACACCCAGTTTAGAACAAAAAGTCCTCCAAAATCTGGAAACAAACTGGACTCCTCTGTCAGACACAATGTTCTCAGGAATGCCGTGTAAACGAACCACGTGCTGAAGGAACAACGGCACCAATTCAGAGGAGGAAGGCAACTTAGGCAATGGCACAAGATGTATCATCTTGGAAAACCTATCACAAATCACCCAGATGGCGGTCATTCTCTGAGAAACAGGAAGGTCGGAAATGAAATCCATAGAGATATGGGTCCATGGTCTCTTGGGCACAGGCAATGGCATCAACAAACCACTAGAGCGAGAGCAAGGCTTGGAGCGAGAGCAAGTCCCGCAGGACTGCACAAATTCCCTGACATCACGAGACAAGGTAGGCCACCAAAAGGACCGACTAACCAAGTCTCTGGTACCAAAAATTCCGGGATGACCAGCCAACGCGGAACAATGAATCTCAGACATCACACTCTTTTTCCACTGGTCCGGGACAAACAATTTTCCAACAGGGCAGCGCTCGGGCCTATCCTCCTGACACCCCTCCAGAGCAAGTCTCAAATTGGGTGAGATGGCGGAAAGAACTACACCCTCTTTCAAAATAACAGAAGGATCAGATAACTCAGGAGAGTCCGCAAGGAAACTCCTTGAGAGGGCATCCGCCTTAACATTCTTAGTGCCAGGAAGAAAGGAAACCACAAAATTAAAACGTGTGAAAAACAAGGCCCACCTGGCCTGTCTAGGATTGAGTCGCTTGGCAGATTCCAGATAAACCAGATTCTTATGGTCCGTAAGGACCACCACCCGATGTTTGGCTCCCTCCAGCCAATGTCTCCACTCTTCAAAAGCCCACTTCATGGCCAATAACTCCCGATTACCCACGTCATAATTACGTTCAGTAGGAGAAAATTTTCGAGAGAAAAAGGCACAAGGGTTACTTTTAGAGGTCTCTGGATCTTTTTGGGACAAAACGGCACCTGCCCCAATTTCAGAGGCATCAACCTCCACCTGAAATGGCAGAGAAACATCAGGCTGCCGTAGAACAGGAGCAGAAGTGAATCTCTGCTTAAGTTCCTGAAATGCAGAGACTGCCTCAGGAGGCCAATTCACCACATCAGAACCCTTTTTGGTCAAATCAGTTAATGGTTTAACAATAACCGAGAAATTACCAATAAATTTACAATAAAAATTGGCAAAACCCAAAAATCTTTGAAGAGCCTTTAATGAAGTAGGTTGGACCCAATCACAGATGGCCTGAACCTTGATCGGGTCCATTTCAATAATAGATGGGGACAAAATGAATCCCAGAAATGAGATCCTCTGTACGCCAAAAAGACACTTTGATCCCTTACAAACAGAGCATTCTCTCTCAAAATCTGGAATACAGTTCGAACATGTTTCACATGAGAGTCCCAGTCATTAGAAAAAATCAAGATATCATCCAAATAAACAATCAGAAATTTATCCACAAAATCCCTGAAAATGTCATTCATGAAGGACTGGAAGACAGAAGGAGCATTAGTGAGCCCAAAGGGCATCACAAGGTACTCAAAATGCCCCTCCGGGGTATTGAATGCCGTCTTCCATTCATCCCCGTGCTTAATGCGAATAAGGTTATATGCCCCCTGAGGTCAAGCTTGGTAAACCAAGTAGCGTTTTTCACCCTGGAAAACAGGTCAAAAATCAAGGGTAACGGGTATTGATATTTCACAGTAATATTGTTCAAAAGACGATAATCAATACACGGCCTTAATGAACCATCTTTTTGGCCACAAAGAAAAAACCGGCACCTAAGGGTGAAGAGGATGGTCTGATATGACCCTTCTCCAATGACTCCTTGATATAAGACCGCATAGCGTCATGTTCAGGTACAGACAAGTTAAAAAGGCGACCTTTAGGGAATTTACTACCAGGCACTAATTCAATAGCGCAGTCATAGCTCCTATGGGGAGGCAAGGATGCAGATTTACTTTCGCTAAACACATCAGAAAAATCAATCAAAAAGTCAGGAACATCCTGAGCCTGGGGGGAGGCAGAAAAAACAGGAGTGTTGGTATTAACACATTGGCAGCCCCAACTGGTTACAGACACAGATTTCCAATCCAAAACAGGATTATGAGACTGTAACCAAGGGAAACCCAGTACGATAATATCATGCAGATTATACAGAACCAAAAATTTGCAGCACTCTTGATGATCAGGTTCAACCCTCATTATCACCTGAGTAGAGAACTGAGGTTTATTCTCAGCCAAAGGGGTAGAATCGATCCCCAGAAGGGGAATAGACTTCTGTAAGGGTATCAAGGGAAACCCACAACGTTTAGCAAAATCATAATCCATCAGGTTAATAGCTGCTCCAGAATCAACGAAAGCCTGAGCAGAAAATGAGGACAAGAGCATATCAGAGTGACAGTTAGTAAAAACTTAGTCTGAACACTACCCAAGACAACTGAGCGTGCAAAACGTCTTCCCCGCTTAGGGCAGACTGAAATAGCATGAGAGGCATCACCACAGTAGAAAACATAACCCATTGCGCTTTCGAAACTCATGACGCTGTGCCCCAGACACCACTCTATCACACTGCATGGATTCAGAAGCAGGTTCACAAGGCAACACTATTCCACGCATACTTCTCCGCTCACGCAAACGTCTGTCAATTTGAATCGCTAATGACATAGAATCATTGAGACCAGAGGGGACAGGGAATCCCACCATAACATCCTTTACATTATCTGACAGCCCCTTCCGAAAAAGGGCCGCCAAAGCGTCGTCATTCCACTTGGTCAGGACTGCCCACCTACGGAATCTCTGACAGTATAACTCAGCGTCATCAAGCCCCTGATTTAATGCCAACGAGGCTTTTTCAGCTTGATCAGTGACATTAGGCTCATCGTACAATAACCCCAAAGCCTGAAAAAATGCATCAACATCACTCAAAACAGGATCCCCAGGTATCAGGGAAAAAGCCCAATCCTGAGGATCGCCGCGCAGGAGAGAGATGACAATTTGAACCTGCTGCGCTGCGTTTCCTGAGGACTTAGATTTTAAGGCAAAAAACAATTTACAATTATTTTTGAAATTCTGAAACTTAGCTCGATCCCCTAAAAACAAATCTGGCATGGGAATCCTAGGTTCCACAACAGGCGACCTAGCAAGATATGCAGCAATACTCCGAACCTCAGTGGCAAGCTGATCCACACGGCCAGACAACTGTGCAAACTCCATTGAGAGAAAAAATCCTCCCCAGCACCCAGAGATACAGAGGGAAAAAAAAAAATGCAACAAACAGAAAAATATCTCTGACAACTCTGACAACCGTTTTTTCTTTCACAATATTTTTCCCTTCTGTGAGTACCATACAATTTTAATTTTAGGCCGGTGATACTGTTATGATTCGGTAGCTGAGGAGTGCAGGCAAAAAGGCAATACACCAGAGCAGTTGGAATCTATGAGATTGCAGTACCCTGACTAACCACCACAACTAGAGGCAGCCGTGGAGCGTTCCTACGTTGGTCCTAGACGCCTCGTCACAGCCTGAGAAACTAACTACACCTAAAGATAGAAATAGGAAAGCTATCTGCCCCGGAGCAGAACCCCAAAGATAATAGCAAGCCCCCAAACATGTAATGGCGGTTAGACAAGACGAAATACTGACACAGACAGAAAATAGTATGAGCAAACGTTGGGGTCCAAACTAACTAAATAGAAAAGGATAGGAAGGGTACTTACTGCAATCCCAAAAAAACCCTGAAAGCACCAACTCTACTAATTTCAAAAACACCTGAGATCACACGACCTCTACCACCTAAATTAGTTCTCTGGTGTAACAAAATCAAACAGCAGCCACTGAAAAAACTGAAAAAGCAAAAGTACAAACATCAGTGGCTGAACTAAACTGAGAGGGCAAAAGCCCCCTGAGGGGACCCAGAAGGCCCCCACAGAAGTGCAGGACAAAATGCAAAAATTAAGCACAGAAACAAAAAGAAGAAAATGTCTTATCTGTTAGCAGGAGATGCAGACACGACACAGCAGGCTACAAGGGAAACAGGAATCAAGGCTTGAGACCCGAACAATTGATCACCGGCAACCCTGATGGGAAGGTGACTCCCTTATATTAGACCAGTCAGTAACACCTGATTCCCAGTCCTCACAATCTTCACTGAACAGACCAGTACCGCTTGTAACCACCAGAGGGAGCCTCTGCTCAGAACTCATCTCAAGCCCATTCACAACACGTAGGTCCCAGCGTCTCGCCCAGTTTAACACTATGCAGAGGCTTGTTGTGGTCTTTCCTGGTTCCTCTATTATAACCAGTGCTGGAGCAGGCAGTTCGAGAATTAAGTCCCTGCTTTCTCCATCTGAGCATGCCCAGGGCAAGATCTCCCATTGGAGATCAGGGGTCACATGCTCGATTACAGCAGCAACTCCCATTGGTCCGCCAGGAAGGTCCTGAAACTACAGGTGTTCTGGAATGGTTTTGCATTGGTCCTTTCTGGTAGGTCCTGCAGTTGCTACTATAAAAGGGTGGCATGGCTGGACCCCATGCGCTAGTATCAAATCCGTTACGTGCTTGCGCCAGTGTGGTCATGTATGCATGTGGTTAGGGCTGGCTGAAATATGCCCCTAGAATACCGGAACCTCCGGTGAGGAGATTGTATGCACGTGTTCAGGGCTCGGCTGAAAAACACCATTAGAATACCGGCTATTCCGGTGAGGAGATTATTGCTTGTGTTCTGACTGCATGATCACGTTCCGCAGGCCCTTAACAGTAACTAACTATGGTTAGTTATAACAAATTATAATGATTATATCTCTATATATAAAGCTGAGTGTATAGCCCTGCCCACTCCGCATAGTAACATTCACTATAATATCCCACACAATCCCGTCAGCCAGAGCCACCGGACTACTACCCCTAATATCCCAATCGTCCAGTCAGCCAGAGCTACTGGACTACTACCCCTAATATCCCACATCGTCCAGTCAGCCAGAGCCACCGGACAACTAATATCCCACATCATCCTGTCAAAGCCACCGGATTACTACCCCTAATATCCCACATCATCCCATCAGCCAGAGCTACCGGACTTCTCCCCCTAATATCTCACATCATCCCGTCAGCCAGAGCCACCAGACTACTACCCTAATATCCCACATCATCCCGTCAGCCAGAGCCACCGGACTACTCCCCTAATATCCCACATCATCCCATCAGCCAGAGCCACCGGACTTCTCCCCCTAATATCCCACATCATCCCGTCAGCCAGAGCCACCAGACTACTCCCCCTAATATCCCACATCGTCCCATCAGCCAGAGCCACCGGAATACAACCCCTAATATCCCACATCATCCCATCAGCCAGAGCCACCGGACTACTAATATCCCACATCATCCTGTCAGAGCCACCGGACTACTCCCCTAATATCCCACATCATCCCGTCAGCCAGAGCCACCAGACTACTACCCCTAATATCCCACATCATCCCATCAGCCAGAGCCACCGGACCACTCCCCCTAATATCACACATCATCCCGTGAGCCAGAGCCACCGGACTACTAATATTCCACATCATCCTGTCAGAGCCACGGACTACTACCCCTAATATTCCACATCCCGTCAGCCAGAGCCACCGGACTACTCCCCCTAATATCCCACATCATCCCGTCACAGCCGCCATAACTTCCATACCGGGGATCCCTTTAAGAGAGGCCTGGCATCAGAACCAAAGCGCTGGATGGATTTGCCCTCACTTCCATACCAATGATCCCTTTAATAGAAGCCTGGGGTGAGAATCCGAGCGCAGAGTGGATTTGCCCTCACTTCAGTACCGGGGATCCCTTTAAGAGGGAAGATGTGCCTATGGGATGGATGATGTGTGATGGGGATATGGGCGCGGGAGCGGGTGATTTATTTCTGTCATGTGCTCTCTATTTCTGTCTGGGGGGCAGACAATGGCTGGGAGCTTTTGTTCCCGGGGATGCGATTTCTCCCACCTGGTCAGTGTCAGCTGAGGTGTTGTCGTGGAGTGAGAAAACTGTTGCTCATAGCAACCTATCACAGCTCAGATTCTATCAAACAGCTCTGGTGAAATGAAAGATGCTTAGGGATTGGTTGCAAGGAAAACTGTTGCTCATAGCAACCAATCACAGCTCAGCTTCTTTTAAACAGCTCTGGTTAAATGTAAGATACTCTGTGATTTGTTGGTGATACACACACACATACACACATTCAATTTTATATAGATAAAAATGTACGGTCAATTTCTCAAAGCACTGCCCTGAAGTGTGCAGCTTCGGCAAAGTGCACATGCTGAGCGGTGTACAGATTAAATAGAAAGTTTTCGGGTCCATACACCACTCTCATCGGTCTACGAACCCATAAACTTTTGATGGAGTCCATACACCCTGTATATACAGTGGGAGAAAAAGGATTTAGTCAGCCACCAATTGTGCAAGTTCTCCCACTTAAAAAAAATGAGAGAGGCCTGTAATTGTCATCATTGAGGCCTGTAATTGACCACAACTATGAGAATCAAAATGAGAAAACAAATCCAGAAAATGATCTTGTCTGATTTGGCAAGATTTATTTTGCAAATTATGGTGGAAAATAAGTATTTGGTCACCTAAAAATATGCAAGATTTCTGGCTCTCACAGACCTGTAACTTCTTAAGAGGCTCCTCTGTCCTCCACTCATTACCTGTAGTAATGGCACCTGTTTGAACTTGTTATCAGTATAAAAGACATCTTTCCACAACCTCAAACAGTCACACTCCAAACTCCACTATGGTGAAGACCAAAGAGCTGTCGAAGGACACCAGAAACAAAATTGTAGCCCTGCACCAGGCTGGGATGACTGAATCCGCAATAGGCAAGCAGCTTGGTGTGATGAAATCAACTGTGGGAGAAATAATAAGAAAATGGAAGACCTACAAGACCACTGATAATCTCCCTCGATCTGGGGCTCCACGCAAGATCTCACCCCGTGGGGTCAAAATGATCACAAGAACGGTGTGCAAAAATCCGTCGTGTTTGGAGGAGACAGAATGCTGAATTGCATCCAAAGAACACCATACCGACTGTCAAGCTTGGAGGTGGCAACATCATGCTTTGGGGCTGTTTCTCTGCAAAGGGACCAGGACGACTGTGTGGTGTACATGAAAGAATGAATGGGGCTATAAATCGCGAGATTTTGAATGCAAACCTCCTTCCATCAACAAGTGCACTGAAGATGAAACGTGGATGGGTCTTTCAGCATGATAATGATCCCAAGTAAACCACCATTGCAATGAAGCAGTGGCTTCGTAAGAAGCATATGATGGTCCTGGAGTGGCCTAGCCAGTTTCCAGATCTCAACCCCATAGAAAACTTTTGGAGGGATTTGAAAGTCCGTGCTGTCCAGTGACAGGCCCAAAACATCACTGCTTTAAAGGAGATCTGCATGGAGGAATGGGCCAACATACCGTCCACCAACAGTGTGTACCAACTTTGTGAAGACTTACAGAAAACGTTTGACCTCTGTCATTGCCAACAAAGTTTATATAACAAAATATGCAAATTACCTCTTAAGAGCAAAAGAGGACTTGAACTCTATAGCGCCACCTATTGGAAGTAGCGATCCTACAAGTCACAATCAACCCTTTAACGAGTCTTGTAATATGACTTGTAAATTTCCCAGAGGAGCATTGCACGGCGAATAAGCCTCCTTACTTTGACAAGCCAGAGCTGGTATGTCACTCTCCACAAGGAGAAACCTTACCCCTTAGACCTTATAACAAAATATTGAGATGAACTTTTGTTAATGACCAAATACTGCTTTTCCACCATAATTTGCAAAATAAATCTTGCCAAATCAGACAAGGTGATTTTCTGGATTTGTTTTCTCATTTTGACTCTCATAGTTGTAGTCTACCTATGATGTCAATTACAGGCCTTTCTCATCTTTTTAAGTGGGAGAAATTGCCCAATTGGTTGCTGACTAAATACTTTTTTCCCCACTGTATATATTGTGGGAGCACTAATGACTATGTGCAACACTCTGCAGGCAGTGATGTTTAGTAGGCGCCCTGTGCTAGCTCTAGTTATGAAGGAGCGATCTGCAGTTTTATTTATGTATACCGTATGTGCCGCTGCTGATGGAATTATTTATTGGGGTGTTCTGCTACCGCTCTATATTAAATCCATACAACCCTATATATAGAAATTGTTGTGCAATTGGTGTTAAGAATTTTTCCATAATTGTTTCACACATTTTAAAATTTCCTTTACATTGATATTTTAGCTGCTTCTGTAACGAGACAAATAATGAAATTCTATGTATTCTATGACCGTTACCAATGGATACAATATAAAATATTTTTTTTCCTTTATAACAATTCCATTCTTCAATACTGTAGCTCTTTAAACTCGAAAACAATCTAAGGCTTAAACAGGAGGACATTTTATAATGTGCCCAGCAGATATAAGACAGTTCACACTATGTGTGTGGTTGGAATGTGAACACCTGCCAACCCATAATCCTCTCCGTGCTCAATGTTTTGGTACAAGCTTTAATTGTATTCGGTCTGCAGCCAATGCAGATCTTGTCCTAATTCCCAGACCTCTGCGGGGTTCATAAGGACCTGGCAGGGTCTATACAAGCAAAATGTGTCCCAGTACAGTTTAACCTCTTCTTCAACTGATTATATTATGTAGTATATGCATTCATATGAATATATTCATGGATGAACTTCATTTAAAGAGCTATTCACAATATGGTCATATAATAATATTCACAAATTTATTAATTTGTGCTAATATAACCCAATTTTAACTATACCCCATTTTGCACATACAACACCCCCGAGGATGACCCTCCAGGTTTTATTTACCCCTCAATTAGTGCAAAATTAAGGATACATAGACCCAGTTTAATCAAAATATTAATAAATTATGAAGATACTCTGTAATATATCATGTTACCACTGTTACCACCATTATGAAGGTAAAAAATTTGTTTATACCACTATTAGATTCTATCAAAAGTTTAATTCTTCATTATGTCACACAAACATACAGAAAAATTTCAATAAGATGCAACAAGGCGGCTCTGGGTGGTAGTCGAGGGCGAGTTCACTAAGCAAGAGTCAGTGAGCACCCGGCCCCTTGTACATGAAAAGCTAAATATAGTCCCTTGTTCTGCATGTGCAGCATGCACCACAGCACACTCGCAGGCTCTGTCAGATTCCCCTCAGCTACTGCCATGTCTGCTCCGCAAATCACTTCAGAGACGAGATCTTTTTCCAAGAGCTTAACTTTACTAGACGGCAGCGCATTCATCACATAGGCAGCACAAGTCAAGCACAGAGACATCTTCTTAGGCCGGTGTCACACGTGCACTGCCGCCGGCACTCGGACCTGGAGTGTGCAACGACATGTATTTCTATGCAGCCGCACTCTCCGGTCCCGAGTGCCAGCGGCAGTGCCGGGTATTAAAGCGAGAGACTTACGCGAGTTTCACGCATCACACAAGCAAGTGTGACCCCGGCCTTATCTGCATTCTTCACACAAGCAGCACAATTTAAACGAGACATCTTCATATCTTTCCCTGTCATCCAGACAGACTCTATCTTCTGCATCAGCTTCCTTTTCCCGGCAAGCTTAACTATATCCCTGGACAATCGTTGTCCCACCTGTTTCCTTGGACAATCTCTGTTCCTGGCAATCCCTTGGACCATCCGGGTCCAATACCTGGCTTCCTTGTACCTGCCATCCGGGCAGCATCTTTGGACAGTTTGTGTCTCATCTGTACCTTCAGCATCACCAGCTCCCTGTTAGCCCTTTGTCCGGTTCCAATAGGCAAAGGTGCCCGGAACGCCATCTCGGCTGCTCCCGCTCCGGTCTTAGACCCCGAATCCTTCCTGGGGATGATTCCTTTAACCCTGCTGTTCTGTTCGGGTTTACTATACACTTGTTATGTTCGGGTCATTTTTGACCCGAACCTATTAAAATGTTGTTTTGAGCCACTGAAAAGTTCTTTTTGAATACCTGTTGCATTATTATACTGTGTGTGATCATAGTTGTTCATTATCAAAGAAAAATTGAATAAAAAAACTTAATTTTTTTAAATTTTGTGTTGATTAATGTAAAACAGCCTAATTGCATTTTACACCAAAGTAACAAACTTGTGCTTAAATAATCAACTATATCTTTTACAACAACATCAACAACAACTTTAGGTAACTATTAGTACAACTAACTTAAAAAGAAAATAAATTTTAACAGTATAAAAGCATTTTGAAAAAAAATAGTAAAAAATAATCAGAAAAAAATAAAAATTTCAGTTTTTTTCAAAAAAAGGTTTCTACTAATCTATTTTTTGCAATTAGCACAACAATAATAAACATGTCTGTTGCATATATATTTTTCACAATTAAAACAAATCATATTTGTTTTGCGGTCACTGGCAGGAGGACAAAAGCTGCATCTTTTTCTTTTTTGCTTGTAGGTGTGCTTGTGAAGGATGTTTCGGTAGCAGAGCTGGTGGAGGGTGTGTTTTGAGCTTGGTTCTGGATTCTTTCAACAATTTTAATTGATCCTTCACTTTTTGGATGCATTTTTCTCTCTGTCACATAAGGCCTAATAAGGGATTGTCCCAATTCCTCCAGAAACAGTCGTCTTTTATGTAGTTTATTTTTGTTCCAGTTTTGATCAATTTCACACCATAAAACTTTTATGGCCTTTAGATACAGCAATAAAAATTGTACTGAAAGACAATGCGTATGGTTTGTACTGAAATCATTTGTATACATGTATCCATCCATTTATGTCCATCTGTGCACCTAAAGCAACTAGATAACTTGATAAACAATAGTAGATGCAATAAGTAGTCTCAAAATAAACTAAAAATCCTTTGTTTTACTCAAAAAATGGCTGTAGATTAGTATAAAAGGCTAATGGGTCATTTTTGACCCGAACATAACAAGTGTATAAAAAACTGTAGCGCAAAAAGTAAAGCACCGAAAAAAAAAAAAAATTCCCTTAGTATGAACCCCGTAAATTAGGAAAATAGAAGGAACCACAAGTTTCAAAATCAAAAAATGAATGAATAAAATAATATCTAATTTCCAAAACGGGTCATTTTTGACCCGAACAGAACAGCAGGGTTAAGCTGGTGCTCGTCTGCACTATTTTCCAGCCGAGGGGCCCCTTACTGCCATCTGCAGACTTATCCCCCACAGGTTGTTACTGTCCACTGCATATGTCCTGCCCTTGGGCAGCTGCCCCGGAGTCTGACAGAACCAGGAAGTATCTTTCCTATACCCCCTGCTCTGTGCTGCTCTGCGACTCCTCCCATCTGCTTAACTCCTTGCTGCCTGTGTCTAACTAGCACTTCTATCTATTCTAAGCTATATCTCTACTGTGCCCGCTCTATTCTAATCCCACTATGGTCCTTCACTACTTACTAATCTATCCCTAAACTAAAGCACAATACATCACATTACAGTACATGACAAATACATTACAGTGCACACAATAGCAAAACATTAGTAAAACATCAGGGTCCCGCTTGTGACACAGGTGAACAGCATTAAGGAGAGAGAAGGTACATGAGGGTCTTCGCCACCTCCTTACAAAGACAGCCCCTTAAAAAACCCTATTAAAAACTGTTTGGACAGTGTGGTAATGTAGACTGATTTTAAACAACGAGCATTCACTAGATATCACAATGCCATGTATAGGTACATAATAGGGATAACATATAGCCATGAATCCTTATATGAATTTGAGAATATATAATCAAGCTACAGATAAAAAAATTAACATACAATATCTTTATTAAATGCCAAGTCCTCTCATCCCCTGCAGGTAATTAAATCGATTCCTACAGGACAATACTTAAGGGCACGACGTATCTGTTCAACTAATAAATTATTTGATGATCAAGCTTATTGAACATAAGAGACGGTTTAAGGCTCGACATTATGATAATGATGTCATTCAACCGGGATATGACAGAGCGAAGGTGACTCCAAGGGACGGACCAACTTCTTAAACCAAGCCAACGTAAGAAGGCCATCAGGAGAGACCAGTCACTCCTTATCATGCACAGTGGAGGGAAATGATGGATATCGTTAAAAGATATTGGCCAATCCTACTTTCAGATCCAATAGTAAATAACATGACACCCCTTAATCCTTCTATAACTCCAAAGAGATCCTAAACACTAAATGATGTAATAGTTCACAGTCACTACATCCCTCTGCCCTTAAAAACATATTTTCTGGGCTCTACTGGTCAAATATGGGGGTGTTATCCCTGAGGACCATGTGGAGCCTTTCCTCAAATTGACAGCATGTGGTGTGGTTCAAAAATACGGCACATGGTATGATATTAACTATTGGCAATTCTCTGGGTTTTTTTTAAACAAGGCTGCCTGTTATGACTAGGGGGCATTACTGTATATGTGGTATGCCTGATCAACACAGTAATATTGAGAATTTGCCTATTGCGGTACAGTTGTGACTTTACAATATGGTATGGTAATTTTTAATCTGTAGCTTTGATTATATATTCTCAAATTCATGGCTATATGTTATCCCTACTATGTACCTGTGTACCTATACATGATACTGTGATATCTAGTGAGTGCTCATTGTTTAAAATCAGTCTGCAAACCACCCTGTCCAAACTGTTTTTAATATGGCTTTTAAGGGGCTGTGCTATTGAAATTTATCTGTTTGCTTGTGTGACATAATAAAGAATTAAACTTTTGACACAATCTAATAGTGGTATGCAAACATATTAATTATTAACCCCTCAGTAGCCTCTCTCCCAACAGAAAAGGGCAGAGCAACATTAATTACAGTGCAGAGCTCTTACCAGAAAGCAGTGTTTTGCCTGTGTGCTGGTAATTAAGAATAAGAGTCAGGGATATTCTCCAGCATGGGATGTGTTCAGGGGTGAGGTGGAGTGATACACTGTGATGGGACGCTATATGAGGAGCTAGCAGGAGAATTATATTGCAGGTGAGGACTGTATACAGGGGGCTGAGAGTAGAGAAATATTGCAGGAGGGGCAGAAAAGAAAGCTATAATACAAAAGAGAGCTCTGTTTGTCGGGGGCTGAGAGGAGAGACATACTGCAGAAAGGACATCAGACAGGAGGCTGAAAAGATAAAAAATACTACTATATGGGCTTTATACAGGGGGCTGAGATAATATATTGAGGGATGAAGGTTCATACAAGAGTTGAGAGGAGAGATGTACTGCAGGGTGAGCTTTATCTATCAATTACATATCTATCTATTATCTATCTATCACATATCTATCTATTATCTAACTATCCATCTATCTAGCTTGTGACAAAGTCACTGACGAAGGAAGAATGCCCGGGTGAAGGAAGAGGAAGAATGCCCGGGTGACTAGTTGTTTTTTAGGGCTTTAGGACTTTATTATTATTATAGATTTTTATAGCGCCATTTATTCCATGGCGCTTTACATGTGAAGAGGGGCAAATATAGACAAGTACAGTAAACATGAGCAATACAAGGCACACACAAGTACAGAAGGAGAGAGGACCCTGCCCGCAAGGGCTCACAGTCTACAGGGATGGGTGAGGATACACTAGGAGAGGGTAGAGCTGGTCGTGCGGTGGTTCAGTAGACTGATGATCACTGCAGGTTGTAGGCTTGTCGGAAGAGGTGGGTCTTCAGGTTCTTTTTGAAGGTTTCCATGGTAGCGCGAGTCTGATGTGTTGGGGTAGAGAGTTCCAGAGTATGGGAGAGGCACGGGAGAATGTTGTGAATGAGCAGAGGCTCCCTCTGGTGGTTACATACAGTACTGAACCTTCCAGAGAGGAATGGCAATCCGGGATCACGGACTGGACTGAAATAAGGGAGGTTCCCTCCCATAATGGTCGCCGGTGATCAATTGTTCTGGTCTCTATTGTGGTTCCTGGTTCATTTGGAAGTTTGCTGGTGTCTTGCCTGCATCTGCTGCTTTCAGATAAGATATTTGCTGCTTTTCTTTTTGTGCTTGCTATTTGCATTGTTTTCTGCACATTTGTGGAGGACAGCCAGGTCCCCTCCTGGGGCCTGAGAGCTCCTCACAGTTTGTAGCCACTGTTGTTTTTTCATTTGCTTTTTCCTGCTTTTTCAACGGCTGCAGCTTGGTTTTGTTCACACTGAGATCTGATTTAGTGGGTGGCGAGATCGTGTGATCTCAGTATTTTTGTAATCAGAAGTGTTGGATTTTTGTAGGGTTTTCTGGGTTGCAGAAAGTAATCTCCTCCTGTCCTTTAGTCAGCTTGTGGCCCCAGCGTTTGCTCAATCTGTTTTCTGCCTGCATTTGTGTTTTCATCTTGTCTAACCGCCATTATATGTTTGGGGGCTGCCTATTCCTTTGGGGCTCTACTCCGGGGCAGTTAGCTTTCCTGTTTCTATCTTTAGGTATAGCTAGCTCTCAGGCTGTGACGAGGCGTCTAGGATCAATGTAGGAACGCTCCACGGCTACCTCTAGTTGTGTGGTTAGTTCGGGTTTCTGCAACCCATTAGTTTCCAACATCTCAGGTGTTCGGCTGCCCTGCTGTTGTTCCTGTCCTCCTCAGCTACCGCACATAACAGGAGAAGCTTTGTATGCGGTTGTGGGAAGAAGAGATAAGAGGGGAGTAGAGGAGGAGATCTTGAGAGGATCGAAGGTTGCGTGTGGGTATGTACCGGGAGACCATGTCACAGATGTATGGAGGAGACAGATTGTGGATGGCATTGTAGGTCATGGTTAGGGTTTTGAACTGGAGCCTCTGGACGATAGGAAGCCAATGAAGGGCTTGGCAGAGAGGAGAGGCTGGGGAATAACGGGGAGACAGGTGTATTAGTCGGGAAGCAGAGTGCAGGATGGATTGGAGTGGTGCCAGTGTGCTAGAGGGAAGGCCAGAGAGTAGGAGGTTGCAGTAGTCGAGGTGGGAGATGATGAGGGCATGCACTAGTGTTTTTGTACTTTCATGGTCAAGGAATGCACGGATCCGGGAAATTTTTTTGAGTTTGAGACGGCAGGAGGATCACTCCGAGGCACCGAGTGTGCGGGACTGGGGAAAGTGAGCAGCCATTGACGTTATTGGACAGGTCTGGTGGGGGGGTAGAGTGAGATGGGGGAAAGATGATGAATTCTGTTTTGTACATGTTCAGTTTTAGAAAGTGAGCAGAGAAGAAAGCAGAAATAGCAGACAGACATTGTGGGATTTTGGTCAGTAAGGAGGTGAGGTCAGGTCCAGATAGGTAGATCTGCGTGTCGTCGGAGTAGAGATGATACTGAAGACCATGGGATTCTATGAGCTGTCCCAGGCCGAGGGTGTAGATGGAGAAGAGTAGGGGTCCAAGAACTGAGCCTTGGGGAACACCGACAGACAGGGGGCGAAGTGAGGAGGTCGTGTGGGAGAGGGAGACACTGAATGTTCGGTTTGTTAGATATGATGAGATCCAGGCTAGGGCCAAGCCTGTGATGCCAAGAGATGAGAGAATCTGTAACAGGAGGGAATGGTCCACAGTGTCGAAGGCAGAAGACAGGTCCAGGAGAAGGAGGACAGAGTAGTGACGCTTGCTCTTGGCGGTTAGTAGGTCGTTGGTGACTTTAGTTAGGGCAGTTTCAGTTGAGTGATGCAGTCGGAAGCCTGATTGTAAGCAGTCAAAGAGGGAGCAGGAGGAGAGGTGGGAGGACAGTTCAAGATGGACATGCTGTTCCAGTAGTTTTGAGGCATAAGGGAGAAGAGATATCAGGCGATAGCTAGACACAGAGGATGGGTCAAGGGAGGTCTTTTTGAGAATGGGTGTGATTGAGGCATGTTAGAAGGATGTGGGGAAGACACCATTTGTAAGTAAGAGGTTGAAGAGGTGTGTTAGAGTAGGGGTTAGGACGGTGGTGAGGCTAGGGATGAGGTGGGATGGGAGCGGGTCAAGCATGCAAGTGGTGAGGTGTGATCTTGATAGGAGGGTGGAAAGCTGATCTTCTGTCAAGGTGGAGAAGTTGGTTTTGGAGGAAAAGGGTTGAGCAGCTAAGAGGGGCAATGGTGGCTGTGGGCCAAAGCTTTCTCTGATCGTATCGATCTTCTGCTTAAAGAAAGAGGCAAAGTCTTCAGCAGAAATGAGAGGAGAAGGAGGAGGTGCTGGGGGACAGAGTAGAGAATTGAAAGTGTTGAAGAGCTGTTTAGGGTTGTGAGACAGGGAGGATATGAGAGATGAGAAGTAAGTTTGCTTTGCAGCAGTGAGCGTGGACTTGAAGCTGGTGAGGGACTGCTTGCATGCGCTCGGCAGAGGGGATTTTTTCCATCTCCTCTCAGCAACCCTGGAAGCCCGTCTCAGTTCTTTGGTGAGGCTGGTCAGCCAGGGCTGCCTGTTGATTGTACAAGTTTTGCTATGTGTGAGGGGGGCAGCCGAATCAAGTGCTGCTGTTATTGTAGTGTTATAAAAGGTGGCAGCAGAATCTGTGTCATGAAGTGAAGATATGTCTGTAAGAGGGAGGAGGGACTCAGAGAGCATTGGTAAATTGAGGTGTTTGAGATTTCTGCGAGGGTGAGTGAGTTTGTGGAGTGGGGGTTGTGCACTAGAAGAGGAGAGAGAAGAGAATGTCAGTAGGTTGTGGTCAGACAGGGGAAGGGGTGAGTTAGTGAGATTAGTAAGGGAACAGAGGCGGGTGAAGATAAGGTCGAGCGTGTGACCATCTTTGTGAGTGGCCGCAGAGGACCATAGTGTGAGGCCAAAGGAGGCAGTGAGCGATAAAAGTTTAGAGGCCGCTGGGGTGGAAGCATCAATGGGGATGTTGAAGTCACCCATGATGATAGTGGGGATGTCAACAGAGAGGAAATGGAGCAGCCAGGTGGTGAAGTGATCGAGAAAGGTGGAGATGGCAAGTTCTGGGGGGCGGTAGATGACAGCCAGCTGGAGGTTGGAGGGGGAGTAGATGCGGACGGAGTGCACCTCAAATGAGGGAATAGTAGCGGAGGGGGGTAGTGGAATTGGGGTAAAGGAGCAGGTATCAGATAGGAGCAAACCAACTCCTCCACCACGTTTGTTGCTGGGGTGTGGGGGGTGAGATAGGTGGAATCCTGTTATGTTTCGGTAGCTGAGGAGTGAAGATAAAAAAGGCAATACACCAGAGCAGTTGGAATCTATGAGATTGCAGTACCCTGACTAACCACCACAACTAGAGGCAGCCGTGGAGCGTTCCTACGTTGGTCCTAAACGCCTCGTCACAGCCTGAGAAACTAACTACACCTAAAGATAGAAAGAGGAAAGCTATCTGCCCCGGAGCAGATCCCCAAAGAACATAGAAAGCCCCCAAACATGTAATGGCGGTTAGACAAGAAGAAATACTGACACAGACAGAAAATAGTATGAGCAAACGTTGGGGCCAAAACTACCTAAATAGAAAAGGATAGGAAGGGCACTTACTGCAATCCCAAAAAACCCTGAAAAGCAACAACTCTACTAATTTCAAAAAAACACCTGAGATCACACGACCTCTACCACCTAAATTAGTTCTCTGGTGTAACAAAATCAAAACAGCAGCCACTGAAAAAACTGGAAAAAGCAAATGTACAAACATCAGTGGCTGAACTAAACTGAGAGGGCAAAAGCCCCCGGAGGGGACCCTGAAGGCCCCCACAGAAGTGCAGGACAAAATGCAAAAATCAAGCACAAAAACAAAAAGAAGAAAATGTCTTATCTGTTAGCAGGAGATGCAGACACGACACAGCAGGCTACAAAGGAAACAGGAATCAAGGATTGAGACCAGAACAATTGATCACCGGCAACCCTGATGGGAAGGCGACTCCCTTATATAAGACCAGTCAGTAACACCTGATTCCCAATCCTCACAATCTTCACTGGACAGTCCAGTACCGCTTGTAACCACCAGAGAGAGCCTCTGCTCAGAACTCATTTCAAGTCCATTCACAACAGTACCCCCCCTTGAGGAGGGGTCACCGAACCCTCACTTGAGCAACCAGGTCGGTCAGGATGAGTTCTATGATACGCACGGATGAGTCTCCTAGCATGGATGTCCGAAGCAAACACCCAAGAATTGTCTTCCTGACCATAACCTCTCCACTTAACCAAATATTGGAGTTTCCGTCTAGAAAAACGAGAATTCAATATTTTCTCAACCACAAACTCCATATTGCCCTCAACCAGAACAGGGTCAGGAGGCAAAGCAGTAGGAACCACTGGCTCAACAAACCTCTTCAACAAGGACTTGTGGAACACGTTATGGATCTTAAATGTCCCTGGAAGAAGCAAACGAAAAGAAACAGGATTAAGAATCTCCATGATCTTATAAGGTCCAATGAACCTAGGCTTAAATTTAGGAGATGCCACTCTCATAGGAATATTTTTTTGAGGACAACCAGACCAAGTCCCCCACTTTAAACCGAGGACCATCAGTCCTATGCCGGTTAGCAAACCGCTGGGCCCTCTCCTGAGAGAGGGACAACCTCTCCACTACCTGGTCCCAAATCTGTTGCATACGCTCCACAACAGAGTCAACACCTGGACAGACAGAAGCCTCCGTCTGTCCTGAAGAAAATCGAGGGTGAAACCCAGAATTACAGAAAAATGGAGACATCAAAGTGGCAGAGCTAGCCCTATTATTAAGAGCAA
The DNA here is from genome assembly GCA_033576555.1 of Oophaga sylvatica. Lineage (NCBI taxonomy): Eukaryota > Metazoa > Chordata > Amphibia > Anura > Dendrobatidae > Oophaga > Oophaga sylvatica. Next base: position 215,779,866 of record JARQOD010000003.1, on the reverse strand, counting down.
ACTCAGCCAAAGGCAAAAAAGAGACCCAGTCATCCTGATCAACAGACACAAAGCATCTTAGATAAGTCTCCAATGTCTGGTTTGTTCTCTCAGTTTGACCATTGGTCTGAGGATGAAACGCCGAGGAGAAAGACAATTGAACACCAAGTTTAGAACAAAAGGTCCTCCAAAATCTGGAAACAAACTGGACTCCTCTGTCAGACACAATGTTCTCAGGAATGCCGTGTAAACGAACCACGTGCTGAAGGAACAAAGGCACCAATTCAGAGGAGGAAGGCAACTTAGGTAATGGCACAAGATGTATCATCTTGGAAAACCTATCACAAATCACCCAGATGACGGTCATTCTCTGAGAAACAGGGAGGTCGGAAATTAAATCCATAGAGATATGGGTCCATGGTCTCTTGGGCACAGGCAATGGCATCAACAAACCACTAGAGCGAGAGCAAGGCTTGGAGCGAGAGCAAGTCCCGCAGGACTGCACAAATTCCCTGACATCACGAGACAAGGTAGGCCACCAAAAGGACCGACTAACCAAGTCTCTGGTACCAAAAATTCCGGGATGACCGGCCAACGCGGAACAATGAATCTCAGACATCACACTCTTTTTCCACTGGTCCAGGACAAACAATTTCCCAACAGGCAGCGCTCGGGCCTATCCTCCTGACACCCCTCCAGAGCCAGTCTCAAATTGGGCGAGATGGCGGAAAGAACTACACCTTCTTTCAAAATAACAGAAGGATCAGATAACTCAGGAGAGTCCGCAAGGAAACTCCTCGAGAGAGCATCCGCCTTAACATTCTTAGTGCCAGGAAGAAAGGAAACCACAAAATTAAAACGTGTGAAAAACAAGGCCCACCTGGCCTGTCTAGGATTGAGTCGCTTGGCAGATTCCAGATAAACCAGATTCTTATGGTCCGTAAGGACCACCACCTGATGTTTGGCTCCCTCCAGCCAATGTCTCCACTCTTCAAAAGCCCACTTCATGGCCAATAACTCCCGATTACCCACGTCATAATTACGTTCAGTAGGAGAAAATTTTCGAGAGAAAAAGGCACAAGGATTACTTTTAGAGGTCTCTGGATCTCTTTGGGACAAAACGGCACCTGCCCCAATTTCAGAGGCATCAACCTCCACCTGAAATGGCAGAGAAACATCAGGCTGCCGTAGAACAGGAGCAGAAGTGAATCTCTGCTTAAGTTCCTGAAATGCAGAGACTGCCTCAGGAGGCCAATTCACCACATCAGAACCCTTTTTGGTCAAATCAGTTAATGGTTTAACAATAACCGAGAAATTACCAATAAATTTACGATAAAAATTGGCAAAACCCAAAAATCTTTGAAGAGCCTTTAATGAAGTAGGTTGGACTCAATCACAGATGGCCTGAACCTTGACCGGGTCCATTTCAATAACAGATGGGGACAAAATGAATCCCAAAAATGAGATCCTCTGTACGCCAAAAAGACACTTTGATCCCTTCACATACAGAGCATTCTCTCTCAAAATCTGGAATACAGTTCGAACATGTTTCACATGAGAGTCCCAGTCATTGGAAAAAATCAAGATATCATCCAAATAAACAATCAGAAATTTATCCACAAAATCCCTGAAAATGTCATTCATGAAGGACTGGAAGACAGAAGGAGCATTAGTGAACCCAAAGGGCATCACAAGGTACTCAAAATGCCCCTCAGGGGTATTAAATGCCGTCTTCCATTCATCCCCGTGCTTAATGCGAATAAGGTTATATGCCCCCCTGAGGTCAAGTTTGGTAAACCAAGTAGCGTTTTTCACCCTGGAAAACAGGTCAGAAATCAAGGGTAACGGATATTGATATTTCACAGTAATATTGTTCAAAAGACGATAATCAATACACGGCCTTAATGAACCATCCTTTTTGGCCACAAAGAAAAAACCGGCACCTAAGGGTGAAGAGGATGGTCTGATATGACCCTTCTCCAATGACTCCTTGATATAAGACCGCATAGCGTCATGTTCAGGTACAGACAAGTTAAAAAGGCGACCTTTAGGGAATTTACTACCAGGCACTAATTCAATAGCGCAGTCATAGCTCCTATGGGGAGGCAAGGATGCAGATTTACTTTCGCTAAACACATCAGAAAAATCAATCAAAAAGTCAGGAACATCCTGAGCCTGGGGGGAGGCAGAAAAAACAGGAGTGTTGGTATTAACACATTGGCAGCCCCAACTGGTTACAGACACAGATTTCCAATCCAAAACAGATTATGAGACTGTAACCAAGGGAAACCCAGTACGATAATGTCATGCAGATTATACAGAACCAAAAATTTGCAGCTCTCCTGATGATCAGGTTCAACCCTCATTATCACCTGAGTAGAGAACTGAGGTTTATTCTCAGCCAAAGGGGTAGAATCGATCCCCAGTAGGGGATTAGACTTCCGTAGGGGTATCAAGGGAAACCCACAACGTTTAGCAAAATCAAAATCCATCAGGTTAATAGCTGCTCCCGAATCAACGAAAGCCTGAGCAGAAAATGAGGACAGAGAGCATATCAGAGTAACAGTTAATAAAAACTTAGTCTGAACACTACCCAAGACAACTGAGCGTGCAAAACGTCTTCCCCGCTTAGGGCAGACTGAAATAGCATGAGAGGCATCACCACAGTAGAAACATAACCCATTGCGCTTTCGAAACTCATGACGCTGTGCCCCAGAAACCACTCTATCACACTGCATGGATTCAGAAGCAGGTTCACAAGGCAACACTATTCCACGCATACTTCTCCGCTCACGCAAACGTCTGTCAATTTGAATCGCTAATGACATAGAATCATTGAGACCAGAGGGGACAGGGAATCCCACCATAACATCCTTTACATTATCTGACAGACCCTTCCGAAAAAGGGCTGCCAAAGCGTCGTCATTCCATTTGGTCAGGACTGCCCACCTACGGAATCTCTGACAGTATAACTCAGCCTCATCAAGCCCCTGATTTAATGCCAACAGAGGCTTTTTCAGCTTGATCAGTGACATTAGGCTCATCGTACAATAACCCCAAGGCCTGAAAAAATGCATCAACATCACTCAAAACAGGATCCCCAGGTGTCAGGGAAAAAGCCCAATCCTGAGGATCGCCGCGCAGGAGAGAGATGACAATTTGAACCTGCTGCGCTGCGCTCCCCGAGGACTTAGATTTTAAGGCAAAAAACAATTTACAATTATTTTTGAAATTCAGAAACTTGGCTCGATCCCCCAAAAACAAATCTGGCATGGGAATCCTAGGTTCCACAACAGGCAACCTAGCAAGATAGGTAGCAATACTCCGAACCTCAGTGGCAAGCTGATCCACACGGCCAGACAACTGCGCAAACTCCATTGAGAGAAAAAATCCTCCCCAGCACCCAGAGATACAGAGGGGAAAAAAAAAAAAAATGCAACAAACAGAAAAATATCTCTGACAACTCTGACAACCTTTTTTCTTTCACAATATTTTTCCCTTGTGTGAGTACCATACAATTTTCAATTTTTAGGCCGGTGATACTGTTAAGTTTCGGTAGCTGAGGAGTGAAGGTAAAAAAGGCAATACACCAGAGCAGTTGGAATCTATGAGATTGCAGTACCCTGACTAACCACCACAACTAGAGGCAGCCGTGGAGCGTTCCTACGTTGGTTCTAGACGCCTCGTCACAGCCTGAGAAACTAACTACACCTAAAGGTAGAAAGAGGAAAGCTATCTGCCCCGGAGCAGATCCCCAAAGAACATAGAAAGCCCCCAAACATGTAATGGCGGTTAGACAAGAAGAAATACTGACACAGACAGAAAATAGTATGAGCAAACGTTGGGGCCAAAACTACCTAAATAGAAAAGGATAGGAAGGGCACTTACTGCAATCCCAAAAAACCCTGAAAAGCACCAACTCTACTAATTTAAAAAAAAACACCTGAGATCACACGACCTCTACCACCTAAATTAGTTCTCTGGTGTAACAAAATCAAAACAGCAGCCACTGAAAAAACTGGAAAAAGAAAATGTACAAACATCAGTGGCTGAACTAAACTGAGAGGGCAAAAGCCCCCGGAGGGGACCCTGAAGGCCCCCTCAGAAGTGCAGGACAAAATGCAAAAATCAAGCACAAAACAAAAAGAAGAAAATGTCTTATCTGTTAGCAGGAGATGCAGACACGACACAGCAGGCTACAAAGGAAACAGGAATCAAGGATTGAGACCAGAACAATTGATCACCGGCAACCCTGAAGGGAAGGCGACTCCCTTATATAAGACCAGTCAGTAACACCTGATTCCCAATCCTCACAATCTTCACTGGACAGTCCAGTACCGCTTGTAACCACCAGAGGGAGCCTCTGCTCAGAACTCATTTCAAGTCCATTCACAACAGAATCCACTGTATGAGAGTGCAACTGGTGAGGCTGAGTCAGAGGGTGTGAGCCAGGTTTCGGTGATGCCAAGGAAGGAGAGTTTATTGGTGATGAAGAGGTCGTGGATAAATGACAGTTTATTGCAGACAGAGCGTGCGTTCCATAGTGCTCCAGGTAGGGGGACCGGAGGAGTGGGGGCTGGGTGAATGGGTATGAGGTTATCATGGTTGTGAAGATGTGTAGAGGATCGTGGCAGGGTGATAGAAGTGAGTGAGGGGATGACTTCAGCTTTCATGTGGAGTACAGGCCTCAGAAGCTACACAGTAATGCACATGCCATATCTAGACTTCCCTGTTTGGTGACTGAAGGTGCCAAAACCCACAGTCACCATATGTGACTGATATGTGACACAGTCACTGGCAAAGTACTTTAGGGGAGATATGTGTCACTGATGTTGTTAGCTTCAGTGATGTGTACCTATGAAAATTCTCTAGCACACTAAGGGCCCCGTCTCACATAGCAACGCACCAGCGATCCCGACAACGATATGAACTTGTCAGGATCGCTGGTGTGTCGCTACATGATCGCTGCTGAGCTGCCAAGCAGGCAGCTCAGGCAGCGATCAGGACAGCGACACTGCGGGTAACGTTGCTTAGTAACCCGCAGTGTACGTTGGATACCAGCCCACTGATGCAGGGAGCTGGTAACCAAGGTACACATCGGGTTTCCAGGCGCTGCGCGGTGCCTGGAAACCTGATGAGTACCTTGGTTACCAGCTCCCCTGCAGCAGCGCGCTGGTATCCAACGTCCACATCGGGTTTCCAGGCACAGCCCCGTGCCTGTAAACCCGATGTGTACCTTGGTTACCAGCTCCCTGCATCAGTGGGCTGGTATCCAACGTACACTGCGGGTTACTAAGCAACGTTACCCGCAGTGTCGCTGTCCTGATCGCTGCCTGAGCTGCCTGAGCTGTCCAGGCATTTCTGACATGACCAGTGATTCACAGCAGGGGCCTGATCGCTGGTACGTGTCAGACATAGCGAGATCGCTGCTGAGATCGCTGTTGCGTCACAAAACTTGTGACTCAGCAGTGTGTTGAGCATTCCGATACCGCAAGTATCGGGTATCGGCCGATATTCGCGTTATCGGAATTCCGATACTTAATTCCGATACTTTTTCAATATCGTATACCGGAATCGGAAGTTCCCATAATTCTTTGAGAGGCAATGTGATTTTAGTCAGCCAATGAGGAATCCTACGAAGTGTGGGCACATCCTGTAATGATGCGGTCATCTTAACTAATGGCATGGCTGTGATTGGCTGCTGAAATGATGTCAGAATGCACTATAAAAGGCGCCGCAGCCATTTTAGCGTCACTGTGCTGTGAACTCAGTAAGGGACAGAACGCTGCTGTGCTGACTCTGAGGGACAGTTAGATATTGCGATTTTGTGTACTACTGTGCTTGAGGCAGGCTAGTTTACCAACCGCTGTGTAAAGCTTCATTTTGCCAGTGTTGTTTTAACAGCTCTGTGCAAGGTGTGTGTGTGACAGTGCAGGTGACGCTGCAGTTTGCTCTGCATCCACCGCTGTTTGTAGGCATCTGCACGTGTCACTGACTCTTTTTTTTTTTTATTTTATTTAGTGGAATTGGTGCAGCTCCATTATATTAGAAAAAAATCAAATCTATTAGTGTGACGTGCTTCCATCCGTATACAATACATTGGTTGCAAACACTATAGAAGTACAGAAAGGAGCTTTTCACAGATAGTGAATAGTTGTGTTTCAGTGTTCACTGCAGTCTGTGAGGTTTTGATTTTTTGAGTGCAGATCACGCTCCAGTTAGTTCTTCAACCACTGCTGGTTGTAGTCTGCTGAGCGTGTGTCACTGCCTCATCCTTCACATTTTTCTCTAATTGGTGCTGCTCCATTTTAGTGGAAAAAAATCTAATCTATTAGTGTGACGCGCTTCCATCCGTATTCAATACATTGGTTGCAAACACTATAGAAGTACACAAAGGAGTAGCATTTCACAGATTGTGGACAGTTGTGTTTCAGTGTTCACTTCAGTCTGTGTTTTTTACTTTTTGGAGTGCACATCACGCTCCAGTTACTTGTTCAAGCACTGCTGCTTGTACTCTGCTGAGCGTGTCTCAGTGGCTCATCCTTTTCATTTATCTCCAATTGGTTCTGCTACATTCCATTTAAAATAAATCTAATCTATTAGTGTGACGCGCTTCCATCCGTATACAATACATTGGTTGCAAACACTATAGAAGTAGACAAAGGAGTAGCCTTTCACAGATTGTGAATAGTTGTGTTTCAGTGTTCACTGCAGTCTGTGAGGTATTTTTATTTTTTTTTTTTTTTAAAATGCAGATCACGCTCCATTTACTTCTTCAACCACCGCTGCGTGTACTCTGCTGAGTGTCTGTCACTGGCTCATCCTTGTCATTTTTCTAAAATTGGTGCTGCTTTATTCTATTTAAAATAATTCAAATCTATTACAGTGACGTGCTTCCATCCGTATACAATACATTGGTTGCAAACACTATAGAAGTAGACAAAGGAGTAGCCTTTCACAGATTGTGAATAGTTGTGTTTCAGTGTTCACTGCAGTCTGTGAGGTATTTTTATTTATTTTTTTTTTAAAATGCAGATCACGCTCCATTTACTTCTTCAACCACCGCTGCGTGTACTCTGCTGAGTGTCTGTCACTGGCTCATCCTTGTCATTTTTCTAAAATTGGTGCTGCTTTATTCTATTTAAAATAATTCAAATCTATTACAGTGACGTGCTTCCATCCGTATACAATACATTGGTTGCAAACAATATAGAAGTACACAAACGGGCCTTTCACAGCTACTGAACATGGGTTTTTAATTTTTAACTAAAATATGTATTTTTTCAAATGACACAAATATAAGTAATGTTGAAGAGGAATAGTCCTACATCCATTGTTTGCACAATATTACAGGTGTACATCATGTCCCTTAATCAACAATGTATTATTATATTTACTTGTATGCTTTTATTTAAAAGCCAAGAACACAGAAGGATAACCTTCGCACTGCAGCTGTTGTCAAAGTTCAACCCACATTATGCACTTCCAACATTGCAGCATTTGAGGCATGATGTGAGTTGGATTGGTCAAAGTTATGGAGTGAGAAGGTTCACCATCAGTACCCTATAGCATTAGTATGCTTTTGTGTTAGCATTTGTGTTAGACATGTGGATATCTGCCATAATATGTCACAATTATTTAGTTACAGATTTGTTACCAACACTAATCATTGAATGGTTTTAAATTTGACGTTTCACTTGTTTACAGCTTAGAAATAAGGGTGTAGCCTGATATCTATGTGTAGCACTAGCCACTTTAACATGTCATGTTTTTTTAAACATGTGTAGCTAGGTAGCAGTAATTTTTGCCGGACACACAGCAGGGGAACAGCAGGCGTTACTGAACCCCACTATCACTATAGCTTGTGTATTGGTCTGTGGACACGACACTTCTGAGCAGCAACTGGCAGTGTTGTAGCCCAGGGAGTATAGCTCAGGTGGTAGAAAGATGAACATAACAGGAGACATGGAAAACGTTGCCAACCAGTTAGTTAATCTGAAACCGGACAGGCAAATTCAGGCGAGATCCATGCCTAGTTCATTTTCAGAAAAGTAAGCCGTTCTACATTATCGTAGGATAGTCGCATGCAACGGTCTGTTAGTACACCACCTGCAGCAGTAAAAACGCGCTCCGATAATACACTGGCAGCAGATCAAGCCAGCACCTCCAATGCATACTGGCTAAGCTCTGGCCATGTATCCAGCTTAGAGACACAAAACTTGAATGGGGAAGAGCCATCTGGGAGTACACTGAGAGGGCAAGACATGTAGTCTGTCACCATCTTACGGAAATGTTGCCTCCTGCTGACTGGAGCCGTCTCGGATGGTGTAGACATTGGTGGCGCTGCCACAAAACTTCGACACATTTGGAACATACTGTTCTTGCCCTGTGCAGAGGCGCTGCTTGTGCTCCCTCTTGTTGCAGAGCTGTCTCCACTGCCTCGACGCACAGAGCTGCTTTGTAAATCAGTAGCAGCAGCAGTGCTCTCGGCTGGAATGGAGAACATTATGGATTGCACCAGTGTGTCTTGGTACTTCCGCATTTTACGCTCCCGGTTCAACGGTGTGATGAGGCTTTGTAAGTTGTCCCGGTAGCGAGGGTCTAGGAGGGTGTACACCCAATAATCAGACGTGGTGTGAATGTGTTCGATGCGGCGGTCGTTTCTCAGCCACTGCAGCATGAAATCAACCATGTGCTGCAGACTCCCAACTGGCCAAGAAACGTTGTCCCCTGCAAGAGGCGTCATCTCCGCCTGCTGTGCATCACCCCACCCTTGGTCTACATACTGACTAGAGCATTGTCTACCTCCCTCTGGAGCGATGTCTTCCTCCTCCATTGACTCCTCCTCATCCTCCTCACAAAGTCCTTCAAATACATATAAATTTACAAAATTTAAAACTCAAAATTTAAAAACTTTGTATCATAATTCTGTAACATCAGTTTATGGAAACACAATAGCATTACAAAAGGATAGACAAAAAATGTACATTATGTGCTTTGTAAATACATTAAAAGTTTGTAATGGTTATGAAAATATAGACAGCGACTCTGGAGGTTCAATTGTTGATACAGCATGGTACTTTGAAAGTCCTCCAGCCCTTTGTGAGGAACCACGTTGCGCTGACTGTCCAGAAGGTGATGGAATTTGTGACTCCTCATCCTCCACCTCTTCCAAAACCTCATGCCTTAGTGCTTGCAGTGTTTTTTGAAGCAGGCAGATAAGGGGGACAGTCAGGCTGACTAGTGCATCATCTGCACTCGCCATCCGCGTTGACTCATCAAACGCACGCAAAACGTGGCAGATATCCTTCATAGAGTTATTCGCCACTCATTACACTGGCAGTGGCTGCCCATTCATTATAGGATCCAATTCTAATTACTGGTTCTCACCAACAAAGCTCTCCACAGCGCAGCACCCCCCTACATCTCCTCCCTTATTTATATTTATCGGCCTAACCGACTGCTGCACTCTGCAAACGACCTTCGACTAACCTCTGCACTAATCCGTACCTCCCACTCCCAACTCCAAGACTTCACCCGCGCTGCGCCAATCCTCTGGAATGCTCTACCCCAAGAAATTAGGACTATCCGCAATTTGGATGGTTTCAGGCGCTCCCTCAAAACACATTTGTTCACAGTGGCCTATCACATTCACTAATCAAAGTCATTCTATGTGTAATTCTGTGTGTGTAGCCCATTCACTATCTCCATGCATCCCTCACTCCCTTAAAATGGCTGGACCATCATTGTAAAAACACCATTGTATATAAACACCTGTACTTTGTATCTCCCCCACCTCATTGTAGATTGTAAGCTTTCACCAGCAGGGGCGGTTGATTTTGCTTTAATTATTGTATTGTTAACGTTGTTACTTATGACTTGTGTTTTGAAACTGTTAAACTGTAAAGCACTGCGGAATATTATGGCGCTATATAAATAAATAATATTATTATTCTTATTATAGAGGCCCACTCAGTAGTGGTGAAGTGTGAACGGCGCAAATTGCGAGTTGACTGCGCCTGATGCAGCTGATACTCCATTACTGTTGGCTGCTGCTCACACAACCGCTCCAACATATGTAACGAGGAATTCCACCTGGTGGGTACGTCACATATGATGCGATGTTCATGAAGGTGAAATCTGCGTTGCAGAGCTGCAATCAGCGATCTGGCCATGCTGGAACGTCGCAAGTGAGCGCACTCTAGGCGGACCTTGTGCAGCAGTGCATCAAGATCCGGATAGTCCCTCAAAAAACTCTGCACGACCAAGTTGAGCACATATGACAGACATGGTATGTGAGTGAGGTTGCCAAGGCCCAGAGCTGACACCAGATTTCGGCCATTATCACACACTACCAAGCCTGCCTGTAGATTCTCTTCCAAAAACCACACGTCGCTCTCCTGCTTTATGGCATTACAGAGCTCCTGCGCTGTGTGGCTAAGATTCCCCATGGAAATTAATTTCAGGATGGCCTGTTGACATTTGGACACGGCTGTGCTCATATCGGTCGCAACAGGTAAACGTTCACGGGTCCATGTGGAGGTAGACCGTGACGGCTCCTGCAGCGATGATTCTGAGGAACTGGAATAGGAGGAGGAATCAATGTGTACAGACTTGATTCCTGCAATCCTTGGAGTTGGCAGAACACGTACAGCGCCACTCGCAAGATCAGTACCCGGCTGCACAACATTGACCCAATGGGCAGTGAGGGAAAGGTATTGTCCCTGGCCATGGGTGTTAGAACCCTCTTGTTAGGTTTTGTTTCAGTTTGCTGGTCACATGACCTTTTTTCCCTATTTAGTCTGGCTCCGCCCTTCTGGCTTTGCATGACTTCATTGTATTATCTACTGTTAAGCTAGCCGGGTGCTTAGGTGCCTTAATCTGTCAGTTTTGCTTGATGTTAGGATCACAAAGTATTTATTTTTCTGTTTAATTATCCATGCTACAATTTATGTTAGGAGGTGTCCACCTTTTCTCACAGTCCCTAGATCTTGTAGGGATTACTCCCTCGCAACTATAGGTCTTCGTTCACACTAGATGAGGACTTTAGCGGGTCTGGTCGCAGGATCAGGTTCCCCGTTACATCGTAGGGATTCAGCTTAGTTGTATTGTAGGGACAGAATTCCCTTCTTTCCTTACTGGTTGTAGCAGATCATAACAATGGGTACTGGTCCACGCATCGGTGGTCAGGTGGACCTTGCTACTGAGGGCTTTTAGTAGCGCATGTTTAATTTTTCCCTCAACATGCTTTTGCAGACCAGGGACGGCTTGCCTGCTGAAATGAAATCGGCTTGGCACATTGTATTGTGGGATTGACAATGATATTCAGTTACGGAAACTGTCTGTCTCCACCAGCCTGAATCACAGCATTTCAAGGGACAGGAGTTTTGCAATGCCAGCATTCAGAGCCTGTGCTCGTGCATGGTTTGCGGAGTATGGCCGTCTTTTATCCCATGCCTGTGCTACCGATGGCTGTTTTGTGGCCTGGGAGTGTGAGGATGACAGGGAACTTGCTGCTGTGTGTGGAATAACAGTTTGTCTCTGGACAACAGTGGCCGAGGTTCTTCCATGGCGATCCTGTGAGGAAGCAGAACCAGCTGTGTGTGAGCTCGATGAAGAGGCTTCAACACAACCTGAAGATGTAGGTGCTGCTGTAGGTTGGCCTACATCTCTAGTGTGTCTTTGTAACTCAACTACGTGCTTTGTCCGCACATGTTTCCACATATTTGTGGTATTGAGGTGACTGACACTTTTAGCTATTTTTAATTTTTGATTACACAGCTTGCATTTCACATAGCAAATATCATGTGCAAGTGTGTGAAAAAAGGACCACGCAGTGCAAGTCCTGGGAGCGCACGTTTTGACTTTTGGAAGACAACTGCTCCGAACAGGTGCCAAACTGGAGGCTACAGGCAACCGAGTCTGCAGCCTAACTCTCCCTCCTGTTTGTACCGTTGGGGCAATGTCTTCCTCTATCTTCCTTCTATCACTAACCATTTCTCTAGGCCTCTCCCAGCTTTCAACCAAAGTACTGGTTCTCACCCACAAAGCTCTCCACAGTGCAGCACCCCTCCTACATCTCCTCCCTCATTTCTATCTATCGGCCTAACCGACTGCTGCGCTCTGCAAACGACTTTCGACTAACCTCTGCACTAATACGTACCTCCCACTCCCGACTCCAAGACTTCTCCTGCTCTACGCCAATCCTCTGGAATGCTGTACCCCAAGAAATTAGGACTATCCACAATTTGCATGGTTTCAGGCGCTCCCTCAAAACACATTTGTTCAGAGCGGCCTATCACATTCACTAATCAAAGTCATTCTATGTATTCTGTGTAAGTGTGTGTGTGTCTCTAGCCCATTCACTATCTCCATCCCTCAGTCCCTTAAGATGGCTGGAACATCATTGTAAATGCACCATTGTATATAAACACCTATACTTTGTATCTCCCCCATCTCATTGTACATTGTAAGCTGTCACGAGCAGGGGCGACTTATTTAGCTTAAATTATTGTATTGTTAACGTTGTTACTTATGACTTGTGTTCTGAAACTGCTAAACTGTAAAGCGCTGCGGAATATGATGGCGCTATATAAATAAATATTATTATTATTCCTCTGAGCTGCTCCCACCACCTTCCTGTTCCTCATGCCATGTTGGGTCTTGGACCTCATCATCTCCACTACCCTCTTCCAACACCTGCTGTTGGGTGGTCTGGCCAGCACCATGCTCAACAGAAACTGGCACCTGGGTCTCATCATCATCAGATGCGTTCTGCGGTGTGCTGACCATCGGCACTGTCTCACCCGCCTCTTCAGATTCAGAGAGACACAGCTGTTGCGCATCACTGCATACTCCCTCTTCACATTACAGAATGCTGCTTGGCTGGGCCCCTGTTTGCAAGCCAATAGATTCTGAGAACAGAAGCAGACACTCAGCTGGCTCCTGTACAGAACTCTCTGACTGCCTGGGCAATTTGCCAGGCGGTGAAGAGACAGATGGTTGCCCAACAGTGCTGTGGTCCTGAGAGGAGGTGGAAGCAATTGAAGTCGATGCATTGGCTGACATCCAAACAACAACGGCTTCAATTTGTTCTTCCCGCAGCAGGGGGGTACTCCGAGCTCCTACAAAAGTGCGCATAAAGGAACGCTCACGGGGAAAACTGGTGGATGCTGTGTCACTGGGGGCCGCAGCAGCCACAGAATCCCCACGTCCTCTCCCTGAAGAAACTCCACGACCACGTGCCTTACTCCCTGCCTTCTTCATCTTGGTAGATTGATAAAGAAAGTCTGAAAAGTTATAAGGTCTAAGTGTGGTTATTCCGCAGAGACTGCAGTGAACACTGCACACAACTGTTCACTACCCAATGCGTCTCAGCAGGAAGGCAGTCTGTGCGTCAAAACAAAGGCACAAACATACATCCATGTACCCTGTTTATAAAGCTATATAAAAAAAATTATGTAGTAGTGACGCACACTTTATTGAGGTACAGTATTACATCGCCATTCACCATCTGTGGCTATGCAGTCTCATCTATATATACCTTATCTATCTGTTGTCATGCTTCCAAGTCGACAGTCAGCCATAAATAGCAATTTTCACTATGCACTATGCACTTTTTAAAGGTTATGTTTGTTAATAAAAATGATTATTGCCACATATTATGAGTATTACATGATGGAAATTGTATAATTTTGTATAAAATATTTAGTGACATTATTCAGCAAATGGAACATTTTAGTAATATCACAGATAACTTGTAATGCTGATGATGTTTTGAAGTCAGACATTCATTGTCTATACAATAAAAATGGTGTACATACTGTTACTTATCCATCATTAATGGATTCAGATATGTACTTGTATGCTTTTATGTACAACCGTATAGCAGATTCCTTAACTAATTTATTTTGTGGTTTGCATTGCTGTTCAACATGTTAATGTATGTGTTTATGTTTGTCAATTCTTTATTTATCTAGATATTAGTTTAAATGAAATCATCATCTTATGGAGTAAGTTATCTTTCTTTGTTGAAGTATGACATTTAAATTGACAGGTAACAAGGAAATTACTTGATCTGTATTAAACATCCTCCTTGACCTGGCTCAACACCGCAGTTGTTGCTCGTAGTGCTGTTAGCACAGTCAACACTTGCTCCTGTGTTACTGGGGTTCATAACGCAGCTGGTCCTCGGTTGTGCATTGCTCTTTCCTTCTGCTGCCCCTCCGGGTTCCAGCACAGTCAGCTGTCCTCGTTACTTGCATTGGCTCTTGTACCTTTGCTACCCGTCCGGTTCCGTACCGTCAATGGTTCTCCGCAGTGCCTTTGGCCTGGTGCCTCCATCTCGTATCCGAGTTCCAGCAACGTCTGCTGGTCCTTGGTAGTGCTTTGGAGCACAGGTACCCTGCTTAGTAACCGTGTCCAGTAACGTCAGCTGGTCCTCGGTTGTGCCATTGGCTCTTTTCCTTCTGCTGCCCCTCCGGGTTCCAGCACAGTCAGCTGGTCCTCGTTACTTGCATTGGCTCTTGTACCTTCTGCTACCCGTCCGGGTTCCAGTACCGTCAACTGGTTCTCCGCAGTGCCTTTGGCCTAGGTGCCTCCATCTCGGTATCTGAGTTCCAGCAACGTCTGCTGGTCCTTGGTAGTGCTTTGGAGCACAGGTACCTCCTGCTTAGTAACCGTGTCCCAGTAACATCAGCTGGTACAAGATTGTGCTACAAATACAAGATACGGAACAAGAGACACAAGAACAATAAGCAGAAGATCTAAAAGCAGAAGAACATGAAGTATAAGACCAAAATGAAGAGCAAAATATATGCTCTAAATTCTAAGCAGAAGAAGACTAAGCAGTGTATGGGGGTGAGTCCGTTCCTCCTCGTGGTGCCCCTGGAAAATGCCTGCTGCTGCAGGCTAAACTGAACACGGACAAATACTGTTGTAATTTAAATCTTTTGTGACAGCAAGAACGGAAGGATGAAAAATTCATACTTTGACAGATTACAAGTACAGGATTCTCTGTCACAAATAAGAATATGATGAAGAAGATGAAGCAGAATATGAATAAGAATAATAGTTTAATAAGAAGAATATGAGTAATGTTAACAAAGATGAATAGCAAGAAGTTTAAGAAGAAGATAAAGAAGGTGAAGATGAAGAATAATTTGATGAAAAAGATGATGCTGCAGAAGATTATGAAGGAGAAAGTGTGTGAAAAGTTAAAAAGGTGAAGATGAAGAGCATGGAAGTTGTGTAATATACATATTTGCCAAAATATAAAAAACGTTAACATTGTCAATTTCTTCGTCAATCCGAACATCTTTAAAAAAAAAAATATTTATGCTATTCCATTTGATTGGGTTAAACATCTATGCCTTTAATGTCTCCTCAACCTTCCCCAATACATTCTACATTACTCTTTCTTGTTTTCCTTCATGTACAATTAACCAACAAGGCAAGAATGGGTTTTTTTTAATTTCGATATTTTGTTCCCATAGACTTACATGGGACTTCCGGTATCGGTATCGGGTATCGCCGATATTTTAGTGATATCGGCGATACCATTCCGATTCCGATACTTTAGGATATCGGAAAGTATCGCTCAACTCTACTCAGCAGCGATCTCGCTAGCGATCTCGCTATGTGAGACGGGGCCCTAAGGGCTTAATCGGCCAAGTTAAGACCTAGGTTTTAGGGAACATCTGAAGAGTGGGTGGGAGGCTGTTCACAATATCTCCACCCCAGGGAGGAGTTCAGAAGAAAAATACACAGCCTTCTGGCTCATTCAGCAATGGGTGTGCTTGGAGAGGAGAGCTCTGGATCTGTGTTTTGTTATAAGGAAAGCTGAACCTTTTAATGTTTGTTTCCTGAGCAGGCAGATCCTCATAGCAAAACGGACTGTGCCATATGTTATGTTTTGTTTTCCCATTAGGCCAGAAAGGCTCTGTTTATTTTTGCTAACTCTACACTGGTTTATGCAGTACATTTATTAAACCAGTGGAAGATTTAAAGAAATAGTGTTCCTGTATCTACCTCTATGTACAGCAGAGTGAATCGATTTACCACAATAGAGAGCGCGAGAGAGGGGCTGAAAGGAGTGATTTACTGCAGGATGGATTGTATACAGGGGGCTGAGAGTAGAGATTTACTGGAGGATGAAGCTCTGTGTACAAGAACTAAAGGTACTGCCACACTAAACAATCCCGCTAGCGATCACAATAACGACGCATACTAATGCGATCGCTAGCGGGATTGTTTCTATATCGCTAATGCGGCCACATTTAGCGATATAGTTAACGACGCTATCGCCGTTAGCGATCTTCTTAACGACTTTAGCGGTACAAAAGTACCGCTAAATCGCTAAGAAAAGGTGCCACACAGCGATTAGATACTTACCCAGCGGGAGCGCCGACGAGAAAATAGGGTCCGGAACGATTCCAGCGACGAGCGAGATCACAGCAGGAAGCTCGTCGCTGGAAGCTGCCGCACTGAACAACATCGCTAACAGGATCGCTAAATAGTGACGTTTTTTAGCGATCCCGTTAGCGATATTGTTTAGTGTGGCATACCCTTAAGAATAGTTTAGCTGTGATTGTTGCCTGCTGCTGAGAGACCAGTAATGTGAAATTGCAAATGCCATTGTATTGATGCAAATGACAGAAGATAATCCTGTGCCATATGCATCAATAGAATGGCATTTGCTATTTCATTAAACTGATTTGTCAGCAGCAAGCTACAAAAACAGCTCTACACCACTGTTGTGGAGCAGGACAAGAGAGTTGAACTCTACAGGAACTAGTTAATGATGTAAAGCTACTCAAGCAGCTAAACTGATGTGGATGGCAGAAGATAAAAATTGGTCAGACAGGATACTGTACAGGAGTATACACCATGTTCCAAATTATTATGCAAATTGGTTTTAAGTGTCCTAGCGGTTTTTTTTTTTTTTGGTTTTTTTTGTATATGAAACCCATTGATGGTATTGTGTCACAGGGTTCTTTGGATCACTGAAATCAATCTCAGATACCTGTGATAATTAGTTTGCCATGTGAGCCCAATAAAAGGAAAACTGGATGTTCCACACTATTAAGCAGGCCAGAGTTTTCAAATAACATGGGAAAGAAAAATGATCTCTCTGCTGCTGAAAAGCATCAAATAGTGCAATGCCTTGGCCAAGGAATGAAAACATTAGTTATTTCCCGAAAACTTAAGTGTGATCATCATACTGTTGAGAGATTTGTGGCTGATTCTGAGCACAGACATTTTCGTGCTGATAAAAGCAGAATGAGGAAGGTTTCTGCCAGGCAAGTTCATCGGATTAAGAGAGCAGATGCTAAAAAGCCATTACAAACCAGCAAACATATATTTGAAGCTAGATCGTTACTCCCCTTCACACATTGTGGCTTAGGCCGGAGTCAGACACAACTACAAAAAATCGGACCGTTTTAGTCGGTCGATTATCGTACCAAAATGTAGACATCACACATCCGCCTGGCATCCAATTTTCCTTCAAAGATGCGATTTAGTCGCATGTGTGTGTATCTTGTAACATCCGATTTTCATCCGACTTGCGAGAATTTCTCGCAGGCTTGCAAAACTGACATATAATGGATCCAAAAGAATAGTATTTAAATCACAAAAGAAAGAATAGATATATACACATAGAACACATATATATATATATACATGTAATTGTGACATGTATATATATATATTTATAGTTCCTAGACTTCTACATACTGTAATAGCCGCTAATTCAATTGCCGGCTTTTGTGAAATCACAGAAGCCGACATGAAATGATACATTGTTTAGACACAGTTAACCATGTCATTTCCTGTATTTTGATATATGGTTTGAACTTACAATTACATAAGTGTATGTGTGCAAAATTTCAGACATGTAGGGGTTAATTAAAGGTGTAAATTTGTTGAAAAAAAATGCGTGGGCTCCCGCTGTATTTTCTCCACCAGACAGACAAAGCAAGCGAGTGGGGGCAGATAATAATAGCCTAGGGAGGGTACATTTTTTTTGTGCCCCCCCTGGCTACTAACATCTGCCCCCAGACACCCCAGAAAGAGCAAATCTCTAATTAGATTTGCCCTTACTGGCACTTTGCCCGTCTATTCCCATTGCCCTGTAGCGGTGGCGAATGGGTTAATAAGGGGTTAAAGCCACCTTGCAATTGAAAGGTGACTGTAAGCCAGGTTAATAATTGAGAGCTGTCAATTAGACAACTATCAATTATTAATCCTATTGTATGAAAGAAAAATCAAACACACACAGTTTAATAAAAAAAGAAGTTTAATGAAATAATCACACAGTTTTTGACCATATTTTATTTTCCTGCTAAAACCATTTCCTGTAATAAAAATAAAATAAAAAAGCAAAATTATTCTTACCAATCCGATGTACAGTCAGGTCCCACGGTGTAATCCATCAGAAAGGGTTAACAGGTTACAGCTCGCAGAGAGCTAATGCTGTCTCCTAGCTGTAACCCCTGAATGAATAACTTACTCTCCCAGCAAAAGGAGAGGAAGAGATGAATGAATGAAGCTTAATTGATTTATTGCCACTTTCACTTCAGTGACCTGACCTAAGGTGAAAGTGGGACACAATCAATTAAGCTTCATTCATTAATCACATCCTCTCCTGTCGGCAGGAGATAAGCTCATTCATTCAGGAGCTATCAGCTGAGCACGCAGGATTACTTGCGCTGCTTAGCTGATTGCTAGTTAACTCTTTGTGAAGGATTACATCGTGGGACGTGACAGATCGCCAGATAGGTAAGAATAATGTTGTTTTATTATTTTTTATTTATTTTAGGAGATCAAGGGCTTCGAGGGATTAAGAGTAAAATAAAAGATGGTCAAAAAATGTGTTTTTATTTCATTAAAATTATTTATTCTTAAAGTGTGTGTGTTTTTTTTATTTACTTCAATAGGATTAATAATTGATAGTTGTCTAATTGACAGCTCTCAATTATTAACCTGGCTTACAGTCACCTTTCAATTGCAAGGTGGCTTTAACCCCTTATTAACCCATTCGCCACCGCTACAGGGCAATGGGAATAGACGGGCAAAGTGCCAGAAAGGGCAAATCTAATTAGAGATTTGCCCTTTCTGGGGTGTCTGGGGGCAGATGTTAGTAGCCAGGGGGGCACAAAAAAAATGTACCCTCCCTAGGCTATTATTATCTGCCCCCACTCGCTTGCTTTGTCTGTCTGGTGGAGAAAATACAGCGGGAGCACACGCATTTTTTTCAACGAATTTACACCTTTAATTAACCCCTACATGTCTGAAATTTTGCACACATACACTTATGTAATTGTAAGTTCAAACCATATATCAAAATACAGGAAATGACATGGTTAACTGTGTCTAAACAATGTATCATTTCATGTCGGCTTCTGTGATTTCACAAAAGCCGGCAATTGAATTAGCGGCTATTACAGTATGTAGAAGTGTAAGAACTATAAATATATGTATATATATATATGTCACAATGACATATATATATATATATATATATATATATATATATATGTATTCTATGTGTGTATATCTATTCTTTCTATTCTTTATTAAAGCTGTCAGTGTGATTTTACAGTATAGCCGGGGATGAATTGCCGGCTTTTCTAAAGGACACCGATGCGATTTAATCGCAAGTCACACGTGCGGTCCGTTTGTAATCCGATTTTTCATCGCTCCCATAGACTTGCATTGGCGATAGTCGATCCACAATCGGTGACAATCGCAGCATGCTGCGATTGCACTCGGACGTTTAAAACGGACCACAAAAAATCTGATACTGGAAGCTGCTCCATAGATTAACATAGGGCAGACTGCAATGCGATATTTCATCGTATTGCAGTCGTCCGATTCTGTCGCCAGTGTGACCCCGGCCTTACATTTGCAGGCCTCCTCGTGGGACCTCTGTTTCTTTGTCCTGATACACCAGATACATTTCATTAGATCATTGCACTCATATGTTTTCTATGTATAATCTGATCCCAACTTAGCTGGACTCTAGCATGTTTAAAGAGACACTCACTCTGTACTTTAGAGCATGATGATTTATTATATATAGTCACCTACAGCATTTTCGTGTGTATATGTATCTCACACACTGATTAGACTTCAATATTTTTGGTTTCCAGCATGCTCAAATAATGATCAATGTGTGTATATTTGGACTCAAGCATGCTTTGAGTGATACTGATTTATACATTTTTGAATGAGGCTTAGTGTGTCCCGTGTGTCTCCTGCAGCTGGGTCAAGCCGCACTACGTCTGAAGGTATTTGATGTTACTTTCACTTTTACTAGCGTTTAGCTTCTATGGACTTCACAGACCTGAGCTCCCCTGTTTATTATCGGTTGTTTATTTACACATCAGCAGGGTGTTTGTGAGACGGGTGTTATCCTGCTTTATTTAGCACATAGAAGCTTTCTCCTCTATTGCATTTGCATAGAGGTGGTTACTCCCCTTCACACATTGAGGTTTAGGCTGGAGTCACACACACCGTCTAAAAAATCGGACCGGTTTTGACAGCCGATAATCGCACAAATGTTTCCTGAATATTGATCCGTCTGTCATCCGATTGGAATGCGAGGATGTGATTTTCTCGCATCTGAGCGTACGTTTGACATCCGTTTGACATCCGTCTGGCGAGATTTTGTCGGTGTCTAGCAAAACCAAACATATAATGGATCCAAATGATAGTTTTTAAATCACAAAAGAAAGAATAGATATGTACACATAGAATACATATATATATATATATATATTGTAGCCAGTTCAGGGGGTAAATAGCTCTGGGATCGCCGTCTCGGGTAGAGTGGCATAAAAGACTTCAAGCAGTGACAGCATCGTTGGTGTAAACTGGCAGCAACCAGTTTTATTGAAAGTCCACAGCAACAAACATAAACCAAACCATAAAACAAAGTCCTAAGCCTGGCAGGCTGCTAGCTAGACACAGTTAGTTCCCTCACTACCGTGTTCTAGGCTCTAACAGCCGGGCCAAAACAACATAGGTTTGTAATTACCAGAGCTTGGCTTCCAGGAGACTCCAGCAGCGTCTGAAGCCAGATTCAGACTGAGAGCCCTCTCTGTCTAGCTCCACCACCTACTTCTGGCTGCTTAATTAGACAGCTGAGTGCACTCAGGGTTGGGCTGCAAGCCTGTACTGGATGGGGAGTGGAGTGAACGTCACACTGCCAACCTACCTTCACTCCTACATTCCTCATGCCACCCAGCTAAGAAACCTGCTCCAAAGAGACATTGAACTCTGGACAAGGCATCGGCATTACCCTGTAACTTCCCAGGCCTATGCTCTACCGAGAAATTGAATTCTTGAAGCGAAAGGAACCACCTTGTTACCCTGGCATTCCTTTCCTTTTCTGCTTCATCCATGCCAGAGGAGCATGGTCTGACTGTAATTTAAATTTCCTGCCCAAGAGGTAATAACGTAGCGAGTCCAGCGCCCATTTGATTGCGAGGCACTCTCGCTCCAGAATGGCATAATTTTGTTCAGCCGGTGTCAGTTTTCGACTTAGATACATGACCGGGTGCTCCTCACCCTTCACGACCTGCGACAGAACCGCCCCTAACCCCACATTAGAGGCATCAGTTTGAACAAGAAACTCCTCCCTGAAATTAGGGGTGACCAGAACTGGGCTTTGACATAAAGCCATTTTCGAAGACTGAAAGGCTTTTTCTGCCTCCGGAGTCCAAACTACCATTTTTGACTTCCCACCCTTTGTCAGGTTGGTAAACGGGGCAGCAATGGAGGCAAAATTTTGTACAAATCTGCGATAGTACCCAGTGATCCCCAGAAACGCTTTGACCTGTCGTTTTGTGAGGGGTGTAGGCCAGTTCTGAATCGCCTCTACCTTATTGATTTGTGGCTTAATCAATCCCCTGCCAATGACGTAGCTCAGGTACTTGGCCTCTTCTAGGCCAATGGCACATTTCTCTGGGTTTATGTTCAGCCCAGCTCCGCCTATCGAGTCTAAGACGGCTTGTACCTTAGCGAGGTGGCTCTTCCAATCGGAACTGAAAACTGCCACATCATCCAGGTAGGCAGCCGCATAGGCTCGATGCGGGCGCAGGATCAGGTCCATAAGTCTCTGAAAGGTAGCCGGGGCTCCATGCAACCCAAACGGCATCACAAGATACTGAAACAAGCCGTCAGGGTTGCAAAGGCCGTTTTTTTCTTTTGCCTCACCAGACAGGGGTATCTGCCAGTACCCTTTTGTCAGGTCAGATCGAGTGTTGTAATATAACGGGCACACCCTAACCTCTCGATTAGCTCGACTACCCGTGGCATCGGGTATGCGTCAAACTTTGACACGTCGTTCAACTTTCTAAAATCATTGCAAAACCTCCAGGTTCCATTAGGTTTTGGGATCAGGACAATCGGGCCACACCACTCACTTTGGGCCTCCTCAATGACCCGAGGGCTAGCATCCGTTTGATCTCAGTGGAGACTATCTCTCTACGGGCTTCCGGTATCCTGTACGGCTTCAGCTTGACCTTAGTACCGGGCTCGGTCTCGATATGGTGCTTCACGAGAGAAGTCCGGCCTGGCAAGTCTGAAAACCTCTGCTGATTTTCCTGCAGAAACTCCCGTACTTCCTGTTTTTGGTGTACTGACAATGTCTCACCAATTATCACAGGAGTTAGAGGTGGCTTTACCCTTTCTCTAATTCCCCCAAGGCCGACAATGACTCTCTGTCCCTCCAGGGCTTGATTAAATTGATATGATAGACCTGGTAGGCTTCCGTCTCCCGGGTTGGTGTACTTTGTAGGTGACCTCGCTCACTTTCTGTACTATCTCGTATGGGCCATGCCATTTGGCCAAAAACTTACTTTCCACCATGGGAATTAGGATTAGGACTCGATCCCCGGGGTTGAAAGTCCTAATTTTTGCTGACCGATTATATATTTTGCTTTGAGCTTCTTGGGCTCTCTGCAGGTGATCCTTAACCAATGGCATAATCTTACCAATTCTATCTTGCATCTGGGCAATATGCTCTATAACACTCTTGTATGGGGTTGCCTCGGTCTCCCATACTTCCTTGGCTATATCTAGCAAGCCCCGCGGGTGCCGACCATATACCAACTCAAAGGGAGAAAACCCCGTAGAGGCTTGGGGCACCTCTCTGACCGAAAACATTAGGTAGGGTAACAGGTAGTCCCAGTCCCGGCCATCTTTCTACACTGCTTTCTTTAACATATGTTTTAACGTTTTATTAAAACGTTCAACCAGCCCATACGTCTGGGGGTGATACACGGATGTTCGGATGTGCGAGATTTTAAGCAACTTACACAGCTCCTTCATCACCTTGGACATAAAAGGTGTGCCTTGGTCCGTGAGGATCTCTTTAGGGATTCCTGTCCTGGAAAACATATGAAAGAGTTCCCGTGCAATATTTTTGGACGCCATATTTCTTAAAGGGACAGCCTCGGGGTACCCGGTTGCATAATCAAGTACCACTAGTATGTATTGGTGCCCCCTGGCTGATTTCACAATAGGACCTACCAAGTCCATCGCTATCCTTTCAAATGGTATCTCTACAACCGGAAGTGGGACTAATGGACTGCGGAAGTGGGAAACCGGAGCATTTATCTGACACGTGGGGCAGGTTTTGCAATAATCCTCCACATCTCAATAAACCGCTGGCCAGTAAAACCTCTGGAGGATTCTTTCCTGGGTCTTGTCCATCCCCAGGTGCCCACCAAGCACGTGGTTATGTGACAAACCTAGCACATACTTCTATATGGCCTAGGTACCAGGAGCTGACTCATGACCTCTCCCTTGACCTTAGTGACCATATAGAGCAGGTCATTGTTCATGGCAAAATGGAGAAATCTTTCATCAGAGCCGGGCTCTTGTGGGATCTCATTCAGAACAGTTATACTTTCCCTGGCATGTTTAAGAGTGGGGTCTCGCAACTGCTCACTCCCAAAATTGCCACGGGACACAGGTAGGTCAGGGACATTTTGTTCCAGAGAACCATTATCCCCCTCCCCCAACATCACCTGAAATGGAAATGCATCATTATCATTATCATCACTTAAGTTCAACAACACACTAGCAGTGTGTTCCGCCGCTATGGACCGCGCAACCTCAGTAGGAGCTTCATCACACTGTCCAGTAGAACCTTTTTTCCCCCACAGACTCCAAAACAGGGGAAAGTCACGACCCAATATGACTGGGTGCATCAGGTTCTTCACTACCCCCACTTCATACGAGATCTCCCCGAGTTTTTTGACGAAGTCCACGGAAGTCACCGGGTAGACTTTGGTATCTCCATGGATGCACACCATGCTCAGGTGTTTATCGGGGATGAAGTCCCTATCAGCCAGGCTGGCATGTACCAGAGTCACTCGACTTCCTGAGTCTAGGAGGTTTGGTACGAGGCAGCCATTTATAACCACCTGGGACACCTGTGGGCCATTCTCCTCAGCTGGGGTTGCCACGCACACGATTCTGCGAGGAGAGAGAGGGACCTTCCAGCATCACAGTCCATAGGTTCCCCCACTAGTGGACAGTTGGCTGAAACATGACCCCGTTCACGGCATCTCCAACACTGTCTCAGGTCTGGTGGTTCAGACGGGTAGACCTTTCTAGGCCTGGGGACTCCCGACAGGGAAGCATCGGCCTTTGCCTCACACATGTCCCCTTGGGGCTGACCCCGTCTATCAGCAGTCCCCCTGGGCCCACAAGCTGGAACTCTCTTACCGGGAGATGTCAGAGGCCGGGAACTCCGAAGTGACGACCGCTCGGATGGCTGGTCACGGAGGTAGTCTTTGGTGGCGGAGTACCTCTCTATCAGACTGACCAGTTGATTGGCGTCTTTGGGGCCTCCCTGTCTGACCCAGAGCTGCACCTCAGGTGGAAGGGCCCAGATGTACCGGTCCACCACTACTTTCTCGACCATTTGGGCAGGGGTGCTGACGTCAGGCTCCAGCCACTTCTTTACTAAATAAATCAGGTCATACATTTGTGAGCGAGCTGGCTTGTCCCAACTGTATCTCCAGTTATAGACTCTCCTGGCACGGACTGCAACCGTAACACCCAGGCGGGCAAGAATCTCCGCTTTCAGCTTGGCATAGTCTCTGCTTTCCTGCTCGCTAAGGTCAAAATAGGCCTTTTGGGGTTCCCTAGTCAGATAGGGCGTGACCACTATGGCCATTCAGATGGTGGCAGATTCTCCTTCTCTGCCAGTCTTTCAAATATAGCTAAATAAGCCTCCACATCGTCATGAGGCGTCATCTTCTGCAGGGTCTGTTGTACCGCTTTTTTTACAGCGGACAACGCAGGCGTCCTTGCGTCATCACTCTGGGACGAGGTGCTGAGAGCCTGGCGTAGTGCTGCAACCTGCTCCATTAACAATCGGTTAGTCTCCTGCTGTTGCACACTAGCTTGCGCTATATGTTTAAGCAGCTCCTCCATGCTGTCAGACTTTTCGGTCCCGGCAACGGCAGCCTTTACCCAGGACATGCACACTCCAAAGTCTTTTCCACAACAAGTTCAGCTTTTTCTGTGCAGACACTATTAGGGCTACTGTCTCTTTAAGGCTGCTTTGACAGACGTTTTTTTTTTTTTTTTTTCTTTGCTGCTGTTTTAGCCACTGTGCTGCCCGCATTCAAGCACCAATTGTAGCCAGTTCAGGGGTTAAATAGCTCTGGGATCGCCGTCTCGGGTAGACGTAGTGGCTTAAAAGACTTCAAGCAGCGACAGCATTGTTGGTGTAAACTGGCAGCAACCAGTTTTATTGAAAGTCCACAGCAACAAACATAAACCAAACCATAAAACAAAGTCCTAAGCCTGGCAGGCTGCTAGCTAGACACAGTTAGTTCCCTCACTACCGTGGTCTAGGCTCTAACAGCCTGGCCCAAAACAACATAGGTTTGTAATTACCAGAGCTTGGCTTCCAGGAGACTCCAGAAGCGTCTGAAGCCAGATTCAGACTGAGAGCCCTCTCTGTCTAGCTCCACCACCTACTTCTGGCTGCTTAATTAGACAGCTGAGTGCACTCAGGGTTGGGCTGCAAGCCTGTACTGGATGGGGAGTGGAGTGAACTTCGCACTGCCAACCTACCTTCACTCCTACATTCCTCATGCCACCCAGCTAAGAAACCTGGGCGAGATGTACACCCCGTCCAGTACGCACCCCTTCACTGTCTCACAATATATATATATATATACATATCATTGTGACACATATATATACGATACGATACGATACACTTTATTGATCCCGGGGGCATTGTGGCATTATAATCCAAAATAATGTCAGGCTTTCTGTCTTCTCTATCACTTACGGCATTGTCATGGTGCATTGTGCTCATTAGAATTACCTGTTTGGTTTTTTTTGGAACATAAGAAGCAACAGTTGTATTTCCAGAAAAATAAAAAGTAGAACTGTACACCTCTCTCTTGCTAAGGATACCTTTCAGTAGTTCAGGTTTGTTTTTTCTTATAGTACCCAGCATGGTAAGTTGTTATTTCTTCAACATCTGGCCTAGTTGATAGGATGTAAAAAAGTTGTCACATGTGACATTTTGTCCTTTTAGTCCATGAGTCAAATCGAGAACAACACGCATACCCTGATTTTTTTCAGGTCTTTCACCAGGGGTTTTTCCTGTATACACTTGAACATTTAGAGCATATGAACGTTTGCTGTCGCAAAGTGTCCAGATCTTGATGCTGTATTTTGCTGGCTTACTTGGAATATATATTGTCTGAATGGGCACCTACCTCGGAATGCCACTAGTTGCTCATCAACAGTTACATTTTCACCACTATTATACAATTTTGGTAGAATCTCTACCCATTGATTCCAAACATTTCTAATAGGTGCTAGTTTATCTTTAGCTCTTCTTTCCATTCTATCTGTTTTAGAATCAAACTTCAGTACTCTAGAAATTTCATGAAACCTTTCACGACATATTGTAGCTCTAAATATGTGGCGACCGGTTTCACAATTCCACAAACTTTTAGTTGATTCACCATAACATTTGTATACTCCTGCTAAAAGAAGTAAACCAATATAAGCATTTAGAGCTGTCACATCTAATTTTTTCCATTTATCACCATAAACTACTTGTCCCTCAATGTTTTTGACTAAATAATAATAATAATATATAATAATCTTTATTTATATATTAATATTAAATTTAATATATATATTAAATAAGTACTTGATTACTGATAACAGTGAAACCCCCAGCCTTTGAATGATAGACAACCAGTCTCCTCTCTCACAAACAGAAAATGGATAATACTAGATAATTACTTGCTTACTGATAAGAACAGTGAAACCACCACCATTTTGAGATGAAGTACACATAAAAAAACATAACTTTTGCAGTCAGAAATAATCAGAGACCTATAGAACAGTATAAAATGCTATCGGGTCATATTGACCCGAACAGTACAAGTGTAACAATCAGCGTGTAGCAAAAAGTAAACAAAAAAAAAAAAATATATATATATAGAGCTCCACAAATGAGGAAAAGTCAAGATGCCACTAGTTTCAAATCCTCATATAAAAAAATCTACAGGGTCTCAAAAATCATTTCGGGTCATATTGACCAGAACAGTACAGCAGGGTTCAGGTTCCTGAAGGTGTGAAAATGACCTCTATAAAGTATATAGAGTTTCTGACTGACAACTTTCTTCCATGGTATAAAAAGCAGAAATGTGCCTTCAGGAGCAAAATCATCTTCATTCATGACAATGCACCATCTCATGCTGCAAAGAATACCTCCGAGTCATTGGCTGCTGTGGGCATAAAAGGAGATAAACTCATGGTGTAGCGACCATCTTCCCCTGACCTCAACCCTATAGAGATCCTTTGGAGTATCATCAATCAAAAGATCTATGAGGGTGGGAGGCAGTTCACATCAAAACCACAGCTCTGGGAGGCCATACTGACTTCATGCAAAGAAATTCAAGCAGGAACTCTAAAAAAACTCACAAGTTCAATGGATGCAAGAATTGTGAAGGTGATATCAAAGAAGGGTTCCTATGTTAACATGTAACTTGGCCTGTTAGGATGTTTTGGAGTTAAACAGCTTTTTTGGTCAGTGAATGTGACCTCCTAATGCTGCAAATTCCACAAATGAGCATTTTCAGTTCTTTAAAACATATCAAAAAATTCTACTGTGCCTAATAATTTGGAACAGTGCATTTTGAGTTTTTTTTCCATTTTGGAGATTATACTGTTATCATTGGGAGGTTTCTTCAAAAAAATTCGATGTATACTCTAACGGGTGATGACTTTTATTAGACTGACTGTCATTTGCACCGACCACTTAGGAAAATCAGAGAAAAATATCATTTCATAATAATTTGGAACATGGTGTATAGTGTACAGAAGGTGAAATCTACACTTAGATTAGCTTGAAAATAACTCAGAAAAATGAGGCTAATCAGGAACACACAGGGAAGGAGGGAGGAGTCTGCTGCACTGAAGAGAAGCAAGTGCTGCTGGGTAATGTAGTTTTAGCAGATAAAAATAGGACTGCTCTACTGTGAATTAAGCTAGAAACAGTGCAAAGAAATAAAACAATGGTGGGCCTTGTAGTTCCAAATCTGTTGGTATATTATATATCAGCTCAACTCCAGCACATTCGTGGGTGCGATGTCCCTGGGTGTGGGGGAGCTCAACATCTTGTACTTAAAGGGAATCTGTCACCCTAAATTGGCGGGATATTTAAATGATGGCAGTCAGGTCAGATGGGCGGTGTTTTGGGTACTTGCCTTAACATGTTGTTCGCCGCTGTCTCCATTATTTCTGGGAATTGTAGTCGTTGCCCTCCATATAACGCGCCTGGGCATTGCAATCTTGAATTGCGCACGCGCAGTATGCTTTGCCCGCAGATTGCAATGTGCAGGCGCGTTATATGGAGGGCAACGACTACAATTCCCAGAAATAATGGAGACAGCGGCGAACAACATGTTAAGGCAAGTACCCAAAACACCGCCCATCTGACTTGACTGCCATCATTTAAATATCCCGCCAATTTAGGGTGACAGATTCCCTTTAAGCATCATTTTAAGTCAAATATGTTGTACAAGGCGTTGGAGGCACATAAATGTAAGACCTCTGCAAGTAAAGTTCCAACTAATTCACAAAGTTACAAGGCATATATTGGACTTTGCAATTAAGATAATTATGGTACAACCCATGGCTCTCCAATATGTACCAATTAGAAGGTTATGGAAATTAGAGTTTATAGGGAATGAATAGATTGATTCATGTGTTAACAGGCAATTCGATTAAGGAATTTTCAGAAGTACAATGTGAATTTTATGACTACTTCAACTTAGGCATGCATATCAGGCAGAGGGTCTCACTCTAGATAATTGTGTGCCTCAAAATACAATACAGAGGATAGCCATCTCACATAGCTCTAGTGGTTTGATCTCAGTACTATACAATTTGCTGCTGCATTTTGTGCTAACAAAATATCCTGTGCACTCAAAAGAAAAATGGGAAGGTGTAAAATCATTGGCTACAAAATTTGGAAAAGTCCCACTGTTGTCCTTAAATGAATCCCATAGAGTATCTCATTTATATGTGTTACATCAGGTGAGAAAGGTTGAACTTGATGGACCTAGGTATTTTTGGAGTCTTTCTGGAAAGTAGTACTAGCAATTAGTAATAGACTGGGATCACACATGCGACGAAAACGTCCGACGCTCGCATGTGAAATCCCAGCTCTGGCGCCAGCACTCGGGAGTGGAGTGTACAGTTGCATGTAGTTATATGCAGCCGCTCGATCCACTCCCGAATGCCGGCGCCAGAGCTGGGATTTCACATGGGAGCGTCGGACGTTTTCGTCGCATGTGTGATCCCGGCCATAATGTTTATTTAGCAAATGTGGATTCATCACCCATTCTATGTATGCTGGGATATGTTGAAGATTTGACAACTGATAAACATGGCAAGATAGCAGTGTCACGTATGCATTATATGACTAAGAAATTAATATTAGTATCAAATCAGACATCCACAATTCCAGAATTTATAAATAAAATTAATTCTGGAAAGAAGCTAAGTTTGATAAACTGTGGGCCCCATGGATTGATGGTTCTGGCTTGGTGCCTAGAGAATTGCAGAGTTTTCGTATGGGCCTATTTTATTAATCACTGTCACTACATATTTTCATAATGTGTTATCAATATTCTGAAATGTTTTAAAATGCAAGATATATGTTGTTAACCCATTTCTGACATCAGAAGTAATCATCCATGTGACCTGGGTCTATCTGACCGGGGACGGATTATTACGTCCATGCGATCGCCGCCGGTTGACAGTTGATTCTGACAGCTGACACCAGGCACTAAGTGCCAGGAGCGGTCACGCACCACTCCTGGCACTTTAACCCCTGAAATGCTGCAATCGAATGAGATCGCAGCATTCCGGGAGCCGGCAGAGAGCTGACAGCACCTCTGCCTTTCAATTGGAGACCCTGCAGCATGACTCAGGGTCCCGACAGTTGCCATGGTGACCCAACCATATCCGGGTCACCAGAGCTAGGAAACTGGCTGATCATGAGCAGTGCATAGAAGCAAGCGATCAGCCTGCAAAAAATGATTGTCCTGTAGTGGTACTAAATAAAATAGTAAAGAAAAAGGTTTTTTTAAATAATTGTAAAAATATTTTTAAAAAAGTCAAAAATAGTAATAAAAAAATCAAAACATATTGTAGCTATTAGTGTTGAGCGATACTTTCCGATATCCAAAAGTATCGGTATCGTAATGGTATCGCCGATATCCAAAAAATATCGGCGATACCGATACCGGAAATCCAATGTAAGTCTATGGGACAGAAATATCGTAACTAAAAAAACCTCTTTCTTTCCTTGTAAACACTAACTAAACACACATAGAATACATATATATATTATATATATTATATATATATATATATGTCATTGTGACATATATATATATATACATATATTTATCGTTTATACACTTCTACATAGTAAAATAGCCTCTGATTCAATTGCCGGGTAAAGCCGGCTTTTGTGAAAAGACAGAAGCACCCGACATGAAATGACACTTGCACTCAACAAAAAACCCTTATTATGCAAGCACATAACTGTAAGCAATATGAACTATACCAAAAAGGAAACAGTATACAGTGCTATAATCAAAAGTATAAATTTTATTGAATAAAATCCAAATGCAAAATAAATTTGTGACAAATTACTAAATAATTAACAACAAAATAAATGAAAAAATAAAAAGAAAGAAGAAAAACAGGTACTACCACCAATATTAAAATTGGGGATGATATCACAAAATGGTAAGACCTATTCACAATGTAAAAAACGCCCATAGAATAACATAATAGAGAAAAGCCAATCTATACAAATCAATAGTACATAAACCAACTAAGGCTATTAAGTGCTGATAAATCTAGATGGCTAAAATCTAAAGTAACAATATAAAGGGCATAGAAAATTCGTGCTGCTAAGCGCTGTGAAATATCAGCCTAAAGAAGCTGTGTGTGTAAAGCCCACATGTTAGAATGTAGCTACAAAAGCCAGCCGGAAAGGTGAATGGTGAGTCAGCCTGGTAATAGCTGAATTAGCATCTGTGTGCCACGGCGGCTGATGTAAAGTATAAGCAATCTTACGGGCAACTTACATTGGTGGTGGTCGGTGCTGTGTGATATCCCCAAAGCGCCCCAACGTGCGTTTCGTCCCTTCGTCAGGAGGCGAACGCAGGTTGGAAGGGGAGTGTATCTTAAATAGAAGAAGACTACCAATGAGGTCCTGAGTTTCAATACGTCCATGTGTGTCAATCAAGTGGAGTTTAGTTGCGCATGTGCTGCTGACGTCAGCCCTCTCTGTGGCGTCCTGGGTTACGGCCGTGGAACCCAGGCTCGAATGGGCCGTCTAAAAGTCGGCGCATGCGTCCTGCCTCCCTTATGCCCGCTCACCAGAACGCCGACGGCTGCAACAGCTGTCACATGCGTCATACCACATATGAGAACGTGGGTAACAGGAGACAAATTTCAATCATAAGTGATTGCATAGAACGTTAATACCAGTGACTAATACATATAAGGAAAATAATGTGAGAGGGAAAAATAGTGTATAATAATAATTGCATAAAGCAAGAAAATATACAAAGCAATTATAATATAGCATACATATTAAATACTTGAAAAGTGATATAAACGAATAAAGTGTCCACTTAAATGTTTTGCAACTAACAAAGAAACAAAACATAAATAGAATAATCAGAGTACCAAATAGTACATGTATAGATAAATGAACAAAGTAAACATTATTGATGTGAAGAAAAAACGTCCATATAATTGTCAAGAAAATGACATCAGTTTCATTCTCAAATTCAGACTTCCCGAAACGTCCCACAGATACCCCACGATCAAAATGGCAAAAGACACCACCACTGGAGATGATTGTAAAGGTCACAAAGGTAAGTAAGCCTATAAAAAATACATGTGTTAAAACCAGAAAAGAATAATATAATACAAAGAAAACATATTGTATAATAAGGGATTTTATCCATGTGGACTCTGTAAAGCCTGCAGTAACTTGGTAAAGTGCAAGGAATTTCCAAACTCGGATGGCACACGTACTTTACTTTCAAAATATGGCACAGATTGACTTGTTCCTATTTGGGGGTTGTTTATTTTGCTCAATGTCCCTGCATGAAAATCTATGTGGGTATGACTACCCGTGAATTTAAAATCAGGGTAAGGGAGCACATACGGGACATTGACAAATCTAGAAATCTGACCACAGAGGAACCATTAAAGACTCTCCCTAGACATTTTAGGGATTATCACAATTCCGATTCAAGTCTTCTGAAACTTAGAGCTATTGATCAAGTCTCTATGGGCCAGAGAGGTGGAGATCTTTTCAAAAGACTGGCGCAGATTGAAAGTCGATGGATCTATCGCCTCCAAACAGTAACTCCTAAGGGCCTTAACGAAAATTTTGGGTTCAGTTCTTTCTTATAGGGTTTGGTATCTTATAATCGTGGGTTGTTCTTTGGGGGGGTTCTTCTTTGTTATTTTTATTATACAATATGTTTTCTTTGTATTATATTATTCTTTTCTGGTTTTAACACATGTATTTTTTATAGGCTTACTTACCTTTGTGACCTTTACAATCATCTCCAGTGGTGGTGTCTTTTGCCATTTTGATCGTGGGGTATCTGTGGGACGTTTCGGGAAGTCTGAATTTGAGAATGAAACTGATGTCATTTTCTTGACAATTATATGGACGTTTTTTCTTCACATCAATAATGTTTACTTTGTTCATTTATCTATACATGTACTATTTGGTACTCTGATTATTCTATTTATGTTTTGTTTCTTTGTTAGTTGCAAAACATTTAAGTGGACACTTTATTCGTTTATATCACTTTTCAAGTATTTAATATGTATGCTATATTATAATTGCTTTGTATATTTTCTTGCTTTATGCAATTATTATTATACACTATTTTTCCCTCTCACATTATTTTCCTTATATGTATTAGTCACTGGTATTAACGTTCTATGCAATCACTTATGATTGAAATTTGTCTCCTGTTACCCACGTTCTCATATGTGGTATGACGCATGTGACAGCTGTTGCAGCCGTCGGCGTTCTGGTGAGCGGGCATAAGGGAGGCAGGACGCATGCGCCGACTTTTAGACGGCCCATTCGAGCCTGGGTTCCACGGCCGTAACCCAGGACGCCACAGAGAGGGCTGACGTCAGCAGCACATGCGCAACTAAACTCCACTTGATTGACACACATGGACGTATTGAAACTCAGGACCTCATTGGTAGTCTTCTTCTATTTAAGATACACTCCCCTTCCAACCTGCGTTCGCCTCCTGACGAAGGGACGAAACGCGCGTTGGGGCGCTTTGGGGATATCACACAGCACCGACCACCACCAATGTAAGTTGCCCGTAAGATTGCTTATACTTTACATCAGCCGCCGTGGCACACAGATGCTAATTCAGCTATTACCAGGCTGACTCACCATTCACCTTTCCGGCTGGCTTTTGTAGCTACATTCTAACATGTGGGCTTTACACACACAGCTTCTTTAGGCTGATATTTCACAGCGCTTAGCAGCACGAATTTTCTATGCCCTTTATATTGTTACTTTAGATTTTAGCCATCTAGATTTATCAGCACTTAATAGCCTTAGTTGGTTTATGTACTATTGATTTGTATAGATTGGCTTTTCTCTATTATGTTATTCTATGGGCGTTTTTTACATTGTGAATAGGTCTTACCATTTTGTGATATCATCCCAATTTTAATATTGGTGGTAGTACCTGTTTTTCTTCTTTCTTTTTATTTTTTCATTTATTTTGTTGTTAATTATTTAGTAATTTGTCACAAATTTATTTTGCATTTGGATTTTATTCAATAAAATTTATACTTTTGATTATAGCACTGTATACTGTTTCCTTTTTGGTATAGTTCATATTGCTTACAGTTATGTGCTTGCATAATAAGGGTTTTTTTTGAGTGCATAATCTGTTTTTCTGTTTGTTAACAGATATTTGCCCGTGATTTAATACTATGGATCTAAAGGCTAGAGAACTGTCTTGGCAAAACAAAGCCTGTGATATATTTAAACAGGGATCTACCTCCAATTTTAATGATGCCAACCCTGATTTTAAAGAACTCTCTAAAAAATATAAAAATCTAGTCCACAAAAAAACCAAATTATGGTGGACTAAGGCTTCAATTGATAATTACCTTAAGTTGAAAATCATACCTAGAGGCTTGCGCATACAACTTTATCCTACTTTTTCTCTAGATGATGAATCTCTAACCCACATATGGGAAGAGACCGCCAATACATGTTCCTTTGGCTTCATGCAAATTATTAATGAGAAGAATGGTAAACTGCTTGAGGACATTGATTCCCAAATTGGCAGCTCCCAGGTGCAATTAAATCAATCATTTCCCAAAGAATTGGTGGAACCATTCTTTACTGATCTAGATAGGGACCTATCCAAATGGGAAAAGGATATAAGTGATAACAAACTGAGGAAATATCTAAGAGATGCTCATGACTATGAAACTAAACATGTATATAGATGGCAATTCAGAACAGGACAGAAGAGACCTTTGTCTCGTAATATGTCTAATACATCACTATCCTCACAAGTCAGTAATCCATCTACAAGCTCAGAAATGGAGCATGCCAATCAAAGAACAGTCAAAACCAGATTTAGTGGTAACAGAGACCCCAAAGATTTTTTCAATCAAGGTCGTAAAAAAGGAGAGCCATCTAAGGTACTAAATTTGTCCTCACATACACTTACGGATGTACAACTTGATGTTCTAGAGAAGGGATTAACCTTTTCTCCTGGTACCCCTATAGATACATTCACGGCAATAAAGGATACTCATTTGTTTGCACGGAAAATGCTATTGAAGAGGTATCATGAGAAATCCAATAACAATTCAGTCACTTTTGACACCAGAGAAGAACAGGAGGCCTTGGCAATTCTGGAATCACTGGCTGAGGGAGATAGCTCATCTATGGTAAGCAATTTCCCCACGCATTTATTTAAACAAACTAAGAATTTTCCTAATCTCAATGCATGTCCAGCCATTGACATATTTGTGAAATTGGTATCTGCTGATATTGAAAAATTGGGCAGTGCACGCAAATATGGGGCTGATAAACAAACTATGATGGCTATTAAAGAAATGCAGACATGAACTGATGTCTGCTTTAAGCCAGCAGACAAAGGTGGCAACTTGGTTATCTGGCCCAAGACACTTTATGAAAAGCAGGCCATGAAACTGTTATCCGACAAAAATTGTTATCGGAAATTGTCTTATAATCCGTTGGAACAATTTAAGGGGGAATTGATTACCATTGTGATGAGAGCTTATGATAATCATGTCATTCCTAAAAAGATGATGGAGACGATTATTTCAACTAAACCACGGCTCCCAACTTTTTATCTTGTCCCCAAAGTCCATAAAAATCCAATTGACCCACCGGGGCGCCCAACTGTTTCAGGAATTGGGGGACTTTGTGAGGTGGTTTGTAACATGATTGATTTCTATTTAAAACCTTTGGTCTCCACCCTGCCTTCTTATATAAAGGATACAACTGCAGCACTCGGACACATTGATGGTCTGTCTTTGCAGGATAACATGATAATGGTAACAGCAGACATTGAAAGCTTATATACATCTATCAGGCACACTGATGGAATTAAGGCAGTCATGTGGTTCATTGAGTCTAGTAATCCCAACAAACCACTGACGGATCTAATTGGAGAGCTATTGGAATTCATTCTGAAGCATAACTGCTTTATATTTAATAATCAGATTTATCTCCAAACCCAGGGAACAGCGATGGGGGCCACATGTGCCCCTTCATACGCTAACCTGTTCCTTGGGGCTTGGGAACGGGAGATTTTTCAAAGCAACCCTGTGCAATATATGGACAAAATTCATCATTGGATCCGTTATATTGACGATGTGTGGTTTGTGTGGGAGGGGTCCAGAGAAGAATTGGATTCCCTCATGGACAATCTCAATAGAAATACACTAAACATCAAGTTGACATACACAGCAGGTCATCAGGTTAATTTCCTAGACGTGGACATTTCAGCTAATGAACAAGGTATGTTGGTCACAGATGTGTATAGGAAGCCTACGGCTACTAATACCATCTTACACGCTCAGTCATCTCATCCACACAGTACCATTCGAGGTATTCCTGTAGGCCAACATTTGAGAATCAAAAGAATCTGTTCCACAGAGGCTAATTTTCAGAGACAATCAAGGGATTTATATAGCAGATTCAGAGACAGAGGGTATAGTCATAGAACCATACGCAGAGGTTATCAGAGAGCCAATGAGGTCCCCAGAGACAGGTTACTCTATCAGATATCATCTAGGAATGAGAAGAAAGGAGATCTAAGATTTATCACGTTTATGGACGTTTTTTCTTCACATCAATAATGTTTACTTTGTTCATTTATCTATACATGTACTATTTGGTACTCTGATTATTCTATTTATGTTTTGTTTCTTTGTTAGTTGCAAAACATTTAAGTGGACACTTTATTCGTTTATATCACTTTTCAAGTATTTAATATGTATGCTATATTATAATTGCTTTGTATATTTTCTTGCTTTATGCAATTATTATTATACACTATTTTTCCCTCTCACATTATTTTCCTTATATGTATTAGTCACTGGTATTAACGTTCTATGCAATCACTTATGATTGAAATTTGTCTCCTGTTACCCACGTTCTCATATGTGGTATGACGCATGTGACAGCTGTTGCAGCCGTCGGCGTTCTGGTGAGCGGGCATAAGGGAGGCAGGACGCATGCGCCGACTTTTAGACGGCCCATTCGAGCCTGGGTTCCACGGCCGTAACCCAGGACGCCACAGAGAGGGCTGACGTCAGCAGCACATGCGCAACTAAACTCCACTTGATTGACACACATGGACGTATTGAAACTCAGGACCTCATTGGTAGTCTTCTTCTATTTAAGATACACTCCCCTTCCAACCTGCGTTCGCCTCCTGACGAAGGGACGAAACGCGCGTTGGGGCGCTTTGGGGATATCACACAGCACCGACCACCACCAATGTAAGTTGCCCGTAAGATTGCTTATACTTTACATCAGCCGCCGTGGCACACAGATGCTAATTCAGCTATTACCAGGCTGACTCACCATTCACCTTTCCGGCTGGCTTTTGTAGCTACATTCTAACATGTGGGCTTTACACACACAGCTTCTTTAGGCTGATATTTCACAGCGCTTAGCAGCACGAATTTTCTATGCCCTTTATATTGTTACTTTAGATTTTAGCCATCTAGATTTATCAGCACTTAATAGCCTTAGTTGGTTTATGTACTATTGATTTTTATAGAATGGCTTTTCTCTATTATGTTATTCTATGGGCGTTTTTTACATTGTGAATAGGTCTTACCATTTTGTGATATCATCCCCAATTTTAATATTGGTGGTAGTACCTGTTTTTCTTCTTTCTTTTTATTTTTTCATTTATTTTGTTGTTAATTATTTAGTAATTTGTCACAAATTTATTTTGCATTTGGATTTTATTCAATAAAATTTATACTTTTGATTATAGCACTGTATACTGTTTCCTTTTTGGTATAGTTCATGAAATGACACTTGGTGTACATAGAGTTAACCATGTCTTTTCATGTAGTTTGATATCTGATTTGCACTAACAATTACATCAGTCTATGTGTGCAAAATTTCACACCTGTAGGGGTTAATTAAAGGTGTAAATTCGTTGTAAAAAAAACGGACTTTTTTGCTACGAATTTACACCTTTAATTAACCCCTACAGGTGTGAAATGTTGCACACAGCCACTCATGTAAAGGGTATGCCACACTGAACAATATCGCTAACGGGATCGCTAAAAAACGTCACTATTTAGCGATCCCGTTAGCGATGTTGTTCAGTGCGGCATCTGCCAGCGACGAGCTTCCTGCTGTGATCTCGCTCGTCGCTGGAATCGTTCCGGACCCTATTTTCTCGTCGGCGCTCCCGCTGGGTAAGTATATATCGCTAGTGTGGCACCTTTCTTAGCGATTTAGCGGTACTTTTGTACCGCTAAAGTCGTTAAGAAGATCGCTAACGGCGATAGCGTCGTTAACTATATCGCTAAATGTGGCCGCACTTAGCGATATAGAAACAATCCCGCTAGCGATCGCATTAGTATGCGTCGTTATCGTGATCGCTAGCGGGATTGTTTAGTGTGGCAGTACCTTAATTGTTAGTGAAAACAATAGATCAAACAACTTGAAATGACATGGTTAACTCTATGTAAACCAAGTGTCATTTCATGTCGGGTTCTGCATTTTCACAAAAGCCGGCAATTGAATTAGCGGCTATTATACTATGTAGAAGTGTATGAACTATAAATATAAATATATATATATATATGTGTCACAAATTCAATGACATGTATATATATATATGAGGTGTAAAATTGTTGAAAAAAAATGCGTGGGCTCCCGCCCTATTTTCGCAACCAGACAGACAAAGCCAGCGAGTGGGGGCAGATAATAATAGCCCAGAAAGGGACCATTATTTTTGGCCCCCCCCTGGCTACTAACATCTGCCCCCAGACACCCCAGAAAAGACAAATCTATAATTAGATTCGCCCTTTCTGGCACTTTGCCCGTCTATTCCCATTGCCCTGTAGCGGTGGCGAATGGGTTAATATGGGGTTAAAGCCACCTTGCTATTGAAAGGTGACCTTAAGCCAGGTTAATAATTGAGAGCTGTCAATTAGACAACTATCAATTATTAATCCTATTGCATGAAATAAAAATAAAACACACACACTTTAATTAAAAATCATTTTAATGAAATAAAGACACATGTTTTTGACCATCTTTTATTTTACTGCAAAAACCATTTCCTGTAATAAAAATAAAATAAAAAAGCAAAATTATTCTTACCTATCCCATGCACAGTCAGGTCCCATGGTGTAATCCTTCAGAAAGGGTTAATGTTTACTGCAGGGACCGCAGCTAATGCTGCAGCCTTACAGTAAACCCTCAAATGAATGAGCTCCTCTCCTGGCTGACAGGAGAGGAAGTGGAAAGCTTAATTGATTGCTTTCCACTTTCACTTCAGGTCAGCCAGGGACACAATCAGTGACGTCAGAGGAAACTGATTAACAAAAATAGGGGTTCCCTTCGAAAAAAAAATGGCGTGGGGTCCCCCCTATTTTTGTTATCCAGCCTGATGAAGCAGACTGCTGAGCAGTGGCGTACCGTGAATGAAGCAGACCATGCAGCTGCTATGGGGCCCGGACAGGTGAGGGGGCCCGCGACGGTCGGGTAGCTGTGCTGACACAGTACTACCAGGGGGTCGGCGGGGGAGGGGGAGCGCAGCTCTTCTACATACTCACCCCTCCTGGTGCGGTCTCTGCAGCCCCTGCTCTTCTCCCACGGTCTCCGACGCCTGTGTTCAGCGGTCAGGTGGTACCGCTCATTAAAGTCATGAATATGCACATATTCATGACTTTAATGAGCGGTCCTGCGTGACCGCTGAACACTGGCGGCGGAGACCGCGGTAGAAGAGCAAGGGCTGCAGAGACCGCGCCGGTGGAAGGGTGAGTATAAGGGATATTTACCTGTCCCGTTCCACCGTTGCTCGCGTCTTCTTGCTGCAATGTTCAGGTCAGAGGGCGCGATGACGTCGTTAGTGCGCGCCGCGCCCTCTGCCTGATCATTCACTGCTGGAGGACCCCGTAGACAGCGGCGCTCAGCAGTGGAGAGAGGACAGGTAAATATCTCAGGTGCCGGGGCCCTGAGCGAGCGGTGACATCGGCACCTGGTGTCACCCCCTGCTCAGGACACGGGCACCTGGCCCCAGCGACGAGAGCTGAGTATGTCTTTTTTTTTTTGGTTGCAGCAGCTGCGGCAGCATAAGGGCCTATACTATGGAGCATCTATGGGGGCACAATCTATGGGGGCATGATCTATGGAGCAACTATGGGGGCACAATCTATGGGGGCATAATACATTTTTTTGTTTAATGTGTCCCCTCACTGTGCTGGCACTTTACATTTACAATGGCTCTGGGTTTTTTTTTTTTTGGGGGGGGCCCATTCAGACTTTTGCTATGGGGCCCCATGATTTCTATGTACGCCCCTGCTGCTGAGGCATGGTATTTAAGGCTGTTAAGGAGCCAATATCCATGGACCTTGCCAGCAGCGTCGGACTGGAGTACCTTGGGCCCACCAGAGAAAAATTATTCTTGGGGCCCACCATCATACTTCCCAACCTTTGAAGAAGGGAAAGAGGGACAAAGGCTGTGGCACGCTGTGCCTGCTGCAGCAAATTTTAGGCCATGCCACGTTGCACCACAGACTGTCCAGGAGTTGGTGGATGCTTTAGTCCAGGTGTGGGAGGAGATCCCTCAGGAGACCATCCGTCGCGCTCATCAGGAGCATGCCCAGAAGTTGTAGGGAGGTCATACAGCATACCTCCCAAATTTTGAAGACAGGAAAGAGGGTTAAAGGCTGCAAGTTTTAAGCCACGCCCCGACCACACCCATTTCACAGCTAATCACACCCATATCCTTGCCCCAACCGTACCCATGCCGATACAGCTGACCCTCCGATGACGGTTGGGGGGCCCACTGCTGGCACCGGGCCCCCCCACCGCCTGTTCAGGCCCCATAGCTTCCGGGCGGCAGAGCAGGGAGAGCGATTCTCCCTGCTCTGCCGCAGAATGTAACTGTATCGGCGTGCTGTGCACGCCGATACAGTTACTGTAGCGTAGCTCCGGGTGGGCCCCCTCAGAGCGCGGGGCCTGGGGCCACCGCCCCCTCTGCCCCGTGACCTATCCTTTCAAATCAGGGCCCACCACGCAGGAGCTGGGGCCCAACGGAGGTTTCTCCGGTGTCCCGGTGGCTCAGTCCGACCCTGCTTGCCAGCCTGATAATACCAGGCCACAGCAGTCTGCTTATCTTTGCTGGTTAACAAAAATAGGGGATCCCGTCGAAAAAAATTGGCGTGGGGTCCCCCCTATTTTTGTTAACCAGCCAGATGAAGCAGACTGCTGAGGCCTGGTTTTTCAGGCTGTTAAGGAACCAAGATCCATGGACCTTGCCAGCCTGATAATACCAGGCCACAGCAGTCTGCATATCTTGGCTGGTTAACAAAAATAGGGGATCCCCTCGAAAAAAATTGGCGTGGGGTCCCCCCTATTTTTGTTAACCAGCCAGATGAAGCAGACTGCTGAGGCCTGGTTTCTCAGGCTGTTAAGGAGCCAAGATCCATGGACCTTGCCAGCCTGATAATACCAGGCCACAGC
The DNA here is from genome assembly GCA_033576555.1 of Oophaga sylvatica. Taxonomy (NCBI): domain Eukaryota; kingdom Metazoa; phylum Chordata; class Amphibia; order Anura; family Dendrobatidae; genus Oophaga; species Oophaga sylvatica. The sequence goes on along the minus strand of JARQOD010000003.1, from coordinate 215,738,024 downwards.
AGTCTGCATATCTTGGCTGGTTAACAAAAATAGGGGATCCCCTCGAAAAAAATTGGCGTTGGGTCCCCCCTATTTTTGTTAACCAGCCAGATGAAGCAGACCGCTGAGGCCTGGATTTTCAGGCTGTTAAGGAGCCAATATCCATGGACCTTGCCAGCCTGATAATACCAGGCCACAGCAGTCTGCTTAGCTTGGCTGGTTAACAAAAATAGGGGATCCCCTCGAAAAAAAAAAGGCGTAGGGTCCCCCTATTTTTGTTAACCAGCCAAGTAAAATGCAGACTGCTGCGGCCTGGTATTAAAAGACTGTCAAGGCCCATGGATTTTGGCCCTCAACAGCCTGATAATACCAGGCTACAGCAGCCCCACATTTGGCGCATCAAAAGATGTGCCAATTGTGGCACTTTACCCGGCTCTTCCCACTTGCCCTGTAGCGGTGGCAAGTGGGGTAATAAGGGGTTAATGTCACCGTTGATTGCACGGTGACAATAAGCCTGGTTAATAATGGAGAGGCGTCAATAATACACCGATCCATTATTAATCCCAAAGTTTTTAAATGTTTAAAAAAAAGACACAGCCAGAAAAAAGTATTTTAATGAAATAAAAGAGACAACACAGTTTTCATTAATTTTATTATACACTCATTCCTGCGACGCCATCGATCTCCTGTAAAAAAAGAAAAAAAAAAAACCAACAGTATACCACCTGTCCGACGCAGTCCATAGTAACGAGTGTCCCACGACGATCCAGCTCTGCTACATCGGAATACCAGACAGAGCCTGACATCCCGGCGCAGCACAGCTGATTACCTGCTTTCCCGGCGGTGACGTCATCGGACTGCTTTACGGCCGCGATTACCCGGCAGTCACTGCAGTTATCGCGAGAAACTGCATGTGACCGCCAGGGAGAAGAGGATGGCGGCCATCAAGCAGTCCAGGACGTGACCGCCGGAGATCTTCTGCCGGGTAAGTGCCGCTGACTCCTGACAGACCCGACAGACGGACACTGACAGTGACATTCCGATTCCGGTATCCGATATGATGAAAATATCGGAACTCGGAATCGGAATTCCGATACAGCCAATATCGGCCGATACCCGATATTTGCAGTATCGGAATGCTCAACCCTAGTAGCTATAAATAAATATTAGAATGAAACAATAATATATAAAAATAAAAGTACACATATTTGGGATCGCCGCAACGACCTGACCTATAAAACTGTCCCACTAGTTAACCCCTTTAGTGAACACCATAAAAAATAAATAAAAATAAGGCAAAAAACAATGCTATATCATCATATTGCCGTACAAAAAGTAGAATAAAACGCAATCAAAAAGACGGAAATAAATAAACATGGTACCACTGAAAACATGATCTAGTCCCGCAAAAAACAAGCCACCATACAGTTCCATCAGCAGAAAAATTAAAAAGTTATAGCTCTCAGAATAAAACAATGCAAAATAATTATTTTGTCTATAAAATAGTTTTTATTGTGTAAAAGCACCAAAACATGAAAAAATATATAAAATGAGGTATCACTGTAATCGTACTGACCCAAAGAATAAAACTGCCTTATCAATTTTACCACACACTAAATGGCATAAACCCCCCCCCCTGTTTTTTGTTCATTTTGCCTCCAAAAAATTAGAACAGAAAGGGATCAAAAAATGTAATGTGCCCGAAAATGGTACCACTAAGAACATTAACTTGTGCAAAAAACAAGCCCTCACATGACTCTGTTGGCTGAAATATGGAAAAATTATAGCTCTCAAAATACAGTGATGCAAAAACTTGTTTTTGCAATAAAAAGCGTATTTTAATGTGTGACAGAAGTCAAACATAAAAACCCGATATAAATCTGGTATCACTGTAATCGCACCAACCCGAAGAATAAAGTCGCCTAATTACTTTTACCGCACAAGAAATGGCATATAAAATAAATAAAACCAATTCTTCACCTGCTGTTGATTTTTTCATTCTGCCTCCCAAAGATTGCAGTAAAGCTCGACGCACATTTATCCTGCGCTGAACGCTTACATCGGGGTTTCCATGTATAACTCTGAAATACGTGATTTAGACGGAACCTCTGGCAGAAGATTCCCTATAATGAGGCAGATGGAGGCACTGTAGATACTGTCTGACCTGTGATCCTGCGGTGTCAGTTTTGCATAAAAGTGCCATCACCCACAGTTTTGTGACTTCTGAAGAAGGGTACCTAAACCACATATTGTGTCCACGTTTGGTATTTCTGAAGCGATGAGAGATTGACTAACTTACGGGTGTACGCCTCAAGAAGCAGGGGCTCGGAGTAAAGTACTGGTGACTGCAATGTACTGGTCACTAACGGCAGTTTGCAATTTTTACTAGGCAACATTCATTGCTGCCTGTTTCTAGAAAATACCCATGGAATCAAAATCGGTGCTGTTCTAGCAATAGGGACTCTGTATATGGAGTCCGCAAACTGTTCTAGGAAAATCTGCCCTACAGGAGGGCAGTAGAAATTGTGAGACAAATTTTGGTGCCATTTTTACCCACTTCTTGTGTGAAAATGTAAAATATAGGGCTAAACCAAAATTTTAGTGGTAAAAATGTAGTTATTTTTTCTTCACTGCCCAATGGTATAAAATTCTGTGACACACCCATGGTGTCAATATGATCACTGCACCCATAGTTGAATTTATTGAGAGGTGTAGTTTGTAAAATGGGATCACTTATGGGATCGTTCTGCTGTGTTGGCACCTCATGAGTTTTTTCAGTGGGTCATGGCATGTTCAAACCATAACAGTAAAATTTGGTGCTCCTTGCCTTCTGAGCTTTGCATTGTGCCTGAAAAATATTTCCTGATTATATGTAGGGTATTGGTGCACTTAGGAACAATTTTATCTCAGTTTGTTGTAAAAGAAATTCCTATTTGCCCTTAGAAAATGTAAAAACTTGGGGCTAAAACAACATTTTAGTGGTAAAAATGTAATTTATTCTTTCTTCACCACTCAGTGATATAAAATTCTGTGAGGCACATGTGGTGTCAATATGATCACTGCACCCCTAGATTAAATCATTGGGGAGTGTAGTTTATAAAATGAGTCCACATATAGGGGGTTTCTGTTGTTCTAGCACCTCAGGGGCTCTGCCAATGTGACATGGCACCTTCAAACCATTCCAGCAAAATCTTAACTCCAATATGGCGCCTCTTCCCTTCTAAGCTTTGCACTGTGCCTCAAAAGTAGTATTCACCTATATATGGGGTATAGACGTACTCAGGAGAAAATGTACAACAAACTTTATGGTGCAATTTATCCTGTTACCCCTTAAAAATAGTCTGGGTGAAATGGTGGATGAGGATGAGGAAAAAGCCAATATGCTAAATGACTTTTTTTCAACTGTATTTACACAAGAAAATCCCATGACAGATAACATGATCAGAGATAAAAAAAATTCTCCATTAAATGTCACCTGCTTAACCCAGCAGGAAGTACGGCGGCGTCTAAAAATCACTAAAGTTGACAAATCCCCGGGCCCGGATGGGATACACCCCCGAGTACTGCAGGAATTAAGTACAGTTATAGATAGACCATTATTTTTAATCTTTAAAGATTCCATAATAACGGGGTCTGTACCACAAGACTGGCGTATAGCAAATGTGGTGCCAATATTCAAAAGGGGGGCAAAAACTGAACCTGGAAATTATAGGCCAGTGAGCTTAACATCTACTGTGGGTAAAATCCTGGAGGGTTTTTTAAGGGATACTATAATGGAGTATCTGAGGCTGAATAACCTCATGACACAGCATAGCATGGGTTTACGAGGGACCGTTCTTGTCAGACTAATCTGATAAGCTTTTATGAAGGGGTAAGTTCAGGACTGGACCAAGGGAATGCAGTGGACGTGGTGTTCATGGACTTCTCAAAAGCTTTTGATACAGTGCCACACAAAAGGTTGATACATAAAATGAGAACAATGGGGATAGGGGAAAATATGTGTAAGTGGGTTAAGAACTGGCTCATGGATAGAAAACAAAGGGTGGTTATTAATGGAGCACACTCGGACTGGGTCACGGTTAGCAGTGGGGTACCACAGGGGTCAGTATTGGGGTCGCTTCTCTTTAACATATTTATTAATGACCTTGTAGGGGGCATACAGAGTAGTATTTCAATATTTGCAGATGACACTAAACTCTGCAGGGTAATAAATACAGAGGAGGATAATTTTATATTACAGGAGTATTTATGTAAACTAGAAGCTTGGGCTGATAAATGACAAATGAGCTTTAATGGGGATAAATGTAAGGTCATGCACTTGGGTAGAACAAATAAGATGTATAATTATGTGCTTAATTGTATAACACTGGGCAAAACTGTCACTGAAAAAGACCTGGGTGCATGGGTGGACGACAAACTCACATTTAGTGGCCAATGTCAGGCAGCTGCTGCCAAGGCAAATAAAATTATGGGATGCATTAAAAGAGGCATAGATGCTCATGAGGAGAACATAATTTTACCTTTATACAAGTCACTGGTGCGACCACACTTAGAATACTGTGTGCAGTTCTGGTCTCCGGTGTATAAGAAAGACATAGCTGAACTGGAGCGGGTGCAGAGAAGAGCGACCAAGGTTATTAGAGAACTGGGGGTTCTGCAATACCAAGACAGGTTATTACACTTGGGGTTATTTAGTTTGGAAAAACGAAGGCTTAGGGGTGATCTTATTACAATGTATAAATATATGAGGGGACAGTACAAAGACCTTTCTAATGATCTTTTTACTCTTAGACCTGTGACGGGGACAAGGGGGCATCCTCTACGTCTGGAGGAAAGAAGGTTTAGCCATAATCACAGACGCAGATTCTTTACTGTAAGAGCAGTGAGACTATGGAACTCTCTGTTGTAATGAGTGATTCCTTACTAAAATTTAAGAAGGGACTGGATGCCTTTCTTGAAAAGTATAATATTACAGGCTATATTCACTAGTTTCCTAGATAAAGCATTGATCCAGGGAGCTAGTCTGATTGCCGTATGTGGAGTCGGGAAGGAATTTTTTTCCCCAATGTGATACTTACTGTTTGCCACTTGGGCTTTTTTTTGCCTTCCTCTGGATCAACATGTTAGGGCAGGTTAGGATAGGATATGGGTTGAACTAGATGGACTTAAAGTCTTCCTTAAACCTTAATAACTATGTTACTATGTTACCCTCATAAAAATGCAACATTTAGGGCCAAAATAAAATTTTTGTGGGGAAAATGTGATTTTTTTTATTTTCACAGCTCAATGTTATAAACTGAGCTCAGCATGCATCAAAATACATTCCTTGAGGGGTCTAGTTTCCAAAATAGTTTCACTTGTGGAGGGTTTCTACTGTTTAGGCACATCAGTGGCTCTCCAAACAGGATATGACATCCTCTAATGATTCCAGGAAATTTTACATTCAAAAAGTCAAATGACGCTCTTTCCCTTCCGAGCCCTGCCATGCGCCCAAACAGTGGTTTTCTCCCTCATATTGAGTATCGGCGTAGTCAGGAGAAATTGCGCAACAAATTCTATGATGCAATTTCTCCTGTTAGGCCAGGGTCACACATGCGAGAAAATCGCACGATTCTCGTGTGAGTCTCTCGCATGAACACCTGGCATGCAGCCACACACTCCGGTCCGAGTGCCGGCGGCAGTGCCGGGTGTTAATGCGAGAAACTCGCACGTGAATCGTGACCCCGGCCTTACCCTTCTGAAAATGCAATATTTTGTGTTAAAAACATATTTGTAGGGAAAATTAGATTTTTTTTTTTATTTTTACGGCTCAACGTTATAAACTTCTGTGATGCACCTGAGCATTCAATGTGCTCATTACACATGATAGATCAGTTCCCCGAGGGGTCTAGTTTTCAAAATGGTGTCACTTGTGGGGGATTTTTATTGTTTAGGCACATCAGGGGCTCTCCAAACGCGACATGGCATCCGCCAATTATTACAGCAAATTTTGCATTCAAAAAGTCAAATGGCGCTCCTTCCCTTCCAAGCTCTACCGTGCCCCCAAACCATGGTTTTCTCCCTCATGGGGTATCGTCGTAGTCAGGTGAAATTGCACAAAAAATTGTATGGTGCAATTTTTCCTGTTGCCCTTATGAAAATGCAATATTTTGTGCTAAAAACATATTTGTGGAGAAAATTTGATTTTTTGTTATTTTTATGGCTCAACATTATAAACTTCTGTGAAGCACCTTAGGGTTCAGTGTGCTCACCACACATTTAGATAATTTTTTTTTTTTTTCTAACTTTTTTACTTTGTCCCACTATGGGACATTAATTTTTTGCAGTGCATGATCAGCAAGTTTCCTAGCTCTGGTGACCTGGATGTCATCATGAAGACATCCGGTCACCATGGCAACGATCAGGACCCTGTGTCAATCCGTGTGGTCTCCCATCCAAAGTCAGCCCTCTGCCTGCTCCCGGAATGCTGAGATTGTGTTCTATCACAGCATTTCAGGGGTTAAAGTGCATGGGCGATCGCTCAGATGTAATATTCCATCCATGGTCAAATAGGCCCAGGGCAAATGGACAGAATATTATATCTAATGTCAGATAGGGGTTAATTACCATAGAATCATAGAATGGTAGAGTTGGAAGGGACCTGCTGGATCATCTGGTCCAACCCCTGCTCAAAGCAGGATTCACTAAATCATACCAGACAGATATCTGTCCAGCCTCTGTTTGAAGACTTCCATTGAAGGAGAACTCACCACCTCTTGTGGCAGCCTGCTCCACTCATTGATCACCCAGTCAAAAAGTTTTTTCTAATATCTAATCTGTGTCTCCTCCCATTCAGTTTCATCCCATTGCTTCTAGTCTTTCCTTTTGCAAATGAGAATAAAGATGATCCTTCTACAATGTGACAGCCCTTGAGATATTTGTAGACAGCTATTAAGTCTCCTCAGTCTTCTTTTTTGCAAGCTAAACATTCCCAAATCCTGTAACCATTCCTCATAGGACATGGTTTGCAGACCAGACACCATTCTGGTCGCTCTTCTCTGAACTTGCTCCAGTTTGTTGATGTCTTTGATGAGTAGAGGGCAATAGTGACTTCACGTGATCTAGACTGTATGCTTCTGTTAATACATCCCAGAATTGTATTTGTTTTTTTGGTGTATACCCAAGTCTTTTTCACATGTGATGTTGCTTAGCCCTATTCCTCACATTGTGTATATGCTTTTTTTCATTTTTATTGCCCAGATGTAGTACTTTGCATTTTTCCTTGTTAAAAACCATTCTGTTAGTTGCTGTCCACTGCTCCAGTTTATTTATATCTTTTTGAATCCTCTCTCTCTCTTCTCCAGTATTGGCTATCCCTCCCAGCTTTGTGTCATCAGCAAATTTAATCAGTGTACCCTCAATTCCTTCATCTAAATCATTGATAAAGATGTTGAACAATACAGGGCCCAGGACAGAGCCTTGTGGTACACTTGATTAATTCTTTCAACTGTATGTGCAGCCATTTACGACCACTCTTTGGGTCCGATCACTAAGCCAGTTATGAATCCACCTAACAGTTGTTTTGTCCATTCCATAGTTAGTCAATTATAGGGGGACCCAACGTCATTTTTTTTAGGGTCCTCCATTTTAATAGCCAGTAAAGGCTAAATATACAGTTGTGAGCTGATATTAATTGCCTGGGAAGCTCCATGAGTATTACGCCCTTCCCAGGCTATAAACATCTTCCCCCAGCTGTCGTCTTTCTCTCTGCTGGTTCAGAAAATTACGTGGGAGCCCACCCCATTTTTTTAAGAAAAATAATCTTTTATAAATTAAATACATGTAAAGTAAGCTGCACACACCACTGTACTAATTGTATTTTTCAGACATTTGTATATCTACCTATTCAATGTGTACATACTGTATGTAAGCCATCTATTCTATGCTGTCGGCTCCTGCTGCGATTTTATACTACGCGACTGCTGAATTGCCAGCTTTTCTTCTATGTATTTATCTATGTAATATATATACCGTATTTTTCGGAATATAAGATGCCCTTTTTCCCCAAAAAAATTGTGAGGAAAATGGGGGGTGCCAGGACTTACCGGGGGGTTGCGGCAGTGGTGTGGGGTGGCGGTGGCGGGAGCAGAGGTGCGGCGTTGCAGAGGCGCGGTGGGCGGCGTGCACCTGAGCAGGGTCCCTTCCTCAGGTGGTACGGAGAGCAGACAGGAGAGCAGAGCCGGGTTTGTCGGTGGTGGCGGCCATCTTCCTGAGGCGGCGCGTGCGCAGATAGAGTACTCTGCTTACTGTGGCTTCAGGAAAATGACCACGGAGGCCGTGGGTGCGCAGATAGAGATCGCGGCGGCCATTTTCCTGAAGCTCCAGGAAGCAGAGTACTCTATCTGCGCACGCGCCGCCTCAGGAAGATGGCCGACAAACCCGGCTCTGCTCTCCGTGCCATGGCGTCACCTCACCACCTGAGGAAGGGACCATGCTCAGGTGTACGCCGCCCACCGCGCCTCTGCAACGCCGCACCTCTGCCACGGCCACACCACTGCCGCAACCAACCCCCCGGTAACTTGTGGTTAACCCGGCTTTCCTTGGACACCGGACCGTGGCGTCACCTCACCTGAGGAAGGGACCCTGCTCAGGTGCATGCTGCCCACCGCGCCTCTGCAACGCCGCACCTCTGCCACGGCCACACCACTGCCGCAACCAACCCCCCGGTAACTTGTGGTTAACCCGGCTTTCCTTGGACACCGGGCCGCGGCATCACCTCACCTGAGGAAGGTGAGTATCAGCATCACCGCACCTCTGCCACACCGATGCTGCAACCCCTGCTGTACCACCGCCGGCCCTCAGGTACCTTAAAATTCGGACAATAAGACAGACCCCCATATTGTAAAAATCTTTTTTTCTGCTATTTTCACCCCAAAATTTGGGGTGCGTCTTATGGTCCGGTGCGTCTTATAGTCCGAAAAATACGTTACATATATATGTGTGAATCACTGACATCTATATTTCTATGTGTAAATATCTATTCTATATATTCTATTCTAACCTGTCAGTGTGATTTTACTGTATGCAATGTTTTCTCGCATAGTACTCGCCGTATTCTATGGTAGTGTGACTCTGGCCTTAGGTAATAGAAAGGAGTTATCTACATGAACCAGAACAGAAAGACGCTCTATCAAGGCATCTTGTGTTGTTACGAACTGGAGCTGTCTGTGTATTACTTAGACAGCCATCATGTAATAATACGTTTTCCACGTAGAGGAAGGACAAAAAAGGCTCTCTGGAAGTAGCATCCTCTGGGAAAGTCAGCCAATGGTGCCAGTGGCTGTGCCCACAGTGATCAGTTGATCGTTTCTGTGCTAATCTGACGGGAAACTTCTCTAAAGAGATAAAAGTTAAAATTGATGTAACATGGAAGTATATTTTGTCTCCAAGTCTTCTGGGTGTCCTGATGTGCTTGTGGTGGTTTTATTACTGCCGCTACTATTCCCTCTCATTTATATAATAGGAACAAGAGTCATCAAGGGCAAGCCTTTATGTTCTCTTCTAAAACGGGTCACATTTGTGACCACTTATGTTTATATCTGTGTAAGAAACAAAATCGGATTCCCAAATTCCTTGCTATAGTTCCTGTCAATCAAATAATGCTTTCAACAAACATTTGTCTTCATAGGGAAATCAGACCATTTGTCACTCTGTGACCACAAGGTTTTCTGCATTGTTCTATGTCCTGGATATTGTTCAGCAGAAATAACCTCGGAGAGATCTTGTAGAAGCATCGTCCTCCAGGGTGGGGTTGGATGCAAGATGAAAACTAAACACTTTGACCAGTGGTGACCTGATCGCTTGGAGCTGTACATGGGTTCTCACGTCACTTTTTCATCTGCTGCACAGGCACAAATTAATTTGTAAAGTTTCCTTTTCGCTGAGACCAGAGAAATTGTATAGCTGCATGTGACATCAACCGGAAAGGCTGAATAGAACATGTATGTTGCCATTATTTCTACAGGTAGGACTTGTAACAGATATAATACCACAAGGCAATGCTATTGCTGCTTACAATGGCAGACCCAACACTCTTGTAATATCTATCTAATACATCAGGTGACACTGGCATTACTAATATAGTCATTTCCAGAAAATACTATATGATCAGTGATATGGAAAACATGGAAAGCGGTTATTCTTCTTTTTTGTATTAGGCCTCATATTAGACATCCGTTTTTTTGCATACGTGTCTCAGACTAAGTGGTCAGCGCAAAATCGTGCCGATTGTCGGATTAAAACCGGCATTGAAAGTCTAGCATTTAACTCGGATGAGTGCTATCCGATGTTTTATCAGATAGCACTCGCACAAATGTTGTACTGTGGGGCAGAGCAGATCAGCGATTTTCTTTTTAAGCATAGAAAAAAAAAATCGCAGCATGGTGTGAATGGCTTAGCAAATCGGATCACACTGACACATTAAAGTCTATGGGTGCGTGTAAAACATCGGGCTGAACTCCGATGTCATGACATAGACAATGGTGAAGATGAAGAAATTAAGTTCTCTGTCTTCGCCGCACCTGTGATACGATTCTCTCATGCGAGTAAACTGACACTCAGTTCACACTCTGATCATTATCATATCTTATTTTCTTGGAAGAGAGGATTATAACTCGTGGGAGCGAGCTTTTAGAGAAAAAAAATCATACAGCACTCAAATGCCATCGAAGTGTAGCCTGATTTTCACCGACTGTTAGGTAAGAAAAGAATAGAGAATGGGTTTTTTTCACATACCAGAAAAAAAGATGATACTAAATGAGACTAAATGAGACCAAACGCTGGTAGATGACAGACAGACCGACAGACAGATAAATAGGCTATAGTTTAGTGATTTACAACAGTATCTTATTTCCACAATGTGAGAACCTCTACTCTCATTATTACTTATAAGAAACTCCGGCTATGTCTGGATAAGGCATTATATTAATATATATTCTGGCTGTGATTTGTTGATTGTGTTGCCTGCCGCTGCGCCAAACTCTTTTGAGCAAGAAAAATCATTTTTCCATGACTATCATAAATGTGACAGCTCTTGCTGCTCTGGACTTGTTTTCCAAGTTTCAAGGAATACATAGTTTCTAAGGAACAGACAAATTAGATAGAAGATAGTTAGTTAGTGTAGATAGATAGATAGATAGATATGATAGATAGATATGATATAGATACATAAAGTGTATAGATACATATGTATAGATACATAGATAGATAGATAGATAGATAGATAGATAGATAGATAGATAGATATGAGATAGATACATATGTGATAGATACATAGATATAGATAGATAGATAGATAGATAGATAGATAATGATGATAGATAGATATGATAGAATAGATGATAGATAGATAGATAGATAGATAGATAGATAGATAGATAGAACAAAAACTGAACAGCACCTACTAAAAGAATGAAGCATGTGTGAAGAATTACAAGTTGCTGTGCCTATTAGTGATGAGCGAGCATGCTCGCCACTACTCGGTACTCGCCCGAGCATCTCACTGCTCGACATACTCACAGCTCGCCGAGTATTTGCGGGGATGCTCAGCGAGAACTCGGACCCCCCTCCCTGCATGTTTTTTCGCTCTTTAAAGAGCCACTGAACATGCAGAGATTGTCTGCCACACTCTGTAATGTCGCAGCCATGTTGGTTGTGGCATTACAGTGATTGGCTGGCCTCACAGCGTCATCAGGTCTATATCAGACCTTGCGCTGCCATGCTCGTCACATGCTGTGTCTGTGTGTGTGGGTTTCTGTGTGTGTGTGCGGCTGTGTGTGGTAACGTTATCGCCGGTCACCAGTAGCGTAGCTACCGGGGGGCAGAGGGGGCGGTGGCCCCGGGCCCCGCGCTCTGAGGGGCCCACCTGGAGCTACGCTACTGTAACTGTATCGGCATGCACAGCACGCCGACACAGTTACTTTCTGCGGCAGAGCAGGGAGAATCAATCTCCCTGCTCTGCCGCCCGGCCGCTATGGGGCCTGAGCAGGCAGTGTCTGACAGCGGGCGCGATGACGTCACTGCCCGGCGCCGGCAGTCAGACGCTGAGAGGGAGAGCAGTGAGCAGCGCAGGAGCCGGGAGCAAGAAAGGTGAGTACAGGATTTATTATTTTTGTAAAGGGGGTGCATTATAAGTATGGCTGCATATGGAGTACATTATAAGTACAGCTGCATATGGGGGTGCATTATAAGTACGGCTGCATATGGGAGTGCATTATAAGTACGGCTGCATATGGGGGTGCATTATAAGTACGGCTACATATGGGGTGCATTATAAGTATGGCTACATATGGGGGTGCATTATAAGTATGGCTGCATATGGGGGTGCATTATAAGTACGGCTGCATATGGGGGTGCATTATAAGTACGGCTGCATATGGGGGTGCATTATAAGTAAGGCTGCATATGGAGTACATTATAAGTACGGCTGCATATGGGGGTGCATTATAAGTACGGCTGCATATGGGGGTGCATTATAAGTACGGCTGCATATGGGGGTGTATTATAAGTACGGCTGCATATGGAGGTGCATTATAAGTACGGCTGCATATGGGGGTGCATTATAAGTACGGCTGCATATGGGGGTGCATTATAAGTACGGCTGCATATGGGGGTGCATTATAAGTACGGCTGCATATGGAGTACATTATAAATAGGCTGCATATGGAGTACATTATAAATAAGGCTGCATATGGAGTACATTATAAATAAGGCTGCATAGGGTGCATATAAATAGACTGCCTATGGGGTGCATTACAAATAAGACTGCATATGGGGTACATTTCAAGTAAGGCTGCATATGGGGTACATTATAAGTAAGGCTGCATATGGGGTGCATTATAAATAAGACTGCATATGGGGTACATTATAAGTAAGGCTGCATATGGGGTGCATTATAAGAAAGGGTGCATATGGTGCATTATAAGTAAGGCTGCATATGGGTGCATTATAAGTAAGGCTGCCTATGGGGTACATTATAAATAAGACTGCCTATTGGGTGCATTATAAATAAGGTTGCCTATGGGGTGCATTATAAATAAGACTGCCTATGGGGGTGCATTATAAATAAGGCTGCATATGGTGGAGTGCATTACAATATAGAGGCTGTCTGTTGGGGTGCATTATAATACAGAGGCTGCCTATGGGGGTGCATTACAATACATAGGCTGTCTATGGGGGTGCATTATACTATGCTGAGGACTATCTGGTGTATTATGCTATATGGAGGCTTTCTAGGGGGCCATCATACAGTATGGGGATTATAGTGCGGGGCCATCATACAGTGTTGGAGCCATTAAATAGTTTGGGGATATTAAGGGGTCAGTATATATCCAGTGAGGGGGCATCATACTGTGTATAGGGGAGCTGTACAGGGGGAGACTCGGGACATTAAGTGTAAAGTGGGTACTTACTGTTAGAGGGGAACTCTGGTTACTGTGACTGTCAAAGGGGCACACACAGGGCATTACTACATTCTAGGGGACAACATGTGGGCACTGTTTTCTAGGGCCCATGCACCTGGCATTACTATATTATAGAGGGTGCTTTAGAATTTAGAGGTCACACAGAACCACACAGTAGGTGCAGTAATAGGGACACATAGGGCAGCAGCAGCTCAGTATTGGAGTATCAGGTGTAGTAATAGGGACACATACGGCAGCAGCGGCTCAGTATTGGGGTACCAGGTGTAGTAATAGGGGCACATACTGCAGCAGCGGCTCAGTATTGGGTACCAGGTGTAGTAATAGGGGCACATACGCAGCAGTGGCTCAGTATTGGGGTATCAGCAGGATGAGGAGTTTGTGCAGGTTGAGAATAGTCCAATTGGTGACCGTGACGGTGCTGACAATATGAGAAGTGAAACGTGTCTTTGTTGTATTCTCTGCAGTCGAGTCCTGGCTGGAGGAGTCGTTATGTCGGTCTGGGCCAGATGGAAAAGACATGAAAAGTGAACGATTCCATCAGAAAGAACGTCAGCGGTAAGTCATTATCTGTAACTCTGCTATGATCTCTTATATGTTCTGTAGGACTGGTGTTATTTACCACTGACCATATGGCGGTGATATCAATATTGGTCTTTTTATATATAGATTAATTTTGGCAACAGCGCGGTCATTTGCTGAGGTTCTCTGGTTAGGGGCCCACTCACATGTTTCGCCCCCCCCCTAAACTGAAACCCTAGCTACGCCTCTGCCGGTCACAGAGCTGCGGGATCATGATGCAGATGTCAGCATGATTCTGCAGCTGACTGTGACCCGCAGCGGTGACCTGCGGTTAAAAAAGCAGGCTTGGCCCGATGAAACTACTGACAGCAGGTGCCGCTGATGGGAGAGTAGTATCATCTGCCGGCGCCAGTGCTCACTGTTAAAATAAAGTAAAATTAAATACATATTCACATAAAAATAAAAACCCATCATACTCACCTTACATCAAATCCCCGACGCCCTTGTCTCCTAGAAATAACATTAAATAATAATAAACCAACACATACTCCCATAGTCCAGACATCAAGCCCACAGATTTGTAATGGAGAAGCGTCTATAAGACACCTATCCATTACTAATCCTATAGTTATATGGTAAATAAAGACACAGCCAGAATAAAGTCCTTTATTTGAAATAAATAAATACAAGGAAGACAAGCTGACGGAGTGCCAGGTTGGTGGTCAACAGAGACATATATTGAGAGGGGTCCAATGCAGCTCCTGCCGGGTGCCTCAAGGGAGGAAAAACAATAAAATGCAGGATACTCCGGTCACAGGGGAGTGCAAAGGACACAGATGAGAAAATTAAAATTTTTTAAAAAATTTTTCTTCTTTATTTAAACCCACAACACGTTTCGACGGAAAAGCTCCATCTTCATCACGTGGCAATGTACAAAGAGTGGGCAGGGGAAAGTATATAAAAGAACACCAACCAATGAGATACAAGGAGCAATTATGCAAATCACACGATCAGCTGGGATTCAGGACACAACACAATTTTAAAAAAGACAATGTAAAACATTATAAAACCAAAAATATAAGCATATAAAAAATAATAAAAGAACTGGAACGACTATTATATGACTTTTTCGATAATAAGGTTTAACCCCTCAGGCACCAGCGTGCCAAGTTTAAAATTCCAATAACTCTCTCTTCTTATTAAACTGGTATAATGATCAGACAGATCAAATGGTATCTGATCTATGATAGTGAGCTTTAGTGAGCTCGACTCCTTGTTATGCACTACGAGAAAATGTTTTGACAGGCTATGCCTTAAATATCTCTTCCGGATGTTTTGCCGCTGTTTATTCATCCTTGCATGCATAGCCTGTATCGTCCGCCCGACATACTTCAGCCCACAACCACATTCAATCAGATAAACCACGTAGCTAGAATGGTAATTTACATGGCAGTTAATTTTATAACTGGTGCCCGTGGTGTGTGACCGAAATTCTTTCACTCCATTGCTAATAGAACTGCAACATAAACACTTAGCTGCTTTACACGCAAAGCAGCCCGGATTGAGATGCGCCCGGGTAACAGATGAGGATGAAGACTCCCGGGTTACGTTGCTAGGGGCAACGAGGTTACAAAGAGTACGATTTTTTCTGAAAATGGTTCTGGGGAGCGCAGGAATATGCGTAGACAGAACTGGGTCCCCTTTCAATATAAACCAATATTTTTTCAGGAGGTTTCGTATGTCCCCATGTGATTGGTTGAAGGTAGTTATGAAACTCCATTTAATAAAATCGGGGGATTCAGTAGACCTATTATTCTTATTTTTAATTTGCTCAATGCATTCTTTTTGTGTGAAGGCTCTAGCCCTCTTGAACGCATCACAAACCAATTTTTTAGGATACCCTTTACTCTTAAAACGATGTTTCAGGATATCAGCTTCTTTAAAGAAATCACTGTCTTTTGTACAATTCTTCCTAATCCTCCAGTACTGTCCATAAGGAATATTTGCGATCCAATTAGGAAGGTGGCCGCTACTGAAACTTAAATAACTGTTTACCTCAACCCTTTTAAAATGCGTCGAGGTTGAAAAGTGACCATACGGATCGACATGTACCATTAGATTTAAAAATTGAATAGCTTTATTAGAAATATTGGCTGTAAACTTCAGTCCCCAAGAATTCTTGTTTAGGGACTGGACAAAATCAAGTGCTTCCACTTCAGAACCAGTCCAGATAATAAAAAGATCATCAATAAAACGGCGGTAGAGGGCAATCTTACCCACCACCAGTGAAGATTGCGCGATGAAGCCAGACTCGAACGCCCCCATGAACAAATTTGCATAACTGGGGGCGAACCTCGTCCCCATCGTGCAGCCCTTCACCTGGCGGTAGAAAGCCCCTTCCAAGGAAAAAACATTATTACTAAGGACAAACATTATTGCCTTTTTTAAAAAGTCAATTCGCAAAGAAGGTAATTGACCATTTTTCAACAAAAATTGGGTTACCGCCTTTAAGCCTAATTCATGGGGAATATTTGAATAAAGGGCCTGTACATCTATAGTTAATAAAAAGCAGCAGAGGACACTGGGCAGTGATAAAAGATGGTCAATTAAATGGGAGGAATATCCGAGATAAGAATCCAGGTCTATGACATACTTTTGAAAGAACAAGTCTACATAGCGCGAGAGGTTACTGGTGATGAAGCCAATACCCGATATAATGGGACGGCCAGGGGGATATACGGAGTCCTTATGGATTTTAGGTAGGAAGTAGAAAAAAGGGGTCTTAAATCTCGAGATATTGAGAAATTTTAATTCCTTTTTGTTAAGGATCCCGTGGGACCATGCTTCTTTAATAAAGGTTGTGTCTTTAGAAAAGATTGCAGCTGAGATGTCATGGTCTAGTTTAGAATAATATTCAGAGTCACTCAAGATTCTCCTACCTTCATTAACATACCAAACCCTGTCCATAACTACAACCCCACCCCCCTTATCAGCATTCTTTATAATTATATTATCATTAGATCGTAGAGATTTAAGAGCCATTTTTTCAGCAGAACTGAGATTAGAGGATTTTTTAAAGAAAGGGGGGAGAGATCGAAGCTCTTTGAAAATTAGCAGCTGAAAAGTTTCGATATGGGAGCCCTTGTGTTTGACAGGGTAAAATTTACTAGAATTCATTTTTGGATTAACATGTAGGAAGGCGTCATCACCACTAGTAGAGAAAGATACCACAGTGCTGGCAGAAGACTTGTTATTTTCTTCAATTAAAAAATGGCGTAGTGTGGTCAGTTTCTGATAAACTCATTTAAATCCAGAAACAAATTAAAAGTGTTGCGTGGCGCATCTGGACAGAACGATAATCCCCGCTCGAGAAGTGATTTCTCTGTGTCGGAAAGTGTGTAATTTGAAAGATTAAAAAAACTTGATTTTTCAATTAAGTGACTGATGCTGTCACTAGTTTTTTTTACTTTGGGATTTGAAGTTAAGTCTGACTTTTCTCCTTCCTCTGCTTCCACGTTTCCTCTTTTTCTTTTTATTTTGGAGGAAGGGTCTGGGGCGGGTCAAAAAAACTGTGTGATTTTGGTGTTGCTAGAGGCAATATTAGTGGCTGTCCGTGTGGGGCCTAGTAAAGGGGACTCTAAAGGTGTTGGACTTAATAGGGGAGCCTCTAAGAGCGGGGAAAATGTTTTTATGCAAGACGAAACCACCAAATTGCTCCTAAGCATATCGGTAGATTTGACAGTTTCAACTACAGGAAATGAGGGGGTAACCAAATTCAAAGTGGAGGGAAGGGCAAAAAAGGAGATGGAGTGTGTAGAAGATTGAGATGAAGGGTGGTCATCATGGATGGTGAACTATGAGAGACCACCTACACAATCACCCTCAATGGAGGCTGAATCCATTTGAGCAGTGGACAAAACCTCCGATGTGACTTCCATGGGGGGGTCTATTGATGACTCACTCATCAGAATATTTTTGGAGAGAAAGGGTGCCGCGGAAGGACCAGGACAATTAGATAGATCATCCAATGATGCCCCTGGGATAATAACTACATTATTTGTACATCCCTTGAGGGTACTCTTACGTTGCTGATAATGCAATTTGTTATGATCTGCTACAAGCACTAAGGAAAGGTGGGAATTCTGTCCCTACAATAGGACTGAGCTGGATCCCTACGATGTAACGGGGGACCTGATCCTGCGACCAGACCCGCTAAAGTCCTCAGCTAGTCTGAACGAAGACCTATAGTTGCGAGGGAGGAATCCCTACAAGATCTAGGGACTGGGTGAAAAGGTGGACACCTCCTAACAGAAAGTGTAGCAGGGAATATAAAACAGAAAACAAATACTAAGAGATCCTAAGATCAAGCAAAACTGACAGAGTAAGGCACCTAAGCACCCGGCTAGCTTAAGAGTAGATAATACAATGAAGTCCAGCAAAGCCAGAAGGGCGGAGCCAACTAAATAGGGAAAAAAGGTCATGTGACCAGCAAACTGAAACAAAATCTAACAAGAGGGTTCTAACAGTACCCTCCCTTCTAAGAGGATCCTCCGGATCCCCTAGGACTTAGGCTTATCCGGAAACCTCTTGTGAAACGCTCTGACAAGTCTAGACGCAGAAACATCATCCACCCTCACCCATGAGTTATCCTCGGGTCCATAACCCTTCCAAGCGACGAGGAACTGCAAACTCCCTCTATACCATCTAGAATTTAGGATGCGGGAAATCTCATATTGCCCGTCCTCCACCACCAGGGGAACAGTGGCCGAGACGTCTCCATCTGAGACCTCAGCTTTTTTCAAGAGAGAAACATGAAACACCGGATTAATCTTCCAGGAGGTAGGAAGCTCCAACATAACAGCAGATTGGTTAATAACCTGAAGCACCTTAAAGGGCCCTACAAACTTGGGACCCAATTTCTTAGACGGAATCCTCAAGCGCAGATTCTTAGAGGACAACCAAACCATGTCACCAATAGCAAACAAAACCTCTTGTCGTTTTCTATCAAAATACACTTTGGATCTTTTGTTAGCCTCCTGAAGATTACCACGTACATCAGTCCCAACTCTCTCCAAAACACCAGAAAAATTCTCCTCTTCAGGTACAGCCGATCCCAACTTGGAAAATGACCCAAAAGACGGATGTCTCCCAGTACAACAAAAAAAAAGGCGAACAACCAGCAGAAGCGGATGTATGATTGTTAAGAGCAAACTCAGCAAGTGGCAGAAACTCAGACCACCCCTCTTGATTATCAGTCACAAAACAATGCAAGAACTGCTCAACATCCTGGTTTTTCCTTTCTGTCTGGTCATTAGACTCAGGATGATATCCGGATGAAAACGACAAATGAACTCCCAACCTGTCACAAAAGGCGCGCCAAAAACGAGCCACAAACTGAGGTCCCCTATCAGAAACAATGTCAGTAGGAACACCATGTAGTCTGACTATTTCCTTGACAAAGGCCTTAGCGAGAGTCTTAGCGCAGGGCAGTTTGATGAAAGGAACCAAGTGACACATCTTGCTAAAACGGTCCACGACCACCCAGATGACAGTGAAACCCTCAGAGGGGGGAAGGTCAGTAATAAATCCATAGCCAAATGTGTCCAAGGTGCACTAGGGGCCTCCAAAGGGCAAAGCAACCCCGCAGCAGGAGAATGAGAAGACTTAGATCTAGCACACACAGTGCATTGGCGCACCCACTTAATGACTTCCTTCTGCCATCCTGGCCACCAAAAACTGCGACCCACAAGTCTCTTGGTCTCAGATATTCCAGGATGACCTGCCAACCGAGAGTCATGACATTCATCAAACAAATCTCTCCTCAGGGTACCAGGCACAAACAACCTCCCATGCGGCGTGTTAGATGGGGCATTCTCCTGTGCTTTAAGAATCTCATCTTCCAACACGGAGTCCAAAACAGCAATAACAACCCCCTCTTGAAAGATGTTTTCCTCCTCCTCCTCAGTACCCACCATAGGAGAAAAGCTGCGAGACAAAGCATCAGCTTTAACATTTTTAGTACCTGGGATGTAAGTAACGGTAAAATTAAACCGTGAGAAAAACAGTGCCCGCCTAGCCTGACGGGCATTCAAGCGTTTGGCAGCATCAAGGTAGATCAGATTTTTATGATCGGTGAAGACTTGAACGGGAAATTCCGCTCCCTCCAAAAAATGACGCCAGTGTTCAAATGCGAGTTTAATTGCCAACAATTCCCTATTACCGATATCATAATTTAGTTCAGACTCAGAAAATTTCTTTGAAAAAAAAGCACAGGGATGTACTCCATCCGTCTTTGCCTGAGACAACACCCGCCGACCCCACAGAAGAAGCATCAACCTCAACCAAAAATGGTTTAGTCACATCAGGCTGCGTAAGGATGGGAGCAGAGCTGAACCTCTCCTTTAGCAACACAAAAGCCTCAATGGCCTCAATAGTTCACTGAACCGCATCAGCACCTTTCCTGGTGAGATCGGTCAGAGGTTTGGCAATCACAGAAAATTTTTTAATGAATTTTCTATAATAATTGGCGAACCCCAAAAACCTCTGTATTGATTTCACACCAATAGGTCTAGGCCAATCCTGCACAGCTTCACTTTCACCGGGTCCATCTCAAAACCTTCACTGGAGACAATGTAGCCCAAAAAACTAAGTCTCTGTACAGCGAACTCACATTTTTCTAGTTTGGCAAAACGTGAATTATCACTCAGTAACTGTAATACTTCACGCACACTCCTCCAATGAGACTCCAAATCCGGTGAATAAATCAAAATGTCATCTAAATACACAACCACACTTCTGCCGATCAAAGGTCTAAGGATGTCATTAATAAGATTCTGAAAAAATGCCGGAGCACTGGAAAGCCCAAAAGGCATGACCAGATTCTCAAAATGACCCAGTGGAGTGTTAAACGCAGTCTTCCATTCATCCCCCTCCTTCATGGCAACAAATTGTATGCCCCTCGAAGATCAATTTTCGAGAA
This sequence comes from Oophaga sylvatica, assembly GCA_033576555.1. NCBI lineage: Eukaryota > Metazoa > Chordata > Amphibia > Anura > Dendrobatidae > Oophaga > Oophaga sylvatica. The sequence continues at coordinate 215,717,087 of JARQOD010000003.1, read as the reverse complement.
CCACTTGGCCCCCACTAACTGATTAAACAAATCAGGAATCAATGGCAGTGGGTAAGGATTGCGTACAGTAATCTTATTAATTTCACGAAAGTCTAGACAAGGCCGTAAACCGCCGTCCTTTTTTTTAACAAAAAAAAATCCAACCGCCACAGGAGATTTGGAAGGCCTAATGTGACCGGTGGCCAAGCTTGTCTGTATGTATTCCTCCAAAGCCTTTCTCTCAGGAATAGTCAAATTAAATAAACGACTTTTAGGAAGAGTCGCTCCAGGGACAAATTCAATTGCACAATCATATTCTCTATGAGGAGGCAATACCTGCGATTCCTTATCAGAAAAAACTTTCCAAAAATCCTGAATAGGTACAGGTAACTCCCCCTTAACTACAGCAGCAATACGCCCGTTACAACACTTGTCATAACACTTAGGACTCCAGACTTAATTTCATTGGTAGACCAATCCAGTACCGGATTGTGCAATTTTAACCAGGGTAACCCCAAAATCACCGGAGAAGGTAAATTATTCAAAACTACCAAATCCAAATTCTCTTGATGAACACCATTAATAGTAAGAGGAAATTCACAGATATGGTGAGTAACATTTTTCAAGTGAGAACCATCCACAGACACCACATTAATAGGAGAAGATAGAAGTTTGGGTTTTAATTTTAGTTTTTCCAAAAATTTCCCATCAATCACATTGAGAGTTGAACCACAATCCACAAATACCCGAAACTCCATTAATTCCTCCTCAACAGCAGTGGTAGCAGAAAGAAAGACACCTTTATTGTTTAAACAAGATATGCGGGCAAAACTGACCTAATTTTTTTTTCTCTCTTTATTCATTCGAAGCGCACAGTTCTTAATGAAATGCTCAGATTTACCACAGTAGAAACACAAACCTTGAGCAAATCTGCGTTCTTTTTCTCGAGAGTGAGGTGTCATTGCTCCAATTTCCATCGGCTCTGCAATGTCAGTACATTCCTTCTCCAAACTTGGAGCTGACAAGGCAGATTTACTCTCATTAACCCTTGCACGCAGTCTCCTATCCACCCGTATGGCTAATTGCATAGCCTCTTGCAAGTTACCAGGTATGGGATAAGCAATCAGCAAATCTTTAACCCTTTCACTTAACCCTGCAAGAAATAAACTTTTCAAAGCTGAATCGTTCCAGCCCACCTGAGCGGACCACCTTCGGAAGTGAGTACAATATTTTTCCACATTACCTGATCCCTGTCTCAAACGTCTCAATTCTGTCTCAGCTGATGAAACACGATCCGGATCGTCATACAATAACCCCAAAGCAGAAAAAAAACTATCCACTGATCTAAAGCATGGATCACTAGGCTGCAGAGAAAAGGCCCAGTCCTGAGGTTCTTTGCGCAAAAGTGACATTATGAACCCTATGCGCTGTGATTCATCACCAGAGGATCTGGGTCTCAAACGAAATACAACAAGCAAGCATTTTTAAAAGAAAAAAAATCTTGTTGTTCACCAAAAAATAAATCAGGCAAACGTACCTTTGGCTCCACGAAATCAGCTCCAGAACAACTACTCACGTGTTGCTGGATTTCAGCCACCTCCAGAGAGAGTCGCTGCAGGTGTTGAGCCAAATCCTGAACCGACACCATAATAGAAACTGAAAATCTTTCCTTAGAGATTTTTTTTTTTTTTTTTTCTTTGGGCTGGACTTACTGTTATGATCTGCTACAAGCACTAAGGAAAGGTGGGAATTCTGTCCCTACAATAGGACTGAGCTGGATCCCTACGATGTAACGGGGGACCTGATCCTGCGACCAGACCCGCTAAAGTCCTCAGCTAGTCTGAACGAAGACCTATAGTTGCGAGGGAGGAATCCCTACAAGATCTAGGGACTGGGTGAAAAGGTGGACACCTCCTAACAGAAAGTGTAGCAGGGAATATAAAACAGAAAACAAATACTAAGAGATCCTAAGATCAAGCAAAACTGACAGAGTAAGGCACCTAAGCACCCGGCTAGCTTAAGAGTAGATAATACAATGAAGTCCAGCAAAGCCAGAAGGGCGGAGCCAGACTAAATAGGGAAAAAAGGTCATGTGACCAGCAAACTGAAACAAAATCTAACAAGAGGGTTCTAACACAATTCTTGTTATCTGTTAACAAAGACACAAGCGGGTCCCTTCGTTCCCTGCCCTTTATTTGAAATAATCACAGAGACTCCTTTAATAATCTTAATTAAACCATACTTAATCCCCGACGCTCTTGTCTCCTGCAGCAGAAATAAAATAATAAACCAAAATATAATACTCCCTGTCTGACGTAGTCTATTTACCGAGTGTCCCACAGCGATCTCTCGTGTAAAACAGTCACATCGGCAGATGTGACTGCTCTACCTGGCCACTGGTGATACACTGACAGGAGGTAATATCTCCCGCAGTGTATCACTGCACTGTCGTGAGAGTTCACTGGAGTTCATCACTTCGGTGCTATCACTTAGGCTACTTTCACACTTGTGTTTTTTTGCGCAGCGCATCTTGCGCTATCGGACGCATGCGCAATGTTCCCCTATCTTTAACATGGCGGGCGCAGGGTCTAGCGCTTGCACGCGTTCATGTGCGTTTGTCGTGCGCTGCGCATTTTCCTGGTGTGCGCCCATACGCGCCAGACGCTACATGTTGCATTTTTTTTTTCCGCCCAACCGCTTTAAAAAAACGCGTGCGCACGTGTGCGCATGCTATGCGCAAAAAATAACATTGCAGTCTATGGGGGCGCTGGCGTGCGCATGGCTTTGCGCTCGTCAGCGCTTTTGCACACACGCGATTTTTCTGTAAATAATGGAGCCAGAGATGATGAGGCAGAGATGATGGAGCCAGAGATGATGGAGTCAGAGATGATAGAGCCAGAGATGATGGAGGCAGAGATGATGGAGACAGAGATGATGGAGCCAGAGATGATGGAGACAGAGATGATGGAGACAGCTGATGGAGGCAGAGATGATGGAGACAGCTGATGGTGGCAGAGATGATGGAGGCAGAGATGATAATGTGACAAATAGAAAACGCATGCGCCAAAAAAACACAAACGCATGCAAAAACGCATGAAATCGCAGACAAACGCTGCGTTTTTTTGTCGAAATGCGCATGCTGATGCGACTAAATATTGCAGCGTTTGCATGCGTTTTTTTAATGCGCTTCATGTGCGCTCAAAACGCAGCGCAAAAAAACGCAAGTGTGAAAGTAGCCTTACAGCACTACTGCTGTGCGAGAACTTTTTCACGCAGCGGTGCCGTAAGTGACAGCACAGAGCTGATCAGCTGATACACTGCGGGAGCGATTACCTCCGATCAGTATATACAGTGCCTTGCGAAAGTATTCGGCCCCCTGGAACTTTTCAACCTTTTCCCACATATCATGCTTCAAACATAAAGATACCAAATGTAAATTTTTGGCGAAGAATCAACAACAAGTGGGACACAATTGTGAAGTTGAACGAAATTTATTGGTTATTTTAAATTTTTGTTGAAATACAAAAACTGAAAATTGGGGCGTGCAATGTTATTCGACCCCTTTACTTTCAGTGCAGCAAACTCACTCCAGAAGTTCATTGTGGATCTCTGAATGATCCAATGTTGTCCTAAATGACTAATGATGATAAATATAATCCACCTGTGTGTAATCAAGTCTCCCTATAAATGCACCTGCTCTGTGATAGTCTTAGGTTTCTGTTTGAAGCAAAGAGAGCATCATGAAGACCAAGGAACACAACAGCAGGTCCGTGATACTGTTGTGAAGAAGTTTAAAGCTGGATTTGGATACAAAATGATTTCCAAAACTTTAAACATCCCTAGGAGCACTGTGCAAGCGATCATATTGAAATGGAAGGAGTGTCATACCACTGCAAATCTTCCATGACCCCGCTGTCCCTCTAAACTTTCTTCTCAAACATGGAGAAGACTGATCAGAAATGCAGAAAAGAAGCCATGATCACTCTGGATGAACTGCAGAGATTTACAGCTCAGGTGGAACAGTCTGTCCATAGGACAACAATCAGTCGTACACTGCACAAATCTGGACTTTATGGAAGAGTGGCAAAAAAAAGCCATTTCTCAAAGATATCCATAAAAAGTGTAGTTTAAAGTTTGCAACAAGCCACCTGGAAGACACACCAAACATGTGGAAGAAGGTGCTCTGGTCAGATGAAACCAAAATCGAACTTTTTGGCAACAATGCCAAATGATATGTTTGGCATAAATGCAACACAGTTCACTACCCTGGACACACCATCCCCACTGTCAAACATTTGGTGGCAGCATCATGGTTTGGGACTGCTTTCTTCAGCAGGGACAGGGAAGATGGTTAAAATTGATGGGTAGTTGGATGGAGCCAAATACAGGACCATTCTTGAAGAAAACCTGTTGGAGTCTGCAAAAGACCTGAAACTGGGACAGAGATTTGTCTTCCAACAAGACAATGATCCCAAACATAAAGCAAAATCTACAATGGAATGATTCACAAATGAACGTATCCAGGTGTTAGAATGGCCAAGTCAAAGCCCAGACCTGAATCCAATCGAGAATCTGTGGAAAGAGCTGAAAACTGCTGTTCACAAACGATCTCCATCCAACCTCACTGAGCTAGAGCTGTTTGCCAAGGAAGAATGGGCAAGAATTTCAGTTTCTCGATGTACAAAACTGATAGAGACATACTCCAAACAACTTGCAGCTGTAATCGCAGCAAAAGGTGGCGCAACAACGTATTAAGTTAAAGGGGCCGAATAATATTGCTCGCCCCACTTTTCAGTTTTTGTATTTTCACAAAAATTTAAAATACTGTATATACTCGTGTATAAGCCGAGATTTTCAGCCCATTTTTTAAGGCTGAAAGTCCCCTTCTCGGCTTATACGCGGGTCATATACGGGGGTCGGTGGGGGAGGGGGAGCGGGGGTGTCGGATCATACTCAGCCCTCCGCCGGCGCGTCTCTGCAGCCCCCCTGCTTCTCTGACGATCTCCGGCTCCTTCCTGCAGAAGTCACATGGCACCGCTCATTAAAGTCATGAATATGCACATATTCATGACTTTAATGAGCGGTACCACGTGACCACTGTAGGACTGAAGAGCTGCCGGAGATAGCAGGAGAAGAAGAGAGGCTGCAGAGACGCGCCGGCGGAGGTGTGAGTATAGCGATATTTACCTGTCCTCTCTCCACCGCTGCATGCTGCTTCCTCGTCCGACACCTCTGGCTGTGAATGATCAGGCAGAGGGCGCGATGACGTTGTTAGTGCGCGCCGCTTCCCTGCCTGATCATTCACTGCCGAGGACCCGGAAGAGGACGCAGCATGCAGCGGTGGAGAGAGGACAGGTAAATATCTCAGGTGCCGGGGTCCTGAGCGAGCGGTGACACCGGCACCTGTCCCCCATAGCGCGCCAGTGTCACCGCCTGCTCAGGACACCGGCACCTTGCCCCAGCGACGAGAGGTGAGTATGTAATTTTTTTTTTATTTTGCAGCAGCAGCATAAGTGACGTATACTATGGGGCATAATTGTGCAGCATATGGAGCATAATCTGGAGCATATGGGGGCATAATCTGGAGCATATGGGGCATAATCTGGAGCATATGGAGCATAATCTGTGGATCATACGGGGGCATAATTGTGCAGCATATGGGGGCATAATCTGTGGAACATATGGGGGCATAATCTGGAGCATATGGGGCATAATCTGGAGCATATGGGGCATAATCTGTGGATCATACGGGGCATAATTGTGCAGCATATGGGGGCATAATCTGGAGCATATGGGGGCATAATCTCTGGAGCATATTGGGCATAATCTGGAGCATATGGGGGCATAAACTGTGGATCATACGGGGGCATAATTGTGCAGCATATGGGGGCATAATCTGTGGAACATATGGGGGCATAATCTGGAGCATATGGTGGCATAATCTGGAGTATATGGGGCATAATCTGTGGATCATATGGGGGCATAATTGTGCAGCATATGGGGGCATAATCTGTGGAATATATGGGGGCATAATCTGGAGCATATGGGGGCATAATCTCTGGAGCATATTGGGCATAATCTCTGGAGCATATGGGGGCATAATCTCTGGAGCATATTGGGCATAATCTGGAGCATATGGGGGCATAATCTGTGGAGCATATTGGGCATAATCTGTGCAGCATATGGGGGCATAATCTGCAGTTTACGGGGGCCTAATCTGTGGAGCATCATATGGGGGCATAATCATTTTTCACCCTAGGCTTATACGCAAGTCAATAAGTTTTCCCAGTTTTTTGTGGCAAAATTAGGGTGGTCGGCTTATACACGGGTCGGCTTATACATGAGTATATACGGTAACCAATAAATTTCATTCAACTTCACAATTGTGTCCTACTTGTTGTTGATTCTTCAACAAAAATTTACATTTGGTATCTTTATGTTTGAAGCATGATACGTGGGAAAAGGTTGAAAAGTTCCAGGGGGCCAAATACTTTCGCAAGGCAGTGAGCACAGGCACCGGCAGATGATACTATTCTCCCATCAGTGGCACCTGCAGTCACTGTTATCACTGACACCAGACACAGCCGGATGGGAGCAGTATTCTCATCGGGCCATCGCTGCGGGTCACAGTCAGCTACGGAATCACGCTGACATCTGCCAGCATGATCCCACAGCGCTGTGACCGACAGTACCAGCGGTAGCGTTACCGCACACACACAGACACTCGTACACACACAGACACCCGCACATCCAAACAGACACCCACACACACATGCAGACACCCGCACAAAGCCGCACAAACACAGAAAGCCGCACGCACACACACACACACACACAAAACAGCCGCACACACAAGCAGACAGCCGCACACACATGCAGTCGCACACACACAGACACTCGCAGACAGACACACAGACACAAAACACGCAGACATGTTCGTTTTCACCGGGACACACAGGCCGCAAAACGTGCCCCACACGTGCACACGGAGAACAGTGCACACGGCCACTGGGGAAGTAGCGCTACTGTAAGCTGATACCCAGCGGCTGGTGCTGAACACGGCTGTCATTATTCTCCCCTACTCTGCCAGCGAGCAGCATAAGCAGGGAGAATGAATGAAAGAAAAACCCCACATGGGGTCCCCCTTATTTTTTGAACCAACCTGGCAAATCTCACATGTGCTTGTTGCTGTTCTCAGGTTGGTAAGGGGCCGTGGATATTGCCCCCCAGCCTAAAAACAGCAGCCCATTAGATGCGCCAATTCTGGAGCTTTGTCGGGTTCTTCCCACTTGCCCTGTAGCGGTGGCAAGTGGGGTAATAGGGGTTAATGTCACCTTTGTATTGTAATGGTGAGGTGTCAATAAGACACCTATCCATTACTGATCCTATAGTTTGTAAAGGGTTAAATAAACACCACACAATAAGAATAAAGTATTTTAATGAAATCTTACACCACACAGTTTTGTCATCTTTATTACACTGCTAATCACAGCGAAGCCCTCGATCTCCTGTAAAAAAATAAAAATAATCAACAATATACCATACCTGTCCGGCGTTCAGTCCCATGGCGTAATCCATATCTGGGGAATGTACAGTTTACAACCGGAGCAGTGCTAATGCTAACACTCTGGCTGTAAACTACTGGGGAATGAATGAGAAGCAGCTGACACAGGCTCAGTAACTAGCGGTGACGTCACTGAGTCTGTACTCTCTGCCTGCATGAAATCCTGTGACCCTAGCGCCGTGGGAAAATGCAAGTGATGAGGTCACTGTAACAGAGCTTGAACTGTCGTGACCTCATCACTTGCATTTTCCCATGGTCCTGAGGTCACAGGAGTTCATGCCGACTGCAAGCACAGACTTAGTGATGTCACCGCTAGTCACTGAGCCTGCGGCCGCAACATTTCATTCATTCTCCTCTGCTCGTGCTTATCGCCGGCAGAGCAGGGGAGAATGGATGTAAGCTGCATTCAGCACCTGCCACCGGGGAACAGTGCTTACAATAGCGCTACTTCCCTGACGGCGTCCGTGTGGTACTGATGCGGCACACATGTGTCACACATAGTACACACACGGACACTGATATCTCCAGTACCGGTTTTTCCGGTACCAGAAATATCAGGAGGTGTGAAACCATCCTTAAGCAGCTTTCGCAGGAAACTGCCTGTTAAAGCTCTCAGAAAAAGCTCAAAAGAATAAATATACAATTATATGTAAAAATGACTTGCTGCTAAAATATTTTGGCTTTTCAACATCTTTTAACTGCTTCAAGTTTACAAAAATCACTCCTCGACCACCCCAGCGCACTCCTACCTACCACACATTCAGAAATCTACAAGCCATTAACCCTCAAACACTTTCAGACTCCCTACACTCATCGCTGTCCCCAACCTCCTCTTTTTCTTGTCCTAATCTGGCTGTTCATCACTACAATGACACTCTTAGAAGCACCCTTGACCAAGTAGCACCGCTCACCCTCAGAACTTCCAAACACACAGTAAAACAGCCCTGGCTCACATTGCAAACTCAACTTCTTCAGCGATGCTCTAGGAGTGCTGAACGCCTTTGGAGAAAAACCCACACACCAGAAGACTTCATCCACTTTAAATTCATGTTAAGAACTTATAATGCTGCACTTTACCTCGCCAAACAGACCTACTTCACCACCCTGATCTCCTCACTAGCCAACAACCCCAAGAAACTTTTTGACACTTTTCACTCCCTCCTCAGGCCAAAAGCACAAGCCCCTATCACAGACATTTGTGCTGACGACCTGGCCTCCCACTTTATAGAAAAATAGATACTATCCGTCAGGAAATCTGCTCTCAACCACCAAGTGCTGTGACTCCCATCCCTCCCTGCATTTCCCCTGGCTCAATTTCCACATTTGATCCCATCACAGAAGAAGAAGTCTCCAGACTCCTCTCTTCCTCTCGTCCGACTACATGCGCTACCGACCCCATTCCCTCACACCTCCTCCAGTCTGTCTCTCCAGTTGTCACAAGTCACCTAACTACAATCTTTAATCTCTCACTCTCCTCTGGCATTTTCCCATCTTCCTTCAAACACTCCATCATTACTCCACTACTAAAGAAACCCGCTCTCGACCCTTCCTGCACAAACAACTACAGACCGGTCTCCAATCTCCCCTTCATCTCTAAACTTTTGGAGCGCCTAGTCTACTCACGCCTTACCCGTTACCTCTCCACTCACTCCCTCCTAGACCCTTCACAGTCCGGCTTCCGACCCCTACATTCGACTGAAACTGCACTCATCAAAGTGACCAATGACCTTCTGACAGCAAAACGTAACGGTGACCACTCTCTGCTCATTCTTCTCGACCTTTCTGCGGCTTTCGACACGGTTGACCACCGTCTCCTACTGTCTAGGCTCCAGTCACTAGGTATTAAGGACACTGTTCTCTCCTGGTTCTCCTCCTATCTTTCTGACCGCTCCTTCAGTGTTTCGTTCTCTGGCTCCACGTCATTTCCTCTTCCTCTCACTGTCGGTGTACCCCAGGGCTCAGTCCTTGGCCCCCTTCTCTTCTCTCTCTACACGGCCCCAATTGGACAGACCATCAGAAGATTTGGCTTTCCGTACCATCTTTATGCTGATGACACACAACTATACACGTCATCCCCCGACCTTACCCCCGCTGTACTACAGAACGCCACCGACTGTCTGTCCGCAGTCTCCAACATCATGTCCGCTCTCTATCTGAAACTTATCCTCTCCAAAACTGAACTTCTTCTGCTCCCGCCGTCTACTAACCTCCCTAAATCTGACATTTCCCTCTCTGTGGGCGGCACCATAATAACACACCGGCAGCAGGCTCGCTGTCTGGGTGTTATGTTTGACACCAATCTCTCCTTCACCTCCCATATGCAATCTCTTGCCCGCTCTTGCCACCTACACCTAAAGAACATCTCTAGAATCCGCCCTTTTCTCACCATGGAAACAACAAAAACCCTCACTGTAGCATTGATCCACTCCCGCCTGGCCTACTGCAACGCTCTATTACTTGGCCTCCCCATTACTCGACTATCCCCTCTCCAGTCCATCCTTAATGCAGCAGCCAGGATCATCCATCTGGCTAATCGGTACTCGGACGCGTCCGCTCTTCGCCAGTCCTTACACTGGCTGCCCATTCATTATAGGATCCAATTCAAAGTACTGGTTCTCACCCACTAAGCTCTCCACAGTGCAGCACCCCCCTACATCTCCTCCCTCATTTCTATCTATCGGCCTAACCGACTGCTGCGCTCTGCAAACGACTTTCGACTAACCTCTGCACTAATTCGTACCTCCCACTCCCGACTCCAAGACTTCTCCCGCGCTGCGCCAATCCTCTGGAATGCTCTACCCCAAGAAATTAGGACTATCCACAATTTGCATGGTTTCAGGTGCTCCCTCAAAACACATCTGTTCAGAGCGGCCTATCACAATCACTAATCAGTCATTCTATGTGTAAGTGTGTGTGTGTAGCCCATTCACTATCTCCATCCATCCCTCACTCCCTCAAGATGGCTGGACCATCATTGTAAATGCACCATTGTATATACACACCTGTACTTTATATCTCCCCCACCTCATTGTAGATTGTAAGCTCTCACGAGCAGGGTCGTCTTATTTTGCTTTAATTATTGTATTGTTAACGTTGTTACTTATGACTCGTGTTTTGAAACTGTTAAACTGTAAAGCGCTGCGGAATATGATGGCGCTATATAAATAAAGATTATTATTAAAGATCCCAGACAGCTAGGACAAGTAATTTGACCATTCTGATGTTTCCGCTCAAAAGAAGCTATATATGTTACAATGTAAGTCAACGGTAAGGTTTGAAAGATGCCGCTTGGGCCTCTTTGGGGCATGTTGTTTCTTCAAAAACTGCTAGCAGTTTCTTCATTATTCAGTGGAGTTAGAAAAACATGACCGGAAAATGCCAGTATGAAAGACAAGTCAAAAACATTTAAAAAATCTGTCAGCAAACAAAAAAGCATTTTCAGGAAAAGGCACAGAAACATACAAACGATGCCTCAAGAAGACTGAAGCAAATTTCTGCTGAAAAAAGTCAGTAGGTTCAGCCGCCTGAACATAAGTTTCTTTGTAAAGCAGCAAAATTTTTGTGCAACTCAAAGTTATGCAAAAATGTTGTGACTTTTGGTGTTTTCTTGCCGGTTTCTCTCCACCTCCATCAGAATGAGCAGAGTTGGTATGGGACGAGGTTGCAGTTAGGGTCGTGACGCTACAGCTCGTCTAATTCATGATGAGCTGTGGCTCTCCTTACTGCAGAAATCTTACTCAGGCCGGTTTCACACATCCTGATATTTCCGGTACCGGAAAAAACGATACTGGAGATATCAGTGTCCGTGTGTGTACTACGTGCGGCACACGTGTGGCAAATGTGTGCCATCCGTGTGTCGCATCAGTACCACACGAATGGTCTGCCGGGAAGAAGCGGCTACTGTAAGCGCTGTTCCCTGGCGGCATGTTCTGAAGCCGGCTGTCATTCTCCCCTGCCCTGCCGGTGGCCGTCTGAGAGGGGAGTGGGCACCGGGGAGTCCACGGATGAGTGTGGGCTGCAGCTGCAGGAGCTCTAAGCTGGGAATTCCTGGATGAAATCTCCCGGCGGCAGAGCAGGGGAGAATGGCAGCCATCTTCATCATTTGCTGCCGGGGAAGAGTGCTTACAGTAGCGCTTCTTCCCCTGCGGCTGTCTGTGCACACGGAGGACAGTGTACACTGTTCTCCATGTGCACATGTACGGCACGTTTTAAGGCCATGTGTCTGGGTGAAAACAGACATGTCTGCGTGTTTTGCACACGGACACATGGTCCGTGAAAACACGCTGCCATGTATAGAGAGTAGACCTATTCATTTGATTGGATCTACGTGTGTCAGTGTCTCTGGTACGAGAGAAAACTGTCACCACACGTACTGGAGACACTGACATGTGAAACCGGCCTCAGGGACTGGAGTTAGTCATGTGCCTCTTATTGAATTAGGAACATCTGACTCCAACATTCGGTACGTGCAAACAGCATCATTTAAAAAGTCGCGTATTTGCTGAGTTTTTCCTACCAAAGACACTTCAGGAAAACACCAGCAGTGTTTTTCTCAAAAAAGCTTTTATTTTACAACTTCTCTCTTTTCTTTTGTGCGTTTTTTTTAAATTGTATGTAATAATAGTAAATAGCTTCCAAGTGAAAACTGCCAAAAGAATGGTTGGGTCAGTTCTTTGGAAGTCTGAAGCAGTTAAAAAAGTTGAAAAAAGACAGAACAGATGCACGGCAGCGAGCTTTACATTGTTATGCATGTGTGCATTTAGTGATGGGAGACCACTAAATTGCTTGGGTGCTCGTTGCTCGGGTCAAGCAAATTGGAATACTCGGGAACTCGGACAGAACAACGAGCGCAATGTAAATCTATGGGAGACCCGAGCATTTTTACAGAGATCCCCCCGGGGGTCCTCTTAAGGTCTAAAAACATCTGAAAATTATGGAAACACTGCTCAAATGACACGGGGCCATCATTGGGATCGCCCTAGGAAGCATTCCTGACTCCTAGTTCACAGCTTTAAACAATGTTGTCAGAGTTTCATGCCATTTTTACTGGTGCACCAAAAAACATACCAAAACGAAACCAAAATGGATTTTGCTGGGAAATATGTTTAGGCACATCCTTTCCAGGTTAATGACTTGTATTTAAGGCAAAATAAATAACCCCAGGCCAAAATAATGTTCCACCACCACTTGGGCTATGTTCAAACACAGGGTTTTTGAAGAGTTTTTCAACTTTAACATTGCTTTCAACCAAAACAAATGCATTCACTGGCAAATGTCATTGTAATACAGTACAGACCAAAAGTTTGGACACACCTTCTCATTTAAAGATTTTTCTGTATTTTCATGACTATGAAAATTGTACATTCACACTGAAGGCATCAAAACTATGAATTAACACATGTCGAATTATATACTTAACAAAAAGTGTGAAACAACTGAAAATATTGTTGCCCAGCTTCTGAATCCACACCTTTGCAGTAGAAAACTTCACAGAGCAGGCTGCATGGGATAACAAGCTTTTACTTAGATGAAGTTTGCAGGCACAGTCATTTCAGCATTGCATCAGTAAAACAGGAACAAAACGAAAGTGAAACCACTAGTGAGACTATCTCTTATATAATACATTAAACAGAAGGAAATGTTACACAACATCGCCATCTATTGTCAGGTTAGCATAAAGTCCTCCTTTTACTTATAATAAGTCCTAATCTGTTGCATATGCCAACATCCTTTCTCAACAATAAGGACTTATTCAATCAAATCTAACTTTTTTTTATTAGTCTCGGATGTTTATCAGCATTCAACGCCTTCGTGAAAATGTCTGCTGTCATTTCTTCAGTAGGGCAATACTCCAACTTCAAGACTCCTTGATCCTGATGATCTCTCAAGAAATGATATTTCACATCAATATGCTTGGTTCTTGGATTGAGTCTTTCCATATGAGCAAGAACAAGACATCCTTGATTGTCCTCTTTTAGTTTTGTTGGTTCCAACTGTGGTTGTCCTAGGTCTGTTAACAATTGTCTTAACCACAGTATTTCTTGACTCGCATGTGCTGCTGCAACATATTCTGCTTCTGTTGAAGATAGTGTAACAATTGACTGTTTCTTACTTGTCCAACTTATTGGTCCACCTGAGAGAAAAAAAATATATCCACTGGTAGATCTTCTGTCAGTTGGATCTCCAGCCCAATCTGCATCAACATATCCTGTTAAAAAAGCAATTATCATCACCTGTGGGAAATTTCAGCTTAACATTGCTAGTTCCTTTCAAATAACGTATTACTCTCTTCATGGCATTCCAATCAGCTTTATTTGGTTTTGATACCTTTCTACTGAGGATTCCTACTGCTGCTGCGATGTCTGGTCTTGTAACGGTCGCTAGATACAGTAGTTTTCCTATTACTGTTCTGTATTCTTCATTGTTTGGTAGCATATTTTTTTCACTGTTCATCTCTTTGAGATAATTAGTTTCCATTGGAGACTTTGCTGTTTTTGCATCCTTTTGTCCAAATTTTTCTGTTATGTCTTGAATCATGTGATTTTGATTCAGTATTAAACTTCCGTCTTCTTCTCTTTCTATCTGTATTCCTAGGTACTGTTTTACATTTCCTAAGTCTTTGATTTCAAAATGTTGCTTCAGTGTTTCTAGAATGTTTTCTTTATCCCTTTCTTGTTTAAAACAAATCAAAATGTCGTCTACATATATGAGTACATAAATCCATCTATTACTCAGCCTTTTTGTGTACAAGCATGGATCAGCTTTGCTTCTTTGAAATTTTTCATTTGTTAGTACTTCCGTGATTTTGTCATTCCACACTTTAGCTGCTTGTTTTAAACCATATATGCTTTTCTGTACAGTAGTTTACAAACTTTGTTTGGATTTCTTTCATCTTTGAATCCTAGAGTTTGTTCCATGTAAATGTCTTCTGTTAAATCTCCATTCAAAAAAGCTGTCTTTACATCCAGAAGTCTTAGTTCCATCTTTTCCATTGATGCAACAGTAAGTAAAGTTCTTATTGTAGTGTGTTTGACAACTGGAGCAAATGTTTCATCATAGTGTTCTCCTTCTGGAAGTCGAGCTATGTCTTCCCAAGAGATAGATTCATACATTTTACTTGTACTTGCCTTGTATGAGAGGCGTTTTGGTGGTTTTCCTTTGTTCTCTCTTATTGAACGTCTTTGTTCTGTGTCTGTTTGTAGTTGTGATTCTTCACTTTCAGTATTTTGTTCTCCATTAATTTCTACTTCTTTCTCATCAGATATTTCTTCAGTTATGTCACTATTGTTTTTCTCATTTTTTGTTTCAACTGAAATCATAATGTCTTCATTTAAATCTTCAATGAATGTCACACTGTTACTCACTGTAACTCTGTCTGTTTTGGGATCTAAGATTTTATGTCCTTTGCAGTTTTCACTATATCCAACGAATATTCCTTCCATGGATCTGTTTTGAAGTTTGGAACGTTTTTCTGTTGGAATGAATATAAAAGCTTTACATCCAAAAACTTTTAAATGATTGACACTTGGTTTCATACCTTGCCACAGTTCATATGGAGTTTTCTTCAGTTTTCTGGAAAAAAAGTCGGTTCTGTAGATATGTAGCTGTCATTGTTGCCTCACCCCAATATTTCTCTGGTAGTTTAGAATCTGTCAGCATACATCTCATCATCTCTGTTAGAGTTCTGTTTTTCCTTTCTGCTACTCCATTTTGTTCAGGTGTGTATGGAACAGTTTTCTGATGTTCTATTTCATTTTGTCTTAAGTAGTCTTCTATTCTGTGACCTGTAAATTCACCTCCATTATCACTTCTGATGACAATTGGCTTCCTTTGAAATTTGTTACTTGATCTTGTTACATAGTCTACAAGTTTATCAAAAACTTCACTTTTGTTATTAATTAAGTATGTGACTGTGTATCTTGAGTAGTCGTCTATAAAAGTCAACATGTATCTATTGCCTCCTGATGTAGTCACTTTCATGGGTCCACATACGTCAGTATGCACCAAATCAAGTGGTCTTTCGCTTTTCATCTCACTTTCTTTTGGAATAGATATCCTTGTGGCTTTGGATTTTATACCATATTCACATCTTATGGTAATTGAGCAATCTGATATCTTTAAATCTTTTGTCAATTCTTTTCTCTGTAGTTCCCTTAAGATACTGCCACACTTAGCGATCTCGTTAGCGATCACGATAACGACGCAAGCTAACGAGATCGTTGGTGTGATCTCTTTTAGGTCGCTATTAGCTGCCAAACAGGAGATCTCATAAACGACACATCAGCGGTCAGCGATCTCTTTAACGACTTTAGCGGTCATTAGGATCTGTCATTAGCATGTACTGAGCGCTTCTGATTCATAGGAATTTCCAGCATCGCTCCTGCTCTCTGCGTCCTGCTAGCCTGCTTTGCAACTTCTGCGATCCTCTCTGTGACGCAAAAGGGAACTTACAGATATTGCGATCCACTCCGTGACGCTAAAAAACCTAGTCCCGCCTGCGCCGCTGTCATATGCGTCACAAACGAGGTCGCTCGTCATTCGCAAAAGGTGCCAAACACAGCGATATAGGCTCACCAGCGGGACGCCAACGATCAAAAAACGGTCCAGAACGCTAGTGAACGATCAGCGACATCACAGCAGGGGCCACATCGTTGCTACATGCCACACACAACGAGGTCGCTAACGAGATCGCTAAATAGTGACGTTTTAGCGATCTCGTTAGCGATCTCGTTTAGTGTGGCATACCCTTTATACTGTCCGGGTGTCTATGTCTTTGACGTCTATGCCACATGTGAATACAGTTTTTGTGATCATGTGTACATACCTTCATCTGTTCCTTGGGTTTGTCAAAATGATATAATTGTTCATCTGCCTTGACTTTGGTTATCAACTTGTTTCCTGCAATAATTGCACTCTCATTGTCTTGAATTTTACTGTAAGTCCTTTTGCTGTTAAACGTTTCACAGATAATAATCCGCCTTCCAATTTTGGAACATACAACACATCCTGTACAAAAAAAAATCTGATAATAATGATATGAACCTGAACAGCTTATATTTAAAAAGGTATAGACTTTATTAACACGTAGAAAAAACGTACATAACATAAGTTAAAAAGTGGGAGACCCAAATGGGACACCACAATCCACATATATCTACAGAGGTTGCAAACAGACACAATAAACCAATAGTGACAGTACCCCTCTAAAGATAAAGTGCCTACATCTAGGACGAATGAAGTCCACTAAATACTTGTATAAACAGTCACAATATTCACATAAGATAGAAAAGTCAGCACAGTCTTACCTCCAGTGGATTGTGGTGCCAGCCCCTACGCACGTTTCGGCTGTGAAGCCTTCTTCCGGGGGTGGCATCACACCAACTGGAGCAGGGTTATATATATTCGAGTTGCCAATGGGGAAATAGATAGCATAAGTCTCCTTTCTAACAAGTGCACACATTTGTCCCCTTATCAATGTGTCCGCCCATATATGGGAGTATACGAATCCTAGATGGAGAAGACACGCCCTTGGGCGGTTTAGAGGCATTCAAGTACCAATCACATATCTCAAAGATGTTAAGCCTACACCCCACTACATTGCCATTCATTCGCTACACGTCAGAAATCTAAGCGATCCTAAATCTGCCCCTGAATGTCTTAAGGACTAGCCTCTATGTTGGCGCACCCCACACCGACCAGCATGGCCCCGAAACATCGGGATGCGCGACAAAGCGCCGGGTTCCGAGCGCGGATCAGACCCCGCCCACGTCTGACGTGGACGGGGCCGAGACGCGTCATCGAAAACACCGCGCTCAAAGTCACGCCTCCCGATGTCCCAGACCATGCCAGGCGGGCGCGTGCGCACAGAGGCCGTCCAGGACATAGAGTGAGCGGATGTATGCTACTCCATATAAAAGTGTGGGCAGCCTACACAAATAAAGAGGACATGTCTAACGTCACATTAGGCCTATATAGATAAATCACATCGGGATAATAGGGGTGTATAATATACGCCTTATATGGAGAAAGGGACTTCTTGGATTTGGATTTTGTGCACACCTACAATGATATGCAAAATGGGATAGACATAATGTACATAGGGGACCATGTTGCGTGTATGAAACAAATACTAAATACATAACAAATGGCTGTCTACAGAATAACACAAAAAGCACTAGAGAAATGCATGATAGAATCCACAAAAAAAATAAGGAATAGGAAACATATTTAGACATATAGTATTAAAATTCATATGGAAAATGATCCAACTGTTTCTTCACTAGTAATGTCCATATTTGCCATGGCGAAGATGTTCATATATGTAGAGACACCCCTATTTCAATCTGGCAACAATGATGAAATAGTTACCTGCTCGACAAAATAAACACAAATACATACAATTATTAAAAACAATATTGGTGAGATAAAAATGTCAAAAACACAGATGGTCAGAGGAAAGGTACAAAACTGCAGGTCTCATTAAGCCCGTCTGGATGCATAGTTCGTAGAGACCATATCCACTTTGTCTCTAATTGTGCAAGAGGACGACTAATTTCACCACCCCTGATGTCCAAAATCAATCTGTCGATCCCTCGTGCTTTAAAGCATTTAGGATCGCATTGGTGGTGAAGTTTAAAATGTTTTGGTATTGTACGTAGATGTTCAATACATGTTTCGTCTTTTGCTGCAATAATGTCTCTAACATGCTCTCTTATTCTGGTTTTAAGAGCCCTGGTGGTCATGCCAACATAAATAAGTGGGCATGAACAGTATGCATAATAGATCACGGCCTTGGTTTGACACGTAATCGAGTGGGTAATTTTGAACGTTTTACTCCCGTCTGAAGAAGAAAAGGAGGTTGCTTTTTCAATATTTGGACACGCCACGCATTTCCCACACGGGTACAACCCCATTTTGGTTTCTTACTAGACACGAAGGGTAATTTGCTCTGATCATTTTTATCGTAGTGGCTACGTACAAGTATGTCCCTCAGATTCTTGCTACGTCTCGCAGTAATACTTGGAGTGGAGGGTAAGTATTTATTAAGGGTAGAATCCGCCAAGAGAATAGGCCAGAATTTTGCCATTGCTTTTCGCATAAGGTTCCACTGTGAGTGATATGTAGTTATCATTCTCACCTTATTTGATTCTTTCAAAAGGTCACTGCGACCATTTCTTGATCCATATATTAGATCTTGTCTATTGAGACGTCTGGTGTTATTTTGAGCCTTCTTGACCTGTCTCTTACTATAACCCCGGGAAATAAACCTATCTCTCAGATCTGCTGCTCTAAATCTATAGTCGCTCTCAGAAGAACAGATACGACGGACTCTCATAAATTGGCCCGTCGGGATCGACCTAATGACCTGAGGCGGATGGGCAGACCGAGCGTGCAGTAGGGAATTAGTGGAAGTCGTCTTCCGGAACAAATCAGTTTGTAAGAAACCATTGGTGTCACGTTTGACTGTGACATCTAAAAAATCAATAAATTCATAATGGTGTTTATAAGTTAATCTTAGATTAAGATTATTATTATTTAACTCCTCAAAGAAAATTCTTAACTGATGTGATTTATCTATATCTATATAGGCCTAATGTGACGTTAGACATGTCCTCTTTATTTGTGTAGGCTGCCCACACTTTTATATGGAGTAGCATACATCCGCTCACTCTATGTCCTGGACGGCCTCTGTGCGCACGCGCCTCCTGGCATGGTCTGGGACATCGGGAGGCGTGCCTTTGGGCGCGGTGTTTTCGATGATGCGTCTCGCCCCGTCCACGTCAGACGTGGGCGGGGTCTGATCCGCGCTCGGAACCCGGCGCTTTGTCGCGCATCCCGATGTTTCGGGGCCGTGCTGGTCGGTGTGGTGTGCGCCAACATAGAGGCTAGTCCTTTAGACATTCAGGGGCAGATTTAGGATAGCTTAGATTTCTGACGTGTAGTGAATGAATGGCAATGTAGTGGGGTGTAGGCTTAACATCTTTGAGATATGTGATTGGTACTTGAATGCCTCTAAACCGCCCAAGGGTGTGTCTTCTCCATCTAGGATTCGTATACTCCCATATATGGGCGGACACATTGATAAGGGGACCAATGTGTGCACTTGTTAGAAAGGAGACTTATGCTATCTATTTCCCCATTGGCAACTCGAATATATATAACCCTGCTCCAGTTGGTGTGATGCCACCCCCGGAAGAAGGCTTCACAGCCGAAACGTGCGTAGGGGCTGGCACCACAATCCACTGGAGGTAAGACTGTGCTGACTTTTCTATCTTATGTGAATATTGTGACTGTTTATACAAGTATTTAGTGGACTTCATTCGTCCTAGATGTAGGCACTTTATCTTTAGAGGGGTACTGTCACTATTGGTTTATTGTGTCTGTTTGCAACCTCTGTAGATATATGTGGATTGTGGTGTCCCTTTTGGGTCTCCCACTTTTTAACTTATGTTATGTACGTTTTTTCTACGTGTTAATAAAGTCTATACCTTTTTAAATATAAGCTGTTCAGGTTCATATCATTATTATCGGATTTTCATTCATGTTCAATGAACCTAGGTATGGGTCCTCATTTTGCTGGCAGCCTTTGGGATATTAATATTTGACTTTTATAGTCGATATGCTGCTATTTGGGGCTTTAACGTATCGGTATACATCCTGTACAAGTATCTTTGAATCTTGTCCAAACTTGTTTGAACAATTTAGCATACCTTGTCCGATACCTTCTGCGGTTATTTTGCTTCCATCTGCAAGATAAATGGCTTCTTTCTTATTTAAATCAAGATCAGTAAAGAAATTCTTGTCACTTGTCATATGACTCGTTGCTCCTGAATCAATAAACCAACCAAGTGATGATTTCTTGTCTGTTATTTTGAATGTGCCATTCCAATTATTCTCACACGAATCGGAAATTGTGTTTTTTACTTTCTGTGTATGCTTTGTATGTTGTAATTTTGTTGTTCTGCTTTCCATATGGTACAGTCTTTCTTTAAATGACATTTTTTCTTACATCTGAAGCATTCTCTTGTCTCTTTATTATAGGGTTTTTTTAATTCTGTAGCTTTAAGAGCGTTTTCACTGTCGTTATCAGTAGAAGAATCATTGCTTTGTTCTTTTCTTCTCTGATATTCATCTATGAGTCTTGTTTTCACAAACTCAAATGTAATGTCTGTTTCAGGTCTTGTCTTAAATGTATTAATTGAGCATCATCCACTAATAAGCTAATGGTGGCTCTCGCTTGTCTATTTTTCTTATCCCATGTCTGATTATCCTGATCAGGCCTATCTGTAGTGATTACTTCCCATAAATCATCTTTAGACAATAACATCTCTACTTTGAACTTCCATAGCTGATAGTTCTCATCATTCAGGTTAGCTACTGCGAGTTTTAGCTCTGTGTTATTCATCATCTTTAACTTATCTTACTTGTTTGGAGAAAGTTGCACTGAAGAATTCTTCTGCATTCACCAGGGTCTTGCTGAGAGTTCCAGTGTCCTGGGTATCTGTTTCTGGGGTGACTGTGTCTGGATGCCTGTGTCTGGGCCCATAACCTGTTGCACAGCTTCTGAATCCACACCTTTGCAGTAGAAAACTTCACAGAGCAGGCTGCATGGGATAACAAGCTTTTACTTAGATGAAGTTTGCAGTCACAGTCATTTCAGAATTGCATCAGGAAAACAGGAACAAAACGAAAGTGAAACCACTAGTGAGACTATCTCTTATACAATACATTAAACAGAAGGAAACGTTACACAACATCGCCATCTATTGTCAGGTCAGCATAAAGTCCTCCTTTTACTTATAATAAGTCCTAATCTGTTGCATATGCCAACAAATATGTCTTATATTATAGGTTCTTCAAAGTAGCCACCTTTTGCTTTGATGACTGCTTTGCACACTCTTGGCATTCTCTTGATGAGCTTCAAGAGGTAGTCACCGGAAATGGTCTTCCAACAATCTTGAAGGAGTTCCCAGAGATGCTTAGCACTTGTTGGCCCTTTAGCCTTCACTCTGCAGTCCAGCTCACCCCAAACCATCTCGATTGGTTCAGGTCTGGTGACTGTGGAGGCCAGGTCATCTGGCGTAGCATCCCATCACTCTCCTTCTTGGTCAGATAGCCCTTACACAGCCTGGAGGTGTGTTTGGGGTCATTGTCCTGTTGAAAAATAAATGATGTTACAACTAAACGCAAAACAGATGGAATAGCATGCCGCTGCAAGATGCTGTGGTAGCCATGCTGCTTGAGTATGCCTTCAATTTGAATAAATCCCCAACAGCGTCAACAGCAAAGCACCCCCACACCATCACACCTCCTCATCCATGCTTCACGATGGGAACCAGGCATGTAGAGTCCATCCGTTCACCTTTTCTGCGTCGCACAAAGACACGGTTGTTGGAACCAAAGATCTCAAATGTGGACTCATCAGACCAAAGCACAGATTTCCACTGGTCTAATGTCCATTCCTTGTGTTCTTTAGCCCAAACAAGTCTCTTCTGCTTGTTGCCTGTCCTTAGCAGTGGTTTCCTAGCAGCTATTTTACCATGAAGGCCTGCTGCACAAAGTCTCCTCTTAACAGTTGTTGTAGAGATGTGCCTGCTGCTAGAACTCTGTGTGGCATTGACCTGGACTCTAATCTGAGCTGTAAACCTGCGATTTCTGAGGCTGGTGACTCGGATAAACTTATCCTCAGAAGCAGAGGTGACTCTTGGTCTTCCTTTCCTGGAGCGGTCCTCATGTGAGCCAGTTTCTTTGCAGCGCTTGATGGTTTTTGCAACTGCACTTGGGGACACTTTCAAAGTTTTCCCAATTTTTCGGACTGACTGACCTTCATTTCTTAAGGTAATGATGGCCACTCGTTTTTCTTTACTTAGCTGCTTTTTTCTTGCCATAATACAAATTCTAACAGTCTAGTCAGTAGGACTATCAGCTGTGTATCCACCAGACTTCTGCACAACACAACTGATGGTCCCAACCCCATTAATAAGGCCAGAAATACCACTTATTAAACCTGACAGGGCACACCTGTGAAGTGAAAACCATTCCCGGTGACTACCTCTTGAAGCTCATCAAGAGAATGCCAAGAGTGTGCAAAGCAGTAATCAAAGCAAAAGGTGGCTACTTTGAAGAACCTAGAATATAAGACATAATTTCAGTTGTTACACACTTTTTTGTTAAGTATATAATTCCACATGTGTTATTTCATAGTTTTGATGCCATCAGTGTGAATTTACAATTTTCATAGTCATGAAAATACAGAAAAATCTTTAAATGAGAAGTTGTGTCCAAACTTTTGGTCTGTACTGTATTTAACAACCCTAGCTGGCCATGTGGTGTGTGACACATAAGCAGACACATCTTGTTTCTTTTATGAAGGAGGGACTCAAAGACACAAAGCCTATTTTTACAGGGGCATCAGGCAGCATTAATCTGCTTAAAGGGCCATTATTAAACAGTGGGTCTCCGAAACTGTTATAGCCTATGCAGTGAGTGGATGGGCTGCCAAGAATTAAGATGCACCCCAATACCCCTTTCACAAGATGTCCAGCATGGCTTCCATAAAAAATGTTGCATTGAATGCAAGGCCTGCCCTGCTACCAAGTCATATGCACCCCAATAAGCCTTTGAACCCAGGTACTGGATGGGCCCAGAAAAATCCACTTCACATTATTAATTTTGTCCTCCCATTCTGTTTTTTTATGCATTGACTGCAAGGCCTGCCCTGCTACCAAGTCATATGCACCCCAATAAGCCTTTGAACCCAGGTACTGGATGAGCCCAGGAAAATCCACTTCACATTATTCATTTTGTACTCCCATTCTGTTTTCTTATGCATTGACTGCAAGGCCTGCCCTCCTACCAAGTCATGTGCACCCCAATAACTCCAATCCCCCCTTGGAAGAAACAGGGAGGAGGGCCTCTTACAAAAAAATGTCCCATAAAAAAGGAATTGGTCTCCTAGATTTGGAATGCCCATACACTTAATGTATGGGCTGGCAAACGTTTCCCCTGTGGGGTACACCTCAACCTTTTTCAGAACAAGTCTTTTACGCACAGCCTAACCACCCACCCTTGTTAACAATGGCTGTAACTGCACGGAACACGTAAACCCTTTTGATCTAGAGGATGTAGATGATCAGACGTGGAGGAAGGTCTGATTAAAAAATAGGCCCAATTTCTAGGAGCGGGTCTCCTAGACTTGGAATGCCCATACACTTAGTGTATGGGCTGGCAAACATTTCCCCTTGGAGGTGTACATATTTTTTGTATTTTGGTGACGGGCATCATAACACACTTGCCAAAAGATAGAGTGGCCAGGGCATGACTGAATATGTTCACCCTGGTGTTCAAGTGTGGTGGACGGTGAGGATGAGGAGTAGGAGGAGGAGGACACCAAATAGCCAAAATCAGGAAGTGTATATCCATGTTTGGTTGTGAACAGGTGCATGAGAATACACCTCCCAAAAAACACTGCATTGGAGTTTATGCTTTGCTGTCATCATTTTGTGGTGTCGAGAAGTCAAGCCCTATCCATCCCTTGTTCATTTTTATAAAAGTCAGCCTGTCTGCATTTTCCGTAGAAAGGCGAATGCGCTTATCTGTGATAATGCCACCAGCAGCACTAAAAACCCACTTGGACAAAACGCTAGCGGCAGGCCAGGCCAGGACCTCCAAGGTGTAGAGAGCCAGCTCATGCCATGTGTCCAGCTTGGATACCCAATAATTAAAAGGCACAGAGGAATCACGGAGGATGGTGGTATGGCCCGCAAGGTATTCCGTCAGCATCTTAGAGAACATCGCATTCCTTGTGAGATTACCCCGCGCCTCAGTGCATGAGCGATGGGAAGGTCTTAGAAAACTGTCCCAAAATTTTGCCAGTGTTCCCATGCCTCTGCTGGAGTGGACTTGTGTCTGTCTCGCCTGTCCTGCTTGGTTGGCCAAGGAACTGTTATCTCTGCCGCCAGTGTTTTGAGATGGGAATATTTTTAATACTTCTGCAACAATGACCCTATGGTACTGCACCATTTTGGTACACCTGTCTGCCTCTGGAACAAGAGATTGAAAGTTATCCTTGTACCATGGGTCTAAATGTGTCACTAGCCAGTAATGACTGGTACTCAATATTTTGAGAATACGATGGTCAGGGGAAAGGCAGCACAACATAAAGTCAGCCATGTGTGCCAGACTGGTAACAGGCAAGACTTCCGTGTCCTCACCAACAGGACGACAGACCAAGGTGTCCTCTTCCTCTTCTTCCCTGTCCTCAGGCCATCCACGCTGAAAAGATGGTATGACAGTTGTGGTTGCAGTCCTGTCTACAGCGCATGAAATTAGCTTCTGTTCTTCCTTCCTCCTCCTCTTCCTTATTGTCAACCAATCCATGTTGGGATGACACGAGGCTGGGCTGTGTGTAATCACCCTGTATGGTTCCTTGATCCATGTCCTCGTGCTCCGCCTGCAATGCCTCCTCTTTCATTGTGAGCAGAGAGCTTTTCAGAATGCAGATGAGCGGGATGGTGACGCTAATTATGGCGTCATCGCTGCTCACCATTTTGGTGCACTCCTCAAGGTTTTGGAGGATGCTACATATGTCTGACATCCATGTCCACTCCTGAGGTCTTATGTGTGGAGTCAAACCTGACAAACGACGGCCTTGTTGATGCTGGTATTCAACAACTGCCAACTTCTGCTCACAAATCCTTTTTTAACATATGCAGTGGAGAGTTCCAATGCGTGGGGACATCACACACCAGTACGTGAGCTGGAAACTGCAATCGCTGCTGAAGCACAGCAAGGGCGGCTGAAGCTGTAGCCGACTTTCTAAAATGTGCACACAAGCGGCGTACTTTAACCAGCAGATCCGGCATCTCTGGATAGCTTTTTAGAAAACGTTGAGCAACGAGGTTCAGCACATGGGCCAGGCATGGTACGTGTGTCAGTTCGCCTCGCCTCAAAGCCGCCACCAGGTTCCTGCCATTGTCACACACAACCATGCCTGGCTGGAGATTTACCGGTGTCAGCCACACATCTGCTTGCAATTTCAGAGCTGTCAACAACTCTTCAGCATTGTGCGGTTTGTCACCTAGGCAAATTAGCTTCAGCCCAGCCTGTTGCTTCTTTGCTTTGGCAGTGCTGCAGTGCTTCCAGCTTGTGACTGATGAGCTTATTTCTGACATGAAAGCTGAAGAGGAGGAGGAGGTGCAGGAGCTGTACACAGTGGGGGCAACCCTGATTGAGGTAGGGCCCGCAATCCTTGGTGTCGGGAGGACGTGTTCCATCCAAAGGTCTGACTGGGTCCCGGCTTCCACTATGTTAAACCAGTGTTCTGTCAGCGAGAAGTACCGTCCCTGGCCACACACTTGTCCACGTGTCCGTGGTTAGGTGTATTTTCCTAGTAACTGCATTGTTGAGGGCACGGGTAATGTTGTGGGACACGTGCTTGTGTAATGCCAGGACGGCACAGTGGGAGAAATAGTGGCGGCTGGGCACAGAGTACCTTGGAACGGCCGCCGCCATCAGGTTGCAGAAAGCTTCCGTCTCCACGAGCCTAAAAGGCAACATTTCGACCGCAAGCAGACGAGAAAAATGAGAATTGAGTACTGTGGCCTGTGGGGCGTTGGCTGAGTATTTCCACTTACATTCCAATGACTGGGTATGGACAACTAAAGGCTGCGCTGGGACAAGGACGTGGACGTGCTTGATGATGGTGCTATTTGACTGTGGGCAATGGCAGGTGCAGGACAGGAGGCATCTTCGCATGCACCGTGTACAGGGGATTGGTTTGCACGCACAACAGTGGAAGAAGCAGTGGTGTCACCCGCAGACACTGTTCCTGGAGCTTGGGGTTGGGCCCACAAAGTTGGATGCTTTGCTGCCATGTGCCTGATCATGCTGGTGGTGGTAAGGCTGGTAGTTTTGCTACCCCTGCTGATACTGGCATGACAGGTGTTGCAAATGGCCTGTTTCGGGTTATCGGCAGAGTCTTTAAAAAATAACCAGACTCGGGAAGACCTAACAGTTGGACTGGCAACTTCCGTCAGGTTGGTGTTACGGGGAATGGTTGCACGCCTTCTGTCTGCAGCTATCCCACTGCTTCTTTCTGCCTGAAGTGGTGCGACTCCTTCCTCCCCCTGTGTGCTGCTGTCCTCGCTCTGCATGTCCTCCTGCCAGGTTGGGTCTGTTACTACATCATCCACCACCTCATCTTCACTTCCCCACCCTGGTTCTCCTCCTGACTTTCTGGCAATTGTGTCTCATCATTGTCCACCTCTTGTGACCGTGGCTGCTCAAAGATTTGTGCATCGCTACATGGAATATCATCTTGCCCCGCTTCTAGTGGAGCGGGTGAGAGGCACGAATCTCCAAATGGAAAATTGAACAGTTCTTCAGAGTGTCCAAGTGTAGGATCAGTTGTCTCACGGCACTCAGCATGGTGGGAGGAAGGAGGATCAGGGTAAGGAATATGTGGTCCAGATTCACGGCTACTGTGACTTGACCGTGTTGATAACAGGGTTCTGATGGTGGTGGATAAGTTTCTGGAAGTATTATCCGCTATCCAACCAACAACCTTTTCACACTGCTCGGGCTTCAATAGTGCTGTCTTGCCGCGGTCCCCTAGGACTTCGGACACTAAGGTCCAGCGAGAAGATGTGGGTGTTTTCGGTGGGCCAATTTCAGCTTGCCCATGGCCTCGGCCTGCACCATTACCATCACGTCCACTTCCCCGTCCTTTGCCACGCGACTTGCCCATTGTAAATGGAATAGAATACTATACATGTTCACTACAAAAGGGTGATTTGGGAGTCAACTTGTATGTGATATGTGTGCTTGAAAACCACGCTTTTACCTATCTGGAATTTAGGGAAAAATGTTTTTGGCCTTATCAGATTTAATATAATTCCGTTAACAGACTGTATAAAAATACAATGTTTTAGCCTAAACTGGCCAAACTTTGAGCATGCACAGATATGAGCTGGCACGGAGATACCACTATGACAAATGGTTTTTTTTAGGCTAAATAGTGCTGTATATAAGCACAGTTTCACCCAGGACACAAAAAAGAAAACCGCCCTAAACTGGACAAACTTTGAGCATACACAGATATGAACTGCCACGGAGATACCACTACAACAAATGTGTGCCCTTTTTTATTTTATTTTTGGGCAAACTAGTGCTGTATATCAGTACTGTCACACCCAGGACAAAAAAAGGAAAACTGGCCTAAACTTGCCAAACTTTGAGCACGCACAAATATGAGCTGGCACTGAGATACCACAATGAAAAATGTGTGGCCTGTATTCCAATTACACCTGGTGCTAAATATATACGGCCGATATATCCTACAGCATAGCAGCAGCACCAGAACACAGGGAGGGGATGGACCCTCTTGATTTATGCAATGATCTATATATGCACATACAGTGCCTGCAGGCCTTGCACTGATGTGTATAGAGCGACGTTCACTTCCCTGTCTGCCTAACACCGGAACCTATATACTCCAGAATTAGTCCTTAGGCCGGGTTCACACATGCGAGTAATTCGTCCGACACTCGCATGTGAAATCCCAGTTCTGGCGCCGGCACTCGAGAGTGGAGTGCGCGGCTGCATGTATTTCTATGCAGCCACTCGCTCCGTGCCGGCGCCAGAGCTGGGATTTCACATGCGAGTGTCGGACGATTTACTCGCATGTGTGATCCCGGCCTTAAAAGGACTGTTGGTTTAGCTGGATTTGATTAGTTTAGGATGGTAGACCCCACACAACCTAATAAATCCCCAATTCTGACCCTATATCAGCAGCAGCTCTCGCTACACTATCTCAATCCGGAGCTGAATGCGCCGAGCAGGGCGGCGTCCGGTCTCTTATACCCCTGAGGATGCTGTGCAGCCAGCCAATCACTGCACGACCACAACAAAGATGGCTGTGGCGTTTCATTGCCTGGCAGACAATCCCTGCATCATGATTTTGTCTGTAAAGTCAGCCAAAAAAGCTGGGTGGAGACCTGAGTTCATTTGCACATACCCTTAAGCTATGTTCACACATTGCGTTTTTGCTGAGTTTTTGAATGCAAATTTTAAGCTGTGTTTTACAGTACCAGCAAAAGCCATGACATTTCAGAAATCTCATGCACACACATATTGGTTTTTTTTCCTGACTGATTTGGAAAACTGCTGCTTTTTTGCAAATTGCAGCATGTCACCCATAGAAAGGAATGAGTAAGTGCAAAAATGCAGCAAAAAATGGAGGTATCAGGCTTTGCTGCATTTTTGGTGAAAAAACCTAAGCAATTTGCATCACCTTTTTTGGGGGGCACTAAACTTTATCAGCATGCACAAGAGAAAATAAAAATGCAGTAAAACAGCAGCAAAAAACTAAGCAAAACATGTTTTTTAAAGATGCTTGTTTACTGCCAAAAGAGCAGATTTTGCCTGTGTAAAAAACGCAGCAAAAATGCAATGTGTGAACATAGCCAGGCGGTTTTTCATTACCATTTGAAACTTCCTGCCCTTTAAAT
Source organism: Oophaga sylvatica (assembly GCA_033576555.1). Classification (NCBI taxonomy): domain Eukaryota; kingdom Metazoa; phylum Chordata; class Amphibia; order Anura; family Dendrobatidae; genus Oophaga; species Oophaga sylvatica. Next base: position 215,688,035 of record JARQOD010000003.1, on the reverse strand, counting down.
TTGTAAGCTTTTGGCATGGGAGAAGCACCTTCATTTTACAAGTAAGTTATACATTATGCTGACTATAATGTTTTATCAACAATGGTGGCTATGCCTTTCCCATGTTGTAGTTTTACTTGTCTCTATCCCACAGACCCTTATGGCAATGTCACCATTTGTAGCAGACTGACATATTGCTGCTGCAGCTCCCCCCTCCTTGACATTTCTCTTCCTTGTTTTCTATTGGTCTAATCTGATGTGTCTCAGCTCAGGTGATTAACATAATTAACAAGATTAGATGGCCTTGTTGTTCAGTAATAACATCTTTAACACACTGCACATGTCTTGGTGACAGCGAATCTGTGCCCAGCCATAAGAGGCACCCATCTGTATTCCTGTCAATAATCCCTTAATAGGGTGGCCCAAAAGTGTCTGTCCTGTAATACATAAGTACTAATCACTTTCTGACTATAGCATCGCCGAATGTAATTATTGCAAGTTCGCTGATACTTTTTCATTTATTATTATAACCTATGCACCCATTATACCATCTGCACTCAGGATAGGATGTGTACCACTGTAGCATGTGTACCGAGGACAGCATGTGTACCCAGCATAGCATGGGCACCCAAGATACTATGTGTACCCAGGACAGCATGTGTACCCAGGATAGCATGGGCACCCAAGATACTATGTGTACCCAGGACAGCATGTGTACCCAGGATAGCATGGGCACCCAAGATACTATGTGTACCCAGGACAGCATGTGTACCCAGGATAGCATGGACACCCAAGATAACATGCGTACCCCGGATACCATGCGTACCCAGGATAGCATGTGTACCCATGAAAGCAAGAGCACCCAGGATACTATGTGTACGCAAGATAACATGTGTACCCAGGATTGCATGTTTACCCAGGATACCATGTGCACCCATGATACTATGTGTACCCAGGATACCTTGTGCACCCAGGATACTATGGGTACCCAGGATAGCATGTGCACCCAGGATTGCATGTGTACCCAGGATACTATGGGTCCCCAGGATACCATGTGCACCCAGGATACTATGGGTACCCAGGATAGCATGTGCACCCAGGATTGCATGTGTACCCAGGATACTATGGGTACCCAGGATACCATGTGCACCTAGGATACTATGGGTACCCAGGATACCATGTGCACCCAGTAAATTATGGGTTCCCAGGATAGCATGTGCAGCCTGGATAGCATGTGTACCCAGGATAATATGGGTACCCAGGATACCATGTGCACCCAGGATACTATGGGTACCCAGGATACTATGGGTACCCAGGATACCATGTGCACCCAGGATACTATGGGTACCCAGGATAGCATGTGCACCCTGGATTGCATGTGCACCCAGAATACCATGTGCATTCAGGATACCACTTGCACCTGTGCCTGCTCTGCCCATTTTCTCAGTATACCTTCTAAATACCTAGACACAACTAAACATTCATTGATCATTGAGATTCTTATGGGCAGCAGTGTCTGCGGGCTATTCACTTTGACTACAACAGCCAAAAGATACAGATGTGACTTTAATGTGAGGGCAGAAAATGTGCGTGCTCCATTCCAGCTATTGAACAACTATAAAGGGGCAGTCTGGCCTTATGGGACTCACTAAAATGTGTCTGAGCCATCAGAATTTACACATCGCTATTCATATCATGCTAATAGTTGCACAACAGCACGGCCTGCAGGTTAACCTGGCCCTGTCAATTGTGGATACCACTAAACTATCAGTCATTAACCTGCTGTGTACTGTAACACACTATTTACTGACAAAATGACTACAGATCTGTCATATTATTTCCCAACATAAGGTGTATACATTACTAGATATGTTAAACCCAATGAGGCTGCTGCACTTACTTTGAAAATTGATAACAAAGAATAAAAAATAATTAATAAGAATGACAATATTCATAAATATAGGTTTTATATGTGATATGTGATATTTGTGACATCCTAGCATATAATACAATGAATGGTATTTGATGGGCATTTGCCAATTACCTATTTTATTTCTTATCATTTAGACTCAGTTGGTGAGGTGGATTTGTTAATTCGTAGGTCATAGTGAGAAGCATGGACAGAGACATTGATATGAACCTCATATAGGATAAGTTGAGACAAGTAGGTAAACAAGTACATTGATGCAGCAGAAATAAGTGTGCAGATAGCACCTTGGGTCAGCAGAGATAAGTAGGTAGGCAGGTACTTTGATACAGCAGAGTTGAATAAACAACTAGGCACCCTGTTGTAGCAGAGCTGGAAGTGTGGATAGAACTTAGAAATAGTATAGCTGAAGAGGCAACCATACTTGGACAGCACTCAGGAACAGCAGAGCTAAGTAGAGAATCAGGTAACAGGCTTTAGCAGACTCCAGTTGGATGTATGACTGGAAAGCACATGATAGCAGCATAAACTTTTACCTGAATACTCAGGCAGCGCACATATGCCTGAGCTCGCCTTAAACGACCTTGGATACTGACCTCAAAGTTGCATGCTGGGTTACCATAGCAACCCCACATGCACTAGCACAGAGTGAACTGACTGTCATGTAATGAGAAAGCCAGATTCTGGAGCTGGGACAGATGATTAACCCTTATCGAAGGGAATCTCTCAGTTGATTCTGTTACGCCGGACACGGCGGGAACCGAGAGTGGACCCACTGGACCATGATACCGAAACTCCCCCAAACGAGCATACCAGATTGGACCAACCTCTATACAGGGATCGTTAGGGAGCAAGCTGCAGGGGCATCTAGTACCACGGATGCCAGGACCAGGGGTCGGCTCAGGAGTAATGCACAGACGGAGATGGGCTGGGAAATAGGAAGGAAGAGTGCGACACGGAGAGGAAGCAGGAGATGTACGGAGGAGGTAATCCACAAGAGGATAAGGGTAAAGGGCAGAGGGAAACCAAGGTGGAGATGGTATGCAGGCTTGAGGAGAGTCGGAGGTGGAGATGGTAGGCGGGCACCAGGAGGACGCAGGGCAGAGGCAGACGCAGGGCAGAGGTGGACATTGAAAAAGAGGAAGACAAAGGGTTAATTATGCCAGTGATGCAGGACACCAGCAAGCAAGATGGGCCAGGACACAGGAGAGTAAAACTCAATGATCTGGCGCCTCCACTGGAGGAGGGTAGCCTGAAATACCCAGTGCCTGCTCCCTATTGGCCCAGCAATACTGCCGGTTCAGGTCACAGCGCGAGGTAAGGGAGCAGAGTGTGCGCGCGCTCAGCCCCTAAGGCACATATGGGAAGAGACAGGGGCGCAGCCTGCAGCAAGGAGGAAGCGCGCCGTCATGCCCGAGCAGGAGCGTGCCGGGGGGCCGTCCAGGAGGAAGCCTGCAGCAGGGTGGGAGCGGCGGTGGATGAAGAGGAAGGAGCCGGGAACGTGGCGCCGGCGACAACAGCCTCTGGACCAGCAGTGGTAACAGTACCCCCTCTCTTACACTCCCCTCCTCTTCCCTTGGACAAAAACCTCTTAAGAATATGGGGTGCATTAATGTTCTCCCGAGGTTCCTAAGACTTCTCCTCAGGGCCAAACCCCTTCCAAGCAATTAAGAAGAAGGTCTTGCCCCTGACTCTCTTGGAGGCTAGAATGTTGTGAATAATCTGGAGGCAACTTCTGAGCTGGAGCTCCCTCCGGTGGTTGCTGAGGGTAATGAACTAATTGCCTAATGGCCTTCAGCTGTCTCTGAATGGTCTGATATAAGTAACCTGAACTCCCTTCAGCCTTGCCGGTAATCAATTGTTCTTCTGGTCTTGCTTGGAGCTCAGCTTGCAGTCCTGCTCTCATTCAGATAAGTGATTTGCTGTTTTTTTTTCCCTCTGGTTGGATTTTCTTTGCCTGGTTTGCTGCTTGCAGTGGACTTCAGCCTGGTCCCCTTTTGGGGTCTGGCGCTGCAATTGTGCTCATTTTGTATTTGCACTTTTGCTCTGTTCCTTTGACACTTTTTTTGCTGAATTGCTGTGTGTTACACCAGAGATCTGATTTAGGTGGTAGAGATCGTGTGATCTCAGGTTTTTTGTTAATCAGAAGTGTTGTTATTTTTGTCAGGGTTTTTTGGGTTGCAGTCAGAATTCTTTCCTGTACTTTTCTGTCTAGACAGATTGGGCCCCAGCGTTTGCTCATTCTATTTTCTGTCTGTGTCCGTGTTTTCTTCTTGTCTAACCGCCATTACATGTTTGGGGGCTTCGTATTTCTTTGGGGTTCTGCTCCGGGGCAGTTGGCTTTCATCTTTCTGCCTTTAGGTGTAGCTATCTCTCCGGCTGTGACGAGGCGTCTAGGATCACCGTAGGTACGCTCCACGGCTACTTCTAGTGTGGCGGTTAGTTTAGCAATCCAATAGTTTCCAGCCTGTTTGGTGTATTACTACTTTCGCTATTTTTGCAATTTCTCCTCAGCTACCGAAACATAACACTAGAATATCCTTCACCTCAAAAACGTTATCGGCACTGACCGGTGGGGAGAGGAGCTGGGAGCAGGATGAAAAAGATTCAGAATGACTGGTTTAAGGAGAGAGACATGGAAGACATTGGGAATGCGGAGCAAGGCAGGCAACCTCAGCTTGTAGGCTACATTGTTGATGCGCCGGAGGACTTCAAAAGGACCAATGTAACGAGGTCCCATCTTGTAAGAAAGCATATTCAATCTAATAAATTTAGAGGAGAGCCAAACCTTCTGGCCTGGCAGAAAAGTTGGAGCATCCAAGCGCCTTTTGTCGGCATATCTCTTCATACGCTCTCCGGCTCTTCCGAGCGCCTCTTTAGTTTCTTGCCAAATTCTGGAGAATTCCACGGTTATGGAGTCGGCTGCAGGAACCCCGGAGGTGGCAGAAACCGGCAAAGGAATGCTGGGATGCAGACCAAAGACTACAAAGAAGGGAGATTTGGCTGAAGACTCGTTGTGATTGTTATTATAGGCGAACTCAGCCCATGGAAGAAGAATGAACCAGTCATCCTGGTGTGAGTTGGAGAAATGGCGTAGATAGGATGCCAATACTTGATTTACATGCTCCACTTGGCCGTTGGTCTGTGGGTGGTACGCAGAAGAGAAGTCCAACTTTACTTCCAAGAGACCACATAAGGCCCTCCAAAAACGAAACGTGAATTGGACTCCGCGATAAGATACAATATGTTGTGGGAATCCATGAAGTCGAAAGACGTGCTGGACAAAAACCTTTGCCAATTCAGGTGCAGAGGGCAGCCCTGGTAGCGGTATAAAATGTGCCATCTTAGAAAACCGGTCTACCACCACCAGGATAGTGGTGCAACCGGAAGAGCGAGGCAGGTCCGTAATAAAGTCCAAAGCTATTTGTTGCCATGGAGATGATGGAACAGGTAACTGAAGCAGGAGCCCCGAAGGTAATCACCTGGGAACCTTGACTTTGGCACAGGAGGGGCACGAGGCAATGTAGTCAGCCACGTCTTGACGGAGAGAAGGCCACCAGTAGAACCGGGAAATGAGGTCCAGAGTCTTCTTTACTCCGACATGACCAGAGATCTTGGAGGAGGTTCCCCAACGCAAGACCACTCTCCTATCAGCCTCAGGCACATAGGTTTTACCTGGAGGCACGGTGACTGATCAGCTTTACAGGAGCCACCGTGATGATTTTGAGCGGATCAATAATGTGGGAGGGTTCTTCCAAGTCTGGAGGCTGGAGAGACCGAGATAATGCGTCAGCCTTGACATTCTTTTGACCAGGACGGAAATGCAACTCAAATTCGAAACGGGCAAAGAACAGGGCCCACCTGGCCTGTCGGGGGTTTAGCCTTTGGGCTGACTGAAGGTAGGCCAAGTTCTTATGATCAGTGAAGATTGTAAAATTATGGACTGCCCCATCCAGTAGGTAGCGCCACTCCTCCAGGGCCATTTTTATGGCTAACAGCCGTCGATCCCCGATGGATTAGTTGCACTTTGCAGGAGAAAAGGCCTTAGAAAAGAAACCACAGGTGATCAATCGACCAGAAGAAGACCTCTGAGACAGCACTGTGCCGGCACCAGTGGAAGATGCGTCCACTTCCATGACAAACGGTTTGTTCGCCTCGGTCGACGTAATACAAGAGCAGCCACAAAAGCTTGTTTTAAGCTTTGAAAAGCATCTTTGGCCTCCGGAGACCAGGTTGCGGGGCTGACTCCCCTCTGAATGAGGCATGAGATTGGCTTGGTGAGAGACAAGAAATGCAGGATAAACTGACGGTAGTAGTTGGCAAAACCGAGAAAGAGTTGGATAGCCTTAACTCCTACCGGGTGTGGCCACTGGAGGATCGCAGACAATTTTTCAGGGTCCATTTCTAGTCCAGACTCAGAGAAGATATACCCCAAAAAGAACAAGGATGACTGCTCGAAGATGAACTTCTCCATCTTATTGTATAGACTGTTCTCTCGTAGTCGCTGCAGCACTAGACGGATGCTCAGCCGGTGGGAAGATAAATCCGGGGAAAAGACGAGAATGTCATCTAGGTAGACAACAACACAGGAGTATAACAGGTCTCGGAAGATGTCATTGACAAACTCCTGAAATACCGCGGGAGCGTTATATAGGCCGAAGGGCATGACGAGGTACTCGTAATGACTGTCCCAGTTGTTGAATGTTGTCTTCCACTCATCTCCAGGGCGGATTCGAATAAGGTTGTAGGCTCCACGTAAGTCTAATTTAGAGAACACCCAGGCCCCTCTCAGGCGATCGAAGAGCTCAGGGATGAGCGTCAGAGGGTACTTATTTTTTATCGTGATGTTATTCAGACCTCAGTAATCGATGCATGGCCGAAGAGAACCGTCCTTCTTCTTAATGAAGAAGCCAGCACCTGCAGGTGAGGAGGATTTTCATATAAACCTCTTGGCAAGGTTCTCACGGATATACTTGGACATGGCAGATACCTCGGCCGGAGAGAGTGGATAGATTTGGCCCTTTGGCGGAGTGGTTCCTGGACGTAGCTCAACTGGGCAGTCATAGGGCCGGTGGGGTGGTAGGATCTCAGCCTCCTTTTTGTCAAAAACGTCCAAAAAAGACCAGTAGGCGGAAGGCAGTCCCACAGGACCAGAAGAGGGTTGAGGAGAGAGTGGCCGGACGAACAGACCCTAAGCTCCTTTCTTGACTCATATGCCCCCACCGCAGGACCTCTCCGGATCCCCAATCCAGAACAGGCTCATGTGTCCGAAGCCATGGAAGACCAAGAAGCAGGGCATAAGACAGGTTGGGCAGAACATAAAAGGCGATCTTTTTCTGATGTAAGGTCCCAATTTGCAGAACCACCTCCTCAGTAACCATGGAGACAGACTCTTGCAGGAGATTACCATCTACAGAGGCAATCATACGAGGGTGCTTTAAGGAGATCACGGAGATCCGGTATTTCTTCACCTCCTTAAGCCGAATAAAGTTGCTCGCCACGCCCGAATCCACATACGCCACTTCAGACCCACGTCTCTGACCCTGAACAATCAACACAGAAAGAGTAAGAGGTGGAGAGGAATCTGACACACCTAGGGAGGCCTCTCTTTCCTGACCTAGGTGAAGGCGTTTCCCGGCCTCTCTGGACAAGAGCGCAGGAAATGAGATGATCCACCGCAGTAGAAGCACAAGCCTTGGGCCAACCTCTCTCTCCAACGTTGTTCCGCCAACTTAACCCGGTCTTCCTGCATAGGCTCTGGTGCAGAACTACCAGAGGAACCCGAAGGATGAGGGTTGGGTGGTCTTTGGGCAGAAGAAGAAGAAGGCCTAAATGGTCTCCTCTCCCTGGCAGCCTCTCGGGAACGCTCCTGAAAGCGCAAATCAATATTGTGGCTAGAGAAATGAGATCCTCCAAGGTGGTCTGAGTATCTCGTCCAGCGAGCTCGTCTTTGATTTTACCAGACAACTCCCTCCAAAAGGCCCCAACCAAGGCCTCGTTGTTCCATCCCAGCTCCGAGGACAACGTGCGGAAGTGGATCGCATATTGTCTAACCATGAGAGTGCCCTGCTGGAGATTAAAAAGGGACTCCATGGCGGAAGCGAGGCGCCCTGGCTCATCAAAGACCCTCCAGAAAGTGTCCAAAAAGGTAGCAATACTGGACACCACAGGGTCGTCCCGTTCCCAAAGAGGATTCACCCATGAAAGGACATCACCCTCCAAATGGGACACGATAAAAGCCACCTTAGCCCGGTCGGTGGGGTACTGCTGGGGCAATAACTCAAAGTGAAGGCGACATTTATTAAGAAAACCCCGGCACAGCTTGGGGTCACCGCCATAACGAGGTGGTTTAGCGAGATAGGGGAGGAAGCTGATACGGAGTCAGAGGCGCAGGATGGTGTCTGCGAGGAAGCAGACTGCAACGAGAGCAGGCGGTAATCCACGGAGGCCATATAGGATAAAATGTGAGCCTGGGTATCGCGCTGTTGGACCAGCTCTTGCTGGAGGCTAGCTAAAAGGGAGACATTACTGGGATCCGCGGCCTGTAAAGCAGACAGCCGAGAATCCATAGTCTTCATGAAAGACATGATGCGAGTTTGGTTTTCACACAGAAATACCAGCTCCTTCTGAGCCGAGGTCCGAGCGGGGTCCATGACCTGATCGTACTGTTACGCCGGACACAGCGGGAACCGAGAGTGGACCCACTGGACCATGATACCGAAACTACCCCAAACGAGCGTACCAGATTGGACCAACCCCTATATAGAGATCGTTAGGGAGCAAGCTCAGGGGCCTCTAGTACCACGGATGACAGGACCAGGGGTCGGCTCAGGGGTAATGCACAGACTTAGATGGGCTGGGAAATAGGAAGGAAGAGTGCGACACAGAGAGGAAGCAGGAGATGTACGGATGAGGTAATCCACAACATGAAAAGGGTAAAGGGCAGAGGGAAACCAAGGTGGAGATGGTATGCAGGCTTGAGGAGAAATCGAGGTGGAGATGGTAGGCGGGCACCAGGAGAACGCAGGGCAGAGTTGGACACTGAAAAAGAGGAAGACAAAGGGTTAATTATGCCAGCAATGCAGGACACCAGCAAACAAGATGGGCCAGGACACAGGAGAGTAAAACTCAACGATCTTGCTCCTCCACTTGGGAAGGGTAGCCTGAAATACCCAGTGCCTGCTCCCTATTGGCCTGGCAATACTTCCGGGTCAGGTCACAGTGCGAGGTAAGGGAGCAGAGTGTGCGCGCGCTCGGCCCCTTAAGGTACTGCCACACTTAGCGATCTCGTTAGCGATCACGATAACGACGCAAGCTAACGAGATCGTTGGTGTGATCCCTTTTAGGTCGCTAGTAGCTGCCAAACAGGAGATCTCATAAACGACACATCAGCGGTCAGCGATCTCTTTAACGACTTTGGCGGTCGTTAGGATGTCATTAGCATGTACTGAGTGCTTCTGATTCATAGGAATTTCCAGCATCGCTCCTGCTCTCTGCGTCCTGCTAGCCTGCTTTGCAACTTCTGTGATCCTCTCTGTGACGCAAAAGAGAACCTACAGATATTGCGATCCACTCCGTGACGCTAAAAACCCTAGTCCCACCTGCGCCGCTGTCATATGTGTCACAAACGAGGTCGCTCGTCGTTCGCAAAAGGTGCCAAACACAGCGATATAGGCTCACCAGCGGGACGCCAATGATCAAAAAACGGTCCAAAACGCTAGTGAATGATCAGCGACATCACAGCAGGGGCCACATCGTTGCTACATGCCACACACAACGAGGTCGCTAACGAGATTGTTAAATAGTGACGTTTTAGCGATCTCGTTAGCGATCTCGTTTAGTGTGGCATACCCTTAAGGCACATATGGAAAGAGACAGGGGGCACAGCCAGCAGCAAGGAGGGAGCATGCTGAAATGCCCGAGCAGGAGCACACTGGAAGGTCGTCCAGGAGGAAGCCTGCAGCAGTGTGGGAGCGGCGGTGGGAGGAGGAAGGAGCAGGGAGCGTGGCGCCGGCGACGACAGCCCTGGGACCAGCAGTGGTAACAGATTCATGCTGCCCAATCTACGGGCAGCATAAATCAGAGACTGGCTGCATGATCGCAGCCAGGTCTATTTTTCTGAAGCGCTGCCCTCTGGTGGTGCCTGGCTAGTTTCTTCTCTGCCTATGGTCCCAGTCGGATCTTTAAAGCATATGTTGTCTGAAAAGCTGGACCGCTTCAGAAAAAAGCATACTTGGCTGCAATTGTACAGCCAGGCAATGGTTCATGCTGTCTGTGGTATGGGCAGCATGAATCAGGTGACAGCTTCCCTTTAATTTCACTTTTTTTCTGAGTTCTCAAGCATCACAGCAAGCAGAGTACAGTACAAGAACATTCCTAACCTATCTACTTATAATAGTATATATACATATCAGGATATACACATACCTTACTCTATATATATTTAGTATTGCCTGACTGATATAAACCAGACAAGCTGTGTGCTCCTAGTTTGCATATTCTGCAATATTTCCCAATGTAAAGACCTATTTCTCCCTCTATCTTATATTGCCCCATAAAACTACTTGCCTATAACTCTTGCCAATCCCCGTCCTTTTTACTCACAAGCAGTGGAACTGGAGGATAGTTGCAAGTTTTGATTTATGGCACATTTCAGCCCTATGATTGAACACGTGCACACACATAAAATGTTCTTCTGCCCCTGGCCGAGACGCTAATTTATATCCCTGTGCCCTTCACTGCCAGGCACAATATATGGGCTGGCCCTCACTGCCAGCTCCGCATTTAACCTTTTAATGGTGTGCACTCTAAACACAGAAGTAAAGCAATATATACACACAGAAATAGTGCAATTTGAACATTATAAGAATAACTGGACATATTTCTCAGGTGGATGTGATATGTATGTTTTTAGGCATATATGAGGCATTGTTGTTTGAGCAGATAGATGCAATGTATATGACATACAGTGTATACAACAGCACATGTAGTATCTAGGCAGATGTCATGGGCCACCACTAGTGTTGAGCGATACGATACCGCAAGTATCGGGTATCGGCCGATATTGGCTCTATCGGACTTTCGATACTTAGTTCCGATATTTTCGTCTTATCGGATACCGGAATCGGATTTGTCACTGTCACTGTCAGTGTCCGTCGGTCGGGTCTGTCAGGAGTCAGCGGCACTTACCTGGCAGAAGATCTCCGGCGGTCACGGGCTGGACTGCTTGATGGCCGCCATCATCTTTCCCCCGGCGGTCACATGCAGTTTTCTCGCGATAACTGCAGTGACTGCTGGGTAATCCCGGCCGTAAAGCAGTCAGTCCGATGACGTCACCGCCGGGGAAGCAGGTAATCAGCTGTGCTGCGTTGCGATGACAGGCTCTGCCTGTCATTGCGATGTAGCAGAGCTGGATCGTCGTGGGACACTCGTTACTATGGACTGCGTCGGACAGGTGGTATACTGTTGTTTTGTTTTTTTTCTTTTTTTACAGGAGATCGATGGCGTCGCAGGAATGAGAGTATAATAAAATTAATGAAAACTGTGTTGTCTCTTTTATTTCATTAAAATACTTTTTTCTTGCTGTGTCTTTTTTTTTATACATTTAAAAACTTTGGGATTAATAATGGATCGGTGTCTTATTGACATCTCTCCATTATTAACCGGGCTTATTCTCACCGTGCAATCAACGGTGACATTAACCCCTTATTACCCCCACTTGCCACCGCTACAGGGCAGTGGGAAGAGCCGGGTAAAGTGCCACAATTGGCACATCTTTTGATGCGCCAAATGTGGGGCTGCTGTAGCCTGGTATTATCAGGCTGTTGAGGGCCAAAATCCATGGGCCTTGACAGTCTTTTAATACCAGGCCGCAGCAGTCTGCATTTTACTTGGCTGGTTAACAAAAATAGGGGACCCCTACGCCGTTTTTTTTTCGAGGGGATCCCCTATTTTTGTTAACCAGCCAAGATATGCAGACTGCTGTGGCCTGGTATTATCAGGCTGGCAAGGTCCATGGATATTGGATCCTTACCAGCCTGAAAAACCAGGCCTCAGCAGTCTGCTTCATCTGGCTGGTTAACAAAAATAGGGGGGACCCCACGCCAAATTTTTTTCGAGGGGATCCCCTATTTTTGTTAACCAGCCAAGATATGCAGACTGCTGTGGCCTGGTATTATCAGGCTGGCAAGCAGGGTCGGACTGAGGCACCGGGACACCGGAGAAACCTACGGTGGGCCCCAGCTCCTGCGTGGTGGGCCCTGATTTGAAAGGATAGGTCGCGGGGCAGAGGGGGCGGTGGCCCCGGGGTCCGCGCTCTGAGGGGGCCCACCCGGAGCTACGATACAGTTACATTCTGCGGCAGAGCAGGGAGAATCGCTCTCCCTGCTCTGCCGCCCGTAAGCTATGGGGCCTGAACAGGCGTTGGGGGGGCCCGGTGCCAGCAGTGGGCCCCCCACCCGTCATCGGAGGGTCAGCTGTATCGGCATCCAGCCGATAAAGCTGACCGCATGGAGAGAGAAGGAGCGAGCGCTCCTTCTCTCCCATAATCCCCCTCTCAGCGTATGACAGCGGGCGCAATAACATCACCTGCCGGCGCCCGCTGTCAGACGCTGAGAGGGAGAACAGTGAGCAGCACAGGAGCCGGAGGTGAGTTTTTTTTAATTTTTTTTTTAATGGGGTGCAGTCGAGTCCTGGCTGGAGAAGTCGTCATGTCGGTGTGGGCCAGATGGAAAGACATGAAAAGTGAACAATTCCATTAGAAAGAACATCAGCGGTAAGTCATTATCTGTACCTGTGCTGTAATCTATTATATGTTCTGTAGGACTGGTATTATTTAACACAGACCATATGGCGGTAATATCAATATTGGTCTTTTTATATATAGATTATTTTGGCCAACAGCGCGGTCATTTGCTGAGGTTCTCTGATGATGGGCCCACTCAGAAGTTTTGCCCCCACTAAACCAAAACCCTAGCTACGCCTATGGCTCTCTCTCTAGTCTTTCTTTCTCGCTCTCTGTTCTTTCCTTCTCGCTCTCTGTTCTTTTTTCTCTCTGTTCTTTCTTTCTCTCTTTTCTTTCTTTCCTCTCTTTCTTTCTCTGTTTGTTCTTTCTCTCTCGCTGCTCTTTCTTTCTTTTCCTCAGTACCAGCCACTGTGCCCTCATTACCAGTCAGTGTGATCAGCAGTGCTAAATGGTTACGCTTGGGGCGAGGATATGGGTGTGATTAGCTGTGAAATGGGTGTTGTCGGGGCGTGGCCTAAAATTTTCAGCGGCGCGCAACACGCGCCGCAGCCTTTAATCCTCTTTCCTGTCTTCCAAATTTGGGAGGTATGCTGTATGACCTCCCTACAACTTCTGGCCATGCTCCTGATGAGCGCGACGGATGGTCTCGTGAGGGATCTCCTCCCACACCTGGACTAAAGCATCCACCAACTCCTGGACAGTCTGTGGTGCAACGTGGCATGGCCTAAAATTTGCTGCAGCAGGCACAGCGTGCCACAGCCTTTGTCCCTCTTTCCCTTCTTCAAAGGTTGGGAAGTATGATGGTGGGCCCCAAGAATAATTTTTCTCTGGTGGGCCCAAGGTACTCCAGTCCGACGCTGCTGGCAAGGTCCATGGATATTGGCTCCTTAACAGCCTTAAATACCATGCCTCAGCAGCAGGGGTGTACATAGAAATCATGGGGCCCCATAGCAAAAGTCTGAATGTTCCCCACCCCCCCAAAAAAAGAACCCAGAGGCATTGTAAATGTAAAGTGCCAGCACAGTGAGGGAAGTTGAGTCGCACAGAGACAGGGGTTTTGGTGGTACTCGGCACCGATCACGTCGACTTCTATGGGGGATGTCACGAGTAGCACAGCTCGGTCCGTGACCTGGGCGATCACTGGAATGTGGGATATTTCCAGGGGATGATAGAATGTTCGTGTAGTTTGTCGTGACGCCACCTGTAGTACCTGGTCAGGGTGTCCAGCGCTGCTGTGCAGGTCCTCTGGAAGGGATGGTGTAGTGCAGGTAGGTGAAAAGTCTTGTACAGGTAAGACGGTATCCTTCCAGGGCAGATAGATGTGAGATAGAGCAATGGTGCAGAGTGATGTAGCAGAGTGGAGTATGCGACGTAGTAAGAAAGCAGGAAAGGAAACAATTATTACTACAAAGACATGCAGCATAAGGCTGCCTCAACCCCTCCCATCCAACTAGCTACACCCTGTTCTAACCAGCCTGAGCTAGACCATCTCATTGGGTCCGCCTACACTCAGCTGGCATAGTGTACTGTTGAATGCAGTGGTTGGAGTCAATGGGGTGTTTCCTCCTTACCTGAGAGTAAGTTGTCACACCGCTGGGTGCGATGCAACATCTCTGTGGCGACTGGACCCTCGGGTGCTTCTGTCTTTTCACAAATGCCGGCTTTACCCGGCAATTGAATCAGAGGCTATTTTACTATGTAGAAGTGAATAAACTATAAATATATGTATATATATATGTCACAATGACATGTATATATATATATATATATATATATATTGTATTCTAAGTGTGTATATTTTGTGTTTACAAGGAAAGAAAGTGTTTTTTTAGTTGCAATATTTTGTTCCCATAGACTTACATGGGACTTCCGGTATCGGAATCGGATATCGCCGATATTTAGTGATATCGGCGATGCCATTCCGATCCGATATTTTTAGATATCGAGCAGCATCGCTCAACACTAGCCACCACATCAGCTATTCCCAATCCCTCTGTAAAAGCTTCCCTGCTGTTAGCAAATATAGTGAGCACAATACACCCCAAGAACATGTAGGCAGAGCCGCATTTGGCCTTCATGCTGCCCTAGGCACTTTTCGTGGTCGCGCCCCTTACTGACGTCACACACTGAGTCTGTGTACATGACATCTATTTAAGGCAGATCTACTCTGTAAAACGATTTAAGGCTGGAGTCACACACAACGTATAAAAAAATTGGTCTCTTTTTCATGGACGAGAATTGCACAAATGTTCCCTGAACAGTGATTCGTATGTCATCCTTCTGCAATGCGAGGATGCGATTTCCTCGCATCAAAGTATCCGTGTGACATCCGTTTGGCATCCGTACGGCGAGATTTTCTCGCGGGCTTGCAAAATGGACATATAATGGATCCATGGCCTCAAATATTTGTGAAAACATATATATTTATATATATATATATATATATATATATATATATATATATATATATATACACTGCTCAAAAAATAAAGGGAACACTCAAATAACACATTCTAGATCTGAATGAATGAAATGTTCTTATTGAATACTTTGTTGCAGGCAGCAGATTCACACTCAGCACTTGTGATAGATCTGACAGAGTCTGGAGACGCCGTGGTGAGCGATCTGCTGCCTGCAACATCCTTCAGCATGACCGGTTTGGCAGTGGGTCAGTAATGGTGTGTGGTGGCATTTCTTTGGAGGGCCACACATTCCTCCATGTGCTCGCCAGAGGTAGCCTGACTGCCATTAGGTACCGAGATGAGATCATCAGACCCCTTGTGAGACCATATGCTAGTGCGGTTGGCCCTGGGTTCCTCCTAATGCAGGACAATGCAAGACCTCAGGTGACTGGAGTGTGTCAGCAGTTCCTGCAAGATGAAGGCATTGAAGCTATAGACTGGCCTGCCCGTTCCCCAGACCTGAATCTGATTGAGCACATCTGGGACATCATGTCTCGCTTCATCCACCAACGTCATGTTGCACCACAGACTGTCCAGGAGTTGACTGATGCTTTAGACCAGGTCTGGGAGGAGATCCCTCAGGAGAACATCCGCAACCTCATCAGGAGCATGCCCAGGCATTGTAGGGAGGTCATACAGGCACAGGGATGTCATACAGGCACGTGGAGGCCACACACAATACTGAGCATTATTTTTACTTTTCCACTTTAAATTTGTCTTGATATGATTTTCGTTTTGAGTTGTTTCCACTTTCATTTTGGGGGTCTCTCCAAATTCAGGCCTCCATTGGTTCAAAAATTTGATTTCCATTGATGATTTTTGTGTGACTATGTTGGCAGCACATTCAGCTTTGTACAGAACAAAGTATTCAATGAGAATATTTCATTCATTTAGATCTAGGATGTGTTATTTGTGTGTTCCTTTTATTTTTTTGAGCAGTGTATTTATATATATACAGTACAGACCAAAAGTTTGGACACACCTCATTTAAAGATTTTTCTGCATTTTCATGACTATGAAAATTGTAAATTCACACTGAAGGCATCAAAACTATGAATGAACACATGTGGAATTATATACTTAACAAAAAAATGTGTAACAACTGAAATTATGTCTTATATTCTAGGTTCTAAAGATGGCTGCCCATCAATTACAAATGGGCATTGTCATGATCAAAAATGCCTGAAACTTTGTGACTAACTTACATTTGAGTAAAGTAATTCACACCTCCTAAATGGCACACGTCTTAAATTTAATTATGCAAAAAATTTTAAGGAAATATACCTACTTGAGGAAGATGGTCGTCACGGCCATGAAAGTCTCTGGGCATTTCAACTATTCTTAGATGGCATTGCACACCTTTCAGGCTGAATGCAAAAACAGAATGGTGTACTTCAGTGCTGTTTGATTTGCGAGGATGCAACATTCAGGAATTCAATGTCGCATATGTTGTAGTGTGTACTATAAAGTGTTCATTGATTATTTCATGCAGCAAGGCAAACTGGTGTTTACATTGAAATTAACAGTTGGCAGCTGATGGGGATGAGTGTACCCTACTGGAGCCCGAGGAATAGGCTATTAAATTTGTCAGTAGGGAGAACTGTGGCATCAACAATGTCAAACACCTGATATTTATCTTGAAAAAAATACTCCCAAGGAAATGACAGGGGAAAGCAGAGAACAGCAACTTGTACATGTTCATCATCGCCCCGTGGCTGTTGGGGACCTTCAGGGCTAATTTTACAAGCAGCAAGATGTGAAGGAGGAATACCAGGAAAAGCAGCTGTAGGTGTACAGTACAGACCAAAAGTTTGGACACACCTTCTCATTCAAAGATTCTTCTGTATTTTCATGACTATGAAAATTGTACATTCACACTGAAGGCATCAAAACTATGAATTACACATATGGAATTATATACTTAACAAAAAAGTGTGAAACAACTGAAAATATGTCTTATATTCTAGGTTCTTCAAAGTAGCCACCTTTTGCTTTGATTACTGATCTGCACACTCTTGGCATTCTCTTGATGAGCTTCAAGAGGAAGTCACCGGAAATGGTTTTCACTTCACAGGTGTGCCCTGTCAGGTTTAATAAGTGGGATTTCTGGCCTTATAAATGGGGTGGGACCATCAGTTGTGTTGTGCAGAAGTCTGGTGGATACACAGCTGATAGTCCTACTGAATAGACTGTTAGAATTTGTATTATGGCAAGAAAAAAGCAGCTAAGTAAAGAAAAACGAGTAGCCATCATTACTTTAAGAAATGAAGGTCAGTCAGTCCAAAAAATTGGGAAAACTTTGAAAGTGTCCCCAAGTGCAGTTGCAAAAACCATCAAGCGCTACAAAGAAACTGGCTCACATGAGGACCGCCCCAGGAAAGGAAGACCAAGAGTCACCTCTGCTTCTGAGGATAAGTTTATCCGAGTCACCAGCCTCAGAAATCGCAGGTTTACAGCAGCTCAGATTAGAGACCAGGTCAATGCCACACAGAGTTCTAGCAGGAGACACATCTCTACAACAACTGTCAAGAGGAGACTTTGTGCAGCAGGCCTTCATGGTAAAATAGCTGATAGGAAACCACTGCTAAGGACAGGCAACAAGCAGAAGAGACTTGTTTGGGCTAAAGAACACAAGTAATGGACATTAGACCAGTGGAAATCTGTGCTTTGGTCTGATGATCCAAATTTGAGATCTTTGGTTCCAACCACCGTGTCTTTGTGCGACGCAGAAAAGGTGAACGGATGGACTCTACAATGCCTGGTTCCCACCTTTAAGCATGGAGGAGGGTGTGATGGTGTGGGGGTGCTTGGCTGGTGACACTGTTGGGGATTTATGCAAAATTGAAGGCATAGTGAAACAGCATGGCTACCACAGCATCTTGCAGCGGCATGCTCTTCCATCCGGTTTGCGTTTAGTTGGACCTTATTTTCAACAGGACAATGACCCCAAACACACCTCCAGGCTGTGTAAGGGCTATTTGAACAAGAAGGAGAGTGATGGGGTGCTATGCCAGATGACCTGGACAATCGAGATGGTTTGGGGTGAGCTGGACCGCAAAAGTGAAGGCAAAAGGGCCAGCAACTGCTAAGATTGTTGGAAGACCATTTCCGGTGACAACCTCTTGAAGCTCAAAAAGAGAATGCCAAGAATGTGCAAAATATATTTATATATATATATATATATATATATATATATATAACAGTACAGACCAAAAGTTTGGACACACCCCCAGTTAAAGATTTTTCTGTATTTTCATGACTATGTATATAAATATTTATATATATATATATATATATTTATATTTCATACAAGGTAGATAGCAGAATAGCCGATAATTCATTTGTCGGCATCTGTAAAATCATTACAAAACCCGACAGATATGAGACATGGTTGACATACAGTAAACCATTGCATATGCGTTATTTGTCCTTCACTAATAATTAGTGTTGAGCATTCCGATACTGCAAATATCGGGTATCGGCCGATATTCGCTGCATCGGAATTCCGATTCTGAATCCGATATTTTTTTGCATATCGGATACCGGAATCGATGATGGGAGTAAAGTCTATGGGGAGTTCCTGTGTCACAGAACGAAGTACGTGACACAGGAACTTCCCGAAAGTGTCACTGTCAGTGTCGGTCGGGTTTGTCAGGAGTCAGGACTCAACAGAGTCAGCACTTACCTGGCAGAAGATCCCCGGTGGTCACGTCCTCCTGGATGGCCGCCATTACCCTCTCCCTGGCGGTCACGTGCAGCTTCTCGCGATAACTGCACGTGACTGCCGGGTACTGGGTAATCTCGGCCAGCTGTACTCTCGCGACAGCTGGCTGTAAAGAAGTCCGATGACGTCACCGCCAGGAATCTCCTAGGTAAGCAGCTCTGCTGCGTCGGGATGTCAGGCTCAGCCTGTCATCCAGATGTAGCAGAGCTGGACTCGTCGTGGGACACTCGTGATTTTGGACTGCGTCGGACAGGGAGTATTTGTGTCGGTTTGTTATTTTTTGTTTTTTTACAGGAGATCGATGGCGTCGCAGGGTGAGCGTGAAATAAAAATAATGAAAACTGTGTTGTGTTTATTTCATTAAAAGTCTTTTTTCTGGCTATATATTTTTTAAAAAATTTACAAACTTTATGATTAATAATGGATCAGTGTCTTATTGACGCCTCTCCATTATTAACCGGGCTTATTGTCACCGTTCAATCAAAGGTGACATTAACCCCTTATTACCCCGCTTGCCACCGCTACAGGGCAAGTGGGAAGAGCCGGGTAAAGTGCCACAATTGGCGCATTTTTGGATGCGCAATTGTGGGGCTGCTGCAGCCTGGTATTTTTAGGCTGTTGAGGGCCAAAATCCATGGGCCTTGACAGTCTTTTAATACCAGGCTGCAGCAGTCTGCTTTTACTTGGCTGGTTAACAAAAATACGGGGACCCCCACGCCATTTTTTTTCGAGGGGATCCCCTATTTTTGTTAACTAGCCAAGCTAAGCAGACTGCTGTGGCCTGGTATTATCAGGCTTGCAAGGTTCATGGATCTTGGATCCTTACCAGCCTGAAAAACCATGCCTCAGTATGTTGCTTCATCTGGCTGGTTAACAAAAATACGGGACCCCCACGCCTTTTTTTTCTAGGGATCCCCTATTTTGTTAACCAGCCAAGATAAGCAGACTGCTGTGGCCTGGTATTATCAGGCTTGCAAGGTCCATGGATATGGCTCCTTAACAGCCTGAAAAACCAGGCCTTAGCAGTCTGCTTTATCAGGCTGGTTAACAAAAATAAGGGGACCACACGCCATTTTTTTTTTCGAGGGGATCCCCTATTATTTTTGTTAATCAGTTCACTTCAGGTCAGCCGGGATTCCTTCTGACATCACTGATGCTGTGTGGTGTCCCTGGCAGACCTGAAGTGAAAGTGGGAAGCTATCAATTATGCTAACCACTTCCTCTCCTGTCAGCCAGGAGAGGAGATGATTCATTCGGGGGTTTACTTCGAGGCTGTCAGCATTAGCTGCGGTCCCTGCAGTAAACATTAACCCTTTCAGAAGGAATAAATCGGGGACCTGACTGAACATTGGATAGGTAAGAATAATGTTTGCTTTAATATTTTATTTTTATTACAAGTGAACAAGGGCTTCGCAAGGAATGGCAGTAAAATAAAATATGGTCAAAAACTGTGTGTTTATTTCATTAAAATAATTTTTAATTAAAGTGTGTGTGTGTTTTATTTTTATTTCATACAGTAGGATTAATAATTGATAGTTGTCTAATTGACAGCTCTCAATTATTAACCTGGCTTAAAGTCACCTTTCAATAGCAAGGTGGTTTTTAAACCCCTTATTAACCCATTTGCCACTGCTACAGGGTAATGGAATAACGGAGAAAGTGCCAGAAAGGGCGAATCTAATATAGATTTGCCTTTTCTGGGGCAGATGTTAGTTGCTAGGGGGGGCCAAAAATAATGGTCCCTCTCTGGCTATTATTATCTGCCCCCACTCGCTGGCTTTGTCTGTCTGGTTGAGAAAATAGAGCGGGAGCCCACGCATTTTACACCTCATATATATATATATATATATATATATATATATACATGTCTGTTATGTTTCGTAGCTGAGGAGAGCAGGCAAAAACGGCAATACACCAGAGAGCTTGGAATCTATTGGATTACAGTACCCTGACTAACCACCACAACTAAAGGCAGCCGGGAGCCTTCCTACGTTGGTCCTAGACGCCTCGTCACAGCCTGAGAGATTAACTACACCTAAAGATAGAAAGAGGAAAGCTATTTGCCCCAGAGCAGATCCCAAAGAACATAGGAAGCCCCCAAACATGTAATGGCGGTTAGACAAGAGGAAATACAGACACAGACAGAAAATAGTATGAGCAAACGCTGGGGGCCCCAAAC
>JARQOD010000003.1:215590630-215666920 GCA_033576555.1 Oophaga sylvatica | reverse complement strand
CCTAAGATAGACAAATTTAAAAAAAAACACTCCAACTTCCAAAAATATTAAGCTTTGATATTTATGAGTAGAGATGAGCGACTTTGCCTTTTTTTGGGTCAAGTCGGTAAAAGTCGAGTCGAACGAAGTCTTCCGACTAACGGAAATGGTCGGGTCGGAGTCGAAAATCCGACCCCAATGCAGGTCAATGGGGAATAAAAGTCGGCAGGGAGTGGAGGACAGTAAACACACCTACAGTGCCCATTTCAATGCCATCTACATCAATTCTTATTACTTAAGCTTGGCAACCTTAAAGGGAATCTGTCACCCCAAAATTGCCATATCAGATAAAGATATGGCTGAATAGTGCGTCCCATAACAAAGCTAACGGTAGGCATCATATATCCTGATACCCCCGTCTTCATATCAAAATACCTTTGGAAAGTTTTTTATTTTCGGTGTCAATCACGGTGGTCAGGTCAGGAGGGCGGCGTTTTCTCTCCTTCTCCCCCCCCGCTCCTCGTCATCAGTTGCGTATCGCCATCTGTGAATCCCACAGACAGCGTTCGGCTTCCCGCAATTGCGCAATTCAAAATCCGGCCCGGCGCATGCGCAGTGTGCTTTGCCCAACAGTGGGCAAAGCATAAAATCAGTACAGCGCATGCATGCGCTACTCTTTCCTTGCCCCGGAAGTCGTCCAAGGCAAGCAGTCATTTCCGGGCAAGGAAAGAGTAGCGCATGCGCTGTAGTGATTTTATGCGAATACAAAAAACAACAACATAACCTAACCTGCAAAAAACACAGACACTATATATATTAAGAACACAAATAGCTCAGGTAACGATTAGAGCTCCATCTACCGATGCGGCGAATTACGTCCGGCCCTAGACCACGCATATGCGCCTCTGATGCCACACCTATATGAAAAGAGTGGGAACCATAGAAATCAGAGGAGACACCCAATTCCTTTAAACCCTTCTTCAAGACCGCTATAATCTGAAAACGAGATAGGAATGTCCCCGCGCTATGACATAACAATGGTCCTGAACTGCAACTCCACACACGCCAATACTGAGTCAAACATTTGTGCGGACACATGGGAGAACCCGAAACCGTTCCCTACACCGCCCGCTTACCTCTTCCTAATTGATCCGTCTTAGACCGTCTAAACCAAAATAAAATACCGCCCGGGCACAACTCCACATCCTCCGCCATCAGGCACCCCATTCTAGTTTTGCTAGCGGCAACCAACTCACCTACCCTCATAGCACCAAAAAATGACAAAGAAAAAGCCAGTTGAAATAAAACCACTTCAAAATTAGAAGAACAAATTCTCTCCAAAACACTGCACAAACGTTCCAACAGGCCTAACGAAATCGGTCGACGCCTGTCCGCGGATCGGTTACCCTTATGTACTCCCTTTAAGGCTTGCCTAACTAGAAAATTTTTTGTAACGTCCCCAAACCCTTGCAACCGAAAAACAAAAGCTAAGCCTGCTATGAATTTATTTATCCTCAAAAAACTGACCAGGAGCTATCCGCCAATTCCCCTACCAACAATAACAAGGCATGCGTCCTACCCACATCTGAGTCCACTGCTCTCTGCTGCAACAACCAATAGCGCCAAAGCCCCCACGCCTCCTCGTAGGACGCCCATGTCCTACCCGTGACTGACTCACGAATCAATTGACCTGCTCGTCCATAAACACACGCCACAAGTGAGAAGGGCATTCCGTTCCAGATTCCTCCGCCTCTGGTGCCAGGTCCCGAAACCTCTCCCACTGAAAACGAGATAAAGAATCCGCTATAGAATTATTAACACCAGGAACATGCACTGCAGATACCCAAGCGTTCAACTCCAGACAACGCAAGACCAGCTCCTGCACCAACTTAATCACTGGAGGATACGATGCTGACAACAAATTAATTATCCCCACCACACTCATGTTATTGCAATGAAAAACGCACCTTATCTCTAAAAGACTCTCCCCAAATGAATACTGCCACAACGATAAGAAACAATTCCAACAGTGCCAAATTACTCGTCCAACCAACTCTTTTTCACTCCTCAGGCCACTTTCCAACGCTCCACCTTCCCTTACAATAAGCCCCGTAACCAACTCCTCCCGCCGCATCCATGTAAATTTCGCATTCAAAATTACTCACCACCTCCTGCTGAATTAACGACCTCCCATTGTAGTGTGTCAAAAACATTGCCACACTGCCAAATCATCCCTGTGCTCCTTCCCCAATAGAATAAAATGGTGCGGTGCTTGGACACCCGAGTCGCGTGAGCAACCTGCGACAAAAATCCTACCCATAGGCATGATTCTACACGCAAAGTTCAATCGTCCCAACAATGACTGCAATCCCTTCAGCGTCAATTTACGTAACTTCCGAACCCTATCGACCTCTTGCTGAAGAAGCAACAATTTGTCGTCAGGCAACCTGCACTCCATCCTCTCCGAATCAATCCAAATTCCAAGAAAAAATCAACGACGTAGATGGGCCCTCAGTTTTTTCCCCAGACAACGGCACACCAAAAAGACCGGCAATCCATTCCATCGCGGCTCAAGTATTTCTGCACAAAGCCTAACCTGGGGGACCAATGAATAAAAAATCGTCCAGATAATGAATCACAGATTGAACCCCAGCAACATCCCGAACCACCCACTCCAAAAACATACTGAACTTCTCAAACAATGAACACGAAATCGTGCAACCCATCGGCAAACATCTATCCAATTAAAAAAAAAACATCCCAAAAACAACCCAACAACGGAATGCTGTCCGGATGAATTGGCAGCAACTGAAAAGCAGATTCAATATCTGTCTTTGCCAACAGTGCGCACTAACCGTACTTCCGAACCCACTGCACCGCCGTATCAAACGACGTATACCCCACCAAGCATAAATCTTGAATATACCATCGTTCACCGACCGCCCCTTAGAATACGACAAATGATGAATCAATCTGAACTTGTTAGCTTCCTTTTTGGAACTACCCCCAAAGGGGAAATAATAACTCCCACCACTGGCACGGAAGATAACGGGCCCGCCATCCTGCCCAACTCCACCTCTTTTAACAATTTAGCACTAACAACGTCTGGGTGCAAAGCAGCCAACCTCAGGTTCTTAATAGAAAAAAGGTACAGTATGACTGGGAGGGGGAATTCTAAAACTTTCCGCAAAAACCCCTACTAAGAATCTCTGCCCCATCTCGGTCAGGGTACCTATTTAGAAAGGGGGCCATCCTTTGCAGCCTCACTGGCGTCTCCCCCATGACCAGTGCCCACTGCGGACTTTCCTCTCGCTTTTTTGTGAAACACTTGGAAGCCCTTGAGAACTTCCGCTACAAAAACGGCAAAATGGCAAAAAAGGGAGAATATCTCCACATATTCGTCGTGCCATATCTTTTTCCTTTACCTCTTTCTTGAGATGAGCCCCCAAAGGCCCCTCAAAGCACCCATAAAACTTCCCCTTTTGTGCGATCGTCCAGCTTAAACGACTCCCTTTTGTCCTTTTCCGTCTGGACGGAGACCGATACCACATGACATCCGCTCTTCCTCTACCTGAACCGAGCTGACAGTACCAACCGTCCACCCAACTACTACCCCTGACGCCCATGCACCCACCGGGGTATTCCTGACCGTGTTTGCTACCCCGCTCTCCAACCTCTGCAAAGCCTGCACCATGCCCCGCAAAACCTCTCGCTAATCCCCGTCCCCATTGCCCCCGGAACCGTCCGCCTGTAATATCCTCGACCCCATTACCTGACCTCCTACAACCCTCTGCCCCGCAGCCCCCGTGGGCGACAAACAGTACATAGAGTCATACTCACCGGGCTGCGAGGGTGCTGTGTCCCCGCCAGCCGGAAATCCAGAATTCAGCCGACTCAGGTCATCGTGCTGTGCGCTGCCCGCCTCCGACCGCTCGTCGCTGCTTCTTGGCTCCAGGCCCGGGCCCCCGACCTCATCATCGGGGGGACCGGTGCCACTGTAAGTTGTCGCACTGCAGACCGCCGTCTCGACCGGGACCGCACCGCTGTCCCATCCAGCCGTTCTGTCGTACCGCGCGACCTGCCAGACAGCGCGCCATCGCTGCCCCCCGCACCTCTACGGTTTGGACCTGGCAGCCTCTGGTCCTCAGGTGACTGCCAGCCCGCAGCCCTCCCTACAACGCCTGCCCTCACCGCTCCCGGTCTGTCCCTGCGCTAGATACCAGGAGTTCTTCTCGCCCGTGTGGAACCTGGGCTAACTCTGTCCCCCGAACCGTTGTTCGCGTCCCCGTCGCCGCCTAGGCCCCGCCGCGGTAACGCGCTTCCCCCACGGCGGGCCCGTGAAGCGCTTCCAGTAGGCTGCCGTGGCAGTGCGGCCTGCACTGCCTGCCTCGCGCGCCGCGCATTAGCGGCCACGCACCCGCGTCTTGGCGTGATGGATGCTCCCTCCTGAGACGTCGCCTCATGGTCGGGCCCAGCGCCGCCTGCGGCTCGCCCCGGCTGCCCAGGCCATACGTCTGGTTCACTTGCGGCCCAGTCTTCCGGTCCGGGCCTGCCGTGTCGCTCCGTTGCAGGCCGCGCGCTCACTCCAGCCTGGTCCCCGCTCTGGCTCCGCCTCCCAACGCCGGCGGACCGGCTCCTAGGATTCCTGCCAGGGCGGGCACGGCGGGCCCGCCTACCGCACCCCTCTGCAGGGTCCCCGGAGGGGCTCCACCGCCTGCGTCCGCCGCGCGCCGCCACCTCAGGGGACCTCGTCCTCCTGCCCCAGCTGCTCACCGCTTGCTCACCGCTTGCGACCCGGATTCACCGAGGAGAGAAGACAGCTGCACCTGCAACCATCCTCCCCTCCTGGAGCGCGCTGCGTCCCTGAGTCTTTCAAAAAAGGTCATCCACGGACTCCATGGCATGTGAGTACTTCTCTCTTCAAAATGTTTTCCAGAATGGCAACTTTTTCCCGCACTTTCCCTTATACTGCCCCTAAGAACGCCCTTTTTTCCGCCCCTATCTTCCCATCCAGCAATCACCCCCGCTGATTTCAAAACAGACCCCATACCCAAGAAAACCTTCCCCAGCTCCCAATGGCAGTCATGTGGGGCTTCCATATAGCCTCGGCTTACTGCAGCCCCTTCTTTATACTAATTCTACTCTATTGCAATTGATGTCACTTTGCTGGCGTATGCCACTAATTGTAGGAAATGTGAACACTCCTGGTTGGGTGTCCATCTGCTGGGTTGGCTGTAGTGGAAGAGGTGTCAGTTCCTATTGTACTATTTCTACTCTGGTGAAATTGATGCCACTTTGTTGGTGTCTGCCACTAATTTTTGGAAATATGGAGACTCCTGATTGGGTCTTCATCTGCTGAGTTGCCTGTAGTGGAAGAGATGTCGGTCCCTATTATACTAGTTCTACTCTATTGCAATTGATGCCACTTTGATGGTATCTGCCACTATTTTTTGGAAATGTGAACACTCCTGGTTGGGTCTCCATCTGCTGTGTTGGCTGTAGAGGAAGAGGTGTCAGTTCCTATTATACTATTTCCACCCTGGTGAAATTGATGCCACTTTTTTAGTGTCTGCCACTAATTTTTGGAAATATGTACACTCCTGGTTGGGTCTCCTTCATGTGTGTTGCCTGTAGCAATAGGCCTCCGAGACCGGCAGGCCCCCACTTCCTTTGAGTCAACGAAACTGATGTTTGTGCCACCTGAGTGTGGCTGAGCATCAAAACAGGTTGAGCTGTGGCATGTAGTATCAGGGCTCCCAGCACGACAGGCCTACACTGATCACTCACCCACCTCGTCAGACCCTGATACCTCTTGCATAGCTGATTGATGCTGTGCCATTCTAAAATTTGTACTGTGGGTGAATTGAGGCCACTTTCCTGGTGTCTGCCCCTAATTTGATGTGTTTTGGCAGCTTTTGTGAATGTTTGAAGGTGTTGTACATGCGTTTGTTTTTGCCTCCCATTGACTCCAATGGCATTTGAATATGTTTGGTGAATATTCGACGAGTAAATCGTTGAATATTGCAAAATCGGCGATAGTAATCCAAACCTTTCTCAGCCTCAGTCTGGGTACAGGTTGGCTATTTATCGCCGCTGCTTACTGCAGGCGATGTTAGTTATAGTTTTGGCCTAGGCCTGCCGTAGCTGACTCAATATGAGACAGATTCATGTGGCCTGTAATCACTATGATCCGATGAACAGCCCACTCCAAAAAGTGCCTCCATTCTTCAAAGGCCAACTTGATAGCTAAAAGCTCATGATTCCTACCATCGTAATTTCTCTCAGGGGGAGAGAATTTTTCCGACAAGAAGGCACAGGGCCACAGGTTAGTCAAAGTGGTGGGTCCTTGGGACAACACCACCCACACTCCCACGTCTGACGTGTCCACCTCAACAATGAATGGTTCAGACGGATCGGGCTGGACCAAAACGGGTATTTCTTTAATAAGGCAAACATCGCTCACCATCCTGGTAGCTCTTCTCTGAATTTGCTCCAGTATTTCAATTTTTTTTAAAAAATACGGTGTTGTCATGATCCACACCGGGTTTTGGTCCTGTTTTTTCCCTTTTTCCTGGTCTGGTCATGTCAGTGGTTAACCTTTCTCAGCCTCAGTCTGGGTTCAGGTTGGCTATTTATCGCGACTGCTTACTACAGGCGATGTCAGTTATAGTTTTTGCCTAGGGCTGCTGTAGCTGACTTTGATTTCTCTGATTTGTCCTGTTGTGTTTGCTGTCTGAACCCATGACTCTGTTTTCCCCTATTACAATCCTGACTCAGTGTTCCCCTTTAATGTGTTGACTCACTGGTTCTGACTTGGCTTGTATCCTGACCTGTTTCTGATTTTTAGATTATCTGCTCCTGACCGTTACTGATCCTTTGGCTTGTCCCTGACCCTGAGTTTGTTTATTCCTCTGGTACTGCGCTATAGTCTAGGATTTGACCCAGCTTGTTTGACTATTTTGTTGCCACCTGGTGGCAGCCTCGCTGCTGCACAACAGACATGCTTGATCTAGGTGCAGTCCTGTTCCACTCTATTGCCATCTCGTGGAGTCTGCGCCTACCTGCACTGCAGCAGCATGATATTATAACTGAACAGAAACAGACAGGTTTTTTTTTCTCTGCTCTGCTTTCTATGGATCCGCTCCGTACCTTGGCGGATCAAATGGCTAGTTTGACTCAAATGATGCAGGATTTGTCTGTGGAGCATAGGGCCTAGGCCATGTCTCATAACCACCTACAAAGAGAGCTTTCTGAAATGGCAAAATCTTTGCAGGGATCTTCTTCCCAGTTTCTCTCTAAGCACTCTGACACTGTTGATATCTCTTTGCACTCTCCTGAACCTTAAGCTCCCAGATACCTTCTCCGGGGAAATGGAGAAGATTAGTACATTCAGGGAGAGTTGCAAGCTATTGTTTTCTCGTCTACCCCAATCTTCTGGAGATGAGAGTCAGCGGGTGGGGATAATTATTTCCTTTGGGAGGAACCTCAATCGCGGGCTTTCTCTTTACCTGCTTCTGCCCCTGAACGTGTGTCTGTGGATAGTTTCTTTGAGGACTTAGGACTTACTTTTGACGAGCCTGACCGGGTCAGAGTGGCAGAGGACAAAATAATGAGTCTCTTTCAGGGCAAGCTCTCGGCTGAATGGTATTGCTCCGAGTTCTGTCGATGGTCCACTGAGATGTCCTGGAATGACTCTGCGCTGAGATGTCAGTTCAAGAGAGGACTGTCGGGACACCTGAAGGACCCTATGGCTCTTCATCCACCACCCAGCTCTTTGGGGGAGGCTATGACTCAGGCTCTCCGTATGGATCGGAGGTTGCAGGAGGAGGTGTTACACAGAGAGAGGTCCCGTTGTTTCCTGCTAATCCTGTTGTTTTGCTATTGTCAGAACCTATGGCGGTGGGGGCCACCAATCTCAAGGAGAAGGAGAGGAGATCGCGACCGGAAGGAAAGCTATGTTTCTACTGCGGGGATCCCGGACATTGGAGAAAGGACTGCCCCTTCTGCCCACTGACTAGCAAGGTGTCGGGAAACGTTTAAGTCTGGGTGACTGTCGAGGTCAGACTCTCAGGTACCTTTTTCCTAATTTTCTAAAGTATTGTTGGATGTGGAACTTTGTTGTGGGAGTGGCTTCACTCCCACTTCTGCTTTCGTGGCTTGCGGGTCGTCCATGAACTTTATTAACTCTAACTTGGTGATCAAGTGTAAGTTAGGGACAGTTAGGCTGGAGACTCCTATTCATATTGTTGCCATTGACAAAACACCGCTGGCTAAGGCTGGTTTCACATTAGCGTTTTTTTAGCGCTGCGCTTCGGGTGCACCCTATCGCATGCACCATGCGCCCCTATGTTTAACATGGCGATCGCATGGTGTTGCGCTTGCACGCGATCATCTGCGTTATTGTGCGCATGCGCTTTTTCCAGGTGTGCGCCTAGACGCTACATGTTGCATTTTTTGTTCCTCCCAACCTCGTTTAAAAAACGCATGCGATCGCGTGCGTAAGGAATGCGCAAAAAAAACACATTACAGTCTATGGGATCGCAGGCGTGCGCATGAATATGCGCACCCAGCGTTCTTGTACACATACGCTGTAAAAGATTAAACATGTCTAGACACTGGTTTAAACCACCCCCTACACAAAGAAACATTGTTTTGGGGTAGTATAGTTAAAAGAAGGTGTTGTTCTTTTTTAAATTTATTATGTAGTAATGTCTTCTGGGGTGTAATATAGACTGTCCCGTGGTGAACTGGCCAAAGCAGAGCGTGAAGTGAGTATTTTCCTACCCTATATTTTGGGTAAGTATTCGCTGTTGCATGTACACATGTACCAGATTAATTTTTGTTCTTTTCAGACCTCATCGGCCACGGTTACGGAGGATGAACAGCAGGAGCAGCCAAGCCAAGTGCCGGCGGGGAGACAGCCTGTAAGTATAGACTAAGGCCTCATATTCACTGGCTGGAAAAAAATCGGTCCGTTTTCTGCAGGAAAAAAACGGTACATTTGTTGTAAAAAGGCATGCGATTTTGATGCGATTTTAAATCGCACCATGCGTTTTCTGTCAGTTTTCCATCAGTTTTCCATCTGTATGCAATGCGATTTTAACATGAAGTTTTACATACAGCAGTTATCTCTATGTAAAAAGTCATGTAAAAATCACATTGTAACAAAAAAATTTTCACAAAAAGCAAATAATTATATATATAATATATATATATATACATCTAATATATATATAATATATATATAGGTCATACACTTCTACATAGTATAATAGCCGCTAATTCATCCCTGACATTACTGTAAAACCACACTGACAGCTTTAATAAAGAATAGAAACAATACATATACACACATAGAATACATATATATATATATATATGTATATATATATATATATATATGTAATTGTGACATATATATATAACATATATTTATAGTTCCTAGACTTCTACATACTGTAATAGCCGTTAATTCAATTGCCGGCTTTTGTGAAATCACAGAAGCCGACATGAAATGATACATTGTTTCCACACAGTTAACCATGTCATTTCCTGTATTTTGATATATGGTTTGAACTTACAATTACATGAGTGTATTTGTGCAAAATTACAGACATGTAGGGGTTAATTAAAGGTGTAAATTCGTTGAAAAAAAATGCGTGGGCTCCCGCTGTATTTTCTCCACCAGACAGACAAAGCCAGCGAGTGGGGGCAGATAATAATAGCCTAGGGAGGGTACATTTTTTTTGTGCCCCCCCTGGCTACTAACATCTGCCCCCAGACACCCCAGAAAGGGCAAATCTATAATTAGATTCGCCCTTTCTGCACTTTGCCATCTATTCCCATTGCCCTGTAGCGGTGGCGAATGGGTTAATAAGGCGTTAATGTCACCTTAGTATTGAAAGGTGACCTTAAGGCAGGTTAATAATTGACGAAGAAATGGCCCTGGACAATGACACCCTAATCCAGTTGGTCCAGGAGCGAGTCCTGTTGTGGGACAGCTGTGAACCGCAGCACGTGGACCTTGTGGTGACCCGGCGGCTCTGGAATGAGGTGGCCGCAGCGCTGATGGATGACTGGGACAACGCCTCTCCCCGAGTCCGCAAGGATTTTCGTAAGTATTTCAATGCTGTGTAATGCGGCAGTGACCTTGGCACTGATCACACAAGTGTGTGTGATGCTAGTGATTTTCTAGCATCACACACATTTGTGTTATCCTGGCCAACAGTGTCTTGTCTAATTTGTATTGCTGTGTGATGCCGCAGTGACAATGGCACGGATCACACAAGTGTGTGTGATGCTAGTGATTTTCTAGCATCACACACATTTGTGTTATCCTGGCCATTAGTGCATTGTCTAAATTGTATTGCTGTGAGATACCGCAGTGACCTTGGCACGGATCACACAAGTGTGTGTGATGCTAGTGATTTTCTAGCATCACACACATTTGTGTTATCCTGGCCAACAGTGCATTGTCTAATTTGTATTGCTGTGTGATGCCGCAGTGACCTTGGCACGGATCACACAAGTGTGAGTGATGCTAGTGATTTTCTAGCTTCACACACATTTGTGTTATCCTGGCCAACAGTACATTGTCTAATTTGTATTGCTGTGTGATGCCGCAGTGACCTTGGCACGGATCACACAAGTGTGTGTGATGCTAGTGATTTTCTAGCATCACACACATTTGTGTTATCCTGGCTAACAGTGCTGTGTCTAATTTTTTTTATTTCTTTTTCCCACAGTGAACAAAGTCAGAACCCGTTGGTGCTCGATGAAGGACCGCTTGAACACTGATGTTCGTCAGGAGGGTCAGGGTCGCAGTGGTGCTGCTGCAAGGACCAGAACAAAATACCGATACCATCGGGCGTTGGCGTTCCTAAGACCGGTCCTTGCCACCAGAGCGTAAGTATTTTTTTATATTGTATTGTTTTTTACTCTGTGCTTTTCTATTCCACAGGAGTTGGCGCTTTAACTATTGTAAATGCATGATAGTAATGTTTTTCTTTTCTTTCACCGCACCTGGAGCAGCACCTGCAACCTGTCCATGGATGGAGCGGTCCTTCATCGAATGACCTCGGACCCGTCCCAGCCATCCGACAGCCAGAAAGCAGCTTTCAGGTTGTCAACACAGACAGCTGGAGACCAGAAAGCTGGTATGTCAGGTGTTCCCCTGTCACAGGTCTCTGCCACTGGTTTTGCGGGCACTTCCCGCCAGCGGCAGAGAGGGCCTTGGACAGGAATCCCGTGCCCGAGTTCATTCACTTGAGTACGGTTTTTCAGAATGGCCTCAAGGCACTGTCAGACAGAGTGGAAAGCGGTTTTACCCTCATGGAACACCGCTTTCAGTCTGTCGACAGTCGCCTTGACCGTCTGGAAGCCGACCTCAACAGACCAGCGCACCATTTTTTTAACAAAATTGAACGGGCCAAGGTGGAACACCTTAGTCCAGATCTCCAGCTGACTATGATGCAGGCCTGCGACACTGCTTTCTTGCAGACTATGCAGCATAGTCAGTAGGTGCAGCAGTCAGTGATGTCATTTTCAACTGTGCCACCACTGACTCGCTTCACCTCACTACCGACTTCTGCTGCATACCACTGCACAGCCACCTGCATTCCAAGCCAAGCTGGACACCTGTACACCACCCCAAGGCCGAGTGCTGCTGGACACGCCACCGCCACTACCATGGCAAGCGCTGCTCCTGTCTGAACCACCGCCACCACCACCACGCCTGCTTGGACTACCACCCCCACCACCACTCCTTCTTGGAGCACAGCCGCCACCACTCCTCCTTCTTGGAGCACAGCCGCCACCACTCCTCCTGCTCAGAGCACCACCACCACTCCTCCTGAATGGAGCACCACCACCGCCACCGCTCCTCCTACATGGAGCACCACCACCTCCACCGCTACTCCTGCATGGACCAGCACTGCCACCGCCACCACCGAGCAGCAGCAGCAGAGGGGTGACCCCCATTCCATTTTTGTGGAAACACAGCAAAGGTCCACCAGCTCCAGGCGGTCAAGCCATCCAACGCGGTCACACATTGCCAGAAGGTCCAGGCAGGACACACCCGGACAAAGGAAACAGAAAAAATGTAAAACTTTGTCTGTCCCTCTCCTCACACTGTGTCTCACCCTGCCTCCAGTTCCATCCCTGAGCTCCCTTCGCCACTACTTTTGTCGCCCCTTCCCTAGAACCCCTTCCTCCCCTGTAAGCCGTTCCTCATCTCTCCACACCCACCACTTGCCACCATCTTCCCCCCAATGTCGTTCCCAATAAAATCTGGTTTTTTTGGGGGGGTAAAATTAATGTCAAATTCTGGTTTCCCCTAATACTGTTTGATGAATGTGTCTTTTGCCGCCTACACACACTGCGCCGTACACACACTGCGCCGTACACTTTGTGTTTTTTGCCACCACATAGCTCCATTATTGACACATGTTTCTTCTGTCAGTCCTAGAGATATGTGTAGTCAAAAACACAAATATATAACTTGTAATTCACCACCAGTCTCTTCAGTATGCTAATATTGCACAGACTGAATAGATGATTGTGTTGAGTGCAAGGCATATCCTCACCTTGCCAGGTATCATAAAGAGTGAATTGAGGATGGTGTGTTTTTACCATCATCATTTCACTCTTTATGACACAAGGCCAGGGGATTCTAGATATACCTTGTAATTAACCACATCCTCTATTTAGTGTGTGGTGAATAAACTGAAGAGATGCTGGAGAAAATACACATCATAGCTATAATACCCTGGCCTGGTATCATAACTATTTATCACACCTGGGCAGGTGAATACACATATGAGTTAACATGCAGCATCGCTTCAGTCTGCATTATCTATTGCACGCAGACTGGAGCGATCATGAAGTTTAACTCATATGTGTATTCACCTGCCCAGGTGTGATAACTTCACCATTACACCAGGCCTGGGGATTGTAGAAGTTGTATAAACTTTATCATCTCTCCAGTCTGCGTTCATACTCAAGCCACAGTGGAGATCCTACAAATAATATTTAAACTCACATGGTCAGGTGTCATAAAGAGTGAAGGATACTATTGCATCCCAAACTCACTATTTGTAACATCAGGCCAGGTAATACAAATATTAGTTGTATTATCTCCACCATCACTGCAAACTGAACACAAACTGGAGAGATGATAAAGGTCATACAACTTGTTTGTATGTAGTCACCTGGTCAGGACTCCCAGTAAAGTCATGATGCACAAATCACAGCATCCTGACTTCACTGGGACACCTGGGCAGGTGATTATTGTATTGGAGTGTATAAAAACAGAGTGCACTCGGTACAGGTATCAAAACAGGTTTTTTATTAACATACACACAAGAAAACAATGTTACACCATTTGATCTTGCCATTCCACACGTCCTACATCAGAGATAAAGTAGGATGCAAATTGGTCCCTCATTTGGCCAACTTCAACTGATGACCTGAGAGGGTGCTGAGTGAAATCAGGCAATGGGTTGGCAGCTGATTCATCTAGTTCAAAGTTAGGGTGCTCTTTAGCCATCACAAAATTGTGAAGAACCACACAGGCTTTCACCACCTCATCCACTGTTTCCAGTTTAAGATTAATGGCTGTGCCAAGAATCCGCCATCTGGAGACAAGAATACCAAAACCCACTCTACAGTTCTTCTGTCCCTGGTCAGTCTGTAATTAAAATTTTTTTCGTGTGGTCCAAGTCCCGGCTGGAGTAGGGTTTCACCAGGTTTTGGCACATTTGAAAGGCCTCATCCCCAACCATTACAAATGGCTGTAGAGGACCTTCGGTGTGGGGAAGAGGCCGTGGCATGGGGAAATTAAAATGGTTGCCATACAACCTATGGCCCATGTCCAAGTTCTTAAAAGCCTGGGAGTCTGTTGTGAACGTGTTAGAGACGATTTCGGAGCTGAGGCTCCCTCTGGTGGTTGCTGAGGGTATTGAACCTATGTTGAACAGCAAAAGTCCATCACCTGCAGTTGATGAATGGTTATCAGGGGGGGATGGCCTGGCCTGATATAAGTGAGCTGACCTCCCATGATCCTTGCCAGAGATCAATTGTTACTTCCTGGTCTTGTTTGGAATTCAGCTTGCTTTTCTGCTGTCTCCTGCTATCATTCAGATAAGTTGCTTTCTGTTTTTTTTTCTCTTGTTTGATTTTCCTGGTTTTTGCTGCCTTGCTTTTTGAGTTCAGCCGGGTCCCCTTTGGGGGCTTGTGCTGGTCTCAGTTCTCTTTTTGTATTTGTTCATTTGCTCAGTTCTTGTGATTTTTTACTGCTGGGTAGCTGCGTGTTCACACCAGAGATCTGATATATAGGCGGTCGAGACCATGTGGTCTCAGTATTTTTGGAATCAGAAGTGTTGGAGTTTTTCCTAGGGTTTTTCTGGGTTGCAGACAGTATTCTCTCCTGTGCTGTCCTATCTAGACAGTTTTGGGCCCCAGCGTTTGCTCATTCTATTTTCTGTCTGCGTTTGTGTTTTCATCTTGTCTAACAACCATTATATGTTTGGGGGCTTCCTATTCCTTTCGGGCTCTACTCCGGGGCAGTTAGCTTTTCTCTTTCCATCTTCAGGGTTAGCTAATCTCTCCGGCTGTGA
The DNA here is from genome assembly GCA_033576555.1 of Oophaga sylvatica. Classification (NCBI taxonomy): domain Eukaryota; kingdom Metazoa; phylum Chordata; class Amphibia; order Anura; family Dendrobatidae; genus Oophaga; species Oophaga sylvatica. Next base: position 215,652,326 of record JARQOD010000003.1, on the reverse strand, counting down.
CAAGGCGTCTAGGGCACCGTAGGAACGTCCCATGGCTGCTTCTAGTTGTGCGGTTAGTTTAGGGGTCTGCAACCTATTAGATTCCAACCTCTCTGGTGTTTGGCTGTCTTTGCAGTTTTTTGCTCCTGCCCTGTTCAGCTACCAATATACAAATATTCCTCAGAATCCCCAATGTCCACCACAACAAACAGACAGTCTGCATCCGCAATGGCCATGAGTACTGTAGAAAAGTACTTTTGTAGTTATAGTCCTCCGAACCACTTCTTTTGGGTTTGATTATCCGGATATGTTTTCCATATACCGCTCCCAAACAGTTGGGGAAATTGAAGACTGTCCAGAATTTTTAAGCAATATCAATCCACTTTTCCACGGTGGGCAGGGGCATAAATTCTGGACAGAGAATGTCCCACAAGCCCGGCAGGTGTCCGCAACTATTCCCGACAAGGTGGATATTCCAAGCCGGTACTGGAAGTGGAGTGAAGATAGGGTCTCGCCAGTAGCCAGGAATCTAACAAACAGAGAAAGAACAAAAATTTATATTTATGTCTAGGGTTTTTTAAAACACTAAAATAAAAAAATATTAGTACATGGCATAACAATAATTCTGCAGGATTTTGTTTACTACATGGCAGAACAATAATTCTGCATGATTTGGAATAGTACATGTCAGAAAAAAAAAATTATGCAGGCATTGGTTTCTAAATATTACGTACCATAATGTGACCAGGAGCTGTTCCTCAGGAGGAATCGCACGACGGAGCTGTGTGTCCTGTCTCCGGATGGCTTCTTGAAACCGAGCAAGCAAATCCATGAAGCTTTCTTGGGACATCCAGGTATAGTCACTAAATTTCGCCAGGTTTCCCTTAGCTCGCTGTAGAGGGTGTGGTATGCTCCTCGGCTCTCCCGGAGTTCAATAATCGGATGTATCCACAAACGTCGCTGCTGCCGTCTTCGCTGTCTCTCTCTCTCTCTCCCTTTGTTGCTGGCAAGCAAATGCAAAAGCCTGAGCCAGCGCGATGTCCAGATCCAAGTTGAAGCGAAAACTCTTCTAGCGCAGATCCATGTTGACAAATGAAAAAGCAACAAAATCTGAAGAATTCAGCTGTAAACAGGGTATATATAAAGAATTACCATGACACACGCCCACTGTTGTCCCATTGGTGGAGTCTGTTTCAAGAATTTTTCAAAGATTTTCCTCCTGTGAAATGTGACATCTAGAGAAAGCATGCACATAAAAAACGCACACGCATGCAAAATGCATGAAAACGCATACAAACGCTGTTTTGAGTGGCAGCAATACACTGTTACAACTAGGACTAATGGTGAAGCCTCCTTGGTTAGGTGCTACATCCGGTTCCACTGCCATTTGGCAGTCAACAATCTCTTCCTTTAACTCCTCATCAATAGAGAGTAACAGGGCCCAGTGTTTCATTCAAACTGCTCTCAGTCTTTTTGTTAATGTAAAGTAAAGTGTTTCCAAGCAGTTTTACAATTTGTAAGCATGGGCAACAAAAACCATACATTTGACAAATTGCTGCTTTGCTTCAACAGATAATAGTATTAAGGATGGCTGCCCATCAATTACAAATGGGCATTGTCATGATCAAAAATGCCTGAAACTTTGTGACTAACTTACATTTGAGTAAAGTAATTCACACCTCCTAAATGGCACACGTCTTAAATTTAATTATGCAAAAAATTTTAAGGAAATATACCTACTTGAGGAAGATGGTCGTCACGGCCATGAAAGTCTCTGGGCATTTCAACTATTCTTAGATGGCATTGCACACCTTTCAGGCTGAATGCAAAAACAGAATGGTGTACTTCAGTGCTGTTTGATTTGCGAGGATGCAACATTCAGGAATTCAATGTCGCATATGTTGTAGTGTGTACTATAAAGTGTTCATTGATTATTTCATGCAGCAAGGCAAACTGGTGTTTACATTGAATTTAACAGTTGGCAGCTGATGAGTGTACCCTACTGGAGCCCGAGGAATAGGCTATTAAATTTGTCAGTAGGGAGAACTGTGGCATCAACAATGTCAAACACCTGATATTTATCTTGAAAAAAAACTCCCAAGGAAATGACAAGGGAAAGCAGAGAACAGCAACTTGTACATGTTCATCATCGCCCCGTGGCTGTTGGGGACCTTCAGGGCTAATTTTACAAGCAGCAAGATGTGAAGGAGGAATACCAGGAAGAGCAGCTGTAGGTGTACAGTACAGACCAAAAGTTTGGACACACCTTCTCATTCAAAGATTCTTCTGTGTTTTCATGACTATGAAAATTGTACATTCACACTGAAGGCATCAAAACTATGAATTAACACATATGGAATTATATACTTAACAAAAAAGTGTGAAACAACTGAAAATATGTCTTATATTCTTGGTTCTTCAAAGTAGCCACTTTTTGCTTTGATTACTGAGTTGCACACTCTTGGTATTCTCTTAATGAGCTTCAAGAGGTAGTCACCGGAAATGATTTTCACTTCACAGGTGTGCCCTGTCAGGTTTAATAAGTGTGATTTATTGCCTTATAAATGGGGTTGGGACCATCAGTTGTGTTGTGAAGAAGTCTGGTGGATACACAACTGATAGTCCTACTGAATAGACTGTTAGAATGTGTATTATGGCAAGAAAAAAGCAGCTAAGTAAAGAAAACGAGTGGCCATCATTTCTAAGAAATGAAGGTCAGTCAGTCCGAAAAATTGGGAAAACTTTGAAAGTGTCCGCAAGTGCAGTTGCAAAAACCATCAAGCGCTACAAAGAAACTGGCTCACATGAGGACCGCCCCAGGAAAGGAAGACGAAGAGTCACCTCTGCTTCTGAGGATAAGTTTATCCGAGTCACCAGCCTCAGAAATCGCAGGTTAACAGCAGCTCAGATTAGAGACCAGGTCAATGCCACACAGAGTTCTAGTAACAGACACATCTCTACAACAACTGTTAAGAGGAGACTTCATGATAAAATAGCTGCTAGGAAACCACTGCTAAGGACAGGCAACAAGCAGAAGAGACTTGTTTGGGCTAAAGAACACAAGGAATAGACATTAGACCAGTGGAAATCTGTGCTTTGGTCTGATGAGTCCAAATTTGAGATCTTTGATTCCAACCACCGTGTCTTTGTGCGACGCAGAAAAGGTGAACGGATGGAATCTTCATGCCTGGTTCCCACCGTGAAGCATGGAGGAGGAAATGTGATGGTGTGGGGGTGCTTTGTTGGTTGACACTGTTGGGGATTTATTCAGAATTGAAGTCATACTGAACCAGCATGGCTACCACAGCATCTTGCAGCGGCATGCTATTCCATTCGGTTTGCGTTTAGTTGGACCATCATTTATTTTTCAACAGGACAATGACCCCAAACACACCTCCAGGCTGTGTAAGGGCTATTTGACCAAGAAGGAGAGTGATGAGGTGCTACGCCAGATGATCTGGCCTCCACAGTCACCAGACCTGAACCCAATCGAGATGGTTTGGGGTGAGCTGGACCGCAGAGTGAAGGCAAAAGGGCCAACAAGTGCTAAGCATCTCTGGGAATTCCTTCAAGACTGTTGGAAGACCATTTCCGGTGACTACCTCTTGAAGCTCATCAAGAGAATGCCAAGAGTGTGCAAAGCAGTCATCAAAGCAAAAGGTCGCTACTTTCAAAAGGTGGCTACTTTGAAGAACCTAGAATATAAGACATAATTTCAGTTGTTACTGTTCTGTTTCTCGTTTATGCCTCTGACACGATTGTGGTAACGGGTTACTTTTATTGTGTGCAAGTTCTCTCAGCCACCATTACATGAATGCTTCCTGTCTCGTGCCCTTACCAACGAGTCCCTCCTTTCTATCCTCTGAATACATCCAGGTAGTGAGACCCCTAGAGGCGGCTCAGCATATAACATATTGCTACATCCTTTGTCTTTTAACTGAAGAAATAACTAAGCTAACATAACTAACATACATGTGAACATTTCAATATTCAAAATATTGGTGACATAAACATAACTGGCAAGCATCATGCTATTAAGATACTTTAAAATACTTGGTTGTATATATAGTCCTTGAGGTGTGCTGGCTTTGTGATCATTCTGCCCGATCTAGTAACATATGATGCGTTACTGCCACTATTCGGTGGTTCTCTCGATTCGGGCGTTACCGCATCTGGTATTGCCTTTCTCCGACCGGAATCTCCACACTGAACCTGGGCCATCCCTGTAGCCTCTCTGCTTAGACTTGCTGTTTCCTCATCTTGGATATGAGGATACTGTTCATATGACCATGTATCAGATCCTTCTTGCGTTTTCCTCAGATGTCTCCGATTTCTCCTTAGTTTTCTTCCCTCCTCTGTCACAATCTCGTAGGATCTAGGTCCTAGTTTCTGGTGCACCTTTGCTTTTCTCCATTGTTTGTCATATTTGCTCGGCTGCATCCTGATGTTGTCATTTTGTCTCAGTTCTGGTAGATCTTTTGCCGACTGATTATAATAGAACGCTTGTCTATCCTGATTTTTCTTTAGTTTTGACCTAATTCCCCTCACCAGATTTGGCTTCAGAAAACCACGACTAGCTGTTGGTATGATGTGTCCTTGTCCGTTTACTCAGAAGCCTCTGTGCTGGGCTGCTGTCTAGACCTTGGGAAGGTGTGTTTCTGTGGTCCAGTATAGATAGATATACATCTGTCCCTGCCTGTTTCGCTCTCTTAATCAACTTCTTTGCTGTTTTCACCGCTGATTCCGCTTTGCCATTGCTTTGAGGATATCCAGGAGATGATGTATTGTGTTCAATTTCCCATAACTTGCTGAACTCCTTGAACTCTTCTGACCTAAATAGAGCGGCATTATCAGTAAAAACAATCTCTGGAATCCCACATCTGGCAAAATGAGCCTTGAGTTTTTTAATAACTGTTCTTGCTCTTGTATCCTTCAAATGGTCCACTTCCCAAAAGTTAGAAAAATAGTCCACAGTTACCAGGTATTCTCTTTCCTCCAATGTGAACAAATCTATTCCTATTTTTGACCATGGTCTATTTGGAACGGCATGCGGTTGCAATGGCTCTTTCGGTTGTTTATCCCCGCCGGACGCACATATCTCACATTGTGCTATGTAACTTTTTATGTGATCATTCATACCCGGCCAATAAACTGATTCTCTTGCTCGCCGCAAACATCCTTCAATGCCCAAGTGGGACGAGTGTAATTTCTGTAGTATGTCTCTTCTCAGAGTCTCCGGTATCACTGCCCTTTCTCCCTTTATGATGATTCCTTGGTGTACTGACAGTTCATCTGTATATGGAAGAATGGAGCAACTTCCTTTGGAGCATGCTGCTTATATTTTGGCCAGCCCTGCAGGATCACAGTTTTTAATATCTGTAGTGTTTTATCTTTTTCTGTGAAGGTCTGTATTTGTTTCAGTTTATCTTTAGATACTGCAAGATAATACACATATTATGTTGTCCATTTCTTGTCCTTTATCCTCTGAGCTGGGTAAGTATGCTCTGCTTAGAGTATCTGCAATCAACAAGTCTTTTCCTGGACAATATCCAATTTCATAATCATATTTTTGAAGTCGCAGAAGCATGCGCTGCAGTCTCTTTGGTGCATTTAGTAGTGTTTTTTTTGTAATGCTCTCCAACGGTTTGTAATCGGACTGTACTGTTACCTGTCGACCGTATGTGTACTGATGAAACCTTTCCATTCCAAACACCACAGCTAGTAACTCTTTTTCGATTTGGGCATATCCCTGCTCTGTCGGTGTTAGCGCTTTGCTTGCAAATGTGATTGGTTGCCGCTCTTGCATTAATGTGGCACCTAGGCCTTTTTCTGACGCATCACATTGGACTACCACCTCTAACTGTGGATCAAAATATTTTAAGGTTGCTGTGTCTGCAATGGCTGTCTTTACTGATTTGAAAGCCATCTCCTGTGCTTCTGTCCATTCCCACAACACATCTTTGTGAGTTAGCTGTCTCATTGGCTCACACATGTCTGATAGATTCTTGCAAAACTTGGACAGATAATTCACCATGCCCAAAAATCGTTGTACTCCACACACATCTGTTGGAGTAGGCATCTCTTGTATCGCCTTCACCTTTTCTGGATCCACTTTCACTCCATTTGAGGTTAAAAGAGATGTCCTATATATGGCACTTCCGTCATTTTCAGTTTCAACTTTTCAAGTTCAACTTTACCTTTTTTTCTCTACACCTATCTAAAAATCGTAGCATCCTTGTATCGTGATTCTTTATTGCAGATTGCATATCGTCACCTTCTCCCACTATTAATATATCATCTGCTATCGTCTTTACCCCTGGGAGTCCTTCCAAAGCTTGCATCAACTTCTGCTGAAATATTTCTGGAGCTGGTGTCAGTCCCATGGGCATTCTCAGCCATTTACGGCGAACAAATGGAGAAGAAAACGTCAATAAACTGGATTCTTCATCCAGTTCCACATGCCAAAATCCATTTTTTACGTCACAAACTGAAAATATTTTTGCCTTTGATAAATCTGGTAGCACATCCTCTATTGTAGGCATCGGATAGTGATTCCTTTTGAGAGCTTTGTTGAGTGGTTTGGGATCTATACAAATTCTTAGTTTTCCTGATGGTTTCTGCACTATGACCAAACTACTTATCCAGTCTGTGCTTTGATGGACGACTTCTATCATGCCTCGCTTTTCTAAATCCTGTAGTTCTTTCAATGGCTGAAGGAGTGCTACAGGCACTTTTCTTGTCGGTAATCTGGTAGGTTGTACTGTGTTATCAATTTCCAGTTTGTGTTTTCCTTCAAAACATCCATCACCCTCAAATACATCCGCATACTGTGTTTTTATAATCTGTAAATCTAGATTGCTATCTGCTTTTGGGATATCCTTCATACTCAGTTTGACTTCCACAGACATAATGTTATGGAATTGTACCTTTATTAAGTCCATTGCCTGAACTGCTTTTATACCTAGTAACGGTATGTGGTCACCACCCTGCAACATTGTAAATTGGGCTCTATAACTCTTTCTGTTGCATGGGTTACTAACCTTCAGTTTGCATGTCCCAAGAGGTTTCAGTATCGTTTTGTTGTACATCATAAGTACCTTATCAGTGGGTTCAATGGACACCTGTTCATTTAGTAGATCCTCCGGTATGACATTGCAGCTTGCTCCACAGTCCAACTGAAATCTAATGGGTTTGTCATTTAATAAAAGAGTTGCAAACAGTTGTCTTGTATCTTTAGGTTCTGGCTGTCTGACTGTATTGACATTCTCTGTTGCAGACTGTAGCTGTATCCATGTAATATCTTCTGCACTGTCACTGTCATTGTCCTGTGTCACACTGTGAATTTCTCTGTGCTTTTTAAAGGGCTTAAGTCTGCAGAGAGCTGTGAAATGATTCATCTTACCACAGGTCCTGCAGCTTTGTCCATATGCTGGACACTTCTCTTTGTCTCTCTCATGTCTTCTGCCACAGTATCTGCATTGGACTGTTCTCGCTTGGTGCTCTGCTTTTCCTCTCATGGTTTCTGCATGTACTGGCTCCTCAGTGGTGTCTGCCATCATCTTCAGGCTGTCCCTTGTTAGCTCTGCAGCTCTGCTAATTTGCATGCATTTCTCTAGGGTTAACTCCCCCTCTCTCAGCAGTCTCTCTCTTAGCTGTGGCTCTCTGATGCCGCACACTATTCTATCTCTGATAACAGAATTTCTGATATTTCCAAAGCTGCATGTTGCTGCCAGTCTTTTCAGCTCAGTCACATATGCATCTATATTCTCTCCCATCTCCTGATTTCTGGTGAAAAACTTAAATCTTTCCACTGTCTGATTCTTCTTGGGGTCACAGTGCTTATCAAATGCCTGTACAATGTCTGCCAGACTATCCGTGCCGTCCTGGATCAGGGTCTGAGCAAGTTCTCTGCCTTTTTCTCCAATCAGATAGTAGAAGAGCTTCACCTTACGCTTCTGATCATTGGTGTCTACTGTAAGATCCACATACAGAGTAAACTCCTTCCAATGTCTCCAGGTCTGCGATAGATTTGAGGACATGATGTCTAGTGTCTGAGGAGGTTTTAATGCGGTCTCCATAATGCTGTACTGTGGGCACTGTACTTACAGTTGAGCTTTGTACCACAAGCTGCCTGGATTGTATGTCCACTTGTTCTTTATAGGTTCAGCCCTGCTGCCACCATGTTCTGTTTCTCGTTTATGCCTCTGACACGATTGTGGTAACGGGTTACTTTTATTGTGCGCACGTTCTCTCAGCCACCATTACATGAATGCTTCTTGTCTCGTGCCCTTACCAACGAGTCCCTCCTTTCTATCCTCTGAATACATCCAGGTAGTGAGACCCCTAGAGGCGGCTCAGCATATAACATATTGTTACAGTTACACACTTTTTTGTTAAGTATATAATTCCACATGTGTTAATTCATAGTTTTGATGCCTTCAGTGTGAATGTACAATTTTCATAGTCATGAAAAAACAGAAAAATCTTTGAATAACAAGGTGTGTCCAAACTTTTGGTCTGTACTGTATGTGGAGGGGGACATTGAGTTCTCCTATGCACAGGGAGGGGACAATGCTGAAAGAGTGAAGTTGATGATGATGACAAGAAAGACATTGGCCATGACGACAAACTATCACAGCAGGCTGCAGGAGGTAAACCAATGGGGCTCTCAGCCATGATGGTGAAAAAAATCAATCTGTATGGCCAATTACTTTTAGGATCACAGGCATATCAGTAGCATCAAGCAAAGGAATGACTATAGGATTTCCTTCCAATTAGAGTCTCTGAAAAAAACAAATGGCGGAAGTTATCTCTTTTTGTGAAAGGAGTCAAGATTGCAGCATTACCAGGATGAGCTATGTTTCCTGCTTGGAATTTTTTTCCAGATCAAATGCCTGCCAACCACACATTTGTTTAGGAAATCACTCTCAGCTCTTGCAAAGTGATTTTGCACCTGTGCCCCAGCTAGGGCTTGAACAAGTAGCCAAGCCAGCAGATAGGGTTATAGAATATTTGAAATGATGGACTAGATGTTTTATCTGCCACAGTGCCAACCTGATGGACTTCAGTTGTATCTGGACTGTGTCTTCTATATGGCAGATACTCTGAGCCTCATCCTTATGAACTACTTGGTCAGCAGACTGGACCAATGGCAAAAATCAAATTTGCTATGGATATACTGTCATGTGCAACCTCCAGTTTACTGTCAGAAAAGGTATTCAGCACAGCAATTAGTTTTGTCACACCCATGCGGAACAGATTGTATAAAACCTAAGCGTATAAAACCTTAGATGTCACAAAATGAATCAGTCATGGATCAGTGCCGATTTTCATTCACCTATAATTGATGATACTGCTCTGCTGCAGTCAGTGTCATTGCACTTTGCTCAACCAGATATCTCTTGCCTATCCATCATATTATAGCTATACGGTGTTGCTGCTGGAACGGTTGCCAGTGCTGACCACACACAGCTGGACATCTTCTTGTCCTCCCCATCCTATTTTATATTGTGGTGCTGTAACAAGGTGGCACGGGGGTTGTAGTTATGGCCGAGTCACTTAAAGGTACAGTCCACAAACAGTAGAATCAGTCCACACCCTGGCCCCTTGCACATAAAATGTCAGCCCTCATCCCAGCCCTGGGTAACAGTGGGTTACCTCAGTCCTGCAGCTGTTCTTCACAATGGAACGACGTCTTTCAGATGAACCACGCTTCACACTGTATAGGGCCCAACAGTGGCAACTTGTGTTATAATAATAAAAGTATGGTAATAAACAAGATATGGATGGTTCCTATTGTGTCCCTAACAATGACCATGGCCATACCCACAACAGCCATGGCAGCCGAGAGAGAAGATAGTCCATATGCTGGAATCTGGATGCTTGAAGTCCCTTCGGTGGAGCACTCAAGTAGTCCTAGTGCCACCCAAAGGTCTGGTGGCAGCAGTCTTTACTCCTGAGTTCCAGGCAGCAGTCCTTACCCCTCCTGGGATCCAGGCAAGGTTCCCAGCCGCAGCTGAGCTTCTGCCCTGGGCAAAAGGTGCCCGGTAGAGTGGAGCAAAACAGGTCGATCAGATTCAAAAGTCGCTGACTTTCGCCAAAGTCGAGTTTCGTCAACCGAAACCCAACCATAGCGTGAGGTCGGCCATGTGGTCGTCGAAACGAGCACCAAAGTCGCATTTCCCAGAATGCTTGCTGGTGCCTTTTTTCAGCCATTGAGCAAGGACGTACACTGTGGGCAACGAGATGACATGAGCAGCGTCCGCCACCATCTTAGAGAAGGGCATTGCAGTGATTGGCTTGCTTTGGGGGGCGTCATAGTGTCTATAAAAGCCCTCACCGCCGACCTCCATTTTACTTCTGGTGATCTTCACAGTAGGGAGAGGTTGCTGTTTATCAATAGGGAGAGAGTTAGGGCTGTAAACATAGAAGTTCTTCTGCGCTTGTGCTGATAGCAATTGTGCTGTACAGTTAGTGTGCAGTGACAGGGGAGGATTTTCTTGTGTGCAGCAGCGGTGGTTAATAGGCTGCCTGCTAGCTGTAGTGCTGTGTGTACACTGCTGTGCAGACTGCTTTTTACACACCACTAATAATTTTATTCTTTTTTTCTGCACAGTTACCGAGCGTTCATTTTTACCCACACCGTATAGAGCTGTACGCTCCTGACACACTACCGTGTACTGGCTGGTATCACAGACAAATACATGATGACTATCTGGGTGTGACTCCGGAAATATATACGGAGATTTCAATTTTCCCCTACACTATATACACCTGGTATCTTCTGATACAGTACCATATATCTGCTGTTTGTATTACGGTCAAATCCATACTGAGAGAGCGTCTGTGTGTGACTCAGGAAATAAAAACGGAGATTTAAATTTTCCCCTACACCGTATGCAGCTGTACGCTTATCATACAGTACTGTATATCTGCTGGTATTATGGTCAAATCAATACTAAGTGAGCGTCTGTGTCTGACTCCGGAATATATACGGAGATTGAAATTTTCCCCTACACCATATACAGCTGCCGGCTTCTTATACAGTACTGTATATCTGCTGTTTGTATTACGGTCAAATTCATACTGAGAGAGCATCTGTGTGTGACTTCAAAATATATAGGGAGATATAAATTTTTCCCTACACCGTATACAGCCTGATATGCTCATACAGTACCGTATAGCTGCTGGTATTTTTGGTACATTTATCCAAACATGAGGAAGTATGGTGGAAAAGGGGTGGGCCCGCTGGTACTGATGGTTGTGGTGGTGCATCTGCTGTAGTGCCAAAAGCACAATAGCACCTAAGGCAGGAGGTATTGAGCCTGAGTGTTTATGTTTCGGTAGCTGAGGAGGACAGGAACAACAGCAGGGCAGCCGAACACCTGAGATGTTGGTAACGATGGGTTGCAGATTCCTAAACTGACGACACAACTAGAGTAGGGGGCCTTCCAGAAAAAGGGCATTCATTTCCCCTTGCTTTGGGGGGCCGATTTTGCCCTATAAAAGGGGCCCCTTCCCCCCCAACTCCATTTTACCCGGTGACCAGAAAAAAGGGGTTGTTTTTTTAAATTGAAGAGGAGGGTAGGGAAATGAAAGTTTTCCCGTTTGGGGCCCTTTGGGGGGAAGAAGGGTCCCGTAAAATTGGGTTCGGAAAGGGGGGGAAAGGTGCAGCAGGACAAATCGGTGGGAAATTGGGGGCCCTGCTGTAAAAATTTATAAAAAAAAAAGGATTTCCAAACCTTTCCAAAATCCGCGAAGCGGGGTGCCCCGGGTTTTCCCTGTGGAAGACCTTGGGGCCCTTTTTTTAACCAAAAACCAATAATAAATTTTTAAATTCCTTTTTTTTGGGCCAACATTTAAAACCGGGGTTCATTTTAAAAAAAACACCGTCATTGAAGCGGGGACGCCCTCCCAACACCTGCCGGTTTTACGCCTTACAATGAATTTTTCCCTGGGTTGGGCCTTCCGGGAAAAATTAAACCGGAAGATTTCAATTTTTCCCCACACAATATCAACCTTTTAAAATTTTTCCTGAAAAACTTTTTAAAAAACCCCTATAACCCTTCTGGGAATTAGGGCAAATCCTACAGAGAGCTTGTTTCCGGGAAAAAAAAAGGTTTTTTCCCAATTTTTCCCCTAAAAATTTTGGTTGCCCCTTTTATCTATTTTTGTAACCTTTTTAAAAGGGCAAAAAATTTAGGTGAGGCGCCCTTCACTCCGGGAAAATTACGAAAAGGTTTAAATTCCCTTTTAACCTAAATTTCCCTTTCTTTAACCCCCCTTATTTCTTTTGGGTTTTCCCGGGAATTTTTTAACGAGGAGGCCTCTTTGGACCGGAAACAAATGGGGGAGGGGGTTTAAAAAATTTTTCCCCCTTTAAACCTTAATAAAAGGTTTTTGCCCTACAGAACGGTTTTTTTTTTTGGGGATTTTTTAAAATTTCCCCCAAAACTGGGGAATTTTAAAACCACCTTGGGCCCCTTGGTTGTTTTAAAAATTTTTCTTTAAAGGGGCCAACCCCCTTAGCCCAAAAAGGCAGGGGGTATTTGGGCCCCGGGATGTTTTTTTTCCGGGGGCTGGGGGAAGGGGGAAAAAAACCCCGCCAAACAACTGGAGATTTTTTGGGGGTTTGCGGAATTCTAAAACTGACGGCAAACCCTAATTTTTTGGAGTTTGGAACTTCCCCAAAACTTAAAATTCCCAAATTTTTTCCCCAAAAGGTTAAAGGGGGAATAAATAAAACCTAAAGGAAAAAGGGAAACTAATCCTGCCCCAAAACCCCCCAAAAAAAGGAAAGCCCCAAACTTTGGGGCCCGGTTTGACAAGTTTGAATTTTAAAAACCTTTACGGAAATTACTGGCCCGGGGGGCAAAACTAAACAAAAGGGTTTTAGGATTGGGTATTTTTTTTTCAAAAAAACCTAAAACATTATCCCAAATTGAAAACCCTTTAAAAAAGGGAAAAATCCCCCCCCAAATTTTGTTTTACAAAAATAAGGGATAAAAGGATTTCCCAACTAAACCCCAAAATTTCTCAGTTGAAAAAAACCAAAGGCCCCCAGGTTTGAAAAACCCGGGAAAAACAAAAGAAAATAACGTTGGGCGCCCCCGAAAATTGGGGGTCCCTTTCCAAGGGGGGGGGGGGGCCCCCCCGGGAAGGGGCCCCATGGCCTTGGCCTTTTCCCACCCAAAAGGGGGCGTAAAAAATTCAAAAGGGGAAAAGGGCAAAAAAAATTTTTCCTTCCCTAAAAGCCATATTTTGGCAAGTCCTTGTAATTTAAATAACCAAAACCCAAAATTTTAAAAGACAAGGAACTTTTGGGTTTTCACCGGCCCCATCAGGGGGGGGAACCCTTCCCCTTTAAATATCCGACCCATTTAAACCCAAATTGTCCCCCAAAAATTAGGGTTAAAGGGTACTTCTTAACCCCGGGGGCCCTTTACTGTCAAAAACCCAATTTGAAAATTAACAATGGTTCTTTGTCGGGCCCCCAAAGGGGTGGGGAAATTTTTTTCCCTTTTTGGGGAAATGGTTTAAAGTTTTTTGGTTTTTTTGCCAATTCAGGGAAAAGGTTTTTTTTTTAACTTTGCCGAAAATTTAATTTTAGCCCCCTTTTTCTGAAAGTTTCAAAAAAAATTTTCAACTTTTTTTGATTGGTAAGTAAAACCTCCTTTCAGGGAAACCCCAACCCCAATTTTTTTTCCTTTTTTTTCCCCCCCCCAAACAAAATTTTGGAAAGGTTTCCGGAAGGCTCCCCCCAAATTTTCCCCCGGGAATTTTTTAATTTACCATATAATTTTTCTTTTGAATTTTAATTTCCACCCCAATGTTAAAACCGGGTCCCACTGTTTTCCCAAAACCAAATCTTTTGTTTCCCCCTGTGGAACCCTTCCCGGGGCCCCAGGCTTTCCCTTTTTGGGGGTATGGGCCTTTTTTTGGGCCCCCCCTGTAAAACCAGGGGCCCCTTCCCGCCTTCAACCCACCCTTAAAAACGGTGACACAAAGAGGGAATTTCCCCAGATAAAATTGAAGGGGATAGGTTACCATTTTGAAACCGGGTTTTGCCCTTGGGGGAAAGGGTGGGACCAATAGTAGAAGACGGGGAGGTTCCCACCTGCTTTCCCCAAGAATGGGCGGGCACCCGGGAGGCCCTTTAGCCTTGGCCCCAAAAACGTTTTTAAAAATTTAAAAAAAAAAAAAAGGGAGTTCCCCAAAAACCCGGCGGGGGGCCAAAGGAAGAGGTTTCAAATTACCACGGGCGTGAAGCCTTTTTGGAAAAATTTTCCCCATATTAAAAGATCATTTTTGGTGATTTTTTTTTACAAAACCCTTTGTTGAGGGAACGGGTTTTGGGGGTAAAGGGGCGGAAGGACCCTTTTAACCGGGGGAAAAAAAACCTTGGAATTTAAATAAAAGTTCATCCCCTTTAAACTTTTTTAAAACCCCATTCCCTTGCCCCCCTTTAAGGTTTACAAAACCTCCCCCTTTTGCCCAAAAATTTTCCCAAAATAATTCCAAAAAAATTTTATGATTTTTTGGGAAATTTCGGGTTGGTTTTTTTTTGGTGTTGTCCCACACTATGACCTACCCCAGTCAGCACTTCTTTTAAGGAAAGCCATCCCTGCCCCCCAACCTGCATTTAAAAAAGGACTGAAGTGCCCAAATGAAATAAAACAATCATTTAAGTGAAAGGTGAACCTCCAAAAAGATGAAATGGCTCAGTGGGCATGGCCCCGGGGCCCTTTTTAATTGCCCCATCATTTCCGACGGGGTAAAATGGGGTGGTTGCAGGGTCCACGGGGGACAAAGCGAGGGGAAACAAGTGTTTCCCTAGCCCATGGAATAGGCAACATTTTGGCTGTGGGGGTTGACCCTCCCTCCCTCCTCCTCCCAAAGCAAAAGTTTCGCCCGACAAAAGTGCAGCGCACGAGCCCCCATCCGCAGCTCCCAGCGATGCCCCACGAGGGGCCCCACTATCAAACAGCTAGTGGGGGGGTCAGCGGCTTTTTTAAAAAGATGGTGTTTTTGGGGGCGCCCAACAGACCCCCCGCGGGGTTTACGGGGGCCGACTATTTGCAGCGAGAAACTGAGTCATGGCTGGGCAGCCCTACATTTTGACCGGGCAAGGTAGTCAGTGAAAAAGGGCCGAAATTTTTGGGGCGGCCATAGCCCTGGCAAAATCGGGACAATCCCTTTTGCCGGCTCACAACCTTGAACCGGGTTTGGGTGCAGGGGTTTCATAAATAATTATCCGGATTTCCCCAACCCTGCCCCATAAGGTGCAAACTTTTCTCACACATCCGTCTCTCGTTTCGTAGACTCCATTTGTATGCGAGGCTGCGGGCGATCACCCCCACCTCCCCAAGAAACCCCCCTTAATCATAGACGTTAAAACAAGGTGGAATCCCCCATTCACTTGGGTTTTGAAAAGGCTTTTGCGAACAGGGGCAGACGGGAAAAGGTTTTTTTGGGAGGTAAAAAGGGGCAGGCATTTTGGGGAAAGACATGGATTTTTGCCCCGGTGTGCAGTGGTAAAAGCTGAAAGACCTTCTGAAAAAGTCCTTCATGTTTTGGGGGAATCAAAAGGCTGGAAAGGGCGCAGACATGCCATCATAAGCATGAGCATCTCACTAATGATCTGCTCTTTTCCAAATTTTGACGCACATTAAGGATCAGGGCGCTCCCAGCGGCGGGGGGAGTAGGGGGGAAACCCTTTGATGACAGTCAGGCATTGCCCTGCCCCAGGGAACTGTCCTGGGCCCAAAGGTGGGGGAAATAAGGGGAAAAAAAGAGGATGAGGGGGATGTTTTATTTTGGGAGGAGGGATGTTTCTTCGGGGGAAAGAAAAAAAATGTTGGCTTCCCCAAGGGTCAGGTACGGGGTTTTTTGGGGAAACTTTTAAAACCTGGAACTTTTGGGCCCACATGGGGGGTTTAAAGTTTTGGGGAAATTCTAAAAAGGGACCCCCACTTTGGGCCAAAATGATAAAGTATAAAGACTACTGGTTGGCCAGCATCCTCGATCCACGTTATAAAGGAAAATTTACAGAACATCTTGCCACGGGAAAACCTAGAGCAAATTTTGCCCAAACAACAGCCACTCGGGGAAAACCCCGTTTTTTAAAAGGGGCCTTTCCCCAACAACAGAAGAGGGTGCAGGTTCAAACCAGGGCCGTTTTGGCCAAAGGGAAGAGGGGGTTCATTTTTGGCCACACAGCCAAAGTGGCGTTGGAGACGGGGGTTTTCGGGCCCAATTTTTGTGAACTTTTTTCTCGAGTACCGCTCACACGACGGGTAAACTGATCGATTGCAAAAACGGGTAACACCATTGTCAACTAGTTTCAAAATTACCTTTTCCCCCCCTTTATCGATGTTCCCCCTTCACTTTTCTTTCCCCCTTTGATTTCTTGGGCCTGAAAACGGGCCAAATGGCTAAATTTGGCACAAAAAGCCTTCAGGAGTTTCGCTTGCCCTGCTGGTGGTGTGCCCAAGGAAAGAGTCTTCAGTGGGGCCTACACGTCCGGGCCTACACCTCAACATATGCCAGTTTTTCCACCTCCCTAACGGGGCCCTTTTCCCCCCCCGGGGCCTGGCGTAGCCCCGGGCGCACCCAAATGGGGTTTCCTTTAATACCCTGGAGCTTTAAAAATTTGGGGCCCCATCATACACTGGGGGTTCATATAGGGTGCCCTTTAACACGGGACCCTCTTAGGGGGCCCTTTTAATAAAAGGGAGCATTGTATAGGGGGAAACCATTATTTTGGAGCTTTTATTTGGAGTCATCAAAAAAGGAGCATCATGTAGGGGGCCCATCATATATAGAGCATCATAGGGGGTTTTCTTATTTTTTGGGGAAACATATGGGGCCCCTTTATATATGGGCATATAGGGAGACATATGGGGCCTATTCTAAAGGGGAGAAATTATATGGGCTCTTTTTTTCTTTTATGGGCACTTTGTGGTGGCCATAATACGTATGGAGGACTATACTGTCCGTTTTTGACTTTTTTAAAGAATTTTCAATACACCAGTTCCAAAAAATTATGAAAATTGATTTTCCCTCTGATTTTCCTAAGGGGTTGGGTTTCCCAAAAAATGACAGTCTAAAAAAAGTCATCCCCCTTAGAGTATACATCGAATTTTTTTTAAGAAACTCCCCAAATGATAACATAAAATTCCAAAAAGGGAAAAAAAACTAAAAATTTGCACTTTTCCCCAAATTTTTAGGAAGGGTAAAAAATTTTTTTCTGAACTTTTGGGGATATTTTTTTAAAGAATTTAAAAATGTCATTTAGGGAAATTTTGGGCAGCATTAGGGGCCCACATTCAGTGAACAAAAAAGCTACTTAACTCCAAAAAACATCCTAACGGCCAAGTTACATTTTAAACATAGAAACCCTTTTTTTGATTTTCACCTTGCAATTCTTGAAACCCCATTAAATTTGGTGAGTAGGTTGAGCGAAAATTTCGGTTACCCCAAAAGTATCGGGAATCGGAATGGTATGGGCCAAAAAATTACCAAAAAAATATCGGCATACCCAAAAGATCCCGGAAGCCCCCCTTGTAAGTCTAGGGGAAAAAAATTTCGTAACTAAAAAAAACCTCTTTTTTCCCTTTTAAAAAAAAACAAAAAAAAAAATTTTTTTTTTTAAAAACCTTTTTAAAAAAATTTTAAAAATTTTTAAAAATTTTTTCCCCCTTTTTAAAAAAAATTTTTTTAAGGGGGGTTTTTTTAAAAAAAAACCCCCAAAAAATTTTTTGGGAAAATTTTTTTTTTCTTTTTTTTTTTTTTTAAAAAAAAAAAAAAAAAAAAACCCCCCGGGGGTTTTTTTTTTTTAAATTTTTAAAAAAAAAAATTTTTTTAAAAAAAAATTTTTTCCCCCGGGGGGAAATTTTTTTATTTTTTTCCCCCAAAGGTTTTTTTTCCCCCCCCCTTTTTTAAAAAAAAAAGGAACCGGGGGTTTTTTTTTTTTTTCCCCCCCCCGGGGGGGGGCCCCCCCCCCCCTTTTCCCCCCTCTCTCTCTCTTCTTCCCCCCTCTCCCAAAAACCCCCCTCTCTTTTTTTTTTTAAAAAAAAAAAAATTTTCCCGGGGGGGGGGGGGGGGCCCAAAAAAAAATTTTTTTTTTTTTTTAAAGGGGTTTCCTTTTTTTGGGGGGGGTTTTTTTTTAAAAAAAAAGGGGGGGTTCCCAAATTTTTTTTTTCCCAAAAAAAAAAAAAAAAGAAATTTCCCCCCAATTTTTTTTTTTTGGGTTTTCAAAAAAAAAAAAAAAAATTTTTGGAAAAAAAAAAAAAAAAATTTTTTTATTTTATGTGTCACAAATTAAAAAAATTTTTTTTAAAAGGGGGGTTTTTTAAAAAAAAAGGGGGGCCCCCCCCCTTTTTTCCCCAAAAAGACAAAAAAAGGGGGGGGGGGGAATTAAACCCCGAGAGGGACCATTTTTTTTTCCCCCCCCCCTTTTAAAACCCCCCCAAAAACCCCCCCCCCAAAAAAAAAAAATTTTTTTCCCTTTTTTTGGGGGGGCCCCCCCCCCCCCCGGGGGGGGAAAAAAAATTTTTTTTGTTGAAAAAAACCCCAAAAAAAAAAAATTTTAAAGGCAATTTTAAAAAAAATTTTTTAAAAAAAAAAAAAACCCCAAAAAAAAAAAATTAAAAAAAATTTTTTTTTCCCAATTTTTTTCCCTTTTTTTTTTCCAAAAAAATTTTTTTAAAAAAAAAAAAAAAAATTCCCAAAAGGGCCCCGGGGCCCCGGGGTTTTTAAAAAAAAAGGGGGCCCCCCAAAACCCCCCCCAAAAAACCCCCTTTGGGGCCCCGGGGGGGTTTTAAAAAAAATTTTCCCTTTTTTTTCCCCAAAACCCCCGGGGGGGAAAAAAACCCCCAAAAAAGGGGTTTTTAAAAAAATTTTGGGGTTTTTTTTGGGGGCCCCCTTTTGGGCCCCCCGGGGGGGTTTTTTTTTCCCTTTTAAAAAATTTTAAAATTTTAAAAAGGGTTGGGGGGGGGGGAAAAAAAAAAAAAAAAAAAAAAAAACCCCCGGGGGGGTTTTTTTTTTTTTTCCCCAAAAAAAGGGCCCGCCCCTTTTAAAAATTTTTAAAAAAAAGGGGGGAAAAAAAAAAAAAACCCCCCGGCCCCCATTTCCCTTTAAAAAAAAAAAAGGGTTTTTCCCCCCTTTTAAAAAAAAAAAGGGGGGAAAAAAGGGGAAAACCCCCTTTTGGGGTTTTTTTAAAAAAAAAAAAGGGGGGTTTTAAAAAGGGGAAAAAAAATTTTTTTTGGGGGAAAAAAAAAAAAAAAAAAATTTTTTAAAAAAAAAAAACCCCCCCTTTTTTTTTTAAATTTTTTTCCCCCCCCCCAAAAAGGAAAAAAAAAAAAAAAAACCCAAAAAAAACCCCCCCAAACCCCAAAAAACCCCCCCTTTTTTGGTTTTTAAAAACCCCGGCCCCCCCGGGGTTTTTTCCCCCCGGGGTTCCCCCCCTTTTTGGGGGCCCCCAAACCGGTTTCCCCCAAAAGGGGGGCCGGGGGGGGGGCCCAAAGGGGGGGTTTTTTGGGGCCCCCCGGGGGGGGGCCCCCCCCGGGGGGGCCCCCCAAAATTTTTCCCCCCGGGGAAGGGGGGAAAAAAAAATTTTCGGGGGTTTTTTAAAAGGGGTTTTTTTTTTCGGAAAAAAAAATTTTAAAAAAAGGGGGGGGGGGGAAAAAAAAAACCCCCCAAAAAGGGGGGGTTTTTTTTCCCCCCCCCCCAAAAAAAAATTTGGTTTAAAAAATTTAAAATTTTTAAAGGGAAAAAAAGGGGGAAAACCCCGGGTTTTTCCCCCCAAAAAAAATTTTCCAAAAAAAAAAAAAGAATTAAAAGGGGATTTTTAAAAAAATTAAAAAATCAAAAATTTTTTTGGGGGGTTTTTCCCTTTTAAATTTAAAAAAAAACCCCCCCCCCTTTTTTTTTTTTCCACCCCCCTTTTTTAAAATTTTTTTTTTCCCCCCCGTTTTCCCCCCCCCCCCCCCCTTTTTTCCCCCCTTTTTCCCCCCCAAAAAAAAAAACCCCCTTTCTAAAAATTTTTTTTAACCCTTTTTTTTTTTCCCCCCATGGGTTTTCCCACCAAAATTTTGGGGGGGGGGGGTTTTTTTAAAAAAAAGGGCCCCCCAAATTTTTAAAAACCCCCGGGCCCCGGGGGGGAAAAAACCCACCCCCCCAAAAATTTTTCCCCCGGGGTTTAAAGGTTTTTTTTAAAATTTTTTTGGGCCCCCCATTTGGGGGGTTTAAAAAAAGGAAAAAAAAAAAAGGTTAAAAAAAAAATTTTTCCCCCCCAAAAATTTTTTTTTAAAAGCCCTTTTTTTAAAAAAAAAACCCCCCAAAAAAAAAAATTTTTTTTTTTGTTTCCCCCCCCCCAAAGGGGGTTTTAAAAAAAATTTTAAATTTTTGGAAAAAATTTTTCCCCCAAAAAAGGGGGAATTTCCCAAAAAAAAAAAAAACCCTAGGGCCCCCCCCCCAAAAATTTTTCCCGGGGGAAAAAAAAGAAAAAGGGGGTTTTTTAAAAAAAATTTTTAAAATTTTTTCCGGGGGTTTTAAAAAAGGGAAATTTTTTGGGGGCCCGGGTTTTTCCCCCCGGGGCCCCCCAAAAAAAAGAAACCCCCAAAAACCCCCCCTTTTAAAATTTTCCCCCTTTTTTTTTAAAAAAAAAAAGGGGGGAAAAAAAATTTTTTTTTTAAAGGGCCCCTTTTTGGGGGGGGCCCCCCCTAAAATTTTTTCCCCCTTAATTTTTTGGGGGGGGGGAAAAAAAAACCACCCCCTAGGGGAAAAAAATTTTTTAAAAAGGGCCGGGAAAAAAAAACCCCGGGAAAAACCCCCCCAAAACCCCCCAAAAAAAAAAAAATTTTTTTTTTTTTAAGGCCCCCCCCTTTTGTTTTTTAAAACCTGGAATTTTTTAACAAAATTTAAAATTTCAAAAAAAATTTTTTAAAAAAAAAAATTTTAAAAAAAAAACCCCAAAACCCCGGGGGGGGAAAAAAATTGAAAAAAGGGGGGGGGCCCCCCCAAAAAAAAAAAAGGGAAACCACCCCTTTTAAAAAGGGGGGTTTTTTTTTTCCCCCCTTTTTTTTCCCCCCCCTTTTTTTTCCCCTTTTCCCCCTTTTTTTTTTTTAATTTTTTTGGGGTTTTTTTTTTTTTTCCCTTTTTTTTTTTTAAAAATTTTTTTCCCCCCCTTTTTTTTTTAAATTTTTTTTTAAAAAAAATTTTTTCCCCTTTTTTTTTTTTTTTTTTTTAAAAATTTTTTTCCCCTTTTTTTTTAAATTTTAAATTTTTTTTTTTTTTTTTTTGGGGGGGGGGGGTTTTTTTGGGGTTTTTTTTTTGGGTTAAAGTTTTGGAAAAGGGGGGGAAAAAAAAGGGAAAAAAAATTTGGGTTTTTAAAACCATTAAAGGGGGGGCCCCCCCCATTTTTTAAAAAAAAAAAGGGGGAAAAAAAAAAAAAATTTTTTTTAAAAATTTTTTTTAAAAAAATTTTTTTTTAAAAATTTTTTTAAAAAAAACCCTTTTTAAATTTTTTCCCTTTTTTTTTTAAAATTTGGGGCCGGGGGTTTAAAAAATTAATTTTTTTAAAAAAAAAATTAAAAGGGGGGTTTTTTTTTTTTTTAATTTTTTTAGTTTTTTTTTTGTTTTTTGGAAAAAAAAAATTTTAAAATTTTTTCTGGTTTCCCCCCTTTTTTTTTTTGGGTTTTTGGGGGGCCCGTGGGGAATTTTTAAAAAAAACCCCCCAAAGAATGGGAAAAAACCCCAGGGCCCTTTTTTTTGGGAAAACCCTTTTTTTTTTTAAAAAAAGGCCCCCTTTTTTCCCCCGGGGGTTTTGGGTTTTAAAAGGGGGGTTTTTTCCCCCGGGAAAAACCGGGAAAAACCCCCCCCCAAAAAAAGGGGGGGGGCCCCCCCTTTCCCCCGGCCCCCGGGGGGGGGTTTTAAGGGGTTAAAATTTTTTTTCCCCCAAAAAAAAAAAACCCCAAAAACAAAAACCCCCCCCCGGGGTTTTTTTAAAAAAAAAAACCCCCCCGGGAAAAAATAAAAAAAATTTTTTTTTTAAAAAAAATTTTTTTGGGGAATTTTTTAAAAAAAAAAAAAAAAAAAATTTTTTTTCCAAAAATTTTTTTTTCCCCCCCCCCAAACCTTTTTCTTTTTATATATATCCATAGATATACAGTACAGACCAAAAGTTGGACACACCTCATTCCAAATCTTTTTCTGTATTTTCATGGCTATGAAAATTGAAAGAATCACACTGAAGGCATCAAAACTATGAATTAACACATGTGGAATTATACATTACACTTTACAAAAAAGTGTGAAACAACTGAAGATATGTCTTATATTCTAGGTTCTTCAAAGTAGCCACCTTTGCTTTGATTACTGCTTTGCACGCAGAAAAGGTGAACGGATGGATTCTACATGCCTGGTTCCCACCGTGAAGCATGGAGGAGGAGGTGTGATGGTGTTGGGGTGCTTTGCTGGTGACACTGTTGGGGATTTATTCAAAATTGAAGGCATACTGAACCAGAATGGCTACTACACCATCTTGCAGCAGCATGCTATTCCATCCGTTTTGCGTTTAGTTGGACCATCATTTATTTTTCAACAGGACAATGACCCCAAACTCACCTCCAGGCTGTGTAAGGGCTATTTGACCAAGAAGGAGAGTGATGGGGTGCTACGGCAGATGACCTGGCCTCCACAGTCACCAGACCTGAACCCAATCGAGATGATTTGGGGTGAGCTGGACCGCAGAGTGAAGGCAAAAGGGCCAACAAGTGCTAAGCATCTCTAGGACCACTCAACGCTTCAGTTTTGAATAAATCCCCAATAGTGTCACCAGCAAAGCACCCCCACACCATCACAACACCTCTATGCTTCACGGTGGGAACTAGGCATGTAGAGTCCAGCCGTTCACCTTTTCTGCGTGCAAACCAGTAATCAAAGCAAAAGGTGGCTACATTGAAGAACCTAGAATATAAGACATATTTTCAGTTGTTTCACACTTTTTTGTAAAGTGTAATGTATAATTCTACATATGTTAGGCTACTTTCACACTTGCGTTTTTTTGCGCTGCGCATCGAGCGCACATCAAACGCATGAAAAAAACGCGTGCAAACGCGTGTAATCGCTGCGATATTTTGCCAACGAATAGTGCGCATTGTTTTTGAAAAGCGCAGCGATTGTAAGCGATTCTATGCGATTTAAAGCGTTTTTGTCTGCGTTTGCGTTTTTTCTGTGCAAAACACATGATGAAAATCCTTGAAAAATTCTTTCAACAGAACCCACCAATGGGACACCAGTGGGCGTGTCTTATTGAAAATATAAATAGAGCCTGTTCACAGCCATTCTTCACATTTGCTTGCATTTGCCTTGGTGAACATGGATCAGCTTATGCAGACTTTCTTCTCCAACCTTGATGTGGACATGGATATGGCTCGGGCTTATGCCTTTGCTTGCCATGAACAAAGGAAGAGAGATAGACAGTGGAGACGGCAGCGTCGTCGTTTGTGGGTACATCCCATTGTAGAACTCCGGGAGAGCCGTGGAGCGTACCACACCCTCTACAGTGAGCTGCAGTCAAACCCGGAGAAATTTAACGACTACACCCGGATGTCACAACAATCCTTCATGGATTTACTTGCTCGGGTACAACAATTAATAAGGAGACAGGACACACAGCTCCGTCGGGCGATTCCTCCAGAGGAAAGACTCCTGGTGACTTTACGGTACGTATTATTGAGAAACCAATGCCTGCATAATTGTATTACCATATATACCATGTATGCCTTGTACTATTCCAAAGATGACATCATTCTTGTTCTGCCAGCTAGTAAACAAAGACCTGCAGAATTATTTTTATTTCATTTTTTGGATTATTAATGTTTTACAAAAACATATACAATAATATTTTTTTTGTTCTTTCTCTAGATTCCTTGCTACTGGAGAGAGCCTGTCTTCACTCCACTTCCAGTACAGGATTGGTATCTCCACGTTGTCAGAAATTGTTCTGGACACCTGCCGGGCATTGTGGACTGTTCTCTGTCCGGAATTTATGCCCCTGCCCACCACAGAAAAGTGGCTACAAATTGCTGACAAATTCTGGACAACCTGCAATTTCCCCAACTGTTTGGGAGCAGTTGATGGGAAACACATACGGATTATCAAACCCAAAAGAACAGGCTCGGAGTACTACAATTACAAGAAGTACTATTCTACAGTTCTTATGGCCATTGCGGATGCAGACTGTATGTTTGTTGCGGTGGACATTGGTGCATTTGGCCGTGGGAATGACTCACAGGCGTTTAAGAACTCGGACATGGGACGGAGGTTGTATGAAAACCAGTTTAATTTCCCCATGCCACGGCCTCTTCCCCACACCGAAACTCCACCATTGTCATTTGTAATGGTTGGGGATGAGGCATTCCAGATGAGCCAACACCTGCTTAAACCCTACTCCAGCCGGGACTTGGACCACAACAAAAGAATTTTCAATTACAGGCTGACCAGGGCAAGGAGAACTGTAGAGTGTGCCTTCGGTATACTGGTTTCCAGATGGCGCATTCTGGGCACAGCCATTCATCTGAAACTGGAAACAGTGGATGAAGTGGTGAAGGCCTGTGTGGTGCTACATAACTTTGTGATGTCTAAAGAGCACCCAAACTTTGAACTTGATGATGCAGCTCCTAACCCATTGCCTGACTTCACTCAGCACCCTCTCAGGTCTTCTGTTGAAGTCAGCCAAATGAGAGACCAATTTGCGGCCTACTTCATGTCAGATGTAGGACGGGTGGATTGGCAAGATGAAATGGTGTAAAATAATGTTCTTGTCTGTATGTTAATAAATTTTTTTTTTTTAATGTAAATAAAATAACTCTGTTTATACCTGTACCACGTGCAGTCTGTTTTTAATTTTAAAAAAAATTATGAAATGGCCAGGTTTACCAGTGAATTCATGATGCATATTTTTGGGTGCATCATCAAATCATTTGTAATCCTGACTATGTAGTTAAATATACATGCACACAAGTTGTATGACCTTTATTATTTATCCACTTTTGCTTCCATTTTCAGTGACGGTGGAGATAACACAACAATTATTTGTGGCACTGTGAATTGATTTGTATTGCAGAGATAAAAATTAGACATCTTGTTCTATACCAATGCCTGGTGGCATGCTGAAGTGGTGATGCCCCAAATAACGCATGTATCAGGCCTGGGCAGGTGAGTACACGAGTTATAAACAGCAGCATCGCTACAGTATGCTTCAAATTAATGCAGACTGAAGCAACGCTGCTGGTTAAAACTCATGTCTGTTCACCTGCCCAGGGGTGATAGTAATGATCGAAGGTCAGGGTATTGTACATATATAGTGTATTTTCACCATCATTTCCTCTGTTTCTTCAACACACACTGAATAGAGGATGTGCTCAATTACAAGCTATATGTAGAATCCCTGGCCTTCTATCACCAAGTGAAATAATGTAAAAAACACACCACACTCAATTCAGTTTTTAGTATATATGGCAAGGTTAAATAGATATGCCTTGCACGGAACCCCATCCTCTATTCAGTCTGTTCAATATTAGCAGACTGACAGAGTGGTTGTGAAGAAAAAAGGAATATATTTGTGTTTTGGAGTAAACATATCTCCATGAAGTACACAAACTTGTGTCATTCGTGGAGTTATGTGTACTCAAAAACGCAAAGTGTACGGCGCAGTGTGTGTACGGCCAAGTGTGTAGGCGGCAAAATAAACACAAAGCAAACCAAAATTACTAAAAGAAGATTGGCACATTTATTTTCTACAACCGTAAAACAACATTTGAATTACCAATTTTATTTTTGGCTGACATTTCTACATATCACATTAAATAATTTTTTGGTTTACTCATAAAAATGAAAAATAGTCACACAAAGGTTTTGGATATCAGATTATTAAAATTTGGGTCAAACATGACCATGGTATCATCACTGCCACAGAAATTGTATAGAAATGTGAGAAATTTTTATTGCTAATGACGTTTTGGTGGTGATTTTGAGACTCTGGGGGTGTGCAGAGATGAAGACCGGCTGGAAAGCGATGAAGGGGTTTGAGGGAAGGGGAAACAAAAGTAGTAGGTGAAGGAAGCTGAGACATCAAATGAGAGTCACTTTCAGACACATTAGGAGGAGAGGGTGGATGCACCAACAAAGATTTTTTTTTTTCTTCTTGGGGACTGGAGTACCTTGCGTGGACCGACTTCTCTGTGTCCGCCTTAAGCTGGTTGACTGTGGCCTTGACCTAAAAAAGACAGAATGTAGGTCACCGCTCTCATGCTCGCTGGTGGCAGTGGCGGTGGAAGTGTTGCCAGTGCTCGGAGTAACAGAAGGGTTGGCGGTGTTCCAAGGAGAAGTGGCTGCCCTTGAAATGCATGGTTGATGACTGGTGGCGGTACTCATAGCATCAGTGGCTGGTGTGTCCATAAATTGATGACGACTCGTGGCGCTATTCATAGAAGGAGAAGTGGGTGCCCTTGAAATGCATGGTTGATGACTGGTGGCGGTACTCATAGGATCAGTGGCTGGTGTGTCCATAAATTGTTGACGACTCGTGGCGGTACTCATAGAAGGAGAAGTGGGTGCCCTTGAAATGGCTTTCTGACTGGTGACGGTACTCATTTGATCAGTGGGTGCTGTTCCAGAAAATTGTTGACTGGTAGCAGTACTAGTAGAAGGACAAGTTGGTATGTTGGCCCAAGCAGGTAGTGTGCTAGCTTGAGTCCATGACTGTGGACCAGTGTCAGTGGTGGTGTTGCTCCACACAGGAGCAGCGCTTGCCATGGTGGTGGCAACGGTGGACTGTCCAACAGTACTTGGACTTGTGGTGGTGTAGTGTTACTTGGAATGCTGGTGGCCGTGCAGTGGTATGCAGCAGAAGTCGGTAGTGATGTGTGGCGAATCAGTGGTGGCACTGTTGGATATGCAACCACTGACTGCTGCACGTACCGATTCTGCTGGATATACTGCATGTAAGCATTGTTGCAGGCCTGCATCACACCCAGCTGTTGCTCAGGAGTAAGGTGTTCCGCCATGCCCCGTTCTATTTTACTAAAAAAATGGTGCGCTGGTCTGTTGAGGTCGGCCTCCAGGCGATCAAAACGCTGGTCGACAGCGTTGAAGCGGTGATCCATATGGGTAAAACCACGTTCCATCAGTGAAAAAACGCTTCCAACTCTGCCTCCAAGCGTCTTGATATTGCCTTGAAAGGACTCGCTCAAGTGAACAAACTCGGGCAAGACATTCCTCTCCATGGCCCTCTGCCGCTGGCGGGAAGTGCCCGCATAACCAGTGGCAGAGACCTGGGAGAGGGGAACACCTGATGGACCAGCTTCCTGGTCACCAGCTGTCCGTGTTGCTGACCTGCAAGTTGCTTCTTGGCTGTCGGATGGCTGGGACGTGTCCAAGGTCGTCCGAGGAAGGACCGCTTCAGGGACAGGCTGCATGGTGCTGCTCCAGGTGCTGTGGAAAGAAAAACAAAACATTACTATAATGCATGAACAAGAAGCATCAGCTGTAGAAAAGAAAAAATAAATTAAAAAATAACAAAAAAATTGAAAATCTAAAAACTTACGCTCTGCTGGCAAGGACCGGTCTCAGGAACGCCAACTCGCGATAGTAGCGATATTTCTTTTTGTGCCTTGCTGCAGAACCACTGCGAACCTGTCCCTCTGCTCGAACATCAGTGTTG
Organism: Oophaga sylvatica; assembly: GCA_033576555.1. Lineage (NCBI taxonomy): Eukaryota > Metazoa > Chordata > Amphibia > Anura > Dendrobatidae > Oophaga > Oophaga sylvatica. The sequence goes on along the minus strand of JARQOD010000003.1, from coordinate 215,624,620 downwards.
AAGCGGTCTTTCATCGAGCGCCATCGTGTGCGTATTTTGTTCACTGTTTATAAAAAAAAAAAAAAAATTAATACAATGCAGTATGTGCAAATTCACTCTCAACACACATAACTCAATATAAATGTCAAACTGTTAATGAAGCATTATAAAAAGCTTTAGAATCCACATGTCATTGACTGTTGAACCACATGACACTGTTATGTTTGCTGTTAGAATATATCAGGCAGCAAAAACAAACTTCACATGAGGAACAAGAGTGAGTGCAGCATAAAAACAAACACTAGAATGCAGAACTCATAGCAATAGCATACACAGGGCAGTCACTTTTGAACCTGAGGGCACTGTTGGGTTTGCTTGCAGAATATATCTGCAAGTAAACCCATCAGTAGACACAGGAACAAGAGTGAGTGCAGCATAAAAACAAACACTAGAATGCAGAACTCATAGCAATAGCATACACAGGGCAGTCACTTTTGAACCTGAGGGCACTGTTGGGTTTGCTTGCAGAATATATCTGCAAGTAAACCCATCAGTAGACACAGGAACAAGAGTGAGTGCAGCATAAAAACAAACACTAGAATGCAGAACTCATAGCAATAGCATACACAGGGCAGTCACTTTTGAACCTGAGGGCACTGTTGGGTTTGCTTGCAGAATATATCTGCAAGTAAACCCATCAGTAGACACAGGAACAAGAGTGAGTGCAGCATAAAAACAAACACTAGAATGCAGAACTCATAGCAATAGCATACACAGGGCAGTCACTTTTGAACCTGAGGGCACTGTTGGGTTTGCTTGCAGAATATATCTGCAAGTAAACCCATCAGTAGACACAGGAACAAGAGTGAGTGCAGCATAAAAACAAACACTAGAATGCAGAACTCATAGCAATAGCATACACAGGGCAGTCACTTTTGAACCTGAGGGCACTGTTGGGTTTGCTTGCAGAATATATCTGCAAGTAAACCCATCAGTAGACACAGGAACAAGAGTGAGTGCAGCATAAAAACAAACACTAGAATGCAGAACTCATAGCAATAGCATACACAGGGCAGTCACTTTTGAACCTGAGGGCACTGTTGGGTTTGCTTGCAGAATATATCTGCAAGTAAACCCATCAGTAGACACAGGAACAAGAGTGAGTGCAGCATAAAAACAAACACTAGAATGCAGAACTCATAGCAATAGCATACACAGGCAGTCACTTTTGAACCTGAGGGCACTGTTGGGTTTGCTTGCAGAATATATCTGCAAGTAAACCCATCAGTAGACACAGGAACAAGAGTGAGTGCAGCATAAAAACAAACACTAGAATGCAGAACTCATAGCAATAGCATACACAGGGCAGTCACTTTTGAACCTGAGGGCACTGTTGGGTTTGCTTGCAGAATATATCTGCAAGTAAACCCATCAGTAGACACAGGAACAAGAGTGAGTGCAGCATAAAAACAAACACTAGAATGCAGAACTCATAGCAATAGCATACACAGGGCAGTCAGTGTTGAAGCAGAGGGCACTGTTGGGTTTACTGGCAGAATATATCTGCCAGTAAACCCATCAGTGGCCTCAGGAACAACACTGAGTGCAGCATAAAAACAAACACTAGAATGCAGAACACATTGCAATAGCATACACAGGGCAGTCAGTGTTGAAGCAGAGGGCACTGTTGGGTTTACTGGCAGAATATATCTGCAAGTAAACCCATCAGTAGACACAGGAACAAGAGTGCAATATTACAGAGAATGAAAATACTTACTAAACGCCTTTTTCAGGTTTGGAGAGGCGCTGTCCCAGCCATCCATCAACGCTGCGGCCACCTCGTTCCATAGCCGCCGGGTCACCACATTGTCCTTGTACTGGGTATTTCGGCTGTCCCACAACGGGACACGCTCCTGGACCTGGCAGATCAGGGCATCGTTGTCCACATACATGTCCTCGTCCCCTTGTGGAACCTAGAAGAAACAAAAACAAAATTACAATCTTGTATATTTTAGACAAAGAAAAGAACAATAGGAGTAGAAAAGAAATAGACATTCAAAGGCTATATACTTACATTCCGTCTCGCCACCGGGACTTGACTCGGCTGCGACTGCTCCTGCTGAGACTCCTCAATGGCCGTGTCCGACGATGATGTCTGAAAAAGGAACCCAAATTTAAGCCATTTGTAGATTCAGCAGCAATACTTACCCAAAGGCAGGAAGATACTCACATCATGCTCTGCTTCGGCCAGTTCTTGCCGGATGGGGAATATTCAGATCCAGAAGACATGCTGCAAAAAAAAAATAAAAAATACATGAACACATATTACATTATAAGGACAGTCTGTCATTTGGTTAAAGAATACTCACATTCTTGCCCTTTGGATCTGTCTTGATTCAAGAAGCAGTGTCTCCAGACAATGTTCAGCCTTGGTCCAAGATGGATCTTCAAGTGTTCAGCTACAGTCTCCAGGCAGTGTATGTAGCTTGTTGGTTGCTGGCCTTTTATAGGGATCCAGGCTGTATAATCTGCAGGTGTTATCAGCATGCAGTCTCCAGATAGTCTGAGGGGTCTGTGTGTCATTCCTTTATCTATACTACTTTTATCTAGACTCCTCACAAACAATGTATCTTGTCTGGGGGTCATTTGACAAGTGTCTAGACATGTTTACTAAAATATCGCATGCACACACAATCGCTGACAAGCGCACAGCCATGCGCACACCAGCGTTCACATAGACTGCAATTATATTTTATGCGCATAGCGTGCGCACACGTGCGCACGTGCATTTTTATAATGGTGTGCTGAAAAAAAAAATGCAACATGTAGCATCTGGCGCGTCTGGGCGCACACCTGGAAAATGCGCTGCGCACGTAAAACGCTAATGAGCGCGTGCAAGCGCAATACAATGCGCCCGCCATGTTAATGATAGGGGAAAATTGCGCATGCGAACAATAGCGCACGATGCGCAGCGCAAAAAAACGCAAGTGTGAAAGTAGCCTACATTCATAGTTTTGATGCCTTCAGTGTGATTCTACAATTTTCATAGTCATGAAAATACAGAAAAATCTTTGAATGAGAAGGTGTGTCCAAACTTTTGGTCTGTACTGTATATATAGAATACATATATATCTATATCTATATATAGATATATATGTTTTCTATGTAAGTGACATATATATATATATATATATATATATATATATATATATAATATATAAACAAAGATAGAGGAAAAACCAGCAATTCAGCAACCGCAGTAGTGTAAAATCACAGCAGGAGCCAACAGGATAGAAGAGATGGATTACATATAGTTAATACATATAGAATAGGTAGATATATAGATGTCTGTGACAAATACAATTAGTACAGTGTGTGTGCAACTTACTTTACATGTATTTAATCATTAAAAGATTATTTTTCTGAAAAAAAATGGCGTGGGCTCCCGCATAATTTTCGTACCAGCAGAGGGAAAGCTGATGGCTGGAGGCCGATGTTTATAGCCTGGGAAAGGGATATTACCCATGGAGCTTCCCAGGCTATTAATATCAGCTCACAGCTGTAGACTTAGCCTTCACTGGCTATTAAAATAGGGGACCCTAAAAAAATGATGTAGAGTCCCCCTATAACTAAGAACCAGCTAAAACTATGCTGACAGCTGCGGGCTGATATTAATAGCCAAAAAAGGGGCCATGGATACTGCCTCCCCAGGCTAAAAACATCAGCTCTCAGGCACCCCAGAAAAAGCGCATCTCTAAGATGCATCAATTCTGGCACTTAGCCTCGCTCTTTCCACTTGCCCTGCAGTGGTGGCAAGTGGGGTGATAGTTGGGGGGTTGATTTCACCTTTGTATTGTCAGGTGACATCAAGCCCCATAACACACATATCCATTACTAATCCTATAGTTATATGGTAAATAAAGACTCAGCCTGAAAAAAGACTCCTGATGGATTAATCCATTAATGCCATTCACTTAGATAGGGTCTGTGATGCAAATGGTCACACCTAGATAGGAGGACACCTGCCACTGCAGGGCTTCATTATATTTACTCTATTTTGGAGAAACATACATCTTTTTTCCCATGACTTTAAGATTCCCCTGATGAATCACCTTCATTGGGGAAGAAATGCGTAGGGAACACATATTTACTGAGTGATGGTGGGCATCCCATAGCAGCACACGCTTGGGGACTGTCATTGTGAGGACGGGAGCATTGCAGGGGCACAACAGGGAAGAATAGAAAAATCTCCTTCCCTCCCATGCAAAGGTTACTGTATCATATATACTGCTCTTATCCATGATGAACCTGCTGTGGGAAAACGTCTATTGGTGAGACCAAACCAATTTTTTAATTGAGCACTGGTGTGCACGAGCACTTTATTGTTATGGTTTTTGTGTCACTGTCTCTATTTGTCCCGGGGATATTTTAATATTAGTAAATAAAGGTTAAATTTTATTTGAATGAAATAGAACTCTCATAGCTACACTCCTCTTAGTACCACGAGGGTTAAAAAATAGTGGTTTTAATAAATCACTAGAGCTGATTTCATCAACTTTTAACCTTTCTAAGTTCGTAAACTTCGTAACAAAAAAATTGTGTTTCAAAACGTGCTGATGTAAAGTTGACATGTGGGAATTGTTATTTATGAACTATTTTGTGTGACATATTTCTGTGATTTAAAGGCATGAAAATTCAAAGTTTGAAAATTGCTAAATTTTCCAAATTTTCCCCAAATTTCCATTTTTTTCACAAATAAATGCAAGTTATACCGATGAATTTTTACCACTATCACGAAGTACTATATGTCATGATAAAAGATTTTGAGAATCAGTGGGATCCGTTGTTGCGTTTCAGAGTTATAACTACATAAAGTGACAGTGGTCAGAATTGTAAAAATTGGCTCGGTCACGAAGGTGAAAACAGGCTCTGGCGCGAAAGAAAATGGGCAACAAGCAAAGTAAGGTGCCCACTGCTTGTCCTTTGAAGACAGTTTTTTTTTATAATTTCAGCACATACTTCTATGTAATGCCATCATTATAACATGAGATACAGCTTAGTAATTAGCATTACATAATGCCCAAAAGATTTGAAGGATCCAAATAATAGTCCAATTACAGATGTTACCAGCTTTCTGTATGTTTGTTCTTCTGATTTCAAATGCTTTGCTGCAGCAGAGAAATGGTAATTCTTTGGCTTCTGAGCTCTCTTGCTTCTCAGGTGTTCTGGGGAGCCAGTTAACTTAGCTATTTATTCTCTGTCAGACCTTTCACTGCCAGAAGACAAAAATATATTCCTTCTATTTTCTGTTATTGCTGTTATTGTTTTATGGCTTTTCTTTGGTTTTGTATTTGTACTTTTAGTTCAGGCATATCTGTATTTACCTCATCTCCAATAAGGTATGTAGTAAACTCAAAATGTCATGAAACTTTCTGATGTACAGAAATCCACAACAGATATGTTTATAGGTCAGTACTAGTGATGAGTGAACGTGCTCGGTGATACTCGGATATCACTCGAGTATTTGGGTGCTCAGATATGTTCGGCACTCGTAGAGTATTGACTGATGCTCGGCTTGAATGCTCAACTCCCCGGGCCACATGTTTGGCACCTGTTACACAGCCAATAAACATGTGTAGATTGCCTGCCAGTCACTTTAATGCAACTGGCAGGTGGCATTACCTAATCAGAGGCTATTAAAAAGACTGGCATCGCCGTTATCGGCTCACTGACTGTCACGAGTGTGTCACGTCCTCCTGGCAGATCTGGGGTTAGAAGATCACTTCGTATTGTGAATCGCAGAACTTCCATTTAGCCTGTGTGTTTGTGTCCCATATAAAATACATATGGTTTCCTTTGGTGCTGAAGAAGTTAACGACTCTTTCTTTGCTGGTCACAGACATGCAGCTCCATTTCAGCTGCTTCTGATCTGATCATTACCTCTCCATATAAAACCTGGCCAGACCTTCTTTTGCTTGCTATTGAAAGCTAGATTGCTGCCTGCTGTTTTTGGGAGTATGCTTTCCCATTTGGCTGGTATATTCCGATTCTTCCCTATATACCTTTCTACTTTTGGTGAGTGTTAGTATGTTTGTTGCTTTCTGTTATCCCTGTCTATCTTACATGTTGACAGGATCGGACAGGGACTGAAAATCAGCCCTAGCACACAAACCCCAGCAGCCCACATACTAAAACACCCTCCCCCTATTGAAAACAAAGATTAAGGCCGGAGTCACACTTGCGAGAAATACGGACGAGTGCAATGCGAGAAAACATCTCATTGCACTCGGACCAATGTTAACCGATGGTGCAGCTCCTATCATCCGATGTTTTCTCGCCCGTTTTATACGTGCAGCATGCTGCATTTTCAGCATATTACGGCCGAGACTCGCCAATGGGTGCGTGGAAAAAACGGATTGCACACGGAGCAGACGTGTGACTTGCGAGAAAAACGCAACAGTTCTCCTGCTGACAGGAAATTAAATCATGGTTTCTCAGGAAGTTTTGACATGCTTATTAGCCTGGCACACTACACTCCTAACCAGGAAGCACGCCTCCACGGAGTAAGCATGGCCAGAATTATAAATGTGGAAATGCTCCTAGTGCTGGTGCAGGAAAGGCCTGTTTTGTGGGACCAACGCGACCCCATTATGCGAACCGCTCCCGCAAGGAGGCAGCATGGAGGTCTATATGCGGCCACATGGTCCCTGGTTATGAGGATCGGCCTCGCGCGGAGCAGCAAGAAATTAGTAAGTAGATTTATGCAACTATTGAGTTCACTCTTAAATCTAAAGTTACAATGCAGGATATCTTATGTGAGTCCTATATTACCCAATATTGTATAGGATACACATTTGCTACATCACAGGCCAAATTACACTGAGGCCTACATGTTCAAACACATCCAATCTGATCATTGGTATGCTATTTTCCTTTTCAGTGAATGATGTAACACGACGGTGGCGGAGTTTCCGGGACCAGTACCGGCGTGAACGCCAGCAATTAGGGAGGAGTGGGGATGCAGCCCCTAAAAAAACGGAAATATGTTTATTACGACCATTTGAATTTTCTGGCCCCAGCATGGATCTTAGGCCGTAAGTGCATGCATTAAGGTACACCTTCAACACATGTTCTACTGTCTCCATAACTTATTGATTGTAATGTTCAGTGTTTTCTATCCAACAGAACGGAGTCAAACCTTACCGAAAGAGAGAAGGCATCCGACTCCGAGGTCATCATTTATCCTATCGGTGAAGGTGACAAAGTGGCTGGCCTATCTTCGGCACCCCCCGACACCAATGAGCCAGCAGCACCACCACCACCAACATGTCAAGCAGCATCAGCATCCACACAGGAGGCCAATCCCCAGGAGGAAGATGTGGGCCACAGCAGCAGTCCTACACTGCCGCTTGAAAGATCACCCCTGCCTTCTGCCTTACCACTTTGTGGACGCCGCAGAAGAGTCGTTACTACCTCTACCACTAGGAGGCAAGTGGATATTGGTGTCCTCAACTATCTTTCGAGGGCTGCCCATGATGATGGGGAAGAGGCTTTCTTTCGTAGCCTTGCTCAATATTTGCGCCCGGTCCCGCGTTCCCTCAGGTTGCGTGCTGAAGGTGCTCTCCAGATAGTACTGGACGCTTGTGCCCCTCCCAACAATCCTCTGCCCATTTTTATTTTTTTAGAAAGGTGGCAGTTGTCACAAACAAACCTGCCGCTGCAAGATCTTCCCCTCCAGCAGTCAGAGCAATTAGAGTCCCCACCCCCTACCTTCCATACACAGGCCACCCAAAACGAAGGGCAAAGAACCTATGGACACTTGACCGAGTTCAGTGCACCTGCCCAATATGGCCACTTGAGCAGACACAATGTTGGAGGCTGGTCCCAACATGTGTCTGGTCGACATAGCCATATTGGGGGGCATGAAGCCATGGGTTACTCCCATAGCCAGGATGTGAGCCATCCATACTCCGCTCCACACTATTATGGAGCGCTACCACAGGAACAAACCTTGGGTCTGATTACTGCATGGCCAACTTCCCTAGCCCAGGGTGAGACACAGGTTGCCCAACAGAGCAGACCAACTTCTGCTCAAGGTGACTGTCCCCCTTCACTCCCACCCTCAATTTACCACAACCTATAAAGAGGCAATGTGGTGGCCTGTTGTTAATCATTTTTGTGTGATGCTTTTACATTTTGTTTGACTTAGTCATATTATTTGTCCGTTTTAGGACATTTCGATATTATGAGGCCTGAATATTAGGCCGTTACAGCCATATGATGACAATATGTTTTCAAAAAAATTGATGCAAAGAAAATATAAATTTGCCCAACAAAAAAAGAAATGTGTGTCATGTTTTCATTAACCAATATTTTATTATCAACCTAGAACTAAGGGTATCTTCTAAACACTTATAGGCTTCAAAGGGTCAAACATTACAAAAATACTGTGACAAACTGCCATAAGTACTACATAGACATCACATTCTCTTGCCAGGGAGTAGATCCCTCAGGGGAAACAAAATAATTAGTTAAAACATCACGCACTCTTAGACCAGAGGGCTGGCGACGTTGAGAATGGACAGGTCTTCCATTAGTCGGATCAGGACTTACATCCTCAACCTCATCATCAACATTGGAAGGACAATCATGGTATCTGGTGAAATTATGCAGTACAACACACGTCTGTATTACCACATTAACATTGGCTTCACCAAGTTGAATTGCGGACTGGAGAACCCGCCATTTGACACACAGAATACCAAACGCACACTCAACAAGACGCCGTGCATGGGAAAGTCTAAAGTTAAATATACTGCGCCTGTGGTGGAGGGCTCTCCGTGGATATGGCCTCATGACGTTCCGCGTCAACTGGAAAGCCTCATCTGCAACCATGACATAAGGCAAGGCTTCAATATTATTCACTGGTAGGTAACATGGGGGTGGGATGTTCAACTCATTGTTGCGCAGCCGTCTCCAGTTCTTCCATAGGCCCCAATATCGACAATTACAAACCTGTAGCTAGTGTCAACCAGGGCCAACAGAACTACGGAAAAATATTGTTTATAATTGTAATATTGGGACCCTGAGTTCGGCGGCGTACGCACACGGATGTGCTTCCCATCCAGGGCTCCTAGACAGTTAGGAAACCGGCAGGTCTCCTGAAAACCACGAGCTATACGCATCCAATCTTCCATTTGCGGCTGAGGCATGACCAGGTGATGGAGTCGGGACCAGATTTCTGCGCATGTTGACCGCACAATCCCAGAGATGGTTGACTTTCCAAGTAAAAATTCTAAATGCAATGCTGCATATGACTTCCCCGTGGAAAGAAATCTAAAGGGTAAACAGAAAATATACATGATAAGCAATCCAGTTAAGTACATGGTTATACATTGATGACACTTTAAGTCCATTAATAAAAAACATTGCCACAAAAACATACAAATGCAAGGTGTGGTTTTTGGGTCATATCCAAGGTTTTATAGGATCAGAGACATCGTGGGGGGTCACACATATATCAATAGAGGTCTAAATAACAAAGATGTAAGGCCAGGTAATACATAAATATGTCAAATACATCATCAATATATCGGTTGCATACATACCGTAACGTAAGGATTAGGCGCTCTTCGGCAGATATTGCTTTACGCATTTGTGTGTCCTGAAACGTTTTCCCAGGGCGCACAATCTCCAACAATATATCAAAAGTGCGAAGGGACATCCGAAAATAAGAAAAAAACTTGTCGGGATTGCTACGCAGAAAAGCGTAGAGACAGTGGAAATGCCCTTCACAATCACGTCAAAAAGGGATGGACCCAAAATCTTCTACGCCTCCTGGGATCCACAGTCACTGGGTATGGTTGACCAAAACGTCGTGACAATACCCAGTTATACAACACACGTTCAGTTGTGTTAAAAGTAAGTGTGTCTCCCATATTTAGGACAAAGCACAACTGACGCAACACAAGCACGAAGTGAATGGCCAAGATTGGAGGGTGCCACCTGTTGAGGAGTCAATAAATAGGTTTGTTGATGATTATTTAAATGGGTTTCAGGCCTAAAAACCGTTATTTGTCAGTTTTGCAAGCTGGCGAGAAAATCTCGCCGTACGGATTGCATACGGATGCCATACGGATCACACACGGATGTTTTCAGGCGAGGAAATCGCATCCTCGCATTGCAAACGGATTACATACGGATCACTTTTCTAGGGACTTCTCTGCGTATTACGGCCGTATAATACGGACCGAATTTTTATCGTTGAGTGTGACTCCGGCCTAATACAGATACTGAGAATTACACCGAGTGAACAGAATAGGAGAATACTAATACGTGGACTATATTGTAGTATACTGTGGAACTGTGTATACATTATTTAGTATGGAACTGTGTCTGTGTATATAATATGTTTTGGGGAGTTCACACCCTACAAAGTCTGAATACATATGTGGAGCGGGCGGTTCTTAAAGGGGAAGTCACGGCAGCAGTGACCCAGTCCATGGCCCAGGGCGTCCAATAAAAAATGATGAAATGTAAAATAACAGGGGAAAAAGTTTGTGACGCCACCTGTAATATTCGGCAATAAAGGTGTTAGCTGACGCTGCTTCAGAGTCCGCTGGGGCTGTTGGTGATGCAGCAGAGTTGTTACAGATCTCCACAGGTAGAGCTAGGCCCCAGAGCAGTTAAGGTGTTTGATGGTGGTTGTAGTGCAGGGCAGAAGATGCAGTAAATAATGTGAAGACATAACAGGGTGCAGTCTTTTCAGTTTACTCACAGTTTCTTGTTACTATCCCCAGCCGGGGTGCTGTGTCCTCCGGGGAGGTGGTCCAGACAGCTCTCAGGTAAATTGGGCTACACCATGTCAGAACCCCCTTCATATGTTCCTTTCCTGGCCATCTCACTGCGCTGGCTCCCTCCTCTCCTGCCCTGCGCCTTCACACACAGTGTCCCAAGCGAGCAGCCTGGGATCTTGACGGGCGACGTGCTCTATGTCCCCTGGGTCCTATCTGGCTGCCTTTTCAGTGAATGTGTGTGGATGTGGCTGCAGTACATACAGTCACTGCAGCCGCCGGTTTGCTAGCTGAGTCCTTAGTTTCTCCACTAAACTGGGGCCGGTCCCCTTACTGCAACCTGATCCCTCCACCCAACTACAGTTGGCATGGATACGGGCCCCACGGTTGGATTCCTCACTTCCAGTGCCCCTAGGACCCCTTCTCTCACTGAAGCTTCTTTCTCTTTCTGTCTTTTGTGTCTCTTCTATCATCTGGCCTAGGGATGAGATCCTCTCTGCTGGAGTCTCCAGCCCCAATCACTCCCCTACACCTACTAACTCTCACTAACTGTGTTCTCACTGACCACTCACTAAGCTCCTCCCCTTTCTTACTTTCTCCTCCCACACCTTCTACCTAGTCCCTCCCTGGCCTTGAGAGGTCTGGTGTTGGATGTAAAGTGTGTGGGTTCTGGGTAATGTCCCCTTCTTACCTGATAGCGGAGTACTACACCTTTGGCTGAGGTGCAGTATCTCACATTTGACCATGTGAAATTTCAGTTTTTCTTTTTTAATAAATTTGCAAAAAAATCTACATTTCTGTTTTTTGTCAGTCAAGATGGGGTGCAGAGTGTACGTTAATGAGAAAAAAATGAACTTTTTTGAATTTACCAAATGGCTGCAATGAAACAAAGAGTGAAAAAATTAAAGGAGTCTGAATACTTTCCATCTACCCAGCAGATAAAATGGTCCGAGTGCCGTGTGATTTTTTTTATCACACACATTGACTGGCACTGTTGAGTCTTGTCCCAGATACAAGGCAATCACAGCATATTGCAATTTTTTTCCCAGTCCGATTTCCAGGGAGGAAAATCTCGCAGATGAGCAGGGACTCATAGATTAACATTGGTCAGAGTGCAATCCAATTTTTATTGGCTTGCACTTGTCCGTTTTTCTTGTAGATGAGTATGAGCCCTTACTGGAGCAGTGGCAACAGGGAGACAATTGAGTTTAATTCTACACAGTGTGTCTGTAATTAGCCCCTGGACATTGATTGAGAGCTTGCTCTGCACACACACATGCTGGAGAGCAGGCTGTCAAAGTGCCAGGGAGTGACTACAAAGCTTGCTCACAGTATGAGAGGTGACTATTACTGCCCTATACACTGCCCCGATGACTGGAATTTCACTTTATTTTCTCTCTATAGGCACCGCTCCAGTAAGCCGCTACCCAGAGTTTAAACATTACTTACCAGCAAATTACCCGCATATTTTCAGATAAGGCCTCTTTCACACATCCGTTTTTTGCCATCAGTCACAATCCGTTGTTTTTTGGAAAAAACGGATCCAGTGCTGGATCCGTTTTTTTCTCATAGACTTGTATTAACGACGGATGGCCTCACATTTCGACGGATCTATCGGAAATTGTTTGTACGTCGGACGGAGACAACGGACATAGGAACATTTTTTGTGTACGTCAAAAATCGGACAGCGACTGATCCAGTGCCGTCCGTCGTTGTCTACAATGGAAGCCTATGGGCGCAGGATTCGTCGCTGTCCGTCAATAGATGGATTCCAGCGACAGATTCCGTTTTTTAAGGGTATGTCCAGTTTTCCATTCAGGCACATATAATTTCTCTCTCTCTGCAAAGTTTGCTAACTACAGCTGCTCAAATGGATCCATCATAAAAACTGATCCGTCGCATCAGTTTTACAATCTGTACAGGATCCGTTTTTTTTACATTTTGATGGATTGTGACTGTAAAAAACGGATGTGTGAATGAGGCCTAAATATACCTTTGTGGATGTGACAGGTTTACTTAAATAATCTAAAATACTGAATGTTGTAGCTAGAACATATGTTTATTAATATAATCCAAATAAGCATTGGAAGCATTATGCCAAAAAATTACAATTCTTTATTAGAAAAATACACTCATAACAATACACAATTAAAAGATCCATTTAAAAAGGGATGTATATGCAGTATGCTCCCACAGGTGTTAACACTAGTGTTGAGCGATACTGCTCGATATCTAAAAATATCGGATCGGAATGGTATCGCCGATATCACTAAATATCGGCGATATCCGATTCCGATACCGGAAGTCCCATGTAAGTCTATGGGAACAAAATATTGCAACTAAAAAAAACCTTTATTTCCTTGTAAACACTAAATATACACATATAGAATATAATATATATATATATATATATATACATGTCATTGTGACATATATATATACATATATGTATAGTTTATACACTTCTACATAGTAAAATATCCTCTGATTCAATTGCCGGGTAAAGCCGGCTTCTGTGAAAAGACAGAAGCACCCGACATGAAATGACACTTGGTGTACATAGGGTTAACCATGTCTTTTCATGTCGTTTGCAATCTGATTTGCACAAACAATTACATCAGTCTATGTGTGCAAAATTTCACACCTGTAGGGGTTAATTAAAGGTGTAAATTCGTTGTAAAAAAAATGGACTTTTTTGCTACGAATTTACACCTTTAATTAACCCCTACAGGTGTGAAATTTTGCACACATAGACTGATGTAATTGTTTGTGCAAATCAGATAGCAAAGGACATGAAAAGACATGGTTAACCCTATGTACACCAAGTGTCATTTCATGTCGGGTTCTGCATTTTCACAAAAGCCGTCAATTGAATTAGCGGCTATTATACTATGTAGAAGTGTATGAACTATAAATATAAATATATATATATATGTGTCACAAATTCAATGACATGTATATATATATATATATATATATATATATATGAGGTGTAAAATTGTTTAAAAAAAATGCGTGGGCTCCCGCCCTATTTTCGCAACCAGACAGACAAAGCCAGCGAATGGGGCAGATAATAATAGCCCAGAGAGGGACCATTATTTTTGCCCCCCCCTGGCTACTAACATCTGCCCCCAGACACCCCAGAAAAGACAAATCTATAATTAGATTCGCCCTTTCTGGCACTTTGCCCGTCTATTCCCATTGCCCTGTAGCGGTGGCGAATGGGTTAATATGGGGTTAAAGCCACATTGCAATTGAAAGGTGACCTTAAGCCAGGTTAATAATTGAGAGCTGTCAATTAGACAACTATCAATTATTAATCCTATTGCATGAAATAAAAATAAAACACACACACTTTAATTAAAAATCATTTTAATGAAATAAAGACACATGTTTTTGACCATCTTTTATTTGACTGCAAAAACCATTTCCTGTAATAAAAATAAAATAAAAAAGCAAAATTATTCTTACCTATCCCATGCACAGTCAGGTCCCACGGTGTAATCCTTCAGAAAGGGTTAATGTTTACTGCAGGGACCGCAGCTAATGCTGCAGCCTCACAGTAAACCCCCAAATGAATGAGCTCCTCTCCTGGCTGACAGGAGAGGAAGTGGAAAGCTTAATTGATTGCTTTCCACTTTCACTTCAGGTCAGCCAGGGACACAATCAGTGACGTCAGAGGGAACTGATTAACAAAAATAGGGGTTCCCTTCGAATAAAAATTGGCGTGGGTCCCCCCTATTTTTGTTAACCAGCCAGATGAAGCAGACCGCTGAGGCCTGGATTTTCAGGCTGTTAAGGAGCCAAGATCCATGGACCTTGCCAGCCTGATAATACCAGGCCACAGCAGTCTGCATATCTTGGCTGATTAACAAAAATAGGGGATCCCCTCGAAAAAAATTGGCGTGGGGTCCCCCTATTTTTGTTAACCAGCCAGATGAAGCAGACCGCTGAGGCCTGGTTTTTCAGGCTGGTAAGGATCCAATATCCATGGACCTTGCAAGCCTGATAATACCAGGCCACAGCAGTCTGCTTAGCTTGGCTGGTTAACAAAAATAGGGATCCCCTGAAAAAAAAGCGGCGTAGGGGTCTCCCTATTTTTGTTAACCAGCCAAGTAAAATGCAGACTGCTGCGGCCTGGTATTAAAAGACTGTCAAGGCCCATGGATTTTGGCCCTCAACAGCCTGATAATACCAGCTACAGCAGCCCCACATTTGGCGCATCAAAAGATGTGCCAATTGTGGCACTTTACCCGGCTCTTCCCACTGCCCTGTAGCGGTGGCAAGTGGGGTAATAAGGGGTTAATGTCACCGTTGATTGCACGGTGACAATAAGCCCGGTTAATAATGGAGAGGTGTCAATAAGACACCATCCATTATTAATCCCAAAGTTATTAAATGTATAAAAAAAAGACAAAGCAAGAAAAAAGTCTTTTAATGAAATAAAAGAGACAACACAGTTTTCATTTCTTTTATTGTACTCTCATTCCTGCGACGCCATCGATCTCCTGTAAAAAAATAAAAAAAAACAAACCAACAGTATACCACCTGTCCGACGCAGTCCATAGTAACGACAGTCCCACGACGATCCAGCTCTGCTACATCGGAATGCCAGGCAGAGCCTGTCATCGCGACGCAGCACAGCTGATTACCTGCTTCCCCGGCGGTGACGTCATCGGACTGACTGCTTTACGGCCGGGATTACCCAGCAGTCATGCAGTTATCGCGAGAAACTGCATGTGACCGCCGGGGAAAGATGATGGCGGCCATGAAGCAGTCCAGCCCGTGACCGCCGGAGATCTTTTGCCAGGTAAGTGCCGCTGACTCCTGACAGACCCGACCGACGGACAGTGACAGTGACAATCCCGATTCCGGTATCCGATATGACGAAAATATCGGAACTAAGTATCGAAAGGTCGATAGAGCTAATATCGGCCGATACCCGATACTTGCGGTATCGTATCGCTCAACACTAGTTAACACCATGACTAATATGTAACCTTAAGTCCAAAATCAAAAGTTGATACAGATACCAAATGCGATGTACCTACAAGTATACTACATGCACAGCAGTGCTAGATGCTTTGTGTTCTAACTGGAGCAAAGGCAATATATATATGTAAGTGTAATAAGTGGTTTACCACCATAAACATTACAGCCACTGCTGCCAAACATATACATATAGGATGGTATATCGCTGACAGAATTTCAATAGTAGTATATATGATGTAGTTATAAAGGTGCCATATTTGCGAGCTAACATATTGTCTAGTGACAAGTCCTAAATCAGGTAGTGCTCGCTATGGCCCCATAAGTACATCCATATGGCATAGTTAAAATGGTACTATAATGCTAGTCATGGAAAATATACAACCTTGTTGGGAGCCCAATGTTCCCCGACGCGCGTTTCGCGTTAGCTTCGTCTATGGGGTTAGTAGATGTGATATGTACTCAAATGTGCCCTTATATATATCTCATTATAAAGATTGCGTTTACCTGCTATGTCCTCCACCTGTGTGCGAGACCCTGCCGCTCCCGGCGTGTGACGCACTAAGGCAGCGCCCCCGTCGGCCGTGCAGCCACCTCCCCTCCGACACGTCAGGATAGGGAGGGAACTGCTGCGGTTCGACTGGACGCGTCACCCCGGTAACCCACAGCGTCGCAGGAGCGCGTCATCCGCCGCCAAGCCACGCCCCCTCGTCCGATGTGTCAGAACGAAGAAGCGCTGCCATGACAACCTGGACGCTGAGCTCCCACAGCGCTTCGCCGTTAAAGCGCCAAGGCTCCACACACAGGCGGGGTAAAAGATTAGCAATTGTATACCAGGCAAAATATCATTCGAATGTGATAATACTACATATAGATAAATACATTTGTAATTGAGTTAAACACCAAGTAACCACAAAGATTGAACTGCAATCCCAAATACAATACATGTGTTTCCTAAAAAATAAACAAAAAATGAAAGAAATATTATAAAAAAAAATTAAAAAACAGAAAATAATAATTCTTATAGCACCATATATATAGAGTGATGATTTATCACAGATATTTTGAGTTTCAAATCGATATTTGAATATCTTCAGGGATCCTAGAAGAGTCCTTATTTATTCATTTCAAGTTGATTGTAATGTTGATGTTCAAAGAAGACGTCATATATACTTGATTGAGAGGCTATCCTCATTACGTTAGCTTCTTTAAACATCTTTCATTCATAAACTTCATGGATATTCTGGATATTTATCAATACCCCATCACTGGCATCACACATATATATGACCTATTATAAACTAAAAAAGGCACATATAAGGTATAGAATAAAACTATAAAACACTATAAAGAAAGGGTAACACCTATAGAAAGGGGGCAAAGCTCAGAACCTCATTGAGCCCTTCCGGTTGAAGAGATCCAATACGAAAAATCCATTGTGTTTCTACTTGGGCTAGTTTCTTTTTTATATCTCCTCCCCTATGATCTACAAAGATTTTATCTATGCCCATCACCTTAAGTAATTTGGGGTTATAGTCGTGGTATATTTTAAAATGCTTCGGAATGGGTTTCAAAAGGGTGACATCATTTTCCTCCCGGGCATTTTTTATATCCCTGTGGTGCTCTCTGATCCTAATTTTTAAAGGTCTCGTGGTCATGCCCACATATATTTTTATGCACGGCATTGAGCATAGTAAACCACCCCAGTAGAATTGCAGGTAATATGCTGAGTGATCTTAAAGGTTTTCTTACCATCACTGGAGTCAAATGAAAAAGCACGCATCATATTTGGACATGCAATACATGAATTGCATGGGAAAAAGCCCCATTTTTGACCTGTGGATCCAAAGATTTTTTCGGATTTCTGACCTCCATGATAACTATGTACCAAGATGTCCCTCAAATTATTAGATCTTTTATACGTAACGGAAGGGAATTCAGGAACAAATTTTTCTAGGGTTTTGTCAATTCGAAGCAATGGCCAGTATTTTTCTAAAGCTTTTTTAACTTCCCACCACTTATCATTATATGTAGATATAAATCTAACTTTTTGTGGGTTCTCATTTTTATTTTTATTTTTGGGGGTTAATAAATCATTTCGTGTTGCCAACTTGGCCCTCTTTAAACCCCTTTTAATGCTACGATTCGAATATCCTCTGGCTGAGAATCTAGAAGATAGATCTCTGGTTTGTTCCTCAAAGGCCTTCTCACTTGAGCATATACGTCTTGCTCTCAGGAATTGTCCTGTGGGGATACCCTCTATTAAGGATTTTGGGTGAGATGAGGTAGCATGCAAGACTGAATTTACTGAGGTTTCTTTTTGATGTATATTGGTTTCTAAGAAACCATTCTCACCTTTTGTAATCATGATGTCAAGAAAGTCAATGCTGGTCTGACTATACTTGCAAGTCAACTTAATGTTCAGGGAATTGTCATTCAAGATATTCAGAAACTCAAGGAGGTCCTGCTCAGTCCCCTGCCATATCATCAGTACATCATCAATATACCGGACCCAGAGCAAGACCTTCTCGATAAATGCAATGGGATTAGTGAGAAAAATTCCCCGTTCCCACATACCTAAAAAGAGGCCGGCATACGAGGGGCAAAAGCCGCCCCCATAGCCGTACCCCGTTTCTGCAGGTAGACATTTTCTCTGAACAAAAAGTAATTATGCTCCAATGCAAATTGAAGTAATGTTAGTAGTAGTCTAGTCAGACCAGCATCAAGATACGACATCATGAGATACATATTGACTGCTTGTAATCCATCTCTATGTTGTATACAGGTATATAAGGATTCAACGTCAAAGCTCACTAACCACATATCACCATCCATAGGGATTCCCTCAATTTTCTTTAGGACGTCACCAGTATCTCTAACATAGGAGGGAAGATCTATCACTATAGGTTTGAGATAGAAATCCAGGTATTTGGAGATGAGTTCGCATAAGCTCCCATTGCTCGACACAATGGGGCGTCCTGGAGGTGTGGTACTGTTTTTGTGTACTTTTGGGATGAAATATATACACGCTGTCTTTGGGTATTTAGGTACTAAGTTATCCCTTAATTCCTTAGAGATGACTCCCTCACTAAATGCTTCCTCCAGGATTTCATTGATCTCATTCAGATAGGCTGAGGTGGGATTATAAGTCATTCTCTGATAATATTCAGTATCTCGTAGCTGTCTCAGAGCTTCTTTTTCATACATTTTTACTGGCCATATCACCACGTTCCCCCTTTGTCCGCAGGCTTAATGAGTACCTCATTGAGGTTACGTAATTCATTTATTGCCTGTCTTTGGGCAAAGGGTAGTTTCCGTGCGTGATATATGGGGAATGCAAGTCTGTCACTGCTGAGAAAGAATTAAATGAGGCCTTCTATAAAGATATGGATACCCAACTTAATGTTTGGGAAAAAGAAGTGAAGGATACTAAATCCAGGAAATTTCAACGAGACTTAAATGACTATAAAAATGGATATCTTCGTACCGTGTTAGCCAGTAGATAGAAAAATATTTAGAGTTGAGAGTCCTCAGTGGTGATACCTTTTAATGGCTAACTGAAAAGATGGTAACAAATTGCAAGCTTTCGAGACTACTCAGGTCTCTTCATCAGGCTGAACTAATACAAATCTGAAGAATCACATATTTATACACAAAAACACAGAAAAAATGCAATAGGTAAGACAAGTGACGTGAAGCAGAATAGTCATTATGGCAGAGGGATGAGCATAAATATTGGAACAGTTCATAGATGAGGATGAACTGTTCCAATATTTATGCTCATCCCTCTGCCATAATGACTATTCTGCTTCACGTCACTTGTCTTACCTATTGCATTTTTTCTGTGTTTTTGTGTATAAATATGTGATTCTTCAGATTTTGTATTAGTTCAGCCTGATGAAGAGACCTGAGTAGTCTCGAAAGCTTGCAATTTGTTACCATCTTTTCAGTTAGCCATTAAAAGGTATCAACCACTGAGGACTCTCGACTCTAAATATTTTCTATAAAAATGGAACAATTTATAGATGGCAGACCCACACTATAAATGGAGGGAGTAGTATACGATCTTCTTCTATATCGTCTATTTCATCTAGAGAAGATGATAATAGGGGTGGAAATTGCATGTATAACTTGAGGAGAAATGTTAACAGAAGGCGGCATGACCACTACAAAAAGAAAGATAGGAGAAATGATGGGACCACATCTTCAAATTTGCAGGTAATCAATTTATCTGACATTGAACTCACAGAACCCCAAAAGGAAGTCTTGAGTCTTGACCTTTCATTTTCACCCACAGCCTCATTTAATTCTTTCTCAGCAGTGACAGACTTGCATTTGTTTGCACGCAAGCTTATACTTAAAAAACTGCATGAAAAGAGACAAATTGGACAGGAGTGGAGTACAAGAGAACTGGAAGCTATTTCTATTTTGGAAGAATTAAATGAGGAGAGTGAAATACCTGATCATAAGGGTAAGTTTAAACCACCTGTACCTAAGAAGTTTCCCCCTCTAAACATCTCCCCTAATGTAGAACTGTTTGTTAAACTGGTAACAGATGAGCTGAAAAAAATTTCCCCATATATCACACACGGAAACCTACCCTTTGCCCAAAGACAGGCAATAAATGAATTACGTAACCTCAATGAGGTACTCATTAAGCCTGCGGACAAAGGGGGGAACGTGGTGATATGGCCAGTAAAAATGTATGAAAAAGAAGCTCTGAGACAGCTACGAGATACTGAATGTTATCAGAGAATGATTTATAATCCCACCTCAGCCTATCTGAATGAGATCAATGAAATCCTGGAGGAAGCATTTAGTGAGGGAGTCATCTCTAAGGAATTAAGGGATAACTTAGTACCTAAATACCCAAAGACAGCGTGTATATATTTCATTGTTGTGAATGGGTTTGAGATGAGTTCTGAGCAGAGGCTCCCTCTGGTGGTTACAAGCGGTGCTAGTGAAGATTGTGAGGACTGGGAATCAGGTGTTACTGACTGGTCTTATATAAGGGAGTCATTTTCCCATCAGGGTTGCCGGTGATCAATTGTTCTGGTCTGAATCCTTCATTCCAGTTTCCCTTGTAGCCTGCTGTGTCGTGTCTGCATCTCCTGCTTACAGATAAGACTTTTGCTTCTTTTGTGTTTGTGCTATATTTTTGCATTTTGTCCTGCACTTCTTTGGGGCCTTCAGGTTCCCCTCCGGGGGCTTCTGCCCTCTCAGTTTAGTTCAGCCACTGAGTTTTGTTCTTTTGCTTTTTCCAGTTTTTTCAGTGGCTGCTGTTTTTATTTTGTTACACCAGAGAACCAATTTAGGTGGTAGAGGTCGTGTGATCTCAGGTGATTTTGAAATTAGTAGAATTGGTGCTTTTCAGGGTTTTCTGGGATTGCAGTAAGTACCCTTCCTATCCTTTTCTATTTAGATAGTTTGGGACCCAGCGTTTGCTCATACTATTTTCTTTCTGTGTCAGTATTTCCTCTTGTCTAACCGCCATTACATGTTTGGGGGCTATCTGTTATCTTTGGGGTTCTGCTCCGGGGCAGATAGCTTTCCTATTTCTATCTTTAGGTGTAGTTAGTTTCTCAGGCTGTGACGAGGCGTCTAGGACCAACGTAGGAACGCTCCACGGCTGCCTCTAGTTGTGGTGGTTAGTCAGGGTACTGCAATCTCATAGATTCCAACTGCTCTGGTGTATTGCCTTTTTTACCTGCACTCCTCAGCTACCGAAACATAACAGTATCACCGGCCTAAAAATTGAAATTTTATGGTACTCACAGAAGGAAAAAAAAATATTGTGAAAGAAAAAAAGTTGTCAGAGTTGTCAGAGATATTTTTCTGTTTGTTGCATTTTTTTTTTTCTTTTTTTTTTTCCTCTGTATCTCTTGGTGCTGGGGAGGATCTTTTCTCCCAATGGAGTTTGCACAGTTGTCTGGCCGTGTGGATCAGCTTGCCACTGAGGTTCGGAGTATTGCTATCTATCTTGCTGGGTTGCCTGTTGTGGAACCTAGGATCCCCATGCCAGATTTGTTTTTAGGGGATCGAGCTAAGTTTCAGAATTTCAAAAATAATTGTAAATTGTTTTTTGCCTTAAAATCTAAGTCCTCAGGAAACGCAGCGCAGCAGGTTCAAATTATCATCTCTCTCCTGCGCGGCGATCCTCAGGATTGGGCTTTTTCCCTGATACCTGGGGATCCTGTTTTGAGTGATGTTGATGCGTTTTTTCATGCTTTGGGGTTATTGTACGATGAGCCTAATGTCACTGATCAAGCTGAAAAAACCTTGTTGGCATTAAATCAGGGGCTTGATGACGCTGAGTTATACTGTCAGAGATTCCGTAGGTGGGCAGTCCTGACCAAATGGAATGACGACTCTTTGACGGCCCTTTTCCGGAAGGGTCTGTCAGATAATGTAAAGGATGTTATGTGGGATTCCCTGTCCCCTCTGGTCTCAATGATTCTATGTCATTAGCGATTCAAATTGACAGACGTTTGCGTGAGCGGAGAAGTATGCGTGGAATGGTGTTGCCTTGTGAACCAGCTCCTGAACCCATGCAGTGTGATAGAGTGGTGTCTGGGGCACAGCGTCATGAGTTTCGATTGCGCAATGGGTTATGTTTCTACTGTGGTGATGCCTCTCATGCTATTTCAGTCTGCCCTAAGCGGGAAGACGTTTTGCACGCTCAGTTGTCTTGGGTAGTGTTCAGACTAAGTTTTTATTAACTGTCACTCTGATATGCTCTCTGTCCTCATTTTCTGCTCAGGCTTTCGTTGATTCTGGAGCAGCTATTAACCTGATGGATTATGATTTTGCTAAACGTTGTGGGTTTCCCTTGATACCCCTACAGAAGTCTATTCCCCTACTGGGGATCGATTCTACCCCTTTGGCTGAGAATAAACCCCAGTTTTCTACTCAGGTGATAATGAGGGTTGAACCTGATCACCAGGAGTGCTGCAAATTTTTGGTTCTATATAATCTGCATGACATTATCGTGCTGGGTTTCCCTTGGTTACAGTCTCATAATCCTGTTTTGGATTGGAAATCTGTGTCTGTAACCAGTTGGGGCTGCCAATGTGTTAATACCAACACTCCTGTTTTTTCTGCCTCCCCCCAGGCTCAGGATGTTCCTGACTTTTTGTTTGATTTTTCTGATGTGTTTAGCGAAAGTAAATCTGCATCCTTGCCTCCCCATAGGAGCTATGACTGCGCTATTGAATTAGTGCCGGGTAGTAAATTCCCTAAAGGTCGCCTTTTTAACTTGTCTGTACCTGAACATGACGCTATGCGGTCTTATATCAAGGAATCATTGGAGAAGGGTCATATCAGACCATCCTCTTCACCCTTAGGTGCCGGTTTTTTCTTTGTGGCCAAAAAAGATGGTTCATTAAGGCGTGTATTGATTATCGTCTCTTGAACAATATTACTGTGAAATATCAATACCCGTTACCCTTGATTTCTGACCTGTTTTCCAGGGTGAAAAACGCTACTTGGTTTACCAAGCTTGACCTCAAGGGGGGCGTATAACCTTATTCGCATTAAGCACGGGGATGAATGGAAGACGGCATTCAATACCCCTGAAGGGCATTTTGAGTACCTAGTGATGCCCTTTGGGCTCACTAATGCTCCTTCCGTCTTCCAGTCCTTCATGAATGACATTTTCAGGGATTTTGTGGACAAATTTCTGATTGTTTATTTGGATGATATCTTGATTTTTCTAATGACTGGGACTCTCATGTGAAACATGTTCGAACTGTATTCCAGATTTTGAGAGAGAATGCTCTGTATGTGAAGGGATCAAAGTGTCTTTTTGGCGTACAGAGGATCTCATTTCTGGGATTCATTTTGTCCCCATCTGTTATTGAAATGGACCCGGTCAAGGTTCAGGCCATCTGTGATTGGGTCCAACCTACTTCATTAAAGGCTCTTCAGAGATTTTTGGGTTTTGCCAATTTTTATCGTAAATTTATTGGTAATTTCTCGGTTATTGTTAAACCATTAACTGATTTGACCAGAAAGGGTTCTGATGTGGTGAATTGGCCTCCTGAGGCAGTCTCTGCATTTCAGGAACTTAAGCAGAGATTCACTTCTGCTCCTGTTCTACGGCAGCCTGATGTTTCTCTGCCATTTCAGGTGGAGGTTGATGCCTCTGAAATTGGGGCAGGTGCCGTTTTGTCCCAAAAAGATCCAGAGACCTCTAAAAGTAACCTTGTGCCTTTTTCTCTCGAAAATTTTCTCTTACTGAACGTAATTATGACGTGGGTAATCGGGAGTTATTGGCCATGAAGTGGGCTTTTGAAGAGTGGAGACATTGGCTGGAGGGAGCCAAACATCAGGTGGTGGTCCTTACGGACCATAAGAATCTGGTCTATCTGGAATCTGCCAAGCGACTCAATCCTAGACAGGCCAGGTGGGCCTTGTTTTTCACACGTTTTAATTTTGTGGTTTCCTTTCTTCCTGGCACTAAGAATGTTAAGGCGGATGCCCTCTCGAGGAGTTTCCTTGCGGACTCTCCTGAGTTATCTGATCCTTCTGTTATTTTGAAAGAGGGTGTAGTTCTTTCCGCCATCTCGCCCAATTTGAGACTTGCTCTGGAGGGGTGTCAGGAGGATAGGCCCGAGCGCTGCCCTGTTGGAAAATTGTTTGTCCCGGACCAATGGAAAAAGAGTGTGATGTCTGAGATTCATTGTTCCGCATTGGCTGGGCATCCCGGAATTTTTGGTACCAGAGACTTGGTTAGTCGGTCCTTTTGGTGGCCTACCTTGTCTCGTGATGTCAGGGAATTTGTGCAGTCCTGCGGACTTGCTCTCGCTCCAAGCCTTGCTCTCGCTCTAGTGGTTTGTTGATGCCATTGCCTGTGCCCAAGAGACCATGGACCCATATCTCTATGGATTTCATTTCCGATCTTCCTGTTTCTCAGAGAATGACCACCATCTGGGTAATTTGTGATAGGTTTTCCAAAATGATACATCTTGTGCCATTACCTAAGTTGCCTTCCTCCTCTGAATTGGTGCCTTGTTCCTTCAGCACGTGGTTCGTTTACACGGCATTCCTGAGAACATTGTGTCTGACAGAGGAGTCCAGTTTGTTTCCAGATTTTGGAGGACTTTTTGTTCTAAACTGGGTGTTCAATTGTCTTTCTCCTCGGCATTTCATCCTCAGACCAATGGTCAAACTGAGAGAACAAACCAGACATTGGAGACTTATCTAAGATGCTTTGTGTCTGCTGATCAGGATGACTGGGTCTCTTTTTTGCCTTTGGCTGAGTTTGCTCTTAATAATAGGGCTAGCTCTGCCACTTTGATGTCTCCGTTTTTCTGTAATTCTGGGTTTCACCCTCGATTTTCTTCAGGACAGACGGAGGCTTCTGTCTGTCCAGGTGTTGACTCTGTTGTGGAGCGTATGCAACAGATTTGGAACCAGGTAGTGGAGAGTTGTCCCTCTCTCAGGAAAAGGCCCAGCGGTTTGCTAACCGGCATAGGACTGATGGTCCTCGGTTTAAAGTGGGGGACTTGGTCTGGTTGTCCTCAAAGAATATTCCTATGAGAGTAGCATCTCCTAAATTTAAGCCTAGGTTCATTGGACCTTATAAGATCATGGAGATTATTAATCCTGTTTCTTTTCGTTTGCTTCTTCCAGGGACATTTAAGATCCATAACGTGTTCCACAAGTCCTTGTTGAAGAGGTTTGTTGAGCCAGTGGTTCCTGCTGCTGTGCCTCCTGACCCTGTTTTGGTTGAGGGCAATCTGGAGTATGTGGTTGAAAAATATTGGATTCTCGTTTTTCTAGACGAAACCCAGTATTTGGTTTAAATGGAGAGTTATGGTCAGGAAGACAATTCTTGGGTTTTGCTTCGGACATCCATGCTAGGAGACTTATCGTGTGCGTATCATAGAACTACATCCTGACCGACCTGGTTGCTCAAATGAAGTTCGGTGACCCCTCCTCAAGGGGGGTACGTTGTAATGGGGTTTGAGATGATTATAGCAAGGCTCCCTCTGGTGGTTACAAGCGGCAGTGAAGATTGTGAGGACTGGGAATCAGGTTTACTGACTTGTCTATATAATGAGTCATTTTCCC
This sequence comes from Oophaga sylvatica, assembly GCA_033576555.1. Lineage (NCBI taxonomy): Eukaryota > Metazoa > Chordata > Amphibia > Anura > Dendrobatidae > Oophaga > Oophaga sylvatica. Next base: position 215,598,785 of record JARQOD010000003.1, on the reverse strand, counting down.
ATCAGGGTTGCCGTGATCAATTGTTCTGGTCTAATCCTTCATTCCAGTTTCCCTTGTAGCCTGCTGTGTCGTGTCTGCACTCCCTGCTTACAGATAAGACTTTTGCTTCTTTTGTGGTTTGTGCTATATTTTTGCATTTTGTCCTGCCTTCTTTGGGGCCTTCAGGGTCCCCTCCGGGGCTTCTGCCCTCTCAGTTAGTTCAGCCACTGAGTTTTGTTCTTTTGCTTTTTTCCCAGTTTTTTCATGGCTGGCTGTTTTGATTTTGTTACACCAGAGAACAATTTAGGTGGTAGAGGTCGTGTGATCTCAGTGATTTGAAATTAGTAGAATTGGTGCTTTCAGGTTTTCTGGATTGCAGTAAGTACCCTTCCTATCCTTTTCATTTAGATCGTTTGGGCCCAGCGTTTGCTCATACTATTTTCTTTCTGTGTCAGTATTTCCTCTTGTCTAACCGCCATTACATGTTTGGGGGCTTTCTGTATCTTTGGGGTTCTGCCCGGGCAGATAGCTTTCCATTTCTATCTTTAGTGTAGTTAGTTTCTCAGGCTGTGACGAGGCGTCTAGGACCAACGTAGGAATGCTCCACGGCTGCCTCTAGTTGTGGTGGTTATCAGGGTACGCAATCTCATAGATTCCAACTGCCTGATGTATTGCCTTTTTTACCTGCACTCCTCAGCCACCGAAACATAACATTTCATCCCAAAAGTACACAAAAACAGTACCACACCTCCAGACGCCCCATTGTGTCGAGCAATGGAGCTTATGCGAACTCATCTCCAAATACCTGGATTTCTATCTCAAACCTATAGTGATAGATCTTTCCCCCTATGTTAGAGATACTGGTGACTCCTAAAGAAATTGAGGGAATCCCTATGGAGGTGATATGGTTAGTGAGCTTTGACGTTGAATTCTTATATACCTGTATACAACATAGAGATGGATACAAGCAGTCAATATGTACTCTCATGATGTCGTATCTTGACTGGTCTGACTAGACTACTACTAACATTACTTCAATTTGCATTGGAGCATAATTTACTTTTTGTTCAGAGAAAATGTCTACCTGCAGAAACGGGGTACGCTATGGGGCGGTCTTTTGCCCCCTCGTATGCCGCCTCTTTTTTAGGTATGTGGGAACGGAATTTTTCTCACTAATCCCATTGCATTTATCGAGAAGATCTTGCTCTGGGTCCGGTATATTGATATGTACTGATATATGGCAGGGGACTTAGCAGGACCTCCTTGAGTTTTGAATATCTTGAAGACAATTCCCTGAACATTAAGTTGACTTGCAAGTAAGTCAGACCAGCATTGACTTTCTTGAACATCATGATTACAAAAGGTGAGAATGGTTTCCTTTAGAAAACCAATATACATCGAAAAGAAACCTCATAAATTCAGTCTTGCATGCTACCTCATCTCACCAAAATCCTTAATAGAGGTATCCCCACAGACAATTCCTGAGAGCAATACGTATATGCTCAAGTGAGAAGGCCTTTGAGGAACAAACCAGAGATCTATCTTCTAGATTCTCACCAGAGGATATTCGAATCGTAGCATTAAAAGGGGTTTAAAGAGGGCCAAGTTGGAACACAAATGATTATTATACCCCCAAAAATAAAAATAAAAATGAGAACCCACAAAAATTTAGATTTATATCTACATATAATATAAGTGGTGGAATTAAAAAAGCTTTAGAAAAATACTGGCCATGCTTCGAATTGACAAAACCCTAGAAAAATTTGTTTCTGAATTCCCTTCCGTTACGTAATAAAAGATCTAATAATTTGAGGGACATCTTGGTACATAGTTATCATGGAGGTCAGAAATCCGAAAAAATCTTTGGATCCACAGTTCAAAAATGGGGCTTTTTCCATGCAATTCATGTATTGCATGTCCAAATATGATGCGTGCTTTTCATTTGACTCCAGTGATGGTAAGAAAACCTTAAGATCACTCAGCATATTACCTGCAATTCTACTGGGGTGTTTACTATGCTCAATGCCCGTGCATAAAAATATATGTGGGCATGACCACGGAACCTTTAAAAATAGGATCAGAGAGCACCACAGGGAAAATAAAAAATGCCCGGAGGAAAATGATGTCACCCTTTTGAAACCCATTCCGAAGCATTTTAAAATATACCACGACTCTAACCCCAAATTACTTAAGGTGATGGCATAGATAAATCTTTGTAGATCATAGGGAGGAGATATAAAAAAGAAACTAGCCCAAAGTAGAAACACAATGGATTTTTCGTATTGGATCTCTTCAACCGGGAAGGGCTCAATGAGGTTCTGAGCTTTGCCCCCTTTCTATAGGTGTTACCCTTTCTTTATAGTGTTTTTATAGTTTTATTCTATACCTTATATGTGCCTTTTTTAGTTTAATAATAGGTCATATATATGTGTGATGCCAGTGATGGGTATTGATAAAAATCCAGAATATCCATGAAGTTTATGAATGAAAGATGTTTAAAGATGCTAACTAATGAGGATAGCCTCACAATCAATATATATGACGTCTTCTTTTAACATCAACATTACAATCAACTTGAAATGAATAAATAAGGACTCTTCTAGGATCCCTGAAGAATTCAAATATCGATTTGAAACTCAAAATAAACTGTGATAAATCATCACTCTATATATATGGTGCTATAAGAATTATTATTTTCTGTTTTTTTAAATTTTTTTTATAATATTTCTTTCATTTTTGTTTATTTTTTAGGAAACACATGTATTGTATTTGGGATTGCAGTTCAATCTTGTGGTTACTTGGTGTTTAACTCAATTACAAATTATTAATCTATATGTTGTATTATCACATTCGAATGATATTTGCCTGGTATACAATTTCTAATCTTTTAAACCCCCCCTGTGTGTGGAGCCTTGCGCTTTAAACGGCGAAGCGCTGTGGGAGCTCAGCGTCCAGTCGTCATGGCAGCGCTTCTTTGTTCTGACACGTCGGACGAGGGGGCGTGGCTTGGCGCGGATGACGCGCTCCGCGACGCTGTGGGTTACCGGGTGACGCGTCCAGTCGAACCGCAGCATTCCCTCCCTATCCTGACGTGTCGGAGGGAGGGTGGGTCACGGGCCGACGGGGGCGCTGCCTTGGTGCTCACACGCCGGGAGTGGCAGGGTCTCGCACACAGGTGGAGGACATAGCAGGTAAACGCAATCTTTATAATGAGATATATATAAGGGCACATTTGAGTACATATCACATCTACTAACCCCCATAGACGAAGCTAACGCGAAACGCGCGTCGGGGAACATTGGGCTCCCAACAAGGTTGTATATTTTCCATGACTAGCATTATAGTACCATTTTAACTATGCCATATGGATGTACTTATGGGGCCATAGCGAGCACTACCTGATTTAGGACTTGTCACTAGACAATAGTTAGCTCGCAAATATGGCACCTTTATAACTACATCATATATACTACTATTGAAATTCTGTCAGCGATATACCATCCTATATGTATATGTTTGGCAGCAGTGGCTGTAATGTTTATGGTGGTAAACTACTTATTACACTTACATATATATATTGCCTTTGCTCCAGTTAGAACACAAAGCATCTAGCACTGTGTGCATGTAGTATACTTGTAGGTACATCGCATTTGGTATCTGTATCAACTTTTGATTTTGGACTTAAGGTTACATATTAGTCATGGTGTTAACACCTGTGGGAGCATACTGTATATACATCCCTTTTTAAATGAATCTTTTTAATTGTGTATTGTTATGAGTGTATTTTTCTAATAAAGAATTGTAATTTTTTGGGCATAATGCTTCCAATGCTTATTTGGATTATATTTCTGTATGGGAAGTGCCATTCTACTAGGTCGATATCAGTAGGATATTTTGTGATCATATGTTTATTAATAGCTGCCCTTGAAGAAGTACTCCCAGAAAATAATTAATGCTGAACTTTAGCATAATTCTGATTTTCTTCTGAATTAAGCTCACACAGCATCTTTTTGTGCAGACTGATTGTTTCTTTCTTGATGTAATCTATGAGATTCCATAGAGGCTCACATAGACTTAATAGGAACTTGTCATGTTGAAAAGTGCTATTATCATGCAGATATGGAGTTAATCTTCAGGTAAATAGCATTCTAAAGCGTTGCGCCACCACACTGGGTGCCAGGCTGACGGTAGGAATTGAACATTTTTACTCACAGCAGCCTCCCGCTTTCAGTCATACAGGTGCAACTTCAGTCTTCACTGAGTACACAGTGAGTGATGGATGTAGTCACACCCTGGCATTGACTGACAGCCGTCTCAACAGTGCATCAGTACTGATCTGGCTGTCAGTCATTACTAGGACATGGTTACAGCCCCCACTCACTGTGTACTGAGAGGTGCCTCTATGACTGAAAGCCGGAGGCTGCTGGTAGGAATAAAGTTAATTTTCCTCTCATCAGCTAGCTTTCAGTGTAACAGCCACATGGCTTTAGAAGGCTAATAACCTGCAGATTAACCGCATAACTGAGAAAGCGACTTCCACTCCACACAGAAGATGTTTTGTGAGCTGGTCAACCTTGGTTGCGGTCATGGGTTCAAAAGAGGATCAAAACAGTGCTGAGAACTGGAATGATGGCGATTGGTAAGTATTTAAACACATGTACATTGAGCAAAATACATATTGCTAAGGTATTAAGGAATACATTTTCATATATGGGAGTTCTCCTTTAGACACTTTGCAGATCTATTTAATGCATATAGTCTTCAGTCTGTTGGAATACCATAATATTACATTTCTAGTGTTGAAATGTGTCTCCAAATGAATATTACATAAAGGACTACCAAATCAGCAATGCTTCTGGAGAAGCTTCTTTGAACATATGTCATTGTGTAGCTTAATATATGTATTAATACAACCTATTTTAATAATTAACAAAAAAGTATTTTTATTTTTGCTCTCGAAGTGCAGCCATTTTCATTCTCAAAAAACAACCCATGATTTGTGCAACTCAGAAGAGGAGAACATTGGGTCTGTACACTTGACAGAGTAGATAATAAAATAATATTGTGCAGTTCTGCAGAAAAGCACCATTATAGGGCCACTTAGAGCAATGTAATAAATAGCGCTGTCATGATTCATTTAGACTATAAATATAGCTAAACTGTGCATTATTTAGGAGTAAAAAAAATTGAAGTAGATTTAAAGTGGTCAGAGATTGGTTTTATGACTTTTTTTGCCCTTGCTGTTTCTCCATACATTAATTTAGATCACCTTCCAATATGCAGATATCCAATGAGGAGCAGTAGCTGAGTGCATTTGAATATTTTTGCTTTCACTATTAGATTTCTTTTTTTTTTTAAAAAGGGAATCTGTAAGATCAACTCCTCCAACCACATATATGAGTATGCAGGTCTTTGATATGTAAATCTATTGATAATTTTATACCTTCATTCTGCTTCTGTATTCCCGACTAATCATGTTTCATTCATATCTAGATTAGTCCTTAAGTGCTCTTGGTGTGACAGAGCATCTTCCAAGCCTCTGCCTCCTGTAGAGGTTTCTACGCCCAGAACTAGCCTTTATAGCTTGATTGACAGATTACTGTCTGTGTGACATCAGAAACCAGGCAAGGAAATCAGATGTGAACTACTTGTCAAGCTAAAGAGGCTAGTGCTAGGTGGCGAAACAAGGGTGGCAGTGACTTGTTAGGTGCTCTGTCATGCCAGAGCAATCAATGGTTAATTTGCTTCTCAATAAAACCCTACTTTCAACAGCAACAGTTAGAAATTCATTAACGTTTCTATATCGTTTAAGACCTGCATGCCCATAGAATTCAGGTCAGGGGGATAATCTTACTTAAAGATTCCCTTTAAACACAAAAAAACTGATTGCTATTCTAATAAATTTATTTGATGGAACAAAAAGTGTTTCTTTGTTCAATTGCCATATATCCGATGTAGGATTGACTCTATGTCTTTCTTCATTTGAGCGTGTATATCCATCAATGACTACTGCATCAGCGCCACTTGATGATTCTCTTTTATATATGTTTTATACTGTTTTTAATACTTGTTTTTGTAGTGTCTCTATGGTAACGACGGCTAGACCAATGGGAGGATGAATTTTGAAGGCATGATATACTTACTAACCACACTTCCAGCCTCCCACCTTTTGAAGAACATGCATAGCATGCCATGGCAAATTTTGGCCATGCCCCTGGCCACACCCCAATACATGCCATTTACCACCTCTTTCTCCCTGGCAGGAGATGTCAGATGGGCACTGCAGTGAGGGACATTCAGCAGATGTCTGAGACTGCAGGGAGTAGACTCAAATCCGGGACCTTCCACTGTGTCCGGAGGGCTATGGTCCAGCGTCTAGGTCGTGGCACCTGGCAGCTGGAAAGGAGGCCAGGAATTTTAACCTTCCAGCGTCCCAATCGTGGTTTTTTGATTAGCCAGGGCAGCGCAACGTAATTTGTGCATCCTGCTCATCTCTAGTTGGGACCTGTGGATTTATTTTTTGTTCATGGTTCACAGTCAGAGCCGCCAGAATGTTCCATCATTATGTAGCTTCACTATACACATCTGGCTATTTGTGTCTGTAGGTCTTGTTCACTGCAGGATCTGCACCAAACTACAGTACTCAAAAACAATCTTCTCCAACTTATTTCATTCATTTTTGGTGCAGCTGTAAAGCCGCATTTTTATTGTCTTTTTTATTATGTTACAGAAAAGTTTTGATTCTGCACTTAATAAATTATCTGCACTGCAGTAGTGTTGAGTGATACGATACTACAAATATCGGATATCGGCCGTATTAGCTGTATCGGCCTTTCGATTCCGAATACCGATATTTTCGTCATATCGGATACCGGAATCGGATTTGTCACTGTCACTGTCAGTGTCCGTCGGTCGGGTCTGTCAGGGGTCAGCGGCACTTACCTGGCAGAAGATCGCCGGCGGTCACGGGCTGGACTGCTTCCCTGGCCGCCATCATCTTTCCCCGGCGGTCACATGCAGTTTCTCGCGATAACTGCAGTGACTGCTGGGGTAATCCCGGCCGAAAGCAGTCAGTCCGATGACGTCACCGCCGGGGAAGCAGGTAATCAGCTGGCTGCGTTGCGATACAGGCTCTGCCTGTCATTGCGATGTAGCAAAAGCTGGATCGTCGTGGGACTGTCGTTACTATGGACTGCGTCGGACAGGTGGTATACTGTTGGTTTGTTTTTTTTTATTTTTTTACAGGAGATCGATGCTCGCAGGAATGAGTGTATAATAAAATTAATGAAAACTGTGTTGTCTCTTTTATTTCATTAAAAGACTTTTTTCTTGCTTTGTCTTTTTTTTTTACATTTAATAACTTTGGGGTTAATAATGGATCGGTGTCTTATTGACACCTCTCCATTATTAACCGGGCTTATAGTCCCCCGTGCAATCAACGTGACATTAACCCCTTATTACCCCACTTGCCACCGCTACAGGGCAGTGGGAAGAGCCGGGTAAAGTGCCACAATTGGCACATCTTTTGATGCGCCAAATGTGGGGCTGCTGTAGCCTGGTATTATCAGGCTGTTGAGGGCCAAAATCCATGGGCCTTGACAGTCTTTTAATACCAGGCCGCAGCAGTCTGCATTTTACTTGCTGGTTAACAAAAATAGGGGACCCCTACGCCGTTTTTTTTTCGAGGGGATCCCCTATTTTGTTAACCCGCCAAGCTAAGCAGACTGCTGTGGCCTGGTATTATCAGGCTTGCAAGGTCCATGGATATTGGATCCTTACCAGCCTGAAAAAACCGCCTCACGGTCTGCTTCATCTGGCTGGTTAACAAAAATAGGGGGGACCCCACGCCAATTTTTTTCGAGGGGATCCCTATTTTTGTTAATCAGCCAGATATTGCAGACTGCTGTGGCCTGGTATTATCAGCTGGCAAGGTCCATGGATCTTGGCTCCTTAACAGCCTGAAAATCTAGGCCTCAGCGGTCTGCTTCATCTGGCTGGTTAAAAAAAAATAGGGGGGACCCCACGCCATTTTTTTTTTCGAAGGGAACCCTGTTATGTTTCGGTAGCTAGGAGTGCAGGTAAAAAAGGCAATACACCAGAGCAGTTGGAATCTATGAATTGCAGTACCCTGACTAACCACCACAACTAGAGGCAGGCCGTGGAGCTTCCTACGTTT
>JARQOD010000003.1:215531977-215590530 GCA_033576555.1 Oophaga sylvatica | reverse complement strand
TGTTTAGGTTGGCTGCTTAACAAAAATAGGGGATCTCCTCGAAAAAAAAACGGCGTAGGGGTCCCCCTATTTTTGTTAACCAGCCAAGTAAAATGCAGACTGCTGCGGCCTGGTATTAAAAGACTGTCAAGGCCCATGGATTTTGGCCCTCAACAGCCTGATAATACCAGGCTACAGCAGCCCCACATTTGGCACATCAAAAGATGTGCCAATTGTGGCACTTTACCCGGCTCTTCCCACTGCCCTGTAGCGGTGGCAAGTGGGGTAATAAGGGGTTAATGTCACCGTTGATTGCACGGTGACAATAAGCCCGTTAATAATGGAGAGGCGTCAATAAGACACCGATCCATTATTAATCCCAAAGTTTTTAAATGTGTAAAAAAAAGACACAGCAAGAAAAAAGTCTTTTAATGAAATAAAAGAGACAACACAGTTTTCATTTTTTTTATTACTCTCTCATTCCTGCGACGCCATCGATCTCCTGTAAAAAATAAAAAAAACAAACCAACAGTATACCACCTGTCCGACGCAGTCCATAACGACAGTCCCACGACGATCCAGCTCTGCTACATCGCAATGACAGGCAGAGCCTGTCATTGCAACGCAGCACAGCTGATTACCTGCTTCCCCGGTGGTGATGTCATCGGACTGCTTTACGGCCGTGATTACCCAGCAGTCACTGCAGTTATCGCGAGAAACTGCATGTGACCGCCGGGGAGAAGAGGATGGCGGCCATTAAGCAGTCCGGGATGTGACCGCCGGAGATCTTCTGCCGGTAAGTGCCGCTGACTCCTGACAGACCCGACAGACGGACACTGACAGTGACAGTGACATCCCGATTCCGGTATCCGATATGATGAAAATATCGGTACTCGGAATCGGAATTCCGATACAGCCAATATCAGCCGATACCCGATATTTGCAGTATCGGAATGCTCAACCCTACTTGTATGTTATATGTATGTACTGTATGTATGTTATGTGTATATGTTTTATGTATGCTCTGTATGTTTAAGTGTTATATGTATGTACTGTATGTTATGTGTTATGTGTTCAGGGTCGGACTGGCCCACCGGAGAACCGGAGAATTCTCCGGTGGGCCCTGGCATCTGGGGGGCCCTGGCACCTGCTGGCATACAGGGGCCAGTTGCCTAGGGCCCCCGCTGCTCCAGGGGCCCCCAGCCGGTGGCGTGTCGCTAATAGCGGCACACCATGCAGCTGCCATGGGGGCCCCGTGCCAGCGGAGCAGCAGCGGGTGACAGGAGGCAGGAGCCCCTGTCCCCGCTGCTAAAGAGAAATGAATATTCACAAGCAGTGAATATCATTACTTACCTGTCACCCGCTCCAACCGCTGAGCGCCGCTGTGTCATCGCGTCCTCTCTTGCTGCGATGTTCAGGCAGAGGGCGCGATGACGTCATTAGTGAGCGCCGCGCCCCCTGCCTGAGCATTCACTGCCGGAGGACAGAAGACAGCGGCGCTCAGCAGTGGACCCGGTGACAGGTAAATATCGCAGGTGCCGGGGCCCTGAGCCAGCGGTGACACCGGCACCTGTCCCCCATAGCACGCCGGTGTCCCTGCCTGCTCAGGACACCAGCACCTGGCCCCCAGCGACGAGAGGTGAGTATGTCTTTTTTTTTTTTTTGCAGCATCTATGGGGGCACAGTCTGTGGAGCATCTATGGGGCATAATCTATGGGGCATAATATGTGGAGCATTTATGGGGGCATAATCTATGGAGCTTCTATGGGGCATAATCTAAGGAGCACTTATGGGGGCATAATCTAAGGAGCATCTATGGGGCACAATCTATGGGGGCACAATCTATGGGGGCACAATCTATGGGGGCATAATCTATGGGGGCATAATCTATGGAGCATCTATGGGGGCATAATCTATGGAGCATCTATGGGGGCATAATCTATGGAGCATCTATGGGGGCATAATCTAAGGAGCATTTATGGGGGCACAATCTATGGAGCTTCTATGGTGGCATAATCTAAGGAGCATCTATGGGGCATAATCTAAGGAGCATCTATGGGGGCACAATCTATGGGGACACAATCTATGGGGGCATAATCTATGGAGCATCTATAGGGGCATAATCTATGGAGCATCTATGGGGTCATAATCTATGGAGCTTCTATGGGGGCATAATCTAGAGAGTATCTATGGGGGCACAAACTATGGAGCTTCTATGGGGGCATAATCTAAGGAGCATCTATGGGGCATAATCTAAGGAGCATCTATGGGGGCATAATCTATGGAGCATCTATGGGGGCATAATCTATGGGGGCATAATCTATGGAGCATCTATGAGGGCACAATCTATGGAGCATCTATGGGGGCATAATACATGGGCAGCATATGGGGCACAATCTATGGAGCATCTTGTGGGGCATAATACATGGGGCAGCATATGGGCATAATCTCATTTTCCACCCTAGGCTTATACTCGAGTCGATAAATTATATATATATATATATATATATATATATATATATATATATATATAGCATTATACCCTATATGGGGGCAGCATTATCCTCTATGAGGGGGGCAGCATTATCCCCTATGAGGGGGCTGCTTTATAATCTATGAGGGAGGCTAGCCCAACTCCTGCTACATAATTAAGACATGTACTACCTTATATTATACCCTGATATTAGTGTGTTTTACTGCACAATTGGTGGTCGTGTATTTATTTCTATGTAGCTACATAGTGGGCCCCAAGAATGATTTTCTCTGGTGGGCCCAAGGTGTTCCAGTCCGACGCTGTATGTGTTATATGTATGCTCTGTATGTTATGTGTTATATGTATGTTCTGTATGTTATGTGTTGTATGTTATATGTATGTTATGTGTTGTATGTTAAATGCATGTTACGTGTTGTATGTTATATGTATGTACTGTATGTTATGCGTTGTATGTTATATGTATGTTACGTGTTGTATGTTATATGTATGTACTGTATGTTGTGTGTTATATGTATGCACTGTTTATTATGTGTTATATGTATGTACTGTATGTTTTGTGTTATATGTATGTTATGTGTTGTATGCTATATGCATGTTCTGTATGTTATGTGTTATATGTATGTACTGTATGTTATGTGTCATGTGTTATATGTATGCTCTGTATGTTATATGTTATATGTATGTTCTGTATGTTATGTGTTGTATGTTATATGTATGTTTTGTATGTTATGTGTTATATATATATGTTATATGTATGTTACGTGTTGTATGTTATATGTATGTTCTGTGTTATATTTATGTTATGTGTTATATGTTATATGTTCTGTATGTTGTGTATGTAATGTATGGTTTTTTTTTACATTCAACACATTAGCCGGATGATGGGACTACTACTGTCCCATCATTGGCTAATGTGTCACTCACTGACAGTGTAGCAGGCATAGCTGGATGGGACTTGCAGTCCCATCGGATGATGCCTGCATACACACACACACACAAAGCCGTGCGGCACCGCTCAGCCAATGGCAGGGGATTTGAATCCGAGGACGGTGAAACGCGCGTTGGGGTATCTTAACTGTCCCATCTGGTGCTGAGACATCTGACCACACCATGTCACAAGGTAATTGGTAATCTTTCTATTATGGACGTCTGACATATATTTTATACACTGGATGTACTATTGCCTTATTCATTAGCTTTCTTAAGGGCCAGACTCTGTTGAATACACTGCTAATAGATTAGGTTTTTTCTGACTTGACCCCATATCAGAATCATTATTTCTGTCTGGCTCTTAGAATTGAATTGATAGTTAGGAAATATTCTGATAATAGCTTACCTGCTTTTATTGCTCATATTTTTATTTCCTCTCTAATAAATTTATGTATTTTTTGATTCTTTCTGGCTTTTGAATTACCTGTGGCCCGGTGTGGCATACGTATGGGATGTGTTTTTCTGTTTGTTTGGCACCATATCTAACATCATAATATTTTTGCCAATATCAGTTTGCTGCTTGTATTATCTACCTCATGTTAATATCTTGTTTCTTTGTCTTAATTATACGTGCAATAAATTATTATATTTCTAAAAAAATCCTCCCACTTTGTGATTGTGGACGCGTTATTTATATACATTTTGATATTCGTCCCTGTATTTTTCCTTTTTCTTTTTGGTTCATAGCTGGATGGGACTTGTAGTCCCATCGGATGATGCCTGCATAACACACACACACACACACACACACACACACACACAAAGCTGGGCGGCACCGCTCAGCCAATGGCGGGGGATTTTAATCCCGCGCCGCTCATTGGCTGAGCCGGCGTGCGGCTCAGCTAATGATCGGTGCCGGCAGGGGATTTGAAACCCGCGCCGCTCAAAGCCGTGCGGCACCGCTGCACACGTCATCTCGTTGCCCACAGTGTACGTCCTTGCTCATTGGTGAAAAAATGGTGCCTGCAAGCGGCGAAACCCGACTTTGGCGCTCGGGTCGCCGAACGTTCGGCCGACTGCACGCTATGGTCGGGTTTCTTTTCATGAAACCCGACTTTGGCGAAAGTCTGCGATTTTTGAATCTGACCGACCTTTTTCGCTGAACTCTAGTGATTACATGAAATCTCTGCCCTCTATGCATCTAAAGATGCTGCTGAACTCTACAGTTTTGGTGCATTTTTTCTCTATAGGCTTCTTTTGAAAAAAAAAAACATGAAAAAAAATGCCACTGCATTTTTAAGCACAGAATCAAAACTTTTCTGTAATTTTAAAAAAGCATTAAAAACTCCAAAATACAGCAAAATCACATAAAAAAGGGGGAAACTGCATAAAAGAAACGCACCAAACATGCAATAATCAAAGAAGATTGTTATTGCATTGTGTGGTGAATACACCTGCAGAAAAAAGCAGCAAAAAGAATGCAGCATTCACTCTACATGTGAACACGACCTCAGCATTATAGTTTTATTACCTTATATATTCGTGTATAAGCCGAAATTTTCAGCACATTTTTTGTGCTGAAAACGCCCCCCTCGGCTTATACACGAGTCAGACATCAGTACTCACCCTCCATCGCTGGATCTCCATCCTCCCTGCATCTCCGTTGTCCTGGGCCAGCAGCTCTTCCTGCTTGTTCCTGTGCAGAGTGGTCATGTGACCCTGCTCATTAAGGTAATGAATATGGACGTGTCTCCACTCCCGTAGCGTGGAGCGCATATTCATTACCTTAATAAGCGGGGTCACATAACTGCTCTGCCCAGGAATAATCAGGGAGAGTTTCCGGCCCAGGACAATGCAGGGAGGTTGGAGATCCAGGGAAGCCAGGAGGGTGAGTGGGGGGACAATGGTACTGTTCATAGGGGCCCTTGGGCACTATTTGTTCATGTGTACCCTCTGGAACTGTTTATGTGTACTGTCTGCCACTGCTTATGGGGGCACTCTAGCACTGTTTGTGTGCTCTCTGGCATTGTTTATGGGGATAACTGACACTGTTTATGGGGGAATTCTGGCACTGCTTATGTGTACTCTGACACTGTTTATTGGGCTCTCTGGTACTGTTTATGTGTACTGTCTGACACTGTCTATGGGGACTATGTGACACTGGGGACAATATGGCACTGTTTATGGGGACATTCTGTCACTTATGTGTATTCTCTAGGACTGCTTAAGTGTAGAGATGAGCGACTTTGCCTCCGGGAGGGTCAAGTCGGGTCGAGTTGAACGAAATCGGCTGACTATCGGGAAAAGTCGAAGGTCCAACTGAAACATGAAACCCAATGCAAGTCAATGAGGAAACAAAGTCGGCAGGGAGTGGAGGACAGTAAACACACCTACAGTGCCCATTTCAATGCCAACGACATCAATTCTTATTACTTAAGCTTGTCAACCTTAATTTACTTTATAATATAGTTACGCATTGAAAACTGGGGGGTTATTTGGCTAAAGTTGTGGGGGGGCAGGGCTGGCTTCAGGTTTTCGTGTGCCCCTGGCGAAAGAGTGACAGTGGGCCCCTTAACACATACCACAATTTATGATGCTCCGATACGGCACAGAAATATACTGTAGGTATAGTACAATGACAAATACTTCACTTCTTACATTACATGACTGATATCTATTTTAAATTCTACAATAGATCAAAAACCGGACAGTATAATGCTCCATACAGTATTATGGCCACCACACAGTGCGCCATACAGAATAATGAGCCCCATATATTGCTCCATACAGAATAAATGGGCCATATAATGTTCCATACAGTATATGATGAGCTCCACATAATGCTACAGTATATGGTGGTCCCCATATAATGTGCCATGCAGTATAGGACGGTCCCCATAGAGTATAATGAGCCCCACATATTGCTCCATACAGTATAATGAGTCACATATAAAGCTCCATACAGTATGGGCTCCATATAATGCTCCATACAGAATAGGCCCCATATGTGCTCCATATGATTCTCCATACCCTATATGATGCCCCATAAATAATGAACCCCATATGATGCTCCAGTATATTATGGGCCCCATGGATGATGCTCCAGTGTATGATGGGTCTATATAATGTTCCATAAATAATGGGCCCAATATGATGCTCCAGTGTATAATGAGCCCCGTATATTATGCTCCAGTGTATGATGGGCCCCATTTATAATGCTCCAGTGTATGATGGGCCCCATGGATGATGCTCCAATGTATGATGAGCCTATATAATGCTTCAAATATAATGGGCCACATATGATGCTCCAGTATATGATGGGCCCATGGATGATGCTTCAGTGTATGATGGGCCTATATAATGCTCCATGTATAATGGACCCCATTTATAATTCTCCAGTGTATAATGGGCCCCGTATATGATGCTCCAGTGTATGATGGGCCCCATTTATAATGCTCCAGTGTATGATGGGCCCATGGATGGTGCTCCAGTGTATGATGGGCCTATATAATGCTCCATATATAATTGGCCCCATATGATGCTCCAGTATATGATAGGCCCCATGGATGATGCTCCAGTGTATGATGGGCCTATATAATGCTCCATATATAATGGACCCCATTTATAATGCTCCAGTGTATGATGGGCCCCATGGATGATGCTCCAGTGTATGATGGGCCTATATAATGCTCCATATATAATGGACCACATTTATAATGCTCCAGTATATCATGGGCCCCATTGATGATGCTCCAGTGTATCATGGGCCTATATAATGCTCCATATATAATGGGCCCCATTTATAATGCTCCAGTGTATAATGTGCCCCGTATATGATGCTCCAGTGTATGATGGACCCCATTTATAATGCTCCAGTGTATGACGGCCCCATTTATAATGCTCCAGTGTATGATGGGCCTATATAATGCTCCATATATAATGGGCCCCATTTATAATGCTCCAGTGTATGATGGGCCCCATTTATAATGCTCCAGTGTGTGATGGGTCCCATGGATGATGCTCCAGTGTATGATGGGCCTATATAATGCTCCATATATAATGGGCCCCATTTATAATGCTCCATTGTATAATGGGCCCCGTTTATGATGCTCCAGTGTATGATGGGCCCCATTTATAATGCTCCAGTGTATGATGGGCCCCATGCATGATGCTCCAGTGTATAATGGGCCTATATAATGCTCCATATAAAATGGGCCCCATTTATAATGCTCCAGTGTATAATGGACCCTATTGATGATGCTCAAGTGTATGATGGGCCCCATATATAATTCTCCAGTGTATAATGCTCCCCATATATTGCTCCAGTGTATGATGGGCCCCGTATATGATGCTCCAGTGTATGATGGGCCACATTTATAATGCTCCAGTGTATGATGGGCCCTATATATAATGCACCAGTGTATAATGAGCCCTATCTATGATGCTCAAGTGTATGATGGGCCCCATATATAATTCTCCAGTGTATAATGCTCCCCATATATAGCTCCAAACATTAAAAAAATGAAATACCTCTCCTCGCTGGGCAGTGCTCTACTCTGGACTCCTCAGCGTCGCCATCTTCCAGCTCTCTGCACTTGGACTGTTCAGGCAGAGGGCGTACAGACGTGACATCATCACGCTCTCTGACCTGAATGTCACTGTCAGGAAACACGGAAGACGTCACAGCGGTGGAGCAGCGAGAGGTAAGTATTGCAAGTGCTGGTGCACTGAGCAAGCAGGGGGGGGCCCACTCATGGGCGACGGCACTGGCACAAGGCCCCTCATAGCACACCAGTGTCTCTGACGATGAGTGGACCCCCACCGTCAGAGACACTGGCGTACTATAAGGGGCCCTGTGCCAGTGCCGTTGCCCACGAGTGGGCCCCCCCACCTGCTCAGGGCACCGGCAGTTGCCTGGGTGTGCCAGGTGCTGATGCCGGCCCTGGGGGTGGGTGCAGCCCAGTTAGGGAGGTGGAAAAACTGGCATGTTGAGATGTAGGCTGGACGTTCAGCAGCTGCAAATGGAGGAATTGGAGAAGTCGGAGGAAGAGGAGGACAAAGCGAGCCATTTTGCTGGCAACCTATGTGTCATCAGGGGAAGGTGATATAAAATCCTTTGAAACCCAAGCATGGTTCATTTTAATGAAGGTGAGATCTCCAACATTTTGGGTCGACAGCCGGGTCCTTCTTTCTGTCAGGATTGATCCAGCAGCACTGAAGACTCTTTCCGATAGCACACTACCAGCAGGGCAAGCGAGCTTCTGTAAGGCATATTGTACCAATTCAGGCCAGGTGTCCAGTTTACAGGCCCAGTAGTCAAAGGGGAATGAACTGTGAGGGAGAACATCGATAGGGGAGGAGAGGCAATTTTGAACCATAGTTGACAACTGCTGTCTCCTGTCTGTTGCAATCGAATCAGTATTAACAGTCGTGCGAGCGGTACTCGAGAAATCAGTCCACAACATGGTCATGAAACCCCTGTCTCCAACGCCACTTCAGCTGTGTGCACCACAAACACCTCTTCCATTTGGCCCAGTACGGCTCGTGGTAGAACCTGCACCGCTGCTGTGTGCTGGGAATGCCTATAAACCAACAAGAGAGGAAAGATGAGCACATATAGAAGGGAGCGCCTCAATTGTATACTTATAAATAGCACTTTATTGATAAATATCAAAAAACAGCATACAGACAAAGGACATAGTTTAAAAACATTAAAAATACATCAAAAGAGATCTACTAGCCATGCCTTAATGTGGAGGCAATAGCAACCCACACAGCAAAAAAGTAACCCCAACAAAGGAAATACAAAGGTGCAAACAAAACCCCCACAAAATAATGTCTAATGTCTTAGATGATGATGCGTTAAGGAAAACATCATATAGAACAACCTAATATAGTTGTAAAGGACATGATATATGTACATCAACACAGTACCATATGGGCCCAAAACGACGTCTTGTAACAAAAAAAACCTGAAAAATGAATTCAAGCATAGAGCTAGGTATCAACAGAATAAGGCAGAAAAAAAAAGTATTAATATCACACTGAATTGTTTAGGTGCTGAGCCAATCTGTCAAAACAGTAGTAGCCAAGGGGGGAACACCAAAAGAGGGGGTGTAAGATGGGTTCCAACAAACGGTTTACCAGAGTGGCTTGTTTGTTCGCAAATATTAGCTCTAGGTTCTCTTGTGGCATGATGTTCTGTAATTTGCCTTTATAGCGTGGATCGAGGATGCTGGCCAACCAGTAGTCGTCATCCTTCATAATTTTGGCAATGTGGGAGTCCCTTTTTAGGGTCCGCAAGACATAATCACACATGTGGGCCAATGTTCCAGGTGTCAATGATGCACTGACAGTGGTGGGTGGAGGAGCACTTTCTGCCAAATCCACATCCCTCCAGTAACGCACAAACCCTGTACCTGACCTTCGCAAGCCAACATTTTCTCTTGCCCCCCTGAGAAGCATCCTACTCCCCAAAATAATCATCCCCTCCTCCTCTTCCTTTCTTCCTCCACCTCCTCCAGGACGGTTCCCTGAGCAGACAATGCCTGACTGTCATCAAGGCTTCCCTCCTTAATGTGTGTCAAAGTTTGCATGAGCAGACGCATAAGTGGGATGCTCATGCTTATGATGGCATCGTCTGCTCTTACCAGCCGTGTGCATTCCTCAAAACACTGAAGGACTTTACAGAGGTCTTTCAGCTTTGACCATTGCACACCCGACAACTCGATGTCTGCCCTCAAACTGCCTGCCCGTGTATCCTCCCACAAATGCATTACAGCCTGCCTCTCTTCGCACAGTCTCTCAACCATGTGCATGGTGGAGTTCTACCTTGTTGCAATGTCTATGATTCGGCGGTGCTTGGGGAGGTGGAGCGATCGCTGCAGCCTCTGCATATGACTGGAGTCTACGGGTGAGCGACTGATGTGCGAGCACAGTCTTCGCACCTTATGGAGCAGGGCTATTTACTCCAGGTAATTATTTAGGAAGCACTGCACCACCAGGTTCAAGGTGTGAGCCAGGGAAGGTATGTGTCTGAGTTTTGCCAGGGCTATGGCCGCCACAAAATTGTAAATCTCTGTATATATTTCTGCAGTCACACACAGATGCTCACAGGCTCAGTATGGATTAGACCAGAATATAAAAAGCAGAAAAACGGTACTGTATCAGAAGCGTACAGCTGTATACAGTGTAGGGGTAATTGTAAATCTCCGTATATATTTCCGGAGTCACACACAAACGCTCTCTCAGTATGGATTTGACCGTAATAAAAAAGGGAGAAAAAAGGTACTGTATCAGAAGATGCGAGGTGTATATAGTATAGGGTAAAATTTAAATCTCCGTATATATTATTTCTGGAGTCACACACAGACGCTCTCTCAGTATGGATCTGACATAATAAAAAAGGAGAAAAAAGGTACTGTATCAGAAGATACCAGGTGTATATAGTATAGGGTAAAATTTAAATCTCCGTATATATATTTCCGGAGTCACACACAAACGCTCTCTCAGTATGGAATTGACCGTAATATAAAAGGCAGAAAAAAGGTACTGTATCAGAAGATACCAGGTATATATAGTATAGGGTAAAATTTAAATCTCCGTATATACTTCCGGAGTCACACACAGACGCTCTCTCAGTATGGATTTGACCGTAATAAAAAAGGGAGAAAAAAGGTACTGTATCAGAAGATACCAGGTGTATATAGTATAGGTTAAAATTTAAATCTCCGTATATATTTCCGGAGTCACACACAGACGCTCACAGGCTCAGTATAGATAAAACCAGAATATAAAAGCAGAAACAGGGTACTGTATCAGAAGTGTACAGCTGTATACAGTGTAGGGGAAATTTTAAATCTCCGTATATATTTCCGGAGTCACACACAGATAGTCAGCATGTATTTGTCTGTGATACCAGCCAGTACACGGTAGTGTGTGAGGAGCGTACAGCTCTTTACGGTGTGGGAAAAAATGAACGCTCGGTAACTGTGCAGAAAAAAAGAATAAAAGTATTAGTGCTGTGTAAAAAGCAGTCTGCACAGCAGTGTACACACAGCAATACAGCTAGCAGGTAGCCTAATTACCAGCGCTGCTACACACAAGAAAATCCTCCCCTGTCACTGCACACTAACTGTACAGCACAATTGCCATCAGCACAAGCACAGAAAATCTTCTCTTTCCAGCCCTAACTCTCTCCCTACTGATAAACAGCGTCAGCAACCTCTCCCTACTGTAAAGATCGGCAGAAGTAAAATGGCGGTCGGTGGTCAGGGCTTTTATAGACACTATGACCCCCCCCAAAGCAAGTCAATCACTGCAATGCACTTCTCTAAGATGGTGGTGGACGCTGTTCATATCATCTCATTGCCCTCAGTGTACGTCCTTGCTCATTGACTGAAAAAAGGCGCCTGCAAGCATTATGGGAAAACCGACTTTGGCGCTCGGGTCGACGACCTCATGACCGACTTCACGCTATGGTCGGGTTTTGCTCGGCGAAACCCGACTTTGGCGAAAGTCAGCGACTTATGAATCTGTCTGACCTGTTTCGCTCAACTCTAATTACGACCCATATGGACTCGACATCCTCATTCCCTTTCCTAATTTCCTCCCTTAAAGTTGATTTTAGACAAGACTTTACATAAAGACAAACCCTCCTCCTCTCCGATTTTACGATCCTTTCTAAACAGACTGTAACCCTCTAAGTTAACTGCCCAGTCATAGCTTTTATCTAGCCATGTCTCGGTTATTCCCACTATGTCATAGTTACCTGTAGATATTTCTGATTCTAGTTATTCCATCTTGTTTGTCAGGCTTCTGGCGTTTGCGAGCATGCAGTTTAGAGGATTTTGTTTCTTTCCAATCTCCTCCCTGTGGATTGTTTAGAAATTTTCTTACCTCCCTTTCGAGTATGTTGTCTTGGGTCTTCTTTGCCGCACCTCATAGCCTTCATCAGTATATTTTCTGGCTTCATGTTTGTGTCTAATGTTTTTCTTCCCGTCCCCTCTTCTTCTAGTTCAACACCCTCCTGATGAGTGTAGCGAGTCTTCTGGCGAATTTGTGTTTCCCAGGTTTGTTGAGGTGTAGTCCACGGAGGAGACGGTTGTACAGGTAATTCACACCGTAGTCCAGGAATCCGAATCCTTGTTGTCTGCACCATCGTCTTAGCCAGTTGTTCACATCAAAGATCCTGTTCCATCTCCTGGTGCCATGCCCGTCTACTGGAAGGATGGAAGAAAAAACTACCTGTGTATCCAATTCCTTTACTTTCTTCCCCAATTCTTCAAAGTCCTTGCAGATTGTAGGTAGGTCCTTCTGTGGCACCCCTGAGGGTTCAGTCGCTACAGAGGTATTGCGCCTCACCCAGAGGTGTGATACCCCACTCTCAGGTAAGGAGGGAACACCACATAGGACTCTAACACCTGCACCCAACACACACTAGAACAGCTGGGCACCATGGACGTACCCTGCGGGAGGATGGTCTCATCCCAGTCTGAGATAGGAAAGGGTGTATGGGTGGGTGGAGTAGTCAGTAGCAAGGAGGAGTGAAGCTTGAGGAAGCAAGCAGAGTTTTAGGGAGTTCAGAACGAGAGCAGGAAGGAGTAAGACGTGTGGAGAAGCAGCTCCAAGTGAGGGGAGGCTGCAGTGGAAAAGGTGGGAGTCTAGAGAGAGACTCAGAAGGGACTAGAAGCTGTAAGAGCTTAGTCCAGAAGTAGAGAGAAAGAAGCAGAAAGAAAGAGAAGCTTCTGGAGTGAGAGAGGAAGGGGTCCTATGAATACGGAGAGAGCAGGAGCCTTTCGTCCCGGTCTGTTGGCAGAGGGACCAGGTCGCAGAGGGCACTTGACCCCTTAGCCTATTGGGGGATTTTATGACTCAGCTAGCAAGTCGACTGCTGTTATAACATAGGGATCACAGACAATAACCACAAATATCTTTGCCGGAGAGGTAGCTATATAGAATCAAAGGAACGCAGAAATAAGTCGTTGTCTGACAGGATTCGCAGCCGCTGATCTGGGACACTGTTTGTGAAGGTGCTGGAAGGATAGAAGGCGGGAGAATCAGCACAGTGAGACGGCCATTGATAGGAACACAAATATAGAAAGGAGTCCTGGAAAGGTGTTTCTCAATCTAGCTGAGGGTTTGCTGAGCCCCTCACCTGGAGGACACTGTACCAAGCGGGCATCTGTACTGTTGGCCACTAAAACTGTGAGTTAAGCTTTGGAAACTGCAACTCGCTGATTGTTTCTCAGTTTCTTCCTGCGTCACCTATTACACTCAGCTACATCTCTCAGCACCATTACCACCTTTTACTACATCTACCTGCCCTGGTATCCCATAGCCTCACCTGTGGGAGGCTGTACCAACTCTGCTGCATCTCCCCATCTACCCCAGAGGATCTGTACCGCAGCGATGGTCATCATTGACCAGATACCACAGGTGGCATCACGAATACCTTAGTACAAACTCTAAACATCCCCTGTAAATTTCCCTTTTTTTTGGATGCCCAGGGCCAAGGACAGGGTCACTGCTGCTGTGACACATCCCTTCAATACACCGGCCCGGTACCGAGTATCCCACTGCCCTGGCTGGCGATCCACTTCCTAGCCGTATCAGAAGAAATGGGTGGACGTCCTTGGAACTGATGAGCTTTGGTATCCTATCGGTCACATCCTTGATCTTCGCACCTGGGAGGCAGCATACTTCTCTTGCAGTAATGTCTGGTCTGCAGATGGCTGCTTCTGTGCCTCTCAGTAGTGAGTTTCCCACCACTACCACTTTTCTTCGCTTCTTGGCTGTACTTTTTGTTGTCACTTCTGGGTGTTGCTGTGTGCCCTTTTCTTATTTGATTGCTGGTAGTGCCTCATCCTTAGGTGTGCCATCTTCATCCTCCACAAAGCCTTGGTATCAGTTTCTCAGTTGTGCGCTTGATGATGTCTCCATGGTCTTTCTTGCTTCTTTTTGCCCCATGCTTCCACTTGTCTGCTTTTGGAGATTTTCTGACACTTTCTTCACCTTCTGTGACCAGTAGAGATGCTTCTGTTCTGTCTAGGAAGTTTTAATTTTCTTTCTGAGTTTCAAAGTTGCAATTCTTTCTTCCAGACCCCGCACCTTTACTTCTAAGGCCGGGATCACACATGCGACGAAAACGTCCAACGCTCGCATGTGAAATCCCAGCTCTGGCGCCGGCACTCGGGAGTGGAGGGCGCGGCATGCATTTATATGCAGCCACTCGCTCCACTCCCGAGTGCCGGCGCCAGAGCTGGGATTTCACATGCGAGCATCGGACGTTTTCGTCGCATGTGTGATCCCGGCCTAAAAGGGCGAGTAGTCTACACTTCTGGCAGGTGAAGTTGGATTCTTCTTCTGGTCGATCTGTGAACATGTAGCACATGTTGCAGCTCACCATGTAGGTTGTCACATCTGCCATGTTGCTCCTAGATCCTATTGACTTGCTGTGTTTTTTCCTTCTTGTGTAATCTACTCAATCAGCTAAGCTTTCTTGTAATAATGTCCTAGAGGCAAAAATTCGCTCGCCGTAGGTCTAATATAGACAGGTATGTGCCTTTACAAATCAAGTCCTATCAGTTTAATTAAACACAGCTGGACTCCAATGAAGGAGTAGAACCATCTCAAGGAAGATCACAAGGAAATATGTGAGTCGCACGTAGCAGGGCTTTGGGGTACTCGGCACCGAGCCCGTTCACTTCACTGGGGGATGTCACGGGTAGCGCAGCTCGGTCCATTGCCCTGGGCGATCACCATAAAAATGTGGGATATTTACAGGGGATTTAGAAATGTTCGTGACGCCACCTGTGGTTCCTGGTCAGGATGACCAGCGCTGCAGGGTAGATTCTCTGAGGGGTTGTTACTGGGCAGCAAGATGTTAAGTCTCCCACAGGCGAGACTGATCCCTCGAGATATATGGCGGTGCAGGGGTGCAGGGCAATGAGGCAGACACACACAAGACAGTCTCTTTCTGTACCTTTACTGGTGTATTTGCAGGCACGTCCCGGGAAGCTGCTCAGGGTGGAGGATGCACGTCCAGTAATCACTAGTAGGTGTAGGGCCTCCTTACGTCTTTATATGTGTGAGTTTCTGACTTGCATGAAACAAAGCCTAACTCCGTGTGAAACAGCTACGCCCGGCTGACATTGTGGTAGAGCCTTCTTTTGGACAGAACTAAGTCTCTATCTGCAGCGTCCTGCTAGACTCCTGTTCTTCCTGACCCCGGTTACGTATCAGCACTGTTGGGCCCCTCTGAGACCTGTAGTCCAGCAGGGTCTCCGGTTTTTCCCACTAGCCGTGAAGGTACTAGCAAGCTCGGACCCGGTGTCCGGTGGTGCAGAGTGGAGGTAAGCTATTGTTGCTATTTCTGCTCAGTCACTCTCTCTTTCCCTTTTTCCACTTGCCTGTCGTCCTACTCACACCTTTAACATAAGCACAGGCAGCAGTAGATGTCAGCTTTCTTCTCTTCACCACTCTCCAAGCGTCAGCACGCTCGCTCTCTAACAGTACCTCAGTTGACTCAGTGTTACAAATACTGCAGTTCCCTTTCCTTCACTTCCTTCTTAGGCTCTGTCCGAAGTAGCTATCAGGACATTCCGTCAGACTGATCTGTGCACACTCCGAGAGTCACTTTCCACTTTCCTAGGGAACTATCAGTCAGCACGATCTGAGGTAACTTTCCTCTCAGCTCTTCAACACGCTCTGACACAAACTAGTGTAATATGAGCTCTGACAGGAATCCTCTCACTCCGAAGTTCTGAAGAGATCTCATCTGTCTGAGGTACAACCAACAACTAACTAACGTTCAGCTAGACTGTCTTCATCTCACTGCTCTATCTCTCCACACCCTTATATACTCTAAAAGGCTCCCTCTGGTGGTCCCAGGAAAATGTGAAGTGTGAATGAATATCAGGTGATTGTGAATTACCTTATATGCATCCTCCTGGGTGACATGTGGCACCAAGCGCAACTGGGCTACACATATGAGTGTCTGAGAAAAGGGTCTGAATACTTATGACCTTGTGATATTTCAGTTTTTCTTCTTTAATAAATTTGCAAAAATTTCTACATTTCTGGGTTTTTTCAGTCAAGATGGGATGCAGAGTGTACATTAATGAGAAAAAAATGAAATTTTTTGAATTTGCCAAATGTCTGCAGTGAAACAAAGAGTGAAAAATTTAAAGGGGGTCTGAATACTTTCCGTACCAACTTTGTTTATATTTTCAAGGGGGCAAACACTCAGATCGAGAAGGGGTTGTCAGAGTAGTGGACAACCACTTAAAGTTTCTGATTACTATGTAGAAAAAAAAGTGTTATAATTGTAACAAAAAATATATGCGGTCCTAGTATAAGCCCTTACTTTCTTCCTTACTTTTCATCCTGTACTCTTCTTCTTCACTAATAAATCATCTTCTACTTTCTCATCCCATTCTGTCTTTTTTCATTTCACTCAAGAAATCTCTTACTGTCCTTGCTCCCTTGTTTTCTTCACTGTTATTCCTTATCTAGCTTGTATCTCTTACCCAGATTGCATTCTTGTCTGCGTTTCTGATCACCTAAGTCATTCCTCCGCTTTATGGTATAATTAACTCTTTAATAGTAAACTGTAAAATCAGACGGATCATTCAGTAAACTATCGGAAATGGCAGCTACCTTTATTCTGCTTTACTAAAGGTCATATAATGCAATTTTTTCTCCGAAAGCAGTGGCAAATGAGCGAATAAGAGCAGAGCATTGCTTCTTGTCAACAATGGGTTACCCCTGTTTATAGCAAGCAGATAGAAAAAAAACCTCAGAAACCACGGATTGTATTAAAATGAGGAGCTGTCGGAGATCAGAGATTGCGAAGCTGTCAGGAGCAGAGACGTATGTCAACATTATATCTTCATTAGAGTTTCTCGCAGTTGGCACTAGAGCGTCCTGAGACACCGAGCCAGTCCCCTATCACTGCCACAATTCTGTATACTGCACACGACAGGACTGGTGTATTATGTACAGATCTCTGCGCCGCTGATACATAGTCCTGCCGTCTGCTTCATTGTGTGCATGTGCTATGCACAGCATGTTAGCAGCACCGTATATTGCTCCACAGCAAGACCACTCACAGAATGCATAGCTGTGCTTCTACATAGCGGGTTAACATGTACCAGCATTAAATAATATTTGTATCACGTTAATAAGCAGGCGTCCCTTGGAATTTCAGCTATTTTGGCATATTTTCTGTGCAATTATCACCCAACATGAATTACAGATGAAAGTATTTACAGCCTCATTTGCTGAGGGCACCATGAATTTATATATAGTCAGTGAGCAATAGTGCCCATGGATAAATGATGCAGATTAAACACTCAAGAATAAAGGGAACAGGAGAAAAATGTATCAAAGCAGAATATAAATATAAATCTACGATGGCTTGAGAATTAAATGAAGCTATCGTGTTTTTCTACACCTTCAAAAATTGGGGTTGTCATCTGAATGAAAACAGTCCCCATTGACAGAAATGTTCCCAAAACTATTTGTATGCAAAATTAAGACAGCAAATACAACCACCTTTGGATTTTTTTTATTTGTTTTTTCTTTAACTAATAGTGTATGTTTTTTTGCCATATCAGCACAATTACAAGGGAATGTGCCCTTATCAATGAGTAGAAATTAAGGCTACATTCCCATGATGAGTTATTTTTGCTGCGTCAAAAACGCTGTTTACTAAAGTTTCAGCAAAGTGGATGGGATTTATAGAAATCTCATGCCTGCTGTGCTTCTTTTTTACTGAGCGGCATAAAGACAATGTCATATTTCTCTTGAGGGTATGCAGAGTTTTATGTGCTGATTTTTCCCATTGAATTACATTACATGCTTAAAATCCACAGGTAAAAAATGTGCATACGTTTTTAGTGCATTTCCGTGGCGGAAAAACATAAAAAATGCATGTAACCCGCACATGACTTTATCAATAAAGCTTTGTCAAAGCTAAATACCAAGAAGAATCAAAGACAAAGCAGCTTTGTTTAAAATATTATATACTAACAAGAGACAAAAAAATGCAGCATCAAAAACAATGTAAAAAGAACGTACTCAAAAAGCAATGAAAAAATGCAAGTAAGGCTGGTTTCACACTTGCGGATGGAGGTGCTGCGGAGGGCTGCGTACGTCCTCCGTGAAACTCCGCCCACCACCGCAGCTCCTCCGTCTGCTCCGCCTATATCTGCATGCGTTCTGCATGCGGCCTGAGTACCTATATTTAACATGGGTACGTAGGGCCATGTGGATGCATGCGGATGCCTCCGCATGCGTCATTTTGACGGTGCAACAACCTGTGCCAAACGCAACATGTTGCAATTTGTTGCAGTCGCCGCACCATCAAAACTACATATGCGGAGGCATCTGCATGGCCCTGCATACTCATGTTAAATATAGGTACTCAGGCGCATGCAGAACGCATGCAGATATAGGCGGAGCAGACCGGAGGAGGTGCGGCGGTGGGGGAGCTTCACGGAGGAAGTACGCTGCCCTCGGCAGCACCTCCATCCACAAGTGTGAAACCAGCCTAACCTGTTTTACTTCATAGAATCATATGATGTTAGAGTTGGAAAGGACCTTCAAGGTCATCATATCCAATCCCCTGCTCAATGCAAGATTCACCAAACCATCTAGACAGATGTCTGTCCAGCCTCTGTTTGAAGACTTCCATTAAGGACATCGCTTCACTAGAGATGAGTGAACCTTAACTTCAAAGTTCCGCGTTTATATAGGACTGTTAGGATATGTGTACACCATCAGTAAATAATAATAATAATAATTTTATTTCTATAGCGCCAACATATTCCGCAGCACTTTACATTATAGAGAGGACTAGTACAGACAATAGACATTACAGCATAACAATAAACACAGATCAAAGTAGATACCAAGAGGAATGAGGACCCTGCTTACAATCTATGAGGGAAAAGGGGAGACACGAAAGGTAGATGGTAACAGTTGCTTTCATTGTTCGGACCAGCCATAGTGTAAGAATCGGGTGTTCATGTAATTCTGCATGAACCAGTTAACAGCCAAATTATGTAACAGTACAGACACAGAGGGCTATTAAATGCATACAGCGGGTGAGAACATAATACGAGGTATCTGATTATGGTAGAAAATTTTGTGAATGGGCCAACAGGGGTAGTTAGGTTAATGCGTTGAGGCGGTATGCCAGTCTGAACAAATGCGTTTTTAGGGCACGCTTAAAACTGTGGGGATTGGGGATTAATCGTATTAATCTGGGTAGTGCATTCCAAAGAATTGGCGCAGGATGTGAAAAATCTTGGAGACGGGAATGGGAGGTTCAG
Organism: Oophaga sylvatica; assembly: GCA_033576555.1. NCBI lineage: Eukaryota > Metazoa > Chordata > Amphibia > Anura > Dendrobatidae > Oophaga > Oophaga sylvatica. The sequence goes on along the minus strand of JARQOD010000003.1, from coordinate 215,570,790 downwards.
ATTACTGAGGATGCTAACCTCAGGTCATTAGCAGAACGGAGGGCACGGGTAGGATGGTAGGCTGAAATAAGGGAGGAGATGTAGGGTGGTGCTTAGCCATGGAGTGTTTTGTGGGTGAGGGTAATAAGTTTGTACTGTATTCTGGAATGGATTGGTAACCAGTGTAATGACTGGCACAAGGTAGAGGAATCAGTATATCGATTGGTGAGGAATATGATTCTGGCTGCAGCATTCAAGATAGATTGGAGAGGAGAGAGTTTGGTAAGAGGGAGACCAATTAATAGAGAGTTACAATAGTCCAGACGAGAATGAATAAGAGAAACATTAAGAGTTTTTGCAGAGTCAAAAGTAAGAAAATGTCAAATTCTAGAGATGTTTTTTAGGTGGAGATTAGTGTTGAGCATTCCGATACCGCAAGTATCGGGTATCGGCCGATATTCGCGTTATCGGAATTCCGATACTTAATTCCGATACTTTTTCAATATCGTATACCGGAATCGGAAGTTCCCATAATTCTTTGAGAGGCAATGTGATTTTAGTCAGCCAATGAGGAATCCTACGAAGTGTGGGCACATCCTGTAATGCTGCGGTCATCTTAACTAATGGCATGGCTGTGATTGGCTGCTGAAATGATGTCAGAATGCACTATAAAAGGCGCCGCCGCCATTTTAGCGTCACTGTGCTGTGAATTCAGATAGGGACAGAACGCTACTCTGCTGACTCTGAGGGACAGTTAGAGATTGCGATTTAGTGTACTGTGCTGTAGGCAGGCTAGCACCAACCGCTGTGTAAAGCTTCCTTTTGCCTGCAGTGTTGTTTTAACAGCTCTGCAAGGTGTGTGTGAGTGCAGGTGACGCTGCAGTTTGCTCTGCATCCAACGCTGTCTGTAGGCATCTGCACGTGTCACTCACAGACTCTTTTTTTTTTCTTCAGTGTAATTCTTGCAGCTCCATGCAATTTAACTATTAGTGTGACGCGCTTCCATCCGTATCCAATACATTGGTTGCAAACACTATAGAAGTAGACAAAGGAGTAGCCTTTCACAGATTGTGAATAGTTGTGTTTCAGTGTTCACTGCAGTCTGTGAGGTATTTTTTTTTTTTTTTTTTTTAAATGCAGATCACGCTCCATTTACTTCTTCAACCACCGCTGCGTGTACTCTGCTGAGTGTCTGTCACTGGCTCATCCTTGTCATTTTTCTAAAATTGGTGCTGCTTTATTCTATTTAAAATAATTCAAATCTATTACAGTGACGTGCTTCCATCCGTATACAATACATTGGTTGCAAACAATATAGAAGTACACAAACGGGCCTTTCACAGCTACTGAACATGGGTTTTTAATTTTTAACTAAAATATGTATTTTTTCAAATGACACAAATATAAGTAATGTTGAAGAGGAATAGTCCTACATCCATTGTTTGCACAATATTACAGGTGTACATCATGTCCCTTAATCAACAATGTATTATTATATTTACTTGTATGCTTTTATTTAAAAGCCAAGAACACAGAAGGATAACCTTCGCACTGCAGCTGTTGTCAAAGTTCAACCCACATTATGCACTTCCAACATTGCAGCATTTGAGGCATGATGTGAGTTGGATTTGTCAAAGTTATGGAGTGAGAAGGTTCACCATCAGTACCCTATAGCATAAGTATGCTTTTGTGTTAGCATTTGTGTTAGACATGTGGATATCTGCCATAATATGTCACAATTATTTAGTTACAGATTTGTTACCAACACTAATCATTGAATGGTTTTAAATTTGACGTTTCACTTGTTTACAGCTTAGAAATAAGGGTGTAGCCTGATATCTATGTGTAGCACTAGCCACTTTAACATGTCATGTTTTTTTCAACATGTGTAGCTAGGTAGCAGTAATTTTTGCCGGACACACAGCAGGGGAACAGCAGGCGTTACTGAACCCCACAAACACATCATCGATTGTTTTGATCTGTGCATCCAACACTTCTGAGCCCAGGGTCAAGGAGGGTGTAGCCTGAGGCCTAGTATGAGATGTTTGAACTTTAATTTGAACTTTAATTTGGAGTTAGCAGCATTAATTTTTGTCAGACACGCAGCAGGGGAACAGCAGGCGTTACTGAACCCCACTATCACTATAGCTTGTGTATTGGTCTGTGGACACGACACTTCTGAGCAGCAACTGGCAGTGTTGTAGCCCAGGGAGTATAGCTCAGGTGGTAGAAAGATGAACATAACAGGAGACATGGAAAACGTTGCCAACCAGTTAGTTAATCTGAAACCGGACAGGCAAATTCAGGCGAGATCCATGCCTAGTTAATTTTCAGAAAAGTAAGCCGTTCTACATTATCGGAGGATAGTCGCATGCAACGGTCTGTTAGTACACCACCTGCAGCAGTAAAGACGCGCTCCGATAATACACTGGCAGCAGGGCAAGCCAGCACCTCCAATGCATACTGGCTAAGCTCTGGCCATGTATCCAGCTTAGAGACACAAAACTTGAATGGGGAAGAGCCATCTGGGAGTACACTGAGAGGGCAAAACATGTAGTCTGTCACCATCTTACGGAAATGTTGCCTCCTGCTGACTGGAGCCGTCTCGGATGGTGTAGACATTGGTGGCGCTGCCACAAAACTTCGACACATTTGGAACATACTGTTCTTGCCCTGTGCAGAGGCGCTGCTTGTGCTCCCTCTTGTTGCAGAGCTGTCTCCACTGCCTCGACGCACAGAGCTGCTTTGTAAAGCAGTAGCAGCAGCGCTCTCGGCTGGAATGGAGAACATTATGGATTGCACCAGTGTGTCTTGGTACTTCCGCATTTTACACTCCCGGTTCAACGGTGTGATGAGGCTTTGTAAGTTGTCCCGGTAGCGAGGGTCTAGGAGGGTGTACACCCAATAATCAGACGTGGTGTGAATGTGTTCGATCGCGGCGGTCGTTTCTCAGCCACTGCAGCATGAAATCAACCATGTGCTGCAGACTCCCAACTGGCCAAGAAACGTTGTCCCCTGCAAGAGGCGTCATCTCTGCCTGCTGTGCATCACCCCACCCTTGGTCTACATACTGACTAGAGCATTGTCTACCTCCCTCTGGAGCGATGTCTTCCTCCTCCATTGACTCCTCCTCATCCTCCTCACAAAGTCCTTCAAATACATATAAATTTACAAAATTTAAAACTCAAAATTTAAAAACTTTGTATCATAATTCTGTAACATCAGTTTATGGAAACACAATAGCATTACAAAAGGATAGACAAAAAATGTACATTATGTGCTTTGTAAATACATTAAAAGTTTGTAATGGTTATGAAAATATAGACAGCGACTCTGGAGGTTCAATTGTTGATACAGCATGGTACTTTGAAAGTCCTCCAGCCCTTTGTGAGGAACCACGTTGCGCTGACTGTCCAGAAGGTGATGGAATTTGTGACTCCTCATCCTCCACCTCTTCCAAAATCTCATGCCTTAGTGCTTGCAGTGTTTTTTGAAGCAGGCAGATAAGGGGGACAGTCAGGCTGACTAGTGCATCATCTGCACTCGCCATCCGCGTTGACTCATCAAACGCACGCAAAATGTGGCAGATATCCTTCATAGAGTCATTCGCCACTCATTACACTGGCAGTGGCTGACCATTCATTATAGGATCCAATTCTAATTACTGGTTCTCACCAACAAAGCTCTCCACAGCGCAGCACCCCCCTACATCTCCTCCCTTATTTATATTTATCGGCCTAACCGACTGCTGCACTCTGCAAACGACCTTCGACTAACCTCTGCACTAATCCGTACCTCCCACTCCCGACTCCAAGACTTCTCCTGCTCTACGCCAATCCTCTGGAATGCTGTACCCCAAGAAATTAGGACTATCCACAATTTGCATGGTTTCAGGCGCTCCCTCAAAACACATTTGTTCAGAGCGGCCTATCACATTCACTAATCAAAGTCATTCTATGTATTCTGTGTAACTGTGTGTGTGTCTCTAGCCCATTCACTATCTCCATCCCTCAGTCCCTTAAGATGGCTGGAACATCATTGTAAATGCACCATTGTATATAAACACCTATACTTTGTATCTCCCCCATCTCATTGTACATTGTAAGCTGTCACGAGCAGGGGCGACTTATTTAGCTTAAATTATTGTATTGTTAACGTTGTTACTTATGACTTGTGTTCTGAAACTGCTAAACTGTAAAGCGCTGCGGAATATGATGGCGCTATATAAATAAATATTATTATTATTCCTCTGAGCTGCTCCCACCACCTTCCTGTTCCTCATGCCATGTTGGGTCTTGGACCTCATCATCTCCACTACCCTCTTCCAACACCTGCTGTTGGGTGGTCTGGCCAGCACCATGCTCAACAGAAACTGGCACCTGGGTCTCATCATCATCAGATGCGTTCTGCGGTGTGCTGACCATCGGCACTGTCTCACCCGCCTCTTCAGATTCAGAGAGACACAGCTGTTGCGCATCACTGCATACTCCCTCTTCACATTACAGAATGCTGCTTGGCTGGGCCCCTGTTTGCAAGCCAATAGATTCTGAGAACAGAAGCAGACACTCAGCTGGCTCCTGTACAGAACTCTCTGACTGCCTGGGCAATTTGCCAGGCGGTGAAGAGACAGATGGTTGCCCAACAGTGCTGTGGTCCTGAGAGGAGGTGGAAGCAATTGAAGTCGATGCATTGGCTGACATCCAAACAACAACGGCTTCAATTTGTTCTTCCCGCAGCAGGGGGGTACTCCGAGCTCCTACAAAAGTGCGCATAAAGGAACGCTCACGGGGAAAACTGGTGGATGCTGTGTCACTGGGGGCCGCAGCAGCCACAGAATCCCCACGTCCTCTCCCTGAAGAAACTCCACGACCACGTGCCTTACTCCCTGCCTTCTTCATCTTGGTAGATTGATAAAGAAAGTCTGAAAAGTTATAAGGTTTAAGTGTGGTTATTCCGCAGAGACTGCAGTGAACACTGCACACAACTGTTCACTACCCAATGCGTCTCAGCAGGAAGGCAGTCTGTGCGTCAAAACAAAGGCACAAGCATACATCCATGTACCCTGTTTATAAAGCTATATAAAAAAATTATGTAGTAGTGACGCACACTTTATTGAGGTACAGTATTACATCGCCATTCACCATCTGTGGCTATGCAGTCTCATCTATATATACCTTATCTATCTGTTGTCATGCTTCCAAGTCGACAGTCAGCCATAAATAGCAATTTTCACTATGCACTATGCACTTTTTAAAGGTTATGTTTGTTAATAAAAATGATTATTGCCACATATTATGAGTATTACATGATGGAAATTGTATAATTTTGTATAAAATATTTAGTGACATTATTCAGCAAATGGAACATTTTAGTAATATCACAGATAACTTGTAATGCTGATGATGTTTTGAAGTCAGACATTCATTGTCTATACAATAAAAATGGTGTACATACTGTTACTTATCCATCATTAATGGATTCAGATTAGTGTTGAGCATTCCGATACCGCAAGTATCGGGTATCGGCCGATATTCGCGTTATCGGAATTCCGATACTTAATTCCGATACTTTTTCAATATCGTATACCGGAATCGGAAGTTCCCATAATTCTTTGAGAGGCAATGTGATTTTAGTCAGCCAATGAGGAATCCTACGAAGTGTGGGCACATCCTGTAATGATGCGGTCATCTTAACTAATGGCATGGCTGTGATTGGCTGCTGAAATGATGTCAGAATGCACTATAAAAGGCGCCGCAGCCATTTTAGCGTCACTGTGCTGTGAACTCAGTTAGGGACAGAACGCTGCTGTGCTGACTCTGAGGGACAGTTAGATATTGCGATTTTGTGTACTACTGTGCTTGAGGCAGGCTAGTTTACCAACCACTGTGTAAAGCTTCATTTTGCCAGTGTTTTAACAGCTCTGTGCAAGGTGTGTGTGTGACAGTGCAGGTGACGCTGCAGTTTGCTCTGCATCCACCGCTGTTTGTAGGCATCTGCACGTGTCACTTTTTTTTTTTTTTTTTTAATTTTATTTAGTGGAATTGGTGCAGCTCCATTATATTAGAAAAAAATCAAATCTATTAGTGTGACGTGCTTCCATCCGTATACAATACATTGGTTGCAAACACTATAGAAGTACAGAAAGGAGCTTTTCACAGATTGTGGACAGTTGTGTTTCAGTGTTCACTTCAGTCTGTGTTTTTTACTTTTTTGAGTGCAGATCACGCTCCAGTTACTTGTTCAAGCACTGCTGCTTGTACTCTGCTGAGCGTGTCTCAGTGGCTCATCCTTTTCATTTATCTCCAATTGGTTCTGCTACATTCCATTTAAAATAAATCTAATCTATTAGTGTGACGCGCTTCCATCCGTATACAATACATTGGTTGCAAACACTATAGAAGTACAGAAAGGAGCTTTTCACAGATTGTGGACAGTTGTGTTTCAGTGTTCACTTCAGTCTGTGTTTTTTACTTTTTTGAGTGCAGATCACGCTCCAGTTACTTGTTCAAGCACTGCTGCTTGTACTCTGCTGAGCGTGTCTCAGTGGCTCATCCTTTTCATTTATCTCCAATTGGTTCTGCTACATTCCATTTAAAATAAATCTAATCTATTAGTGTGACGCGCTTCCATCCGTATACAATACATTGGTTGCAAACACTATAGAAGTACAGAAAGGAGCTTTTCACAGATTGTGGACAGTTGTGTTTCAGTGTTCACTTCAGTCTGTGTTTTTTACTTTTTTGAGTGCAGATCACGCTCCAGTTACTTGTTCAAGCACTGCTGCTTGTACTCTGCTGAGCGTGTCTCAGTGGCTCATCCTTTTCATTTATCTCCAATTGGTTCTGCTACATTCCATTTAAAATAAATCTAATCTATTAGTGTGACGCGCTTCCATCCGTATACAATACATTGGTTGCAAACACTATAGAAGTACAGAAAGGAGCTTTTCACAGATTGTGGACAGTTGTGTTTCAGTGTTCACTTCAGTCTGTGTTTTTTACTTTTTTGAGTGCAGATCACGCTCCAGTTACTTGTTCAAGCACTGCTGCTTGTACTCTGCTGAGCGTGTCTCAGTGGCTCATCCTTTTCATTTATCTCCAATTGGTTCTGCTACATTCCATTTAAAATAAATCTAATCTATTAGTGTGACGCGCTTCCATCCGTATACAATACATTGGTTGCAAACACTATAGAAGTACAGAAAGGAGCTTTTCACAGATTGTGGACAGTTGTGTTTCAGTGTTCACTTCAGTCTGTGTTTTTTACTTTTTTGAGTGCAGATCACGCTCCAGTTACTTGTTCAAGCACTGCTGCTTGTACTCTGCTGAGCGTGTCTCAGTGGCTCATCCTTTTCATTTATCTCCAATTGGTTCTGCTACATTCCATTTAAAATAAATCTAATCTATTAGTGTGACGCGCTTCCATCCGTATACAATACATTGGTTGCAAACAATATAGAAGTACACAAACGGGCCTTTCACAGCTACTGAACATGGGTTTTTAATTTTTAACTAAAATATGTATTTTTTCAAATGACACAAATATAAGTAATGTTGAAGAGGAATAGTCCTACATCCATTGTTTGCACAATATTACAGGTGTACATCATGTCCCTTAATCAACAATGTATTATTATATTTACTTGTATGCTTTTATTTAAAAGCCAAGAACACAGAAGGATAACCTTCGCACTGCAGCTGTTGTCAAAGTTCAACCCACATTATGCACTTCCAACATTGCAGCATTTGAGGCATGATGTGAGTTGGATTGGTCAAAGTTATGGAGTGAGAAGGTTCACCATCAGTACCCTATAGCATAAGTATGCTTTTGTGTTAGCATTTGTGTTAGACATGTGGATATCTGCCATAATATGTCACAATTATTTAGTTACAGATTTGTTACCAACACTAATCATTGAATGGTTTTAAATTTGACGTTTCACTTGTTTACAGCTTAGAAATAAGGGTGTAGCCTGATATCTATGTGTAGCACTAGCCACTTTAACATGTCATGTTTTTTTAAACATGTGTAGCTAGGTAGCAGTAATTTTTGCCGGACACACAGCAGGGGAACAGCAGGCGTTACTGAACCCCACTATCACTATAGCTTGTGTATTGGTCTGTGGACACGACACTTCTGAGCAGCAACTGGCAGTGTTGTAGCCCAGGGAGTATAGCTCAGGTGGTAGAAAGATGAACATAACAGGAGACATGGAAAACGTTGCCAACCAGTTAGTTAATCTGAAACCGGACAGGCAAATTCAGGCGAGATCCATGCCTAGTTCATTTTCAGAAAAGTAAGCCGTTCTACATTATCGTAGGATAGTCGCATGCAACGGTCTGTTAGTACACCACCTGCAGCAGTAAAGACGCGCTCCGATAATACACTGGCAGCAGATCAAGCCAGCACCTCCAATGCATACTAGCTAAGCTCTGGCCATGTATCCAGCTTAGAGACACAAAACTTGAATGGGGAAGAGCCATCTGAGAGTACACTGAGAGGGCAAGACATGTAGTCTGTAACCATCTTACGGAAATGTTGCCTCCTGCTGACTGGAGCCGTCTCGGATGGTGTAGACATTGGTGGCGCTGCCACAAAACTTCGACACATTTGGAACATACTGTTCTTGCCCTGTGCAGAGGCGCTGCTTGTGCTCCCTCTTGTTGCAGAGCTGTCTCCACTGCCTCGACGCACAGAGCTGCTTTGTAAATCAGTAGCAGCAGCAGTGCTCTCGGCTGGAATGGAGAACATTATGGATTGCACCAGTGTGTCTTGGTACTTCCGCATTTTACGCTCCCGGTTCAACGGTGTGATGAGGCTTTGTAAGTTGTCCCGGTAGCGAGGGTCTAGGAGGGTGTACACCCAATTATCAGACGTGGTGTGAATGTGTTCGATGCGGCGGTCGTTTCTCAGCCACTGCAGCATGAAATCAACCATGTGCTGCAGACTCCCAACTGGCCAAGAAACGTTGTCCCCTGCAAGAGGCGTCATCTCCGCCTGCTGTGCATCACCCCACCCTTGGTCTACATACTGACTAGAGCATTGTCTACCTCCCTCTGGAGCGATGTCTTCCTCCTCCATTGACTCCTCCTCATCCTCCTCACAAAGTCCTTCAAATACATATAAATTTACAAAATTTAAAACTCAAAATTTAAAAACTTTGTATCATAATTCTGTAACATCAGTTTATGGAAACACAATAGCATTACAAAAGGATAGACAAAATATGTACATTATGTGCTTTGTAAATACATTAAAAGTTTGTAATGGTTATGAAAATATAGACAGCGACTCTGGAGGTTCAATTGTTGATACAGCATGGTACTTTGAAAGTCCTCCAGCCCTTTGTGAGGAACCACGTTGCGCTGACTGTCCAGAAGGTGATGGAATTTGTGACTCCTCATCCTCCACCTCTTCCAAAACCTCATGCCTTAGTGCTTGCAGTGTTTTTTGAAGCAGGCAGATAAGGGGGACAGTCAGGCTGACTAGTGCATCATCTGCACTCGCCATCCGCGTTGACTCATCAAACGCACGCAAAACGTGGCAGATATCCTTCATAGAGTTATTCGCCACTCATTACACTGGCAGTGGCTGCCCATTCATTATAGGATCCAATTCTAATTACTGGTTCTCACCAACAAAGCTCTCCACAGCGCAGCACCCCCCTACATCTCCTCCCTTATTTATATTTATCGGCCTAACCGACTGCTGCACTCTGCAAACGACCTTCGACTAACCTCTGCACTAATCCGTACCTCCCACTCCCAACTCCAAGACTTCACCGCGCTGCGCCAATCCTCTGGAATGCTCTACCCCAAGAAATTAGGACTATCCGCAATTTGGATGGTTTCAGGCGCTCCCTCAAAACACATTTGTTCACAGTGGCCTATCACATTCACTAATCAAAGTCATTCTATGTGTAATTCTGTGTGTGTAGCCCATTCACTATCTCCATGCATCCCTCACTTCCTTAAAATGGCTGGACCATCATTGTAAAAACACCATTGTATATAAACACCTGTACTTTGTATCTCCCACACCTCATTGTAGATTGTAAGCTTTCACCAGCAGGGGCGGCTGATTTTGCTTTAATTATTGTATTGTTAACGTTGTTACTTATGACTCGTGTTTTGAAACTGTTAAACTGTAAAGCACTGCGGAATATTATGGCGCTATATAAATAAATAATATTATTATTCTTATTATAGAGGCCCACTCAGTAGTGGTGAAGTGTGAACGGCGCAAATTGCGAGTTGACTGCGCCTGATGCAGCTGATACTCCATTACTGTTGGCTGCTGCTCACACAACCGCTCCAACATATGTAACGAGGAATTCCACCTGGTGGGTACGTCACATATGATGCGATGTTCATGAAGGTGAAATCTGCGTTGCAGAGCTGCAATCAGCGATCTGGCCATGCTGGAACGTCGCAAGTGAGCGCACTCTAGGCGGACCTTGTGCAGCAGTGCATCAAGATCCGGATAGTCCCTCAAAAAACTCTGCACGACCAAGTTGAGCACATATGACAGACATGGTATGTGAGTGAGGTTGCCAAGGCCCAGAGCTGACACCAGATTTCGGCCATTGTCACACACTACCAAGCCTGCCTGTAGATTCTCTTCCAAAAACCACACGTCGCTCTCCTGCTTTATGGCATTACAGAGCTCCTGCGCTGTGTGGCTAAGATTCCCCATGGAAATTAATTTCAGGATGGCCTGTTGACATTTGGACACGGCTGTGCTCATATCGGTCGCAACAGGTAAACGTTCACGGGTCCATGTGGAGGTAGACCGTGACGGCTCCTGCAGCGATGATTCTGAGGAACTGGAATAGGAGGAGGAATCAATGTGTACAGACTTGATTCCTGCAATCCTTGGAGTTGGCAGAACACGTACAGCGCCACTCGCAAGATCAGTACCCGGCTGCACAACATTGACCCAATGGGCAGTGAGGGAAAGGTATTGTCCCTGGCCATGGGTGTTAGAACCCTCTTGTTAGGTTTTGTTTCAGTTTGCTGGTCACATGACCTTTTTTCCCTATTTAGTCTGGCTCCGCCCTTCTGGCTTTGCTTGACTTCATTGTATTATCTACTGTTAAGCTAGCCGGGTGCTTAGGTGCCTTAATCTGTCAGTTTTGCTTGATGTTAGGATCACAAAGTATTTATTTTTCTGTTTAATTATCCATGCTACAATTTATGTTAGGAGGTGTCCACCTTTTCTCACAGTCCCTAGATCTTGTAGGGATTACTCCCTCGCAACTATAGGTCTTCGTTCACACTAGATGAGGACTTTAGCGGGTCTGGTCGCAGGATCAGGTTCCCCGTTACATCGTAGGGATTCAGCTTAGTTGTATTGTAGGGACAGAATTCCCTTCTTTCCTTACTGGTTGTAGCAGATCATAACAATGGGTACTGGTCCACGCATCGGTGGTCAGGTGGACCTTGCTACTGAGGGCTTTTAGTAGCGCATGTTTAATTTTTCCCTCAACATGCTTTTGCAGACCAGGGACGGCTTGCCTGCTGAAATGAAATCGGCTTGGCACATTGTATTGTGGGATTGACAATGATATTCAGTTACGGAAACTGTCTGTCTCCACCAGCCTGAATCACAGCATTTCAAGGGACAGGAGTTTTGCAATGCCAGCATTCAGAGCCTGTGCTCGTGCATGGTTTGCGGAGTATGGCCGTCTTTTATCCCATGCCTGTGCTACCGATGGCTGTTTTGTGGCCTGGGAGTGTGAGGATGACAGGGAACTTGCTGCTGTGTGTGGAATAACAGTTTGTCTCTGGACAACAGTGGCCGAGGTTCTTCCATGGCGATCCTGTGAGGAAGCATAACCAGCTGTGTGTGAGCTCGATGAAGAGGCTTCAACACAACCTGAAGATGTAGGTGCTGCTGTAGGTTGGCCTACATCTCTAGTGTGTCTTTGTAACTCAACTACGTGCTTTGTCCGCACATGTTTCCACATATTTGTGGTATTGAGGTGACTGACACTTTTAGCTATTTTAATTTTTAATTACACAGCTTGCATTTCACATAGCAAATATCATGTGCAAGTGTGTGAAAAAAGGACCACGCAGTGCAAGTCCTGGGAGCGCACGTTTTGACTTTTGGAAGACAACTGCTCCGAACAGGTGCCAAACTGGAGGCTACAGGCAACCGAGTCTGCAGCCTAACTCTCCCTCCTGTTTGTACCGTTGGGGCAATGTCTTCCTCTATCTTCCTTCTATCACTAACCATTTCTCTAGGCCTCTCCCAGCTTTCAACCAAAGTACTGGTTCTCACCCACAAAGCTCTCCACAGTGCAGCACCCCTCCTACATCTCCTCCCTCATTTCTATCTATCGGTCTAACCGACTGCTGCGCTCTGCAAACGACTTTCGACTAACCTCTGCACTAATACGTACCTCACACTCCCGACTCCAAGACTTCTCCTGCTCTATGCCAATCCTCTGGAATGCTGTACCCCAAGAAATTAGGACTATCCACAATTTGCATGGTTTCAGGCGCTCCCTCAAAACACATTTGTTCAGAGCGGCCTATCACATTCACTAATCAAAGTCATTCTATGTATTCTGTGTAAGTGTGTGTGTGTCTCTAGCCCATTCACTATCTCCATCCCTCAGTCCCTTAAGATGGCTGGAACATCATTGTAAATGCACCATTGTATATAAACACCTATACTTTGTATCTCCCACATCTCATTGTACATTGTAAGCTGTCACGAGCAGGGGCGACTTATTTAGCTTAAATTATTGTATTGTTAACGTTGTTACTTATGACTTGTGTTCTGAAACGGCTAAACTGTAAAGCGCTGCGGAATATGATGGCGCTATATAAATAAATATTATTATTATTCCTCTGAGCTGCTCCCACCACCTTCCTGTTCCTCATGCCATGTTGGGTCTTGGACCTCATCATCTCCACTACCCTCTTCCAACACCTGCTGTTGGGTGGTCTGGCCAGCACCATGCTCAACAGAAACTGGCACCTGGGTCTCATCATCATCAGATGCGTTCTGCGGTGTGCTGACCATCGGCACTGTCTCACCCGCCTCTTCAGATTCAGAGAGACACAGCTGTTGCGCATCACTGCATACTCCCTCTTCACATTACAGAATGCTGCTTGGCTGGGCCCCTGTTTGCAAGCCAATAGATTCTGAGAACAGAAGCAGACACTCAGCTGGCTCCTGTACAGAACTCTCTGACTGCCTGGGCAATTTGCCAGGCGGTGAAGAGACAGATGGTTGCCCAACAGTGCTGTGGTCCTGAGAGGAGGTGGAAGCAATTGAAGTCGATGCATTGGCTGACATCCAAACAACAACGGCTTCAATTTGTTCTTCCCGCAGCAGGGGGGTACTCCGAGCTCCTACAAAAGTGCGCATAAAGGAATGCTCACGGGGAAAACTGGTGGATGCTGTGTCACTGGGGGCCGCAGCAGCCACAGAATCCCCACGTCCTCTCCCTGAAGAAACTCCACGACCACGTGCCTTACTCCCTGCCTTCTTCATCTTGGTAGATTGATAAAGAAACTCTGAAAAGTTATAAGGTCTAAGTGTGGTTATTCCGCAGAGACTGCAGTGAACACTGCACACAACTGTTCACTACCCAATGCGTCTCAGCAGGAAGGCAGTCTGTGCGTCAAAACAAAGGCACAAGCATACATCCATGTACCCTGTTTATAAAGCTTTATAAAAAAAATTATGTAGTAGTGACGCACACTTTATTGAGGTACAGTATTACATCGCCATTCACCATCTGTGGCTATGCAGTCTCATCTATATATACCTTATCTATCTGTTGTCATGCTTCCAAGTCGACAGTCACAGTCAGCCATAAATAGCAATTTTCACTATGCACTATGCACTTTTGAAAGGTTATGTTTGTTAATAAAAATGATTATTGCCACATATTATGAGTATTACATGATGGAAATTGTATAATTTTGTATAAAATATTTAGTGACATTATTCAGCAAATGGAACATTTTAGTAATATCACAGATAACTTGTAATGCTGATGATGTTTTGAAGTCAGACATTCATTGTCTATACAATAAAAATGGTGTACATACTGTTACTTATCCATCATTAATGGATTCAGATATGTACTTGTATGCTTTTATGTACAACCGTATAGCAGATTCCTTAACTAATTTATTTTGTGGTTTGCATTGCTGTTCAACATGTTAATGTATGTGTTTATGTTTGTCAATTCTTTATTTATCTAGATATTAGTTTAAATGAAATCATCATCTTATGGTAGTAAAGGTTATCTTTCTCTTGTTTGAAGTATAGACATTTAAAATTGACAGGTAACAAGGAAATTACTTGATCTAGTATTTAAACATCCTCCTTGACCCTGGGCTCCAACACCGCCAGTTGTTGCTCGGAAGTGCTGTTAGCACAGTCAACACTTGCTCCTGTGTTACTGGGGTTCAGTAACGTCAGCTGGTCCTCGGTTGTGCCATTGGCTCTTTTCCTTCTGCTGCCCCTCCGGGTTCCAGTACCGTCAACTGGTTCTCCGCAGTGCCTTTGGCCTAGGTGCCTCCATCTCGGTATCCGAGTTCCAGCAACGTCTGCTGGTCCTTGGTAGTGCTTTGGAGCACAGGTACCTCCTGCTTAGTAACCGTGTCCCAGTAACATCAGCTGGTACAAGATTGTGCTACAAATACAAGATACGGAACAAGAGACACAAGAACAATAAGCAGAAGATCTAAAAGCAGAAGAACATGAAGTATAAGACCAAAATGAAGAGCAAAATATATGCTCTAAATTCTAAGCAGAAGAAGACTAAGCAGTGTATGGGGGTGAGTCCGTTCCTCCTCGTGGTGCCCCTGGAAAATGCCTGCTGCTGCAGGCTAAACTGAACACGGACAAATACTGTTGTAATTTAAATCTTTTGTGACAGCAAGAACGGAAGGATGAAAAATTCATACTTTGACAGATTACAAGTACAGGATTCTCTGTCACAAATAAGAATATGATGAAGATGAAGCAGAATATGAATAAGAATAATAGTTTAATAAGAAGAATATGAGTAATGTTAACAAAGATGAATAGCAAGAAGTTTAAGAAGAAGATAAAGAAGGTGAAGATGAAGAATAATTTGATGAAAAAGATGATGCTGCAGAAGATTATGAAGGAGAAAGTGTGTGAAAAGTTAAAAAGGTGAAGATGAAGAGCATGGAAGTTGTGTAATATACATATTTGCCTAAATATAAAAAACGTTAACATTGTCAATTTCTTCGTCAATCCGAACATCTTTAAAAAAAAAAATATTTATGCTATTCCATTTGATTGGGTTAAACATCTATGCCTTTAATGTCTCCTCAACCTTCCCCAATACATTCTACATTACTCTTTCTTGTTTTCCTTCATGTACAATTAACCAACAAGGCAAGAATGGGTTTTTTTTAATTTCGATATTTTGTTCCCATAGACTTACATGGGACTTCCGGTATCGGTATCGGGTATCGCCGATATTTTAGTGATATCGGCGATACCATTCCGATTCCGATACTTTAGGATATCGGAAAGTATCGCTCAACTCTAATTCAGATATATACTTGTATGCTTTTATGTACAACCGTATAGCAGATTCCTTAACTAATTTATTTTGTGGTTTGCATTGCTGTTCAACATGTTAATGTATGTGTTTATGTTTGTCAATTCTTTATTTATCTAGATATTAGTTTAAATGAAATCATCATCTTATGGTAGTAAAGGTTATCTTTCTCTTGTTTGAAGTATAGACATTTAAAATTGACAGGTAACAAGGAAATTACTTGATCTAGTATTTAAACATCCTCCTTGACCCTGGGCTCCAACACCGCCAGTTGTTGCTCGGAAGTGCTGTTAGCACAGTCAACACTTGCTCCTGTGTTACTGGGGTTCAGTAACGTCAGCTGGTCCTCGGTTGTGCCATTGGCTCTTTTCCTTCTGCTGCCCCTCCGGGTTCCAGTACCGTCAGCTGGTTCTCCGCAGTGCCTTTGGCCTAGGTGCCTCCATCTCGGTATCCGAGTTCCAGCAACGTCTGCTGGTCCTTGGTAGTGCTTTGGAGCACAGGTACCTCCTGCTTAGTAACCGTGTCCCAGTAACGTCAGCTGGTCCTCGGTTGTGCCATTGGCTCTTTTCCTTCTGCTGCCCCTCCGGGTTCCAGTACCGTCAGCTGGTTCTCCACAGTGCCTTTGGCCTAGGTGCCTCCATCTCGGTATCCGAGTTCCAGCAACGTCTGCTGGTCCTTGGTAGTGCTTTGGAGCACAGGTACCTCCTGCTTAGTAACCGTGTCCCAGTAACGTCAGCTGGTCCTCGGTTGTGCCATTGGCTCTTTTCCTTCTGCTGCCCCTCCGGGTTCCAGTACCGTCAGCTGGTTCTCCACAGTGCCTTTGGCCTAGGTGCCTCCATCTCGGTATCCGAGTTCCAGCAACGTCTGCTGGTCCTTGGTAGTGCTTTGGAGCACAGGTACCTCCTGCTTAGTAACCGTGTCCCAGTAACATCAGCTGGTACAAGATTGTGCTACAAATACAAGATACGGAACAAGAGACACAAGAACAATAAGCAGAAGATCTAAAAGCAGAAGAACATGAAGTATAAGACCAAAATGAAGAGCAAAATATATGCTCTAAATTCTAAGCAGAAGAAGACTAAGCAGTGTATGGGGGTGAGTCCATTCCTCCTCGTGGTGCCCCTGGAAAATGCCTGCTGCTGCAGGCTAAACTGAACACGGACAAATACTGTTGTAATTTAAATCTTTTGTGACAGCAAGAACGGAAGGATGAAAAATTCATACTTTGACAGATTACAAGTACAGGATTCTCTGTCACAAATAAGAATATGATGAAGAAGATGAAGCAGAATATGAATAAGAATAATAGTTTAATAAGAAGAATATGAGTAATGTTAACAAAGATGAATAGCAAGAAGTTTAAGAAGAAGATAAAGAAGGTGAAGATGAAGAATAATTTGATGAAAAAGATGATGCTGCAGAAGATTATGAAGGAGAAAGTGTGTGAAAAGTTAAAAAGGTGAAGATGAAGAGCATGGAAGTTGTGTAATATACATATTTTCCAAAATAGAAAAAACGTTAACAACATTGTCAATTTCTTCGTCAATCCGAACATCTTTAAAAAAAAAATATTTATGCTATTCCATTTGATTGGGTTAAACATCTATGCCTTTAATGTCTCCTCAACCTTCCCCAATACATTCTACATTACTCTTTCTTGTTTTCCTTCATGTACAATTAACCAACAAGGCAAGAATGGGTTTTTTTTAATTTCGATATTTTGTTCCCATAGACTTACATGGGACTTCCGGTATCGGTATCGGGTATCGCCGATATTTTAATGTTATCGGCGATACCATTCCGATTCCGATACTTTTGGATATCGGAAAGTATCGCTCAACTCTAGTGGAGATAACAAGAGCGAGCCAGTGATCGAATGTGGGGGGTGAATGAAAGCTTGGAATCAAGTATGACCCCAAGACAGCGGGCATGTTGCTGGGGAGTAATGGTGGAACCACACACGGAGATGGCAATGTCAGGCAGAGGTAGGTTAGTAGAGGGAGGAAACACGAGGCGTTACATTTTTGACAGGTTCAGTTTCAGAAAGAGTGAGGACATGATGTTAGAGACAGTGGTAAGACAATCACTGGTGTTTTCTAAAAAGGCAGGCGTGATATCAGGAGAAGAAGTATATAATTGGGTGTCATCAGCTTAGAGATTGTACTGGAAACCAAATCTACTGATTGTTTGTCCAATAGGGGCGGTGTACGAAGAGGAGGGGGCCTAGGACTGATCCTTGAGGAGCCCCAACATTAAGGGGAAGATGAGAGGAGGAGGATCCAGCAAAAGATGCAGTGAAGGAACGGTCAGAGAGATAGGAGGAGAACCAGGAGAGAACGGTGTCCTTGAGGCCGATGGAGTGTAGCATAGTGAGAAGGAGCTGATGGTCCACAGTGTCGAATGCTGCGGAGAGATTCAAGAGAATTAGCATGGAGTAGTGACCATTAGATTTAGCAGTAGTGACCATTAGATTTAGCAGTCAGTAGAGAATTTAGTGAGGGCAGTTTCAGTAGAGTGTAAAGAGCGGAAACCAGATTAAAGAGGGTCGAGAAGAGAGTTATCTGAGAGATAGCGGATAAGACGGGTGTGGACCAGGCGTTCCAGGAGTTTAGAGATGAAGGGAAGATTAGAGACAGGTCTATAGTTAGCAGCACAGTTTTGGTCGAGGGATGGTTTTTTAAGTAATGGATGTATGATGGCATGCTTAAATGAGGAGGGAAAGATACCGGAAGAGAGAGAGAGGTTGAATATTTTTGTTAGGTGAGAAGTGACAGCAGGGGAAAGAGACTGGAGGAGATGTGAAGGCATGGGGTCACTGATGCAAGTGGTAGGGCAGGAAGATGCAATGAGCCTGATTACTTATTCTTCTGTGACTGGTTCAAAATCAGAGAGTGAGCTAGATGCAGTGGGGGTGGGGGGACAGTGCATGGTATGAGGGGATTGGGAGATAATTTCCTGTCGGATGTGGTAAATTTTTTCTTTGAAATAATTGGCCAGATAATCAACGTGGTTGGAGCCTGCACTTTTGGGCTAAGTAAGGAGTGAAAAGTGTCAAAGAGACGTTTGGGGTTTTTGGATAGTGAGGTGATGAGGTTGTTGAAATAGGTTTGTTTGAAGAGGTGAAGGGCAGAGTTGTATGTTTTAAGCATAAATGGATGAAATATTCGGGTAGATTAGATTTTCTCCACAGACTTTGGAGCACAGCTGCAGGAAACTTGTTTGCAGCGTGTGCCACGGTTGGCGTCGTCTGTGTCGTATTGTTCTATGTATAGGAGGTGCAATTTCATCCAGGGAACTTTGTTTCGTTGTAATGCTTCAGTGCAGAATCTGGACATGAGAGGGAGGAGATAGGGGTCAATGATGACTGCAAGGTCTTCATAAGTTTCTGGGTGTTAATTGCCTGTATGTTTCTATATGTGTGGAAAGTTGGGGTGACCTGAGCGGGATAGCAGTTCTTGATAGAGAATGAAAGAAGGTTGTGGTCAGAGAGCGGGAGAGGGGAATTTGTGAAATCATCCACTGAGCAAAGCCGGGAGAAAACCAAGTCGAGGGAGTTTCCGTCTTCATGCGTGGGGGAGTTAGTATGCTGCAGGAGGCTGAAAGAGGAGGTTAGAGATAAAAGGTGAGTAGCAGATGGGTAGATGGGAAGAGCAGTGGGGATGTTGAAATCACCCATGATGAGGGTAAGGATGTCACAGGAAAGAAAATGTGGAAGCCAGGTGGCAAATTGATCCAGGAACTGGTGTCAAGGGCTGGGAGGGCGATAAACCACCTCCAGTAAATGCTGCTGGTTGGACGCTGTGTACATATGCAGCGTCCAACCCGCAGCATCCAGATGTTACAGTATAGTGGATGGGATTTCAAGAAATCCCGTGCCCACTATGCATCCACAGACACCCACTGATCACCTGTGGAGACGGACATGAGGCGCATCTTTCCAGAACGCAGCGTGTCTATTTATCTTGTGGAGGCGCGAGTTTTCATAAGATAAATTTCACCCGTACAATGTATTGCACGAGGTGAATCCGCACGGTTCAATGAACACATGTGCTGCGTCCAAAGCACTCCCAATTCCTGAACATCTGCACATACCCTTAGTGTCCGCTGGTAAACGCCACAAGCAGATTTCTCCAGAAGTCAGTTGCAATGTTTCAGAGTTTTGGGTATGTCCGGGAGGAAAGAATATATTCAAGAAGTTCTGGACCTTATTGGTTTCAATTTGATTCAGGTTCTGGTTCACGTTCAGGTAAAGGTCTGGTACCTGAACAGAACTTTGGAATAAAGTTCAGGTGGGGTACCAGATCCCTAACTTCCACTAGTCCTCTCATGCCTACTCACAACCTCTCATGGCAGCCTGTTTCACTCATTGATCACCCTCACTGTCAAAAAGTTTTTACTAATATATAATCTTTATCTTCTCCCTTTCATTTTCATTCCATTGCTTCTCATGTTTCCATGTGCAAATGAGAATAAAGTTGATCCCTCTACACTGTGACATGCCTTCAGATATTTCAAGACAGCTACAGCGGCATGTGAAAGTTTGGGCACCACTAGTCAAGATGAAATGATCTTTAAAAAACCTAAGCTTAAAGATGACACATTTCCTTTATATTTTAGGCATATATACAGTACAGACCAAAAGTTTGGACACACCTCATTTAAAGATTTTTCTGTATTTTCATGACTATGAAAATTGTAAATTCACACTAAAGGCATCAAAACTATCAATTAACACATGTAGAATTATATACTTAACAAAAAATTGTGTAACAACTGAAATTATGACTGATATTGTAGGTTCTTCAAAGTAGCCACCTTTTGCTTTGATGACGGCTTTGCACACTCTTGGCATTCTCTTGATGAGTTTCAAGAGTTAGTCACCGGAAATGGTTTTCACTTCACAGGTGTGCCCTGTCAGGTTTAATAAGTGGGATTTCTGACCTTATAAATGGGGTTGGAACCATCAGTTGTGTTGTGCAGAAGTCTGGTAGATACACAGCTCATAGTCCTACTGAATAGACTGTTCGAATTTGTATTATGGCAAGAAAAAAGCAGCTAAGTAAAGAAAAATGAGTGGCCATCATTACTTTAAGAAATGAAGGTCAGTCAGTCCGAAAAATTGGGAAAAATTTGAAAGTGTCCCAAAGTGCAGTTGCAAAAACCATCAAGCACTACAAAGAAACTGGGTCACATGAGGACCGCCCCAGGAAAGGAAGACCAAGAGTCACATCTGCTTCTGAGGATAAGTTTATCCGAGTCACCAGCCTCAGAAATCGCAGGTTTACAGCAGCTCAGATTAGAGACCAGGTCAATGCCATACAGAGTTCTAGCAGCAGACACATCTCTACAGCAACTGTTAAGAGGAGACTTTGTGCAGCAGGCCTTTGTGGTAAAATAGCTGCTAGGAAACCACTGCTAAGGACAGGCAACAAGCAGAAGAGACTTGTTTGGGCTAAAGAACACAAAGAATGGACATTAGACCAGTGGAAATCTGTTATTTGGTCTGATGAGTCCAAATTTGAGATCTTTGGTTTCAACCACCGTGTCTTTGTGCGACGCAGAAAAGGTGAACAGATGGACTCTACATGCCTGGTTCCCACAGTGAAGCATGGAGGAGGAGGTGTGATGGTGTGGGGGTGCTTTGCTGTTGACACTGTTGGGGATTTATTCAAAATTGAAGGCATACTGAACCAGCATGGCTACCACAGCATCTTGCAGCGGCATGCTATTCCATCTGCTTTGCATTTAGTTAGACCATCATTTATTTTTCAACAGGATAATGACCCCAAACACACCTCCAGGCTGTGTAAGGGCTATTTGACCAAGAAGGAGAGTGATGGGGTGCTACGCCAGATGACCTGGCCTCCACAGTCACCAGACCTGAACCCAATCTAGATGGTTTGGGGTGAGCTGGACCGCAGAGTGAAGGCAAAAGGGCCAACAAGTGCTAAGCATCTCTAGGAACTCCTTCAAGATTGTTGGAAGACCATTTCCGGTGACTACCTCTTGAAGCTCATGAAGAGAATGCCAAGAGTGTGCAAAGCAGTCATCAAAGCAAAAAGTGGCTACTTTGAAGAGCATAGAATATAAGAGATAATTTCAGTTGTTACACACTTTTTTGCTAAGTATATAATTCCACATGTGTTAATTGCTAGTTTTGACGCCTTCAGTGTGAATTTCCAATTTTCATAGTCATGAAAATACAGAAACATCTTTAAATGAGAAGGTGTTTCCAAACTTTTGGTCTGTACTGTATATATATATATATATATATATATATATATACAGTGCCTACAAGTAGTATTCAACCCCCTGTAGATTTAGCTGGTTTGATAAGATGCAAATAAGTTAGAGCCTTCAAACTGCAAACGGGAGTAGGATTTATTAACAGAAGCATAAATCTTACAAAACAAAAAGTTATGTTGCTCAGTTGAATTTTAATAAATTTTAAACATAAAAGTGTGGGTCAATTATTATACAACCCCTATGTTTAATATTTCGTGGAATAACCCTTGTTTGCAATTACAGCTAATAATCGTCTTTTATAAGACCTGATCAGGCCGGCACAGGTCTGTGGAGTTATCTTGGCCCACTCCTCCATGCAGATCTTCTCCAAGTTATCTAGGTTCTTTGGGTGTCTCATGTGGACTTTAATCTTGAGCTCCTTCCACAAGTTTTCAATTGGGTTAAGGTCAGGAGACTGACTAGGCCACTCCAACACCTTGACTTTTTCCCTCTTGAACCAGGCCTTGGTTTTCTTGGCTGTGTGCTTTGGGTCGTTGTCTTGTTGGAAGATGAAATTACGACCCATCTTAAGATCCTTGATGGAGGAGCGGAGGTTCTTGGCCAAAATCTCCAGGTAGGCCGTGCTATCAATCCTCCCATGGATGCGGACCAGATGGCCAGGCCCCTTGGCTGAGAAACAGCCCCACAGCATGATGCTGCCACCACCATGCTTGACTGTAGGGATGGTATTCTTGGGTCGTATGCAGTGCCATCCAGTCTCCAAACGTCACGTGTGTGGTTGGCACCAAAGATCTCGATCTTGGTCTCATCAGACCATAGAACCTTGAACCAGTCTGTCTCAGAGTCCTCCAAGTGATCATGAGCAAACTGTAGACGAGCCTTGACATGACGCTTTGAAAGTAAAGGTACCTTACGGGCTCGTCTGGAACGGAGACCATTGCGGTGGAGTACGTTACTTATGGTATTGACTGAAACCAATGTCCCCACTGCCATGAGATCTTCCCGGAGCTCCTTCCTTGTTGTCCTTGCATTAGCCTTGACTCTTCGGACAAGCCTGGCCTCGGCACGGGAGGAAACTTTCAAAGGCTGTCCAGGCCGTGGAAGGCTAACAGTAGTTCCATAAACCTTCCACTTACGGATGATGCTCCCAACAGTGGAGACAGGTAGGGCCAACTCCTTGGAAAGGGTTTTGTACTCCTTGCCAGCCTTGTGACCCTCCACGATCTTGTCTCTGATGGCCTTGGAATCCTCCTTTGTCTTTCCCATGTTGACCATGTATGAGTGCTGTTCACAAGTTTGGGGAGCGTCTTAAATAGTCAGAAAAGGCTGGCAAAAGAGATCATTAATCCACACATGTGAAGCTCATTATTCTTGGTGCCTGAAATACTTCTTAATACTTTAGGGGGACCAAACAGAATTCTTGTGGTTTGAGGGGTTGAATAATAAATGACACTCTGAATTAACTTTTAACGTTTTTTAAAAAAAATTAAAACAAAAATTTTTGCTGCAGTGCATTTCCCACTTCCAGGCTGATCTACAGTACAAATGTCACAATGCCAAGTTAATTCCGCATGTGTCAACCAGCTAAATCTGCAGGGGGTTGAATACTACTTGTAGGCACTGTATATATATATACTGCTCAAAAAATAAAGGGAACACTCAAATAACACATCCTAGATCTGAATGAATGAAATATTCTCATTGAATACTTTGTTCTGTACAAAGTTGAATATGCTGACAACAAAATCCCACAAAAATTATCAATGGAAATCAAATTTATTAACCAATGGAGGCCTGGATTTGGAGTCACATACAAAATTAAAGTGGAATGTAATGTCCTTAAACAAGTCAAAATGCTCAGTAGTGTGTGTGGCCTCCACATGCCTGTATGACTTCCCTGTGCCTGTATGACCTCACTACAACGCCTGGTCAAGCTCCTGACGAGGCGGCGGATGGTCTCCTGAGGGATCTCCTTCCAGACCTGGACTAAAGCATCCGCCAACTACTGGACAGTCTGTGGTGCAACGTGATATTGGTGGATGGAGCGAGACATGATGTACCAGATGTGCTCAATCGGATTCAGGTCTGGGGAATGGGCGGGCCAGTCCATAGCTTCAATGCCTTCATGTTGCAGGAACTGCTGACACACTCCAGCCACATGAGGTCTGGCATTGTCCTGCATTAGGAGGAACCCAGGGCCAACCGCACCAGCATATGGTCTCACAATGGGTCTGAGCATCTCATCTCGGTACTTAATGGCAGTCAGGCTACCTCTGGCGAGCACATGGAGGGCTGTGCGGCCCTCCAAAGAAAAGCCACCGCACACCATTACTGACCCACTGCCAAACCGGTCATGCTGAAGGATGTTGCAGGCAGCAGATCGCTCTCCACGGCATCTCCAGACTCTGTCACGTCTGTCACATGTACTCAGTGTGAACCTGCTTACATCTGTGAAGAGCACAGGGCGCCAGTGGCGAATTTGTCAATCCTGGTGTTCTGTGGCAAATGCCAAGCGTCCTGCACGGTGTTGGGCTGTAAGCACAACCCCCATCTGTGGACGTCAGGCACTCAGACCATCCTCATGGAGTCAGTTTCTAAGCATTTGTGCAGACACATGCACATTTGTGGCATGCTCTGACAGTGCTCCTCCTGCTCATCCTTGCACAAAAGTGGAGGTAGCGGTCCTGCTGCTGGGTTGTTGCCCTCCTCCGGCCCCCTCCATGTCTCCTGGTGTACTGGCCTGTCTCCTGGTAGTGCCTCAAGCCTCTGTACACTACACTGACAGACACAGCAAACCTTGCCACAGCTCGCATTGATGTGCCATCCTGGATGAGCTGCACTACCTGAGCCACTTGTGTGGGTTGTAGAGTCCGGCTCATGCTATCACGAGTGTGAAAGCACAACCAAAATTCAAAAGTGACCAAAACATCAGCCAGAAAGCATTGGTACTGAGATGTGTTCTGTGGTCCCCACCTGCAGAACCACTCCTTTATTTAGCGTATCTTGATAATTGCCAATAATTTCCATCTGTTGTCTATTCCATTTGCACTACAGCATGTAGTTGACAATTGATTGTCAATCAGTATTGCTTCCAAAGTGGACAGTTTGATTTCACAGAAGTTTGATTTACTTGGAGCTATATTCTGTTGTTTCAGTGTTCCCTTTATTTTTTTTGAGCAGTGTGTCTATATATATATATATATATATATATATATATATATATATATGTTTATATTTTCATCTTTTACATTTTTAAAATTTAAAAATTACAAGCAGGAAAATGGGTCAATGCAAAGGTTTGTGCATCCGGCATGGTTAATACTTAATAGAACCCCCTTTCCAAAGTATCACAGCTTGTAAATGCCAAGAGTTTTTAAATTCTTGTTTGAGGGATTTTCATCCATTCTTCCTTGGAAAATTCTCCAAGTTCTGTGAGATTCCTGGTTCATCTTGCATGCACTGATATTTTGAGGTCCAACCACAGATTTTCAATGATGTTCAGATCAGGGGACTGTGAGTGCCATTGTAAAACTTTCAGCTTGTGCCTTTTGAGGTAGTCTATTGTGGATTTTCATGTGTGCTTAGGATCATTATCCATTTGTCAAAGCCATCCTCTTTCTACTTCAGCTTTTTTACAGATGGTGTTATGTTTGCATCAAGAATTTGTTGAAATGTTATTGAATCCATTCTTCTCTCTACCCATGAAATGTTCCTTGTACCATTTGCTGCAACACAACCACAAAGCATGAGTGATCAAGCCCCTTGCTGAATTGTTGGCGAGATCTTTTCCTTACATTCCATGCCCTTTTATCGCCACACATACCTGTGATCATTGTGGCCAAAGAGTTCTATTTTAACCTCATTGGTTCACAGGACTTGTTTCCAAAATGCTTCAGGCTTGTTTAGATATTCTTATGCATATGTCTTACGCAGGAGAGGTTTTCTTCTGATGACTCTTCCATGAAGGCAATATTTGTGCAGGTATCTCTGAACAGTAGAACAATGTACCACAACTCCAAAGTCTGATAAATCTTTCTGATGGTCTTTTGCAGTGAAGCAGGGGTTCTGATTTGCCTGTCTAGCAATCCTATGAGTAACTCTCACTGAAATTTTGCTTGGTCTTCCATACCCTATCTTAACCATCAGTGGTTCTTTTAACTGGAATGTCTTAACTACTTTGCTATCTTCTTATAGCCTTCTTCTGCTTTGTGGCCTCCACCATTTTCACAGTGCTAGGCAGCTGCTTTGAAGTAGCCATGGCTGCTTTTTTTGGCAAAAGGTTAGAGGAGACTGGGTTTTTATAAAGCTGGCATCACCTGACCTTTCCTAATGATGATAGCGAAGAAGCCATCACCCTAACAGGCTAATTAAGGTCTGAAACCTTGGTCAAAGTTATCTGAGCACACAAATCTCCAAGGGTGCTCAAACGTTTGCATTGGCCCATTTTCCTTTTGGTAGTTTTTAAAATGTAAAAAATGACAACATATTTTGCTTGTTGTCTAAAATACAAAGTAAATGTGTAACTGAAGATCATCTAATCTTAAACTTGTTTAACTGTTTACAATAACAGTAATTGTGACCAAGGATGCCCAAACTTTTACAAGCCACTATATGAAGTCTCCTCTTAGCCTTATTTTTTGCAAGCTAAACACTCCCAGATCGTTTACCCGTTCCTCATAGGACATAGTTTGTAGTCTGCTCACTATCCTGGTAGCTCTTCTCTGTACTTGCTCCAGTTTTTCAATGTCTTTTTTCTCATTAAAATTTTTATTGGTTTTCAGAAATTCAAAGTTAATACTTGTCCAAACAATTAGAGAAAACAAGCCATAAAAAACATATGTACAGTATTCAGTTCTTACATATTGGTAAGTAACGACCATCACATAAATAGAGGTAATGATGAGAACAAAAAAAGGGGAAAAGAATGAATTAAAGGGGAAGGAGAGAAGGGAGGTTATAAGCTAAGACAGAAAGAAAAGAAGTTTAGATATTCATAGGATGAAGATCCGAACATGGGGACCGCAGACTACTACTTGTAGATATTACAAAGTGTATATGTATAGATATATATTAAGAATGGTCAGAGGGGTAGAAGAATTATAAGCAAGGGACAAATAAACTATTACAGAATTTTTTTATAAAGTGGAGTAGAAAGGAAGGTCTCCTCTCCCAGTGGAACCATTTATTAGCAGCAGTCGTCCTCTCTTGTTGAGTTTGGGCTATCAGTGTTTCCATCTGGTGAGTTTCAGATATTTCAGCAAACCATTCTTCTAGAGAGTCTAGAGAGTTCTAGGTCTGTTGACCTCCAGTATTAGGATTTTTGTTGTCTTTTTTAAAATGTGGTGCCTAGAACTGGACACAGTATTGCAGATCAGGGCTGACCAAGGAAGAGAGACAAACCCACTGGACGGAGCACACGATATATGTCAAGCCAATAAACTAAACACAAGTAAATATCTAGTACCAAAGAATGATGATATATACTAGTTAGGATAGGAATGGCAGACCATTTTGAATGAATCAGAAAACCCAAGAGCGAAAACACTAAACTTAAGGTCATAAATAGGCCAAAAACATGAATGGAAAATAGAAAAATCTTTATTATTAAGTAGTTGGTTATATGGTGGCACAACAGAAGCGGGTGCCCACACTTCATAAAATGCATAGAATAAATAGATACACAAATGATTAAAAATACATAGCCTGAACCAGAAAGAAATCATTATTCATACTATAATATAGTAAGAAAGAAACATGTAGTGCAAAAAGGGCTGGTACAGCCAGTCAAAATAACAGCCAGTAGCCTGACATGAAAGTATATGTTATGGCTCTGAATACTGAAATATGGAACAATCAGAGATATCAAGTATCCTCAAACAAGTGCTGAGTAGTACAATGAGAAGAAGAGTATGTGCAGACAACCAGATCACTGACAGATCAAGTAAAATATAACAGGCAACTAAGCCAGGAGGTTTATTTATATACAGTGAAGGAAATAATTATTTGATTCCTTGCTGATTTTGTAAGTTTGCCCACTGACAAAGACATGAACAGTCTATAATTTTAAGGGTGGGTTAATTTTAACATTGAGAGATAGAATATCAAAAATAAAATCCAGAAAATCACATTGTATAAATTATATAAATTTATTTGCATTTTGCAGTGAGAAATAAGTATGGCAAACAAGACTTAATACTTGGTGGCAAAACCCTTGTTGGCAAGCACAGCCAGATGTTTTTTGTAGTTGATGATGAGGTTTGAGCACGTCAGGAGGAATTTTGGTAAACTCCTCTTTGCAAATCGTCTCTAAATCATTAATATTTTGAGGCTGTCGCTTGGCAACTCTGAGCTTTAACTCCCTTCATAAGTTTTATATGGGATTAAGGTCTGGAGACTGGCTAGACCACTCCATGACCTTAATGTGCTCAATTTTGGTCTCATCTGACCACACCACCTTCTCCCAATCACTCACAGAATCATCCATGTGTTCATTGGCAAATTTCAGATGGGCCTGCACATGTTCCTTCTTGAGCAGGGGGACCTTTCAGGCACTGCAGGATTTTTAACCTTTACGGCGTAATGTGTTACCAATGGTTTTCTTGGTAACTGTAGTCCCAGTTGCCTTGAGATCATTAACATGTTCCCCTCGTGTAGTTTTAGGTTGATCTCTCACCTTCCTTATAATCAAGGATACCCCACGAGGTGAGATTTTGCATGGTACCCCTGATCGATGTCGATTGACAGTCATTTTGTATTTCTTCCATTTTCTTACTATTGCACCAACAGTTGTCTCCTTCTCAACCAGCATATTACGTATGGTTTTGTAGCCCATTCCAGCTTTGTGCAGGTCTATGATCTTGTACCTGACATCCTTAAAAAGGTCTTTGGTCTTGCCCATGTTGTAGAAGTTAGAGTCTGACTGATTAATTGAGTCTGTGGACAGGAGTCTTTTATAAAGGTGACTATGTAAGAAAGCTTTCTTTAATGGCGGTAATGAGTTGATTAGGAGCATGTAACTGGTCTGTAGGAGCCAGAACTCTTAATGGTTGGTAGGGGATCAAATACTTATTTCTCACTTCAAAATGCAAATAAATTTCTATAATTTATGCAATGTGATTTTCTGGATTTTATTTTTGATAGTCTCTCTCTCAAAGTTAAAACTAACCTACCCTTAAAATTATAGACTGTTCATGTCTTTGTCAGTGGGCAAACTTACAATATCAGCATCCTTCACTATATATATACATATAGTATATAGTATATATATGTATATGTGTCATGCAGTGAAAAGGAGGCTCAGCAAGTACATAAACATAGCAAATGCTACTTAGATGCAAAGCAGTAATCAGCATAGGGGCCAAGTTTAGGAAGTGTAAAGACAGAGGCAGGCAGTCGACTGATAGACAAAAAGTAAATGGATAAATAGTAAAAGGCATATTACCTATGTCATCCGAGGTCCTGAGTGTGGCACCCCAACATGGATTTCAGATAGATCCTTCATTAGGGGGTGACCAAGGAGGAGTAGACGAGGATAAGTACTTCAAATGTCTAGACTCTATTCTTCTCTTAATACATCCCAGAATTGTGTTTGTTTTTTTGCTGCTGCATCACACTGGTGACTCATATGCAGTCTGTGATCTATTAGTTTAACCAAACCTTTTTCACCAATGCTGTTGCTTAGTTCCATTCCTCCCATTCTGTAGATGTCATTTTTGTTTTTCCTGCCTAGATGTAGACTTTTGCATTTTTCCCTGTTAAATATCATTCCATTAGTTGCTGCTCATTGCTCAAACTTAGCTAGATCCTTCTGAATCCTTTCTCTGTCTTCTTAGTGACAGCTATCCCTCCTAGCTTTCACTTAATAGGTGCAGAAATGGTGCAGAAAATTTACATAAAAAACTCATCTTGGGAATGTAGCCTGAGGCTACATGGACGTTCAGGATTTGGCTCTAACAGATGAAGATATTGGAGTGAAGTAAAAAAAAATATTAATTTTTCACGAAATGTATGACCCCCCTCCAATACAGTATAAATACTTAGGCCGGCTTAACATGTCCATGTACAGACTGTGATTTCAACACTGAACAAATGGTTTCCTGACACAAACTCAACAGTCACATAGCCATTGGGACAGATATCTGGCCAGAAAATCACAGTTCGCATGTTCATGTCCTCTTTTGGGAACTGTAAGCTTTGTTAAGGCATTTATTTTTATTTTTTTAAATGTTGAAACCAAGTAAAAATAAAAGAAGCAACAATGACAATTTTAATAATAAAAAATGGTCTGCGGAAAAAAAGCAACTATTCGCAGAAACTATACATATTTGTAGAATAAAGAGTAGGAGTGATCAGAATGGCCAGGCACAGCTGCACTACTCCAGGACTGCAGGTAGGTAGATGCCGTTTCCGGGACCTAGGGTGCCACTCCACATAAAGTTCAACAGTTGAAACTCCAAATGCAAATGTAAAGAAGAATTGTTACATGCACTCACCGTCCCATTTATATCCTTTAATTGGAAATCACATAAAAACAAGTAAGTGTGAAGAGGAGACGCAATGGACGACGGCCGTTTCGCGCCAGTATACGCTTCTATGGGACTCGTAGAAGCACATACCGGCGTGAAATGGCCGTCAACTGTTGCGTCTCTCTTCACACTTCCTTGCTGTTTTTATGTGATTTCCAAATAAAGGACACAAATGGGACGGTGAGTGCCTGTACCACTTCTTCTTTACTATACATATTTGTTATCACCACGCTTGTAACAAAATGTACAATAAAAATAAATTATGAAACTGTAAACTGTACTATAAATGCACTTAAAAATGTATGAAACTGTGCCATAATTGCTGTTTTTGTTCACTTTGGATTAAAAAAAAATGAATAAAAACTAATCAAAAAGTTGTATGTGTTCCAAAATAATATCAATAAAAACTACAGCTCATTACAGGAAAAACAAGCATTTATAAAAGCACTAAAGACAGAAAAAGTAAAAAGTTAGGGCTCTTACAAAATGATGACAACAGAAAAGTGGTTTTATTTTTATAAAGATGTGAAACCTAAAAGAAAAATACAAATTATGTACAAGAGCTTCTCCCTAAGTTAGAATATCATCAAAAAAGGTAATTTATTTCAGTTTTTCAATACAAAAGTGAATCTCATATATTATATAGCCTCATTACAAACAGAGCGATCTATTTCAAGTGTTTATTTCTGTTAACCCCTTAACCCCAAGGGTGGTTTGCACTTAATGACCAGGCCAATTTTTACAATTCTGACCACTGTCTCTTTATGAGGTTATAACTCTGGAACGCTTCAACGGATATTAGCGATTCTGAAAACGTTTTCTCGTGACATATTGTATATCATGATAGTGTTAAAATTTCTTCTATATAACTTGCGGTTATTTATGAAAAAAATGGAAATATGGCAAAAATTTGAAAATGTTGCAATTTTCAAACTTTGAATTTTTATTCCCTTAAAACAGAGAAATGTGTCACACAAAATAGTTACTAAATAACATTTCCCACATGTCTACTTTACATCAGCACAATTTTGGAACAAAATTTTTTTTTGTTATGAAGTTATAAGGATTAAAATTTGACCAGCGATTTCTCATTTTTACAACAAATGGTACAAAACCATTTTTTTTAGGGACCACCTCACATTTGAAGTCACTTTGAGGGTCTATATGGCAGAAAATACCCAAAAGTGACACCATTCTAAAAACTGCACCCCTCAAGGTACTCAAAACCACATTCAAGAAGTTTATTAACCCTTCAGGTGCTTCACAGGAGCTGAAGCAACTTGGAAGGAAAAAATTAACATTTAACTTTTTAGTTACAAAAATGATTTTTACAAACAATTTTTTTAATTTAACAAGGGTAAAAGGAGAAAATGGACAGAAAAAATTATTATGCAATTTCTCCTGAGTGCGCAGATATCCCATATGTGGGGGAAAACCACTGTCTGGGCGCACGGCAGGGCTCGGAAGGGAAGGAGCGTCGTTTGACCTTTTCAAACCAAAATTGGCTGGAATTGAGATTTGGCGCCATGTCGCATTTGGAGATCCCCTGATGACCCTAAACAGTGGAAACCCCCCACAAGTGACAACATTTTGGAAACTAGACACCCTAAGGAACTTATCTAGGTCTGTTGTGAGCATTTTGAACCACCAAGCGTTTCACTAAAGCTTATAATGCCTGGGTGTGAAAAAAATTTTTCCACAAAAATGATTTTTTAGTCCCCAATTTTTGATTTTTTCCCAAAGAAATTGGTCCCCAAAAGTTTTTGTTGAATTTGTCCTGAGTACGCTGATACCCCATATGTGGGGGAGGGGGAAACTGTTTGGGCGCACGGCAGGGCTCGGAAAGGAAGTAATGACGTTTTGGAATGCAGACTTTGATAAGTGTCATGTTCAGTTTGCAGAGTTCCTGATGTGCCTAAACAGTGGAAACCCCCCACAAGTGACCCCATTTTGGAAACTAGACCCCCTAAGGAACTTATCTAGATCTGTGGTGAGAACTTTGAACCCCAATTGCTTCACACAAGTTTATAATGCTCTGGCATGAAAATAAAAAAATCCTATCTCTATCCACAAAAAATGATATTTAAGTCACCAATTTTTTATTTTCAAAAGGGTAACAGTAGAAACTGGACCATAAAAGTTGTTGTCCAATTTGTCCTGAGTACGCTGATCCCCAAGATGTGGGAGGGAACCATTGTTTGGGCGCATGGCAGAGCTCGGAAGGTAAGTAGCGCCATTTGACTTTTTCAACCCAAAATTGGCTGGAATCGAGATTGGACGCCATGTCACATTTGGATAGCCCCTGATGTGTCTAAACAGTTGGAACCCCCACAAGTGGCCCCATTTTAGAAACTAGACCCCCTAAGGAACTTATCTAGATCTGTGGTGAGCACTAGAGTTGAGCGAAACAAGTCGGTCAGATTCAAAAGTCGCCAAAGTCGTGTTTCGCCGAGCAAAACTCACCCATAGCGTGAAGTCGGTCATGCGGTCGTCGACCCGAGCGCCAAAGTCGGTTTTCCCATAATGCTTGCAGGCGCCTTTTTTCAGCCAATGAGCAAGGACGTACACTGTGGGCAAAAAGATGACTTGGGCAGCGGCCACCACCATCTTAGAGAAAGGCATTGCAGTGATTGGCTTGCTTTGGGGGGCATCATAGTGTCTATAAAAGCCCTGACCGCCGACCGCCACTTTACTTTTGCTGATCTTAACAGTAGGGAGAGGTTGCTGACGCTGTTTATCAGTACTGAGAGAGTTAGGGCTGGAAACACTGTGCTGATAGCAATTGTGCTGTACAGTTAGTGTGCAGTGACAGGGGAGGATTTTCTTGTGTGCAGCAGCGCTGGTTATTAGGCTGCCTGCCAGTAACAGGGGAGGATTTTCTTGTGTGTAGCAGCGCTGATTAATAGGCTGCCTGCTAGCTGTATTGCTGTGTGTAAACTGCGGTGCAGACTGCTTTTTACACAGCACTAATACTTTTATTCTTTTTTTCTGCACAGTTACCGAGCATTCATTTTTTCACACACCATAAAGAGCTGTACGCTCCTCACACACTACCGTGTACCGGCTGGTATCACGGACAAATACATGCTGACTATCTGTGTGTGACTCCGGAAATATATATCGAGATTTACAATAACCCCTAGACTGTATACAGCTGTACGCTTCTGATACAGTTCCCTTTTTCTGCTTTTTATACTCTGATCTAATCCATACTGAGCCTGTGAGCATCTGTGTCTGACTCTGGAAATATATACAGAGATTTCCAATTACCCTAGACTGTATACAGCTGTATGCTTCTGATACATTACCCTTTTTCTGCTTTTTATATTCTGGTCTAATCCATACTGAGCCTGTGAGCGTCTGAGTCTGACTCTGGAAATATATACAGAGATCTACAATTATCCCTAGACTGTATACAGCTGTACGCTTGTGATACAGTACCCTTTTTCTGCTTTTTATATTCTGGTCTAATCCATACTGAGCCTGTGAGTGTCTGTGTCTGACTCTGGAAATATATACGGAGATTTACAATTACCCCTACACTGTATACACCTGGTATCTTCTGATACATTACCCTTTTTCTGCTTTTTATATTCTGGTCTAATCCATACTGAGCCTGTGAGAGTCTGTGTCTGACTCCGGAAATATATACAGAGATTTACAATTACCCCTACACTGTATACAGCTGTATGCTTGTGATACAGTACCCGTTTTCTGCTTTTTATATTCTGGTGTAATCCATACTGAGCCTGTGAGCATCTGTGTCTGACTCCGGAAATATTGAATATGTAGATCAAAGTCGTTGGCACAACTAAAAGTAGGAATTTGGGTGGTGCTCAAATAGGGTCCCAATCCGTGTATAGTGAATATCAATTTGGCACACCCCAGTGAATTTCAGAATGTGCTTATTTAATATAAGGTTTACATACAATAACAGCAAATGGCAAATGGCAGACGTTTCGGTCTATCGACCTTCATCAATGTGCTGTAATATGAACATTGAAATATATTAACATAAATGTGAAAAATAAAATAAAGTATGTACAATTGTTCAGTCTAATGGGGAGAGATTCTCTCCATAGCCTGTGTATAGAAATCAACAACAAAATATAACAGCTGCTACTTGATATTATATCTTTCTCTAGCTTATATGGTGCCTTAAGAAAGTGGAATCAAGTGACGTGGGTGAATGGTGAAAGCCTTAGAAGAACAAATACCCATATGTTGTTTTGCTGAAACTTATAGTTTTAGGTAGGCAGAAAACTTATTATTTCTCCTAAAAAGGAATATATGCGGTGAGTATATTTAAATCTTAGAGGTGGTATACAGTGATGTGGGATAATCTATGTCACATACCGCTGGTAGAAAGGATTGATAAATGCAATCTGTGAAAATAAATAGCGTTGAAAAGCCTCATTATGGCATTGTGGTTTATTGCTATTCTGAAGCGTTTTTGGTGCGGTGAGTAGAGTTGAGCGATACTTTCCGATATCCAAAAGTATCGGAATCGGAATGGTATCACCGATACCATTAAAATATCGGCGATACCCGATACCGATACCGGAAGTCCCATGTAAGTCTATGGGAACAAAATATCGTAACTAAAAAAACCTCTTTCTTTCCTTGTAAACACTAAATATACACACATAGAATACATATATATATATATATATATACATGTCATTGTGACATATATATATACATATATGTATAGTTTATACACTTCTACATAGTAAAATATCCTCTGATTCAATTGCCGGGTAAAGTCGGCTTCTGTGAAAAGACAGAAGCACCCGACATGAAATGACACTTGGTGTACATAGGTTAACCATGTCTTTTCATGTCGTTTGCTATCTGATTTGCACAAACAATTACATCAGTCTATGTGTGCAAAATTTCACACCTGTAGGGGTTAATTAAAGGTGTAAATTCGTTGTAAAAAAAACAGACTTTTTTGCTACGAATTTACACCTTTAATTAACCCCTACAGGTGTGAAATTTTGCACACATAGACTGATGTAATTGTTTGTGCAAATCAGATAGCAAACGACATGAAAAGACATGGTTAACCCTATGTACACCAAGTGTCATTTCAAATGACACTTGGTGTACATAGGGTTAACCATGTCTTTTCATGTCCTTTGCTATCTGATTTGCACAAACAATTACATCAGTCTATGTGTGCAAAATTTCACACCTGTAGGGGTTAATTAAAGGTGTAAATTCGTTGTAAAAAAAACGACTTTTTTGCTACGAATTTACACCTTTAATTAACCCCTACAGGTGTGAAATTTTGCACACTTACACTCATGTAATTGTTTGTGCAAATCAGATATCAAACTACATGAAAAGACATGGTTAACCCTATGTACACCAAGTGTCATTTCATGTCGGGTTCTGCATTTTCACAAAAGCCGTCAATTGAATTAGCGGCTATTATACTATGTAGAAGTGTATGAACTATAAATAATATAATATATATATATATATATATAATGTGTCACAAATTCAATGACATGTATATATATATATGAGGTGTAAAATTGCTGAAAAAAAATGCGTGGGCTCCCGCCCTATTTTCGCAACCAGACAGACAAAGCCAGTGAGTGGGGGCAGATAATAATAGCCCAGAGAGGGACCATTTTTTTTGGCCCCCCCCGGCTACTTAACATCTGCCCCCAGACACCCCAGAAAGGGCAAATCTCTAATTAGATTTGCCCTTTCTGGCACTTTGCCCATCTATTCCCATTGCCTTGTAGCGGTGGCTAATGGGTTAATAAGGGGTTAAAATGACCTTGCAATTGAAAGGTCACTTTAAGCCAGGTTAATAATTGAGAGCTGTCAATTAGACAACTATCAATTATTAATCCTATTGTATGAAAGAAAAATCAAACACACACACTTTAATAAAAAAGAAGTTTAATGAAATAATCACAGTTTTTGACCATATTTTATTTACCTGCTAAAACCATTTCCTGTAATAAAAATAAAATAATAAAGCAAAATTATTCTTACCAATCCGATGCACAGTCAGGTCCCACGGTGTAATCCTTCAGAAAGGGTTAATGTTTACTGCAGGGACCGCAGCTAATGCTGCAGCCTCACAGTAAACCCCAAATGAATGAGCTCCTCTCCTGGCTGACAGGAGAGGAAGTGGAAAGCTTAATTGATTGCTTTCCACTTTCACTTCAGGTCAGCCAGGGACACCATCAGTGACGTCAGAGGGAACTGATTAACAAAAATAGGGGTTCCCTTCGAAAAAAAAATGGCGTGGGGTCCCCCTATTTTTGTTAACCAGCCAGATGAAGCAGACCGCTGAGGCCTGGATTTTCAGGCTGTTAAGGAGCCAAGATCCATGGACCTTGCCAGCCTGATAATACCAGGCCACAGCAGTCTGCATATCTTGGCTGATTAACAAAAAATAGGGGATCCCTCGAAAAAAATTGGCGTGGGGTCCCCCCTATTTTTGTTAACCAGCCAGATGAAGCAGACTGCTGAGGCCTGGTTTTTCAGGCTGGTAAGGATCCAATATCCATGGACCTTGCAAGCCTGATAATACCAGGCCACAGCAGTCTGCTTAGCTTTGCTGGTTAAAAAAAATAAATAGGGGATCCCCTCGAAAAAAAAAACGGCGTAGGGGTCCCCTATTTTTGTTAACCAGCCAAGTAAAATGCAGACTGCTGCGGCCTGGTATTAAAAGACTGTCAAGGCCCATGGATTTTGGCCCTCAACAGCCTGATAATACCAGGCTACAGCAGCCCCACATTTGGCGCATCAAAAGATGTGCCAATTGTGGCACTTTACCCGGCTCTTCCCACTGCCCTGTAGCGGTGGCAAGTGGGGTAATAAGGGGTTAATGTCACCGTTGATTGCACGGTGACAATAAGCCCTGTTAATAATGGATAGGCGTCAATAAGACACCGATCCATTATTAATCCCAAAGTTATTAAATGTATAAAAAAAAGACAAAGCAAGAAAAAAGTCTTTTAATGAAATAAAAGAGACAACACAGTTTTCATTTTTTTTATTACTCTTCATTCCTGCGACGCCATCGATCTCCTGTAAAAAAAGTAAAAAAACAAACCAACAGTATACCACCTGTCCGACGCAGTCCATAACGACAGTCCCACGACGATCCAGCTCTGCTACATCGGAATGACAGGCAGAGCCTGTCATCCCGGCGCAGCACAGCTGCTTACCAGCTTCCCCGGCGGTGACGTCATCGGACTGCTTTACGGCCGCAATTACCCAGCAGTCACTGCAGTTATCGCGAGAAACTGCATGTGACCGCCGGGGAGAAGAGGATGGCGGCCATTAAGCAGTCCTGGATGTGACCCCGAGATCTTCTGCCGGGTAAGTGCCGCTGACTCCTGACAGACCCGACCGATGGACACTGACAGTGACAGTGACAATTCCGATTCGGTATCCGATATGACGAAAATATCGGTACTCGGAATCGGAATTCCGATACAGCCAATATCGGCCGATACCCGATATTTGCAGTATCGTATCGCTCAACACTAGCGGTGAGTAGTGGAGAGATTACGGTACCTTAGTAGTCCCATGCGTGAGGAGGGAGTCGGGTGAGCATACAGCATAGACGCGGTGTCCACCGCTTGTCTCAGTAGCTGTTTTCTGCTCGGGGCGCGCTGTGTTTAAATGTGAAACATAGTGGAGGTGTCATGGCCGCTAGAACCGGAAGTATGTAACCGGAAGCAGCTTGGCGTGCGTTCCACTAACGTCACCGCTTGCGTTTCAGAGTGCTGGGTGGACTCCGGAAATATAACGGAGATTTACAATTAACCCTAGACTGTATACAGCTGTACACTTCTGATACATTACCCTTTTTCTGCTTTTTATTTCTGGTCTAATCCATACTGAGCCTGTGAGAGTCTGTGTCTGACTCTGGAAATATATACGGAGATTTACAATTACCCCTATAGTGTATACACCTGGTATCTTCTGATACAGTACCCTTTTTCTACTTTTTATATTCTGGTCTAATCCATACTCAGCCTGTGAGCATCTGTGTCTGACTCGGAAATATAACGGAGATTTACAATTAACCCTAGACTGTATACAGCTGTACACTTCTGATACATTACCCTTTTTTTGCTTTTTATATTCGGTCTAATCCATACTGAGCCTGTGAGCGTCTGTTTCTGACTCTGGAAATATTACGGAGATTTACATTATCCCTAGACTGTATACAGCTGTACGTTTGTGATACAGTACCGTTTTTATGCTTTTTATATTCTTGTCTAATCCATACTGAGCCTGTGAGAGTCTGTGTCTGACTCCGGAAATATATACGAAGATTTACAATTACCCCTATACTGTATACACTGGTATCTTATGATACAGTACCCTTTTTCTACTTTTTATATTCTGGTCTAATCCATACTCAGCCTGTAAGCGTCTGTGTGACTCCGGAAATATATACAGAGATTTACATTACCCCTACACTGTATACAGCTGTACACTTGTGATACAGTACC
>JARQOD010000003.1:215496314-215531877 GCA_033576555.1 Oophaga sylvatica | reverse complement strand
TGGTTTTTTAAAGGGGTTTTAATTGGGGAAAACCAATCCTGAAATCAATAAAAATAAAAATACGGGTTTTATTATATAAGTGAAGGAAATTAATTATTTGATTGAACTTGATTTTGTATAGTTTGCACTGAAAATGAAAACAGTCTTAATTTTAGGTGGTTAATTTTACTTGGGAGAGATAGAAATCAATTTAAAAATCCAGAAAATCAATTTTATAATTATAAATTTTTGCATTTGCAGTGAGAAAAAATATGGGCCCAAACAAGACTTAAATTGTCAAACCTTTTCAACCAGTCAATGTTTTTGTATTTGATGATATTTTTGACACGTAGAATTTGGAAACCCTCTTAAAACCTCCTAAATCATATATTTGGGCTTCGCTTCCCAACTCTAGTTTTAACTCCTTCATAAGTTTTATAGGGATTATCGGATGCTAGACACTCCATGACCTAATGTGCTCAATTTTGGTCTCATCTGACCACCCACTTCTCCCATAACCACAAATCATCCTGTGTTCCTTGGCAAATTTCAGAGGGGCTGCACATTTCCTTTGAGCGGGGGACCTTCAGGCATGCGGGATTTTTAACCTTTACGGCGTTAATGTGTTACCATGGTTTCTTGGTAACTGTAGTCATTGCCTTGAGTATTAACAGTTCCCTCGTGTAGTTTAGGTTAAATCTCTACCCCCTTAAATCAGGATACCCGAGGTGAGATTTTGCATGGTACCCCAGATCGTGTGATGGACAGTCATTTTGTATTCTTCCATTTTCTTATATTGGCCAAAAGTGTTCTTCTCACGCATTTACGTATGGTTTTGTAGCCATTCAGCTTGTGAGGCTTGACTGTACTGCATCCTTAAAAGGTCTTTGGTCTTGCCCATGTTGTGGGAAGTTGAGTCTGACTGATTATTGAGTTGTGGAAGGAGTCTTTTATAAAGGTGACTAGTAAGAAAGCTTTCTTAATGCGGGAAATGAGTTGATTAGGAGCATGTACTGGTTGTAGGGCAGAACTCTAAGGTTTGGTGG
This sequence comes from Oophaga sylvatica, assembly GCA_033576555.1. Classification (NCBI taxonomy): domain Eukaryota; kingdom Metazoa; phylum Chordata; class Amphibia; order Anura; family Dendrobatidae; genus Oophaga; species Oophaga sylvatica. Next base: position 215,530,852 of record JARQOD010000003.1, on the reverse strand, counting down.
GGACCCAAATACTTATTTCCACTTCAAATGCAAAAAATTTCTATAATTTATGCAAGTGTTTTCTGGTTTTTATTTTTGATGTCTCTCTCTCAAAGTTAAAATTAACTACCTTTAAAATTATAGACTGTTCATGTTTTTGTCAGTGGGCAAAACTTACATATCAGCATCCTTCACTATATATATACATATATATATATATATTATGTATATGTGTCTGCAGTGAAAAGGAGGCTCAGCAAGTACATAAAATAGCAAATGCTACTTAGATGCAAAGCAGTAATCAGCATAGGGGCCAAGTTTAGGAAGTGTAAAGACGAGGCAGGCAGTCGATGAAGACAAAAAGTAAATGGATAAATAGTAAAAGGCATATTACCTATGTCATCCGAGGTCCTGAGTGTGGCACCCCAACATGGATTTCAGATAGATCCTTCATTAGGGGGTGACCAAGGAGGAGTAGACGAGGATAAGTACTTCAAATGTCTAGACTCTATTCTTCTCTTAATACATCCCAGAATTGTGTTTGTTTTTTTGCTGCTGCATCACACTGGTGACTCATATGCAGTCTGTGATCTATTAGTTTAACCAAACCTTTTTCACCAATGCTGTTGCTTAGTTCCATTCCTCCCATTCTGTAGATGTCATTTTTGTTTTTCCTGCCTAGATGTAGACTTTTGCATTTTTCCCTGTTAAATATCATTCCATTAGTTGCTGCTCATTGCTCAAACTTAGCTAGATCCTTCTGAATCCTTTCTCTGTCTTCTTAGTGACAGCTATCCCTCCTAGCTTTCACTTAATAGGTGCAGAAATGGTGCAGAAAATTTACATAAAAAACTCATCTTGGGAATGTAGCCTGAGGCTACATGGACGTTCAGGATTTGGCTCTAACAGATGAAGATATTGGAGTGAAGTAAAAAAAAATATTAATTTTTCACGAAATGTATGACCCCCCTCCAATACAGTATAAATACTTAGGCCGGCTTAACATGTCCATGTACAGACTGTGATTTCAACACTGAACAAATGGTTTCCTGACACAAACTCAACAGTCACATAGCCATTGGGACAGATATCTGGCCAGAAAATCACAGTTCGCATGTTCATGTCCTCTTTTGGGAACTGTAAGCTTTGTTAAGGCATTTTATTTTTATTTTTTTAAATGTTGAAACCAAGTAAAAATAAAAGAAGCAACAATGACAATTTTAATAATAAAAAATGGTCTGCGGAAAAAAAGCAACTATTCGCAGAAACTATACATATTTGTAGAATAAAGAGTAGGAGTGATCAGAATGGCCAGGCACAGCTGCACTACTCCAGGACTGCAGGTAGGTAGATGCCGTTTCCGGGACCTAGGGTGCCACTCCACATAAAGTTCAACAGTTGAAACTCCAAATGCAAATGTAAAGAAGAATTGTTACATGCACTCACCGTCCCATTTATATCCTTTAATTGGAAATCACATAAAAACAAGTAAGTGTGAAGAGGAGACGCAATGGACGACGGCCGTTTCGCGCCAGTATACGCTTCTATGGGACTCGTAGAAGCACATACCGGCGTGAAATGGCCGTCAACTGTTGCGTCTCCTCTTCACACTTCCTTGCTGTTTTTATGTGATTTCCAAATAAAGGACACAAATGGGACGGTGAGTGCCTGTACCACTTCTTCTTTACTATACATATTTGTTATCACCACGCTTGTAACAAAATGTACAATAAAAATAAATTATGAAACTGTAAACTGTACTATAAATGCACTTAAAAATGTATGAAACTGTGCCATAATTGCTGTTTTTGTTCACTTTGGATTAAAAAAAAATGAATAAAAACTAATCAAAAAGTTGTATGTGTTCCAAAATAATATCAATAAAAACTACAGCTCATTACAGGAAAAACAAGCATTTATAAAAGCACTAAAGACAGAAAAAGTAAAAAGTTAGGGCTCTTACAAAATGATGACAACAGAAAAGTGGTTTTATTTTTATAAAGATGTGAAACCTAAAAGAAAAATACAAATTATGTACAAGAGCTTCTCCCTAAGTTAGAATATCATCAAAAAAGGTAATTTATTTCAGTTTTTCAATACAAAAGTGAATCTCATATATTATATAGCCTCATTACAAACAGAGCGATCTATTTCAAGTGTTTATTTCTGTTAACCCCTTAACCCCAAGGGTGGTTTGCACTTAATGACCAGGCCAATTTTTACAATTCTGACCACTGTCTCTTTATGAGGTTATAACTCTGGAACGCTTCAACGGATATTAGCGATTCTGAAAACGTTTTCTCGTGACATATTGTATATCATGATAGTGTTAAAATTTCTTCTATATAACTTGCGGTTATTTATGAAAAAAATGGAAATATGGCAAAAATTTAGAAAATTTTGCAATTTTCAAACTTTGAATTTTTATTCCCTTAAAACAGAGAAATGTGTCACACAAAATAGTTACTAAATAACATTTCCCACATGTCTACTTTACATCAGCACAATTTTGGAACAAAATTTTTTTTTGTTATGAAGTTATAAGGATTAAAATTTGACCAGCGATTTCTCATTTTTACAACAAATGGTACAAAACCATTTTTTTTAGGGACCACCTCACATTTGAAGTCACTTTGAGGGATCTATATGGCAGAAAATACCCAAAAGTGACACCATTCTAAAAACTGCACCCCTCAAGGTACTCAAAACCACATTCAAGAAGTTTATTAACCCTTCAGGTGCTTCACAGGAGCTGAAGCAACTTGGAAGGAAAAAATTAACATTTAACTTTTTAGTTACAAAAATGATTTTTACAAACAATTTTTTTAATTTAACAAGGGTAAAAGGAGAAAATGGACAGAAAAAATTATTATCCAATTTCTCCTGAGTGCGCAGATATCCCATATGTGGGGGAAAACCACTGTCTGGGCGCACGGCAGGGCTCGGAAGGGAAGGAGCGTCGTTTGACCTTTTCAAACCAAAATTGGCTGGAATTGAGATTTGGCGCCATGTCGCATTTGGAGATCCCCTGATGACCCTAAACAGTGGAAACCCCCCACAAGTGACACCATTTTGGAAACTAGACACCCTAAGGAACTTATCTAGGTCTGTTGTGAGCATTTTGAACCACCAAGCGTTTCACTAAAGCTTATAATGCCTGGGTGTGAAAAAAATTTTTTCCACAAAAATGATTTTTTAGTCCCCAATTTTTGATTTTTTCCCAAAGAAATTGGTCCCCAAAAGTTTTTGTTGAATTTGTCCTGAGTACGCTGATACCCCATATGTGGGGGAGGGGAAACTGTTTGGGCGCACGGCAGGGCTCGGAAAGGAAGTAATGACGTTTTGGAATGCAGACTTTGATAAGTGTCATGTTCAGTTTGCAGAGTTCCTGATGTGCCTAAACAGTGGAAACCCCCCACAAGTGACCCCATTTTGGAAACTAGACCCCCTAAGGAACTTATCTAGATCTGTGGTGAGAACTTTGAACCCCCAATTGCTTCACACAAGTTTATAATGCTCTGGCATGAAAATAAAAAAATCCTATCTCTATCCACAAAAAATGATATTTAAGTCACCAATTTTTTATTTTCAAAAGGGTAACAGTAGAAACTGGACCATAAAAGTTGTTGTCCAATTTGTCCTGAGTACGCTGATCCCCAAGATGTGGGAGGGAACCATTGTTTGGGCGCACGGCAGAGCTCGGAAGGTAAGTAGCGCCATTTGACTTTTTCAACCCAAAATTGGCTGGAATCGAGATTGGACGCCATGTCACATTTGGATAGCCCCTGATGTGCCTAAACAGTTGGAACCCCCACAAGTGGCCCCATTTTAGAAACTAGACCCCCTAAGGAACTTATCTAGATCTGTGGTGAGCACTAGAGTTGAGCGAAACAAGTCGGTCAGATTCAAAAGTCGCCAAAGTCGTGTTTCGCCGAGCAAAACTCACCCATAGCGTGAAGTCGGTCATGCGGTCGTCGACCCGAGCGCCAAAGTCGGTTTTCCCATAATGCTTGCAGGCGCCTTTTTTCAGCCAATGAGCAAGGACGTACACTGTGGGCAAAAAGATGACTTGGGCAGCGGCCACCACCATCTTAGAGAAAGGCATTGCAGTGATTGGCTTGCTTTGGGGGGCATCATAGTGTCTATAAAAGCCCTGACCGCCGACCGCCACTTTACTTTTGCTGATCTTAACAGTAGGGAGAGGTTGCTGACGCTGTTTATCAGTACTGAGAGAGTTAGGGCTGGAAACACTGTGCTGATAGCAATTGTGCTGTACAGTTAGTGTGCAGTGACAGGGGAGGATTTTCTTGTGTGCAGCAGCGCTGGTTATTAGGCTGCCTGCCAGTAACAGGGGAGGATTTTCTTGTGTGTAGCAGCGCTGATTAATAGGCTGCCTGCTAGCTGTATTGCTGTGTGTAAACTGCGGTGCAGACTGCTTTTTACACAGCACTAATACTTTTATTCTTTTTTTCTGCACAGTTACCGAGCATTCATTTTTTCACACACCATAAAGAGCTGTACGCTCCTCACACACTACCGTGTACCGGCTGGTATCACGGACAAATACATGCTGACTATCTGTGTGTGACTCCGGAAATATATATCGAGATTTACAATAACCCCTAGACTGTATACAGCTGTACGCTTCTGATACAGTTCCCTTTTTCTGCTTTTTATACTCTGATCTAATCCATACTGAGCCTGTGAGCATCTGTGTCTGACTCTGGAAATATATACGGAGATTTCCAATTACCCCTAGACTGTATACAGCTGTATGCTTCTGATACATTACCCTTTTTCTGCTTTTTATATTCTGGTCTAATCCATACTGAGCCTGTGAGCGTCTGTGTCTGACTCTGGAAATATATACAGAGATCTACAATTATCCCTAGACTGTATACAGCTGTACGCTTGTGATACAGTACCCTTTTTCTGCTTTTTATATTCTGGTCTAATCCATACTGAGCCTGTGAGTGTCTGTGTCTGACTCTGGAAATATATACGGAGATTTACAATTACCCCTACACTGTATACACCTGGTATCTTCTGATACATTACCCTTTTTCTGCTTTTTATATTCTGGTCTAATCCATACTGAGCCTGTGAGAGTCTGTGTCTGACTCCGGAAATATATACAGAGATTTACAATTACCCCTACACTGTATACAGCTGTATGCTTGTGATACAGTACCCGTTTTCTGCTTTTTATATTCTGGTGTAATCCATACTGAGCCTGTGAGCATCTGTGTCTGACTCCGGAAATATTGAATATGTAGATCAAAGTCGTTGGCACAACTAAAAGTAGGAATTTGGGTGGTGCTCAAATAGGGTCCCAATCCGTGTATAGTGAATATCAATTTGGCACACACCAGTGAATTTCAGAATGTGCTTATTTAATATAAGGTTTACATACAATAACAGCAAATGGCAAATGGCAGACGTTTCGGTCTATCGACCTTCATCAATGTGCTGTAATATGAACATTGAAATATATTAACATAAATGTGAAAAATAAAATAAAGTATGTACAATTGTTCAGTCTAATGGGGAGAGATTCTCTCCATAGCCTGTGTATAGAAATCAACAACAAAATATAACAGCTGCTACTTGATATTATATCTTTCTCTAGCTTATATGGTGCCTTAAGAAAGTGGAATCAAGTGACGTGGGTGAATGGTGAAAGCCTTAGAAGAACAAATACCCATATGTTGTTTTGCTGAAACTTATAGTTTTAGGTAGGCAGAAAACTTATTATTTCTCCTAAAAAGGAATATATGCGGTGAGTATATTTAAATCTTAGAGGTGGTATACAGTGATGTGGGATAATCTATGTCACATACCGCTGGTAGAAAGGATTGATAAATGCAATCTGTGAAAATAAATAGCGTTGAAAAGCCTCATTATGGCATTGTGGTTTATTGCTATTCTGAAGCGTTTTTGGTGCGGTGAGTAGAGTTGAGCGATACTTTCCGATATCCAAAAGTATCGGAATCGGAATGGTATCACCGATACCATTAAAATATCGGCGATACCCGATACCGATACCGGAAGTCCCATGTAAGTCTATGGGAACAAAATATCGTAACTAAAAAAACCTCTTTCTTTCCTTGTAAACACTAAATATACACACATAGAATACATATATATATATATATATATACATGTCATTGTGACATATATATATACATATATGTATAGTTTATACACTTCTACATAGTAAAATATCCTCTGATTCAATTGCCGGGTAAAGTCGGCTTCTGTGAAAAGACAGAAGCACCCGACATGAAATGACACTTGGTGTACATAGGGTTAACCATGTCTTTTCATGTCGTTTGCTATCTGATTTGCACAAACAATTACATCAGTCTATGTGTGCAAAATTTCACACCTGTAGGGGTTAATTAAAGGTGTAAATTCGTTGTAAAAAAAACAGACTTTTTGCTACGAATTTACACCTTTAATTAACCCCTACAGGTGTGAAATTTTGCACACATAGACTGATGTAATTGTTTGTGCAAATCAGATAGCAAACGACATGAAAAGACATGGTTAACCCTATGTACACCAAGTGTCATTTCAAATGACACTTGGTGTACATAGGGTTAACCATGTCTTTTCATGTCCTTTGCTATCTGATTTGCACAAACAATTACATCAGTCTATGTGTGCAAAATTTCACACCTGTAGGGGTTAATTAAAGGTGTAAATTCGTTGTAAAAAAAACGGACTTTTTTGCTACGAATTTACACCTTTAATTAACCCCTACAGGTGTGAAATTTTGCACACTTACACTCATGTAATTGTTTGTGCAAATCAGATATCAAACTACATGAAAAGACATGGTTAACCCTATGTAACACCAAGTGTCATTTCATGTCGGGTTCTGCATTTTCACAAAAGCCGTCAATTGAATTAGCGGCTATTATACTATGTAGAAGTGTATGAACTATAAATATAAATATATATATATTACATATGTGTCACAAATTCAATGACATGTATATATATATATATGAGGTGTAAAATTGCTGAAAAAAAATGCGTGGGCTCCCGCCCTATTTTCGCAACCAGACAGACAAAGCCAGTGAGTGGGGGCAGATAATAATAGCCCAGAGAGGGACCATTTTTTTTGGCCCCCCCCGGCTACTTAACATCTGCCCCCAGACACCCCAGAAAGGGCAAATCTCTAATTAGATTTGCCCTTTCTGGCACTTTGCCCATCTATTCCCATTGCCTTGTAGCGGTGGCTAATGGGTTAATAAGGGGTTAAAATGACCTTGCAATTGAAAGGTCACTTTAAGCCAGGTTAATAATTGAGAGCTGTCAATTAGACAACTATCAATTATTAATCCTATTGTATGAAAGAAAAATCAAACACACACACTTTAATAAAAAAGAAGTTTAATGAAATAATCACAGTTTTTGACCATATTTTATTTACCTGCTAAAACCATTTCCTGTAATAAAAATAAAATAATAAAGCAAAATTATTCTTACCAATCCGATGCACAGTCAGGTCCCACGGTGTAATCCTTCAGAAAGGGTTAATGTTTACTGCAGGGACCGCAGCTAATGCTGCAGCCTCACAGTAAACCCCCAAATGAATGAGCTCCTCTCCTGGCTGACAGGAGAGGAAGTGGAAAGCTTAATTGATTGCTTTCCACTTTCACTTCAGGTCAGCCAGGGACACCATCAGTGAGTCAGAGGGAACTGATTAACAAAAATAGGGGTTCCCTTCGAAAAAAAAATGGCGTGGGGTCCCCCCTATTTTTGTTAACCAGCCAGATGAAGCAGACCGCTGAGGCCTGGATTTTCAGGCTGTTAAGGAGCCAAGATCCATGGACCTTGCCAGCCTGATAATACCAGGCCACAGCAGTCTGCATATCTTGGCTGATTAACAAAAATAGGGGATCCCCTCGAAAAAAATTGGCGTGGGGTCCCCCCTATTTTTGTTAACCAGCCAGATGAAGCAGACGCTGAGGCCTGGTTTTTCAGGCTGGTAAGGATCCAATATCCATGGACCTTGCAAGCCTGATAATACCAGGCCACAGCAGTCTGCTTAGCTTTGCTGGTTAAAAAAATAAATAGGGGATCCCCTCGAAAAAAAAACGGCGTAGGGGTCCCCCTATTTTTGTTAACCAGCCAAGTAAAATGCAGACTGCTGCGGCCTGGTATTAAAAGACTGTCAAGGCCCATGGATTTTGGCCCTCAACAGCCTGATAATACCAGGCTACAGCAGCCCCACATTTGGCGCATCAAAAGATGTGCCAATTGTGGCACTTTACCCGGCTCTTCCCACTGCCCTGTAGCGGTGGCAAGTGGGGTAATAAGGGGTTAATGTCACCGTTGATTGCACGGTGACAATAAGCCCTGTTAATAATGGATAGGCGTCAATAAGACACCGATCCATTATTAATCCCAAAGTTATTAAATGTATAAAAAAAAGACAAAGCAAGAAAAAAGTCTTTTAATGAAATAAAAGAGACAACACAGTTTTCATTTTTTTTTATACTCTCTCATTCCTGCGACGCCATCGATCTCCTGTAAAAAAAGTAAAAAAACAAACCAACAGTATACCACCTGTCCGACGCAGTCCATAACGACAGTCCCACGACGATCCAGCTCTGCTACATCGGAATGACAGGCAGAGCCTGTCATCCCGGCGCAGCACAGCTGCTTACCAGCTTCCCCGGCGGTGACGTCATCGGACTGCTTTACGGCCGCAATTACCCAGCAGTCACTGCAGTTATCGCGGAGAAACTGCATGTGACCGCCGGGGAGAAGAGGATGGCGGCCATTAAGCAGTCCTGGATGTGACCCCGAGATCTTCTGCCGGGTAAGTGCCGCTGACTCCTGACAGACCCGACCGATGGACACTGACAGTGACAGTGACAATTCCGATTCCGGTATCCGATATGACGAAAATATCGGTACTCGGAATCGGAATTCCGATACAGCCAATATCGGCCGATACCCGATATTTGCAGTATCGTATCGCTCAACACTAGCGGTGAGTAGTGGAGAGATTACGGTACCTTAGTAGTCCCATGCGTGAGGAGGGAGTCGGGTGAGCATACAGCATAGACGCGGTGTCCACCGCTTGTCTCAGTAGCTGTTTTCTGCTCGGCGCGCTGTGTTTAAATGTGAAACATAGTGGAGGTGTCATGGCCGCTAGAACCGGAAGTATGTAACCGGAAGCAGCTTGGCGTGCGTTCCACTAACGTCACCGCTTGCGTTTCAGAGTGCTGGGTGGACTCCGGAAATATAACGGAGATTTACAATTAACCCTAGACTGTATACAGCTGTACACTTCTGATACATTACCCTTTTTCTGCTTTTTATATTCTGGTCTAATCCATACTGAGCCTGTGAGAGTCTGTGTCTGACTCTGGAAATATATACGGAGATTTACAATTACCCCTATAGTGTATACACCTGGTATCTTCTGATACAGTACCCTTTTTCTACTTTTTATATTCTGGTCTAATCCATACTCAGCCTGTGAGCATCTGTGTCTGACTCCGGAAATATAACGGAGATTTACAATTAACCCTAGACTGTATACAGCTGTACACTTCTGATACATTACCCTTTTTCTGCTTTTTATATTCTGGTCTAATCCATACTGAGCCTGTGAGCGTCTGTTTCTGACTCTGGAAATATATACGGAGATTTACAATTATCCCTAGACTGTATACAGCTGTACGTTTGTGATACAGTACCGTTTTTATGCTTTTTATATTCTTGTCTAATCCATACTGAGCCTGTGAGAGTCTGTGTCTGACTCCGGAAATATATACGAAGATTTACAATTACCCCTATACTGTATACACCTGGTATCTTCTGATACAGTACCCTTTTTCTACTTTTTATATTCTGGTCTAATCCATACTCAGCCTGTAAGCGTCTGTGTGACTCCAGAAATATATACAGAGATTTACAATTACCCCTACACTGTATACAGCTGTACACTTGTGATACAGTACCCTTTTTCTGCTTTTTATATTCTGGTCTAATCCATACTGAGCCTGTGAGCGTCTGTGTCTGACTCTGGAAATATATTCGAGATTTACACTTACACCTAGACTGTATACAGCTGTATGCTTGTGATACAGTACCCGTTTTCTGCTTTTTATATTCTAGTCTAATCCATACTGAGCCTGTGAGTGTCTGTGTCTGACTCCGGAAATATATACGGAGATTTACAATTATCCCTAGACTGTATACAGCTGTACGCTTGTGATACAGTACTCTTTTTCTGCTTTTTATATTCTGGTCTAATCCATACTGAGCCTGTGAGCGTCTGTGTCTGACTCTGGAAATATATTCGGAGATTTACACTTACACCTAGACTGTATACAGCTGTACGCTTCAGATACATTACCCTTTTTCTGCTTTTTATATTCTAGTCTAATCCATACTGAGCCTGTGAGTGTCTGTGTCTGACTCCGGAAATATATACGGAGATTTACAATTATCCCTAGACTGTATACAGCTGTACGCTTGTGATACAGTACTCTTTTTCTGCTTTTTATATTCTGGTCTAATCCATACTGAGCCTGTGAGCGTCTGTGTCTGACTCTGGAAATATATATGGAGATTTTACAATTACCCCTAGACTGTATACAGATGTACGCTTGTGATACAGTACCATTTTTCTGCTTTTTATATTCTGGTCTAAGCCATACTGAGCCTGAGAGCGTCTGTGTGTGACTCCGGAAAATTATACGGAGATTTACAATTTTCCCCTTCACCGTATACAGCTGTACGCTTCTGATAAAGTACCATATATCTGCTGGTATTTTTGGTGCATTCTCCCAAACATGAGGAAGTATGGTGGAAGAGGCCATGGACGTGGGTGTGGGGTTCCAGCTGGTACTGATGGTGGGGTGGTGATGCATCTGCTGGTAGTGCCAAAAGCACAATAGCACCTAAGGCAGGAGGTGTTGAGCCTGCATCATCGTCTGGCTGCAGAAGGCCTGGAAGTCTCCCTTTTCTGGGAGTAGGTAAACCGCTTTTAAAGCTGGAGCATCAGGAACAGGTTTTTGTCTTACATTGCCGAAACAGCCTCCAGCTCTATCGCCTCCTCTTCTGAAGTTCAAAAAATGCAAGCACTGAGTCATCGGTGCAGGCCCTTGGTCAGGAATAAAACCTTTCCTTGTGTCCTTCCACCACCAAAAGTGAAGGATGCAGCAGGCCAGACTTCAGATTACTCCATGGAGCTCTTTTAACATACCATGCCTGGGTTATCAAGTCAAATCCTGAATTCCCCAGTCCAAGATTAATCTGACATGGAGTGCACTGATGCACAGCCACTGCTAGATGATTCTGCTGGTACATTCACCCAGAGCACTACATTGCCCTCGCAGTCTACTGAGCCAGAATCTGACCCTGATGAAACTCAGGTGCCCCTTCCCACATACTATACCACCTTACATGGTGACACAGAGGAAGGTACAGATGAAATTGAAGAGGAGGTGATGGATGACCCAGTTGTTGACCCGTATTGGCATCCATTGGGGAAGAGGGTGCCGCTGGCAATAGCTCAGAGAGAGAGGATTAGCAACAGCATCGACATCGCAGCAGGGGTTATCTGGCAGGCCCGTAGCAGTCCAAAAACGTGTTAAAAAAACAAAAAGAGTTGCAGGACATCTTGGCCAGACGGTCAAATTAGCACAGCATGCAAGCCCTGAAATTTTATCCCATAGTAGGAAGAGTGCAGTGTGGCACTTTTTTGACCAAAATCCTATTGATGAGGCAAAGGTTATCTGTAAGAAGTGCAGAAGGACCTTCAACCGAGGGAAAAATCTCAGAAATTTGAATACCAGTTGCATGCTTAGACATTTAATCACCAAGCACTTGCAAGCGTGGACGGACTACAAAACCTCAGGTATCACTTGCGCACCTGCTCTGATTGAAGGTAGCCAGCAAAGCTACATCGCTTCCCCCACTGTAGCCCAACGGTTAGCACACCACCAGCAAAAAATGTTGAGGTGTCGTCGCAATGCCAAAGCAGTCAGGGAATCCCAATGTTTTTGCAACGAAAGACTGAATTTAGGCCATCACCACCACCACCATCACCATCACCAACCCCTTCTCAGTCCGTCATGTCCACCGCTAGTTCCCCCATATGCAGCTCTCAAGTCCAGCTCACCCTAGTAGATACTCTGAGTAGGACAAGAAAGTACTCATCCTCTCATCACACTGGCTTTGAACGCCTACATTGCCAAACTGATCTCATTAGAGATGATGCCCTTCCGTTTGGCTGAAAGCGCAGCGTTCCGAGAGATCATGGCCTACGCTGTCCCACACTATGACCTACCCAGTCTGCACTTCTTTTCTAGAAAAGCCATCCCTGCCCTCCACCTGCATGTAAAAGACTGCATTGTCCATGCACTCAAACAATCAGTTAGTGGAAAGGTGCACCTCACAACAGATGCATGGGCCAGTAGGCATGGCCAGGGCTGTTACGTGTCCATCACTACGCACTGGGTTAATGTGGTGGATGCAGGGTCCATAGGGGACAGCGGCGGTGGGACAGTGCTGCCTAGCTCACGGTATAGGCAACAGTTGGGTGTAGACGTTCGACCCTCCTCCTCCTCCTCCAGAAGCGAAAGCTCATTGACAGAGCGCAGTCGCATGAGCACTCCGTCCGCAGCTGTTAGCCCTGGCAAAACTCAGACACATATTGCATTGGGTTTCGTGTTTCAGTCGGACCTTCGACTTTTCCCGATAGTCGGCCGATTTAGTTCGACTTGACTTTTGAGAAAGTCGGGTTTAACGAAACCCGACTCGACCCTCCCGGAGGCAAAGTCGCTCATCTCTAGTGAGCACTTTGAACCCCCAAGTGCTTTACACAAGTTTATAACGTAGAGACGTAAAATTAAAAAAACATATTTTATCCATAAAAATGATCTTTTCACCCCAATTTTTATTTTCCCAAGGGTAACAAGACCTCACAAGTTTTTGTGCAATTTGTCCTGAGTATGCTGATACCCAATATGTGGGGGTAAACCACTGTTTGAGCGCATGGCAGAGCTCAGAAGGGAAGGAGCACTGTTTGACTTTTTCAACGCCAAATTGGTTGGAATTGAGATCAGACGCCATGTCACGTTTGGAGAGCCCCTGATGTGCCTAAACAGTGGAAACCCCCCCAATTATAACTCCAACACTAACCCCAACACACCCCTAAACCTAATCCCAACCCTAATCATAACCCTAACTACAAACCTAACCCTAACACACCCCTAACCCTAATCCCAAACCTAACCCTAACCCAAAGTTTAGCCCCAACTCTAACCCTAACTTTAGTCCCAACCCTAACCCTAACGGGAAAATGAAAATAAATGTATTTTTTAATTTTATTATTTTTCCAAAACTAAGGGGGTGATAAAGGGGGGTTTGATTTACTATTGATAGCGGGTTTTTATGTTTGGCAGCTGTCACACGCTAAAAGACGCTTTTTATTGCAAAAAATAGTTTTTGCATCATCACATTTTGAGAGCTTTGATTTTTGCATATTTTGGCCCACAGAGTCATGTGAGGTCTTATTTTTTGCGGGATGAGGTGTCGTTTTTATTTGTACCATTTTTGGGCACATGACATTTTTTGATCGCTTTTTATTACTATTTTTGTGAGGCAGAATGAACAAAAACCAGCAATTCATGAATTTCTTTTGGGGGGGGGGCGTTTATACCGTTCCGCGTGTGGTAAAATTGATAATCAGTTTTATTCTTCGGGTTAGTACGATAACAGCTATACCTCATTTATATCATTTTTACATGTTTTGGCGCTTTAATACAATAAAAACGATTATATATAAAAAATAAATATTTTTGCATCGCTTTATTCTGAGAGCTATAACTTTTTTATTTTTTCGCTTTTGATGATGTACAGTGGCTGGTTTTTTGCGGGACAAGATGACGTTTTCAGCGGTACCATGCTTATTTATATCTGTCCTTTTGATCGCGTGCTATTCCACTTTTTGTTCGGCGGTATGATGATAAAGCATTGTTTTTTTTGCCTTTTTTTTAAGGGGTTCACTAAAGAGGTTAACTAATGGGACAGATTTATAGGGCGGGTAGTTATGGACGTGGAGATACTAAATATGTGTACCTTTATTGTTTTTTTTACTTACATGAAGAAATTAATTTATTGGGGAATATTTTTTTTTTAGGAATTTTTTTTTACAGGTTATTTTTATTTTTTTTTACTTTGTCCCAGGGTGGGACATCACAGTATAGAGTTAGATCGCTGATCTGACACTGTGCACAGCACTGAGTCAGATCGGCGATCTCACAGGCAGTGCAGCAGGCTTTCTCAGCGCCTGCTTTCAGCAGGCACTGAGGAAGCCACCTCCCTGCAGGACCCGGAAGGAACAGAACCACCGTCTTGAATCTGGGGTCCTGCAGGGAGAGGCCCTCGGAACAGCGCGATCACATCGCGCTGCTCTGAGGGTCTCAGGGAAGCACGCAGGGAGCCCCCTCCCTGCGCGATGCTTCCCTGTGCCCCGATACACTGTGATCATCTTTGATGACAGTGTGCCGGGAGTTAATGTGCCGGGAGTGGTCCGTGACTACTCCTGGCACATAGTGTCGGGAGCTCAGCTGATCGCATATGACGTACTATTCCGTCCTTGGGAATTAAGTCCCAGGGCACTTTTTTTTTTCTTGAATATTTTCTGTTTATTCACTGGTTTTGTAATATAGTTGTAAATAAACAATGGCTAGACGAGATCTGCGTCACTTTCGACCCAGCAAGTGTTACAGGACAGAGCAAACGGTGCTATGTTTGTTCTCGATCTAAGGACAAAAAGACGAGATTTGTTTGCAATGACTGCAAGAAGTTCATTTGTGAAGAACATAGCACTGACGTGCAGTGAATGCAGGGGATACATTTATTGCCAGATCATTCGTTGCCATTATGAGCCTAATCGGGGACAGCGATGATAATGTGTGCAAACTGTAAAGTGCTGTGGAATATGTTAGCGCTATATAAAAATAAAGATTATTATTATTATGTTTTTACTAAAATCCACACAGTTGCAGTTATTGTGCATTTTTTATTGAATTTGAATACTTTTAGTTATTAGTAAAGCATTTTGGTATAAATTTCAGTTTGTGTTTGATGATGACAAATAAATCACTTCAAAGTTACGTTTGATTTCATAGCTGTGTTCTGAAATGATGGCAGAATAAAACTTGATTATTCTGATCACCCAGCATGTTCATTTTAATGAAATATGACGATTTTGAGCCTGGGGTCATATAGATTTTTTTCATAGTTCCACAGCAGGGTTAAAAAGTCCCTTAGTCTGTTTCAGTAGGCTCCACAATCATGGGGAAGACTGCTGACTTGACAGATGTCCAGAAGGCAGTCATTGACACACTCCACAATGGGGGTAAGCCACAAAAGGTCATTGCTAAAGAAGCTGGCTGTCACAGAGTGCTGTATCCAGGTATATTAATGGAAAGTTAAGTGGAAGGAAAAAGTGTGGTAGAAAAAGGTGCAAAAGCAACTGGGATAACCGCAGCCTTGAAAGGATTGTTAAGTAAAGGCCAAAAATTTCGGGGAGATTCACAAGGAGTGGACCGCTGCTTAAGTCACTGCTTCAAGAGCCACCACACACAGACATATCCAGGACATGGGCTACAAGTGTCACATTCCTTGTATAAAGCCACTCATGACCAATAGACAGTGCCAGAAGCATCTTACCTGGGCCAAGGAGAAAACTGGACTGGACTGTTGTCAGTGGTCCGAGGTGTTGTTTTCAGATGATAGTAAATTTTGCATTTCATTTGGAAATCAAGGTCCCAAAGTCTGGAGGAAGAGTGGAGAGGCCACAATCCAAGCTGCTTGAGGTCTAGTGTGATGTTTCCACAATCAGTGATGGTTTGGGGAGCCATGTCATCTGCTGGTGGAGGGCCACTGTGTTTTATCAAAACCAAAGTTAGCGCAGCTGTCTACCAGGAAATTTTAGAGCACTTCATGCTTCCCTCTGCCGACAAGCTTTTTGGAGCTGGACATTTTATTCTCCAGCAGGACTTGGCACACTGCCAAAAATATCAATACCTGGGTTAAAAACAACAGTATCACTGTGCTTGTTTGGCCAGCAAACTAGCCTGACCTTAACCATATAGAGAACCAATGGGGTATTGTCAAGAGGAAGATGAAAGACACCAGACCCAACAATGCAGATGATCTGAAGGCTGCTATCAAAGCAACCTGGGCTTCCATAACACCTCAGCAGTGCCACAGGCTGATCGCCTCCATGCCACGTCGCATTGATGCAGTAATTGATGCAAAACGTGCCTCGACCAAGTATTGAGTGCATTTACTGAACAAACATTTTAGTAGGCCAACATTTCCGATTTTTAAATCATTTCTATAGCTGGTGTTATAAAGTATTCTAATTTACTGAATACTTTGGGTTTTCATTGGCTGTAAGCTATAATCAACATTAACAGAAATAAATACGTGAAATAGATCACTCTGTTTGTAATGACTCTATATAATATATGAGATTCACTTTTTGTATTGAAGAACTGAAATAAATTATTTTTTTGATGATATTCCAATTTTGTGAGAAGCACTTGTATCACCATATTCATAGCAACTGGCAGAATTAAGTTAATGTCAATTATACTGCAAGGTGAACGTCCACAAAAAAAATAAATTTAAAAGCAATTCCAGATTTTTTTGTTCATGTTTTCTACAAAAAATAAATTACAAAGTGATCAAACTGCTTGTCCTGCAAAGACAAACCCTCACAAAGCTTATTCTATGGAAAAATATGAAAGTTGTGGATAACAGAATATTGTGACAAAAAAAATTTTTTTTTAAAACTTACTTAACCTCTTGTGCAAAAGGAGCAAAATGTAAACAAAAATATATATAAATTTAGTATTGTATCGATCTGCAAAATAAAAGTAACATGATAATTATGA
Source organism: Oophaga sylvatica (assembly GCA_033576555.1). Lineage (NCBI taxonomy): Eukaryota > Metazoa > Chordata > Amphibia > Anura > Dendrobatidae > Oophaga > Oophaga sylvatica. The sequence goes on along the minus strand of JARQOD010000003.1, from coordinate 215,513,927 downwards.
TGAGTGGAGATTAAAAAACTAAACAAGCTGCAGAATTTTTCTTCTTTTTGGTCATTTCACCTCTCAAAGAGTGTAATTAAAAGTGATCAAAAAGTTGAATCTACCACAAAATTGCAACAATGAAAATAACAGTTTATTAGAAAAAAAATAAGCTATCACATAGATATAGCTCCGCTGATAAAATATTGTGAGGCTTAGCGCTCTCAAAATATAGCGACCCAAAACCAAATTTACTTATTGTACAAAAATAATAAATAAAAAATAAAACTATTGAAGCTTGGTATTACCATAATCATGCTGACCACGGTTAAAGTTAACACTTTTTTATTCAGCACAGCAAATAGTGTAAATTTAAAATGCAAAAACGCAATGCCAGAATTGCTATTTTTCTATATATCCCAATATGATGCCACTGAGAAACCTAATGCATCCCGAGAAAAGAAGCCCTTTTATGAATATGTCACCAAAAAAAAAAGTTATGGCTCCTGAAACGTCATGTTCTGTCATAAAGGCAGCAATGTTAAGGGGTCCAATGTTTCCCACTCACCCATAGACTTGTATGGGTGTGCATGATTCGAATTCCGGAGCCACTCACAGCATGCTGAGATTGTTTTCTCATGCCAAATCGGGAGATCTGCACTGCCCCATAGTGTAACATTGGTCAGATTACTATCTGACAAAACATTTGATAGCACTCGGCCGTGTTAAATGCTCCTGTGAGCGAGCCCTCATAATGACTATGAAGGGGGTCAGTAGTATAAAAGATATTGCGACCATTGCATGTACTGTATGATGTACAGTTGTTCCGTCTTCTGCCATTTTACAATATCTGAGGCTTTCCTTCAAGCCCCTGAACCCCTGAATCCTGAAGCAAGGCACACCGCCTACCATGTGTCATTTACAATCAAGGTCTCTTCTCATGGGCGTACCCACTGAGGGGCAGGGGGGCCAGTTGCCCCCCTAGAAGCAGGGGCTATCATGATGAGGCCACCAATCGCCACCTGTCTCTGTCCCGGATTGATAAACTGCCCAAGCGGGCATTTTCCCGCTGGGCCACAATGCATTGTTGACATGTGGGCTGGCAGCCGCTGGCTGGCAGCACCCGCTCATCTGGCCACTTGCCCGCTGATGCGGCCACGGCCCGTTTTTCCTTCCGCAGGCTCTTTAAAAGGTGCGCGCGCAAGCATCAGTCGGTGGTGCTTACGACGCACATAGGGGTGAAGAACTTCCTGATGTTATGTATGTCAGGACTTTCTTTGTGGGTGGAGAGAGCTTGCTCTTCTCTCCCGCCCCTGGCTGCAGGCCTGCAGCAGTTGGTTGTGAGCGCTGCAGCCTCAACATATAAGGCATCAGGGAGTCCAGGCAGGACACACTCCCTACCCACGTGTGCCTGGCACCTGCGGCCTGCCTGCTGCAATTGCGTGGCGTTAGGTGTACCATCACATCAGTGACACCGGTCTCTCTGGGCCAGAGACTCTGGGACTGGGTGAGTGAGTCAGCCAGAGTGTATAATAATAATAATCCCATGCCAGAAAGACGTTTAAAGTAAAATTCATCAGCCCCAGCTGCCAGCACCTGTAATACAGTGGGGCTGATGTATATACAGGTGCTGGGCTGGGGCTGGTGACGTATACAGGTGCTGGGCTGGAGTCTGGGCTGGTGACGTATGCAGGTGCTGGGCTGGGGGGTGGGCTGGTGATGTATACAGGAGCTGGACTGGGACTGGTGACGTATACAGGGCTGGTGATATATACAGGTACTGGGCTGGGGCTGGTGACGTATACAGGGGCTGGTGATGTATATACAGGTGCTGGGCTGGAGCTGGTGATGTATATACAGGTTCTGGACTGGTGATGTATATACAGATATACAGGTGCTGGGGCTGGTGATGTATATAAAGGTGCTGGGCTGGGGCTGGTGATGTATATACAGATATACAGGTGTAGGGCTGGTGATGTACATACAGGTGCTGGGCTGGTGATGTATATACTGGTGCTGGGCTGGGGCTGGTGATGTATATACAGGTGCTGGGCTGGTGATGTTTATATAGGTACTGGGCTGGGGCTGGTGATGTATATACAGGTGCTGGGCTGGTGATGTTTATATAGGTACTGGGCTGGAGCGGGTGATGTATATACAGGTGGTGGGCTGGTGATGTATATACAGGTGGTGGGCTGGTGATGTATAAACAGGTGCTGGGCCGGGCCTTAAGCATATACAGCTGCTGGACTGGGGCTGGTGATGTATACACAGGTGCTGGGCTTTCATTTCATTCACCTTTTTCGTTCTAAAATTTACAACCTGAACGACCATAGCTTACCCCCCCCAGTTTTGATCCTGGGTACGCCCATGTCTTTTCTTTAGAAAATTTTGGACCCTATCAAGTCCTGAGTGTGACAGCTACGTCTGCACATCTATAGATATGCACCTTTGACAATAATTGAATATTGCATTAGTTTTGAGAACAATATTCACATCTATAGTACTGTAGGATCACATTCTATAATGTATGTGCTTGATACCATCTGTCCACCAATTTAATCCTTTATAATTCTGTCTAATTTTGGATCTCTGGAACAAAATAAGTATGGGTTGTGAAAATATTTAGCCCCTGCTAATGTTCTAGATACAGTACTATCACATTAACTATTTAATACAAGTTATAATTTAAATGGTACTTAGTTTTATTGTCTACACATTTTTCATTGGCTTGTGCTCATTATTGTTTAAAAGTAACATGTTAGATTTTACAACTTAAACCACCTCCACCTCCTTATTTGTGTGGTTAACTGCTTTAACAACAGTGGGGAAAAAAAGGTAAAGGCACACTGTAAAAAAAAAAATAGTTATATGCAAATTACCCTAACTACTTATTTGCATGGAGCTGTTTTCAAGAATAGGCATGCTGAGCATGTGGCGTGATTGGTGCGGAGGCGAGGGTTCAAATTGATAGGAAATTTTGCGCATGTTCAACTGCCTCGAACCGTACTGTGCATGTGGAGCGAACTAGACTTTTTATTAGGGCTCGCTCACACTGGCGAATAGCCATCATATAACTCGGACAAGTGCTAGCCGATGTTTCATCGTCTAGCACTCACTGCAATGTTATACTATGGAGCAGTGTCGACTAGAATTTAATTTCTCATGCCGAGTCGGCATGAGAAAAAAATCACAGCATGCTGCAATTGGCAGCTTATAGCTGAAGGCGCGCACCCATACAAGTCTATGGGTGTGTGCAAAACATCGAACTGCACTCGGATGTCATCCCAGTGCAGTCAGATATACGCCGACTCACAGAAGGGGAAGATGGAGAATTTAAGTTCTCCATCTTCTCCGCACCTGTGCATCGAATAACAGTAAAATGACACTAGGCTCAACCTTGCATCAGAGCTTGAGTGGAGGATCATTTGCATATATCTTCTCATTCTCTCACATGCAAATTGTCTCTTCAGAGAGAAAGAGGAGTAGAACTCTAGTGCCACCGATTGGAAGTAGCAATCCTAAAAGTCAGTGTCAACCCTTTAACAAGCCTTGTCACATGACTTAGGATAAAAGCCAAAACCAGACTCTCAATTTACAGACACTGTGTTTCAGGGTACTGCCCCTCATCAGTGCAAAGTGTGAGATCTGGTTTGGCTGCGTGAGAGGCATCTGACCGGATCCAAGAAGTATCGTTCTCCTTGCAGAGAGTGACATGTTAAGCATGCTAGATGAGGAGGCTTAAAGTCGCAATGCTCCTCTGGGAAATACAGGTCCTTCTCAAAAAATTAGCATATAGTGCTAAATTTCATTATTTTCCATAATGTAATGATTACAATTAAACTTTCATATATTTTAGATTCATTACACACCAACTGAAATTTGTCAGGTCTTTTATTGTTTTAATACTGATGATTTTGGCATACAACTCTGATAACCCAAAAAACCTGTCTCAAAAAATTAGCATATCAAGAAAAGGTTCTCTAAACGACCTATTACCCTAATCTTCTGAATCAACTAATTAACTCTAAACACATGCAAAAGATTCCTGAGGCTTTTAAAAACTCACTGCCTGGTTCATTACTCAAAACCCCATCATGGGTAAGACTAGCGACCTGACTGATGTCAAGAAGGCCATCATTGACACCCTCAAGCAAGAGGTAAGACCCAGAAAGAAATTTATCAACAAATAGGCTTTCCAGAGTGCTGTATCAAGGCACCTCAATGGGAAGTCTGTTGGAAGGAAACAATGTGCAGAAAACGCTGTACAACGAGAAGAGGTGACCGGACCCTGAGGAAGATTGTGAAAGGACCGATTCCAGACCTTGGGGGACCTGAGGAAGCAGTGGACTGAGTCTGGTGTAGAAACATCCAAGCCACCGTGCACAGGCGTGTGCAGGAATGGGCTACAGTGCCGCATTCCCAGGTAAAGCCACTTTTGAACCATAAACAGCGGCAGAAGCGCCTGACCTGGCTACAGAGAAGCAGCACTGACTGTTGCTAAGTGGTCCCAAGTGCTTTTTTCTGATGAAAGCAAATTTTGCATGTCATTCGGAAATCAAGGTGCCAGAGTCTGGAGGAAACTGGGAGAAGGAAATGCCAAAAAGCCTGAAGTCCAGTGTCAATACCCACAGTCAGTGATGGTGTGGGGTGCCATGTCAGCTGCTGGTGTTGGTCCACTGTGTTTCATCAAGGGCAGGGTCAATGCAGCTAGCTATCAGGAGATTTTGGAGCACTTCATGCTTCCATCGGCTGAAATGCTTTATGGAGATGAAGATTTCATTTTTCAGCACGACCTGGCACCTGCTCACAGTGCCAAAACCACTGGTAAATGGTTTACTGACCATGGTATTACTGTGCTCAATTGGCCTGCCAACTCTCCTGACCTGAACCCCATAGAGAATCTGTGGGATATTGTGAAGAGAAAGTTGAGAGACGCAAGACCCAACACTCTGGATGAGCTTAAGGCCGCTATCGAAGCATCCTTGGGCCTCCATAACACCTCAGCTGTGTCACAGGCTGATTGCCTCCATGCCACGCCGCATTGAAGCAGTCATTTCTGCAAAAGGATTTCCGACCAAGTATTGAGTGCATAACTGAACTTTATTATTTGATGTTTTTTTTTTTGTTTTTAAAAAACACTTTTATTTTATTGGACGGTTGAAATATGTTAATTTTTTGAGACAGGTTTTTTGGGTTATCAGGAGTTGTATGCCAAAATCATCAGTATTAAAACAATAAAAGACCTGACAAATTTCAGTTGGTGTGTAATGAATCTAAAATATATGAAAGTTTAATTGTAATCATTACATTATGGAAAATAATGAAATTTAGCACTATATGCTAATTTTTTGAGAAGGACCTGTATGTAAATTATCTTCAACCCAGTCAGATGCATATTTCCCAGAGGATCATTGCGGCTTTAAGTCTCCTCATCTCGGCATGCTTAAGGCTACTTTCACACATCAGTTTTTTTGTGTCAGGCATAATCCGTCGAATACCTGATAGGACGGATCTGGCGCTGAAATGAAAAAACTGATGCAACGGATCAGTTTTTTTACTGGATCCGACCTGAACTTTTGAACCCTGAAAAAGAAGTTTTGCGCCGGAAAATGCAGGTTCGCATGTCCGGAGACAGTGGAAATGATGTAGTAGTAGTAGTAGTAGTAGTAGTAGTAGTAGATTTCCAGAATCCGGATCAGTCTTTTGACGGATTTCACAAAAGACTGATCCGGTTCCATAGACTTCTATTATTTCCGGCCGCCTGATGCGCCGATTCAGGCACTATCAGGCGGGTCCGGAAAAGAAAAAAAATGTTGCAGTGACTGTTTTGTCCGGCCGCCGGAATGTACATTTCCGCCGGATCCGGCCAAAAACGGATGCAACGCAATGACATCAGGTGCGATCCGGCGCTAATGAAAGTCAATGGTAAAAAAACGCATCCGGTACTGGATCCGTTTTTTTAAAAACACGCCGGATCACGCCTGACGTCAAAAAACTGATGTGTGAAAGCAGCCTAACATGTCACTCTACGCAAGGAGAAAACATTCTCTCACATGAGAGAATGATCAGATGCTGTATGCTAGTGTGAGCGTGTAAGAGGATGAACAGGAACAGTGTTGCCGGTTCGAGATGCGCTCTGGAGCCGGAACTATCGGGGCCGTCACCACCAGTGTTGCCAGGGGACGACTTGTCTGTATGGGAAGGGCCTGAACACTTGACAGAAGGGGGCGTGGGGGAGATAAAAAGGACTGAGTGCGAAACACGAGAGACTTGGCGGGAAGGCCACTACACAGTAGGACGAAGGTTGACTCCCTCTCCTCTGCTCCGGCTATCACTTTCACTGACGACAGCTCATTACAGACTGACTCACCCTTCCAGCCATTACCGGGTACCCTTTTACCAGCCCGATCCATAACGTGCAGTGCAGTAGACGTTTCTCATTTTTCAGAACTTTGTGAGTCCGTGCGAGGCCTTGCCACACCTTCGGCCTGTACTGTGTGTGCTTCCTGTGTACTGCATCACTCCCGAGTAACCAACAGAAGGAACTATTTCCACACATCAATGGACCCGAGACCAACAGACCCGGATACTTTGGCACGGTCAGGAAACAGTGCATCTTGTTCCTACACAGCAGAGCCAGGGACTTTGTTCACGGACCTCAACACCGTCAGGAGTTGTTCCAACCGTCCCCCAACAAGAACTCCAACCGATAAGTTATTACTCTCATATCCCCTTACCTCTTTTTGGATATTGTATATTTGTATGTGCAAGTCCAGTTTCCATACCTGGTGTTTTGTTGCCAAATCATCTACCTGCGTGGAGTATTCCCTTAATTCTAAGATAACCTATTAAAGTAAAATTCTTGTTAACCCCTTCTCTGCCTCCTGCTCTTTACGCACCTTTACATTTTGGCGTAGTCGGAAGGATGCAGTCCAGCAGCATGCAGTCGGCAGAACAGGCAGCTGGGCCCAGGACCAGTATCTCCCTGGGGGCCATGTTAAGTAATTTGCCAAAATTTACACCCGATGACTCCCGTGTTAGAGGCTGAGGTGGCCATTATGGCCCTGGATAGAGAGGCCAGAGACTCCGTGATGCTACGTGCCCCCCGAGCCTGTACACATTAACCAAAGTACTTCAGATTTTGGAGGCGACCCATGGGGACCCCACTGACGTAGGGGAAATTCGGACCCGCCTCTTTAGCCATATGCAAAGGGAGGGGGAGACGGTCACGCAGTATATGAATTCCCGGCAAGAGTTACACTCTGCCATTGTTAGAAAAGACGGAGTGGGAATAGTCCCGGCAGATGTCATGTTATGTGAGTTTTGGTGACTGGGCTACGGGATGTCCTGACAAAACAAACCCTGAGGGAGTGGATACTGGCGGACCCTCGCATCACTTTTGCTGACATAGGAAGTGAGGCCCGCTTACGTGAATAGGAGCAGAGGGTGACGGTCCCGGTAGGGAAGGTCCAAAGTGGGGAAGCAACAGTAAATACAGTTGCTGAACCATCATGGGTTGAAGAAACGAGGAAAGAGCTGTTGAATATCCAAGGAAAATTGGCTCATATGAAGTAAAAAGTTTAAACCGGCCCGAACACAGCAAGGGGCCAAAGTGGTGTGGACGCCCGTAACGATACCAGAAAGTCCCGCCGACTGAGGTCCTTCACCTGCTACAACTGCGGAGAGATAGGACATATGGCTCGGGAATGGCCTCAGCCACACCGGCCATTAAACTAGAGTGCTCCGAGCCTGGGGACGTCGCTCGGAGCCAGAATGGAAGGGAAGGAGTAGTGAAAGTCCCACAAACCTGATGCCTACATGCCCGCTGGTATGGGTTGAATTTGATGAATGGGTAGTGTGTTGTCTGGTGGATACGGGTCTCAGGTGACCACGATGCCCGAAGCATATTTCCGTCGACACTTTCCAGAGACCTTCCGGCCCCAGTGGGGTCCGGTAGTAAAGTTTGCAGTGGCAAACCACCTGCCAATCCAGGTCACAGGGGTGGTGTGGATGTAAGTCTCTCTGTGCGGCCAAGACTTTGGACGGAAAGGTATAGTGTTGATTCAGGGTGAAGCCAGTCTCAGTCATACTGTCTCCCTGGGTATGAACGTCCTGAAAGAATTCTGAAGACTGCTCCTGGATGAACCTGCTCATTTGTTCCTGAAACAGTGGATACACATACCCCCAGCAACAAGTGTTCCAAGGGCTGATGCGTACTGCTCGAGCCCAGGAGTCATCTAACTATGGAGAAAGGTTGGGATAGGTGATAGTGCCAAACTCCGCTAAGCTCACTTTGCCACCAGGACAAACTGTGCTGACTCTGTCCGATCAAGCCCCCGCCCCATTGAGGGAGTGGAAGTACAGTTAGAACCCTCCTTAACTGAACCACTGCCAGCAGGACTGTTGGTGGCATGAACTCTGGTCGTTATACGAGACGGAATGGTGCTTGTACGCTGCGTTAACTTGACAAATCAAGAAGTAATGCCACCCAGGAGCGAAGTGACGCGGATAGTAGGGATGCCCAAGGAAATTGTTCCACCCTAGGCCATACAGCTGACAGTTAAACTGGAAGACCCATGGCCAGTGACAGTTACCACTTCTCCCACGTTGGAGCCTCAATACATCCAAGAGGGGTGTGAGGGATCACACAGGGGAAGGAGGGGTCGACTTCACTCATCTCAGGGAGAGGGGAGAGAAGGACCTAGCAGGGGTTGGCTCTCTGGCACCTTCACTTGCCCCAGGTCAGTTAGTGAGGTGTTCCCAGAGAGGGGGGATATATATCAACAGGCCTGGCTGGGGATACAGTACAGCCCAAAAGACTGGACACACCTTCTCATTTAAAGATTTTTCTGTAATTTCATGACTATGAAAATTTTACATTCACACTGAAGGCATCAAAACTATGAATTAACACATGTGGAATTATATACTTAACAAAAAAGTGTGTAACAACTGAAATTATGGTTTATATTCTAGGTTCTTCAAAGTAGCCACCTTTTGCTTTGATGACTGCTTTGCACACTCTTGGCATTCTCTTGATGAGCTTTAAGAGGTAGTCACTGGAAATGGTCTTCCAACAATCTTGAAGGAGTTCCCAGAGATACTTAACACTTGTTGGCCCTTTTGCCTTCACTCTGGGGTCCAGCTCACCCCAAACCATCTCGATTGGGTTCAGGTCTGGTGACTGTGGAGGCCAGGTCATCTGGCGTAGCACCCCATCACTCTCCTTCTTTGTTAAATAGCCCTTACACAGCCTGGAGGTGTGTTTGGGGTCATTGTCCTGTTGAAAAATAAATGATGGTCCAACGAAACGCAAACCGTTTGGAATAGCATGCCGCTGCAAGATGCTGTGGTTGCCATGCTGTTTCAGTATGCCTTCAATTTTGAATAAATCCCCAACAGTGTCACCAGCAAAGCACCCCCACACCATCACACCTCCTCCTCCAAGCTTCACGGTGGGAATCAGGCATGTAGAGTCCATCCGATCACCTTTTCTGCGTCGCACAAAGACACGCTTGTTGGAACCAAAGATCTCAAATTTGGACTCATCAGACCAAAGCACAGATTTCCACTGGTCTAATGTCCATTCTTTGTGTTCTTTAGCCCAAACAAGTCTCTTCTGAATGTTGCCTGTCCTTAGCAGTGGTTTCCTAGCAGCTATTTTACCATGAAGGCCTGCTGCACAAAGTCTCCTCTTAACAGTTGTTGTAGAGATGTGTCTGCTGCTAGAACTCTGTGTGGCATTGACCTGGTCTCTAATCTGAGCTGCTGTTAACCTGCGATTTCTGAGGCTGGTGACTCGGATAAACTTATCCTCAGAAACAGAGGTGACTCTTGGTCTTCCTTTCCTGGGGCGGTCCTCATGTGAGTCAGTTTCTTTACAGCGCTTGATGGTTTTTGCAACTGCACTTGTGGACACTTTCAAAGTTTTCCCAATTTTTCAGACTGACTGACCTTCATTTCTTAAAGTAATGATGGCCACTCGTTTTTCTGTATTTAGCTGCTTTTTTCTTGCCATAATACATATTCTAACAGTCTATACAGTAGAACTATCAGCTGTGTATCCACCAGATGGTCCCAACCCCATTTATAAGGCCAGAAATCTCACTTATTAAACCTGACAGGGCACACGTGTGAAGTGAAAACCATTTCGGTGACTACCTCTTGAAGCTCATCAAGAGAATGCCAAGAGTGTGCAAAGCAGTCATCAAAGCAAAAGGTGGCTACTTTGAAGAACCTAGAATATAAGACATAATTTCAGTTGTTACACACTTTTTTGTTAAGTATATAATTCCACTATGTGTTAATTCATAGTTTAGATGACTTCAGTGTGAATTTACAATTTTCATAGTCATGAAAATACAGAAAAATCTTTAAATGAGAAGGTGTGTCCAAACTTTTGGTCTGTACTGTATATATATAAACCTCCCGGCTGTCACTGCCATAGTTCCTCACTAAAGCAATACTGTATTCTGCCACCAGTTCCTTGTTTGAAATAAGGCCCGTCCGACAGCAGGCTTATATCAGGTCAGGACCCCACCCAGGTAGCGTATGATATAACCCAGTGGTCCCCAACCTTTTTTGCACCAGGGACCGGCTTCAAGAAAGACCATTCTTCCATGACCCGGCAGGGCGGGGATGTAGGTGTGGCAGGGGTGGGGCTTTGGTCATAAGGGGGCTGGGCTATGGACGGGGTTGTAGTTTAGTAGTAGTGCATACTCATCAATTATAACATTTATAATGTGAATGTGACTCCCTTGTATACAAGGCTCCGTTCCCACCCTTGTATGCATTGCTCCGCTCCCACTCATGTATGCATGGCTCTGCTCCCACCCTTGTATGCATGGCTCTGCTCCCTCTCTTGTATACAAGGCTCCGGGCCACCCTCCCATCCTGTATACATGGCTCCGCTCCACCCTCCATCCTTGTATATATGGCTCCACTCCCACCCTCCCATCCTTGTATGCATGGCTCCGCCCCCCCATCCTGTATACATGGCTCCGCTCCACCCTCCCATCCTTGTATATGGCTCCACTCCCACCCTCCCATCCTTGTATATATGGCTCCGCTCCCACCCTCCCATCCTTGTATGCATGGCTCCGCTCCCCCTCCCATCCTGTATACATGGCTCCGCTCCACCCTCCCATCCTTGTATATATGGCTCCGCTCCCACCCTCCCATCCTTGTATATATGGCTCCGCTCCCACCCTCCCATCCTTGTATATATGGCTCCGCTCCCACCCTCCCATCCTTGTATATATGGCTCCGCTCCCCCCTCCCATCCTGTATACATGGCTCCGCTCCACCCTCCCATACTTGTATATATGGCTCCGCTCCCACCCTCCCATCCTTGTATGCATGGCTCCTCTCCCCCCTCCCATCCTGTATACATGGCTCCGCTCCACCCTCCCATCCTTGTATATATGGCTCCGCTCCCACCCTCTCATCCTTGTATGCATGGCTCCGCTCCCCCCTCCCATCCTGTATATGTGGAGCCCAGCTGTGCTGAGATCCCCACATCTCGTGGAAGGGTGCACTGAAGGATTTAACCACTAGAGGTCCCAATGCATACACACACCTTCACCCATCCCTAAGACCACCAGAGGGAGCTGTATAGACATATAAAAGGAGGGTGAAGACAGGAAAAGTAGTTCAGTTCTGTTCAGTCAGATTAGAGTTCTGCTGAGTGCAGTGTGCAGTGCAGAGCAGAGAGATTTGAGAGACTGCAGAGTAGTGCAGCTCAGCAAAGTGGAGTCTAGTAGAGTGGAATTGAATCCATTCCAGTCTAGTCAGAGCTGAGACAAGTGAGTAGTCTGCAGACAGAGCAGACAAGTGGAGTTCGCAGTAAGGGACTCCAGAGTTCAAGTTGAGAGCCTCTAGCGTGCCGACGCTCAGAGAGCGGCGAAGAGGCAGCCCACCAACTGCCAGTGTGTGTAATCATGTGATGGCCCGAGTAGGCCAAAGGCAAGTGGAAAGAGAAGTAAAAGAGTCAGAGGAGCCTTAATAGCTCACCTCAACAAGTATTTACCGGACGCCGGGGTCCGAGCCTATTGGGATCTCCACAACCCATTAGGAGAACACCGGAGAACCTGGAGGACTACAGGTCCCAGGATTACCACAGAGCTGATACGTAACCAGGCCAGGAGGACGGAGTCCGGCAAGTAGATACCTGCAAGCAGGGACTGTGTACTTCAAGGGAAGGTCCAACCACAAGGTCAGCCAGGTGCAGGACGGAGACTAAGTTAGGCCCAGCTACATGCAGGCCAGGACTTCATTACTGAGGGCAAGGAACAGGAGGCCACACACCTACTCAGTGGAAGAATCTGGATGTGCACCCTTCACCCTACAGTGCTTTGGGGAGTGCCTGCAACATCTACAGTAAAGGTACCAAAGTGACTTGTGTGTGTGTCCTATTTCTGACCCTTAACTGCCGGGTTCCCTTCTGTCCTGCTTCCCCATATAACTATCTGCCCTGAAGGACTCAGCCTCACGTGTGGGAGGCCTAACATCTAGCTGCACAACACCAACCCTTCAGTGGATCTGCATAGCAGCGCTGGTCACCTGGACCAGGTACTACAGGTGGCGTCACGAATCCCCATACCAACATTCAACTCCCTTGTAAATATCCCACATTTATGGGTGAGCGCCCAGGGCCACGGACCGAGCTGTGTTGCCGTGACATTCCCCATAGAAGTTAATAGGCTCATATCCGAGTACCCCACTGCTCTGGGAGGGCGGCTCATATACATGGCTCCGCTCCACCCTCCCATCCTTGTATATATGGCTCCGCTCCAACCCTCCCATCCTTGTATATATGGCTCCGTTCCAACCCTCCCATCCTTGTATGTATGGCTCCGCTCCCACCCTCCCATCCTTGTATGCATGGCTCCGCTCCCCCTCCCATCCTGTATACATAGCTCCACTCCACCCTCCCATCCTTGTATATATTGCTCCGCTCCCACCCTCCCATCCTTGTATATATGGCTCCGCTCCCACCCTCCCATCCTTGTATATATGGCTAGGCTCCCACCCTCCCATCCTTGTATGCATGGCTCCGCTCCCCCCTCCCATCCTGTATACATGGCTCCGCTCCACCCTCTCATCCTTGTATATATGGCTCCGCTCCCCCCTCCCATCCGTGTATGTATGGCTCCGCTCCCCCCTCCCACCCTTGTATGCATGGCTGGGCTCTCCCGTCCTCCCCCCCATCATACTTACCCTCCTCGCTCCGTCGCTGCAGGTCCCTTGCATCCCTGTCGGCCGCGGAAGCTTCCTCCTGGCAGTGCGGTGACGTAAGTACCGCTCATTAAGGTCATGAATATGGACGCCATGCCTATGGGAGTGGCGTCACATCCATATTCATGACCTTAATGAGCGGTACTACGTCACCACTCAGCGCTGGATGAAGCTGCCGCAGCCGACAGGGATGCAGCGACGGAAGGTGAGTATCGATGTCTTCTTGAAGCCTGCGGCTGTAGCTGTCACTACAGTGCTACAGCAGCCGGCTCCATGTGTGTCCAGTGTTCTGTGCCGTGGCTCCGCCGCCCGGCAACAGAACTGCAACGGCCCGGTCATGGGCCGCGGACCGGCGGTTGGGGACCCCTGATATAACCAACCGAGTGTGCAGACATGGGGTTTCGTGGATCGAGATAAAAGAGCAGCCCAAGATTAATTTTATATTTAATCGCCTTAAAGGCGCACTAGAAATATACAAGCATATAATTACAGAACAATATACAGGTATGCAGTCAGGAGTGTAGTACAAAGGATAGGGTATAGATAGGTTGCAAATACCGTGATATGTAGCATGTGACCACAGGGAGGCACTGATGGATCACAGGTCCAAATCTTAGTTACAGGCTTTCTTAGCTCCATCTGATAATTCCCCCCTGCGGGACCCCCCTTTTCCCCAGATTAAAGAGCCCTTTTCCCTTTTTTTTGGAGAATCCCAAAAATTCTTCTCGATTTGGATTTGTTTGGCGGCAAATGGAAAGGGTGTCCATGTCGAAAAGGGGACCTGAAAAAGATGGTTTTTTATTCTACCTTTTGGGTCTCTTCAAAATTCAACAGGACCCCCTTTTGGGTTTGGCCAACGCCCCCTCTACGTTCCAACTTCTAAAGGAAAGGTGCTTAGGGGCCCGAACTTTGAGTACACATCATTTCCTTGGACGCCATCTAGGATGCTTCCTTTTTTTGAAGGGGCACCGCAGAGTTTAAAGAGCAAAGTACGGACCCATCTAAAATAGGGAAACTAAAGGGGTGAAGCCCCAAAAATTGCCCTTGATCCGGACTCGTTTGAGTATCTGGGCCCATGTCTTTAAACGGTTTGGAAAGGGGAAAGCCGCCCCGGGAAAAGTTTCCCGGTGATCCGGACTGCCCAAACCCCTAAAACCCCGTAAAAATATCGGCGTTCCTTTTTTTAAAGGGGGTACGGCCGTCTTTTCTTGAAGAACTTTCCCTTTGGGTGCAGCCTTTTCTGGGGCTTTTAAAAGGGGGTGCCTCTGAATGAAAAAGGCCGGCCCCAACCCCGCTGGGAAAAAAGAAAGGGGGGGGGGAAAGCTTTTGGGGGGGAATTGAAGAAAAACGCTGGCTGAACCCCCTTGTGCTGGCCGTGGGACTTTCCTTTTGCCGTTATTCTCCACCCTGCAGAAGCTTGCACGGGTTTGGGGGACGGGTTTTGTACAGGTGCGGGAAAGGGGAAAAAGAAATGATCGCTTACGCAAGCGGCCCCCCTTCATGTTTTCGAACGAACCCCGGACAACATAGTTCCGTCAGCTGGAGTTGCTGGCATTGGGGGTGGGCAAATAAATGAAAAATTTTGGCAGAAAAATCTGTCTGGCTCGGAAGTTTTGGGGTGCTCACAGATAAATTTCCATTAGCGCTTGGAAAAAGGGAAAAATTTTTTAGGGGCCCTCGACCAACGCGGGCGCACCCCAGTTTGGGAAAAATTTTTCAGTACAAAATTGCCTACAGGAGGGGGGCTGAAAACCCCCCAGCCGACGCTTTGCGACCCCCTGGAAAGAGCAAAGATGAAAAACTGAAGGATTTTAAAAAAGTTTTCCCGATTCTGGAAAAAACCGGGTTTTCGGGGGGGCCGGGTTTAAACTGGGATCAAATTTTGGGGCCCCCAAAAATTTAGGGGGGTCACCGGGTTTTTAAAAAAAAATTTTTGGGGGGGGAAGGGGGCCTTTTTTTTTGGGTTTGGGGTCCGTTTTCCGGGAGGAAAAACAAGGGAACCTCTTTTGTTTTGTTTAATGGGTGACCCTGAAGCAGCCTTGGCCCCCAGACAAGAACAGAGGGGGTATTCTTACTCCAGGAAGAGCTTGGGGGAAAAAACGGGCCTTTTCGATGAGGGCAACCCCTGTTATTTCAAAAGTTTTCCCAAAATACAAAAAAAAGCTTGGGGGGCCCTTCTTTTGGGGGGGGAAGGGTGGTGATTTAGGGGGGGGGATTTTTTCCCAAACCTAAAGGGGGCGCTGCTAGAGGTTTTCAAAAAAAAAGCAGCTCCCCTTCGGTTTCTGATAAAACCTTTCAATGGCCTTTCAGCGTTTTTTTTCACCAAACCCCTTTGGTTTCGAAACCCGGGTTTTGGTTTTGGGGGAGGGCTTTTTTAAACTCCCGTCGGGCCCTTTTTTGAATTGGCCAAATCTCCAAAAGAAAAATGGGTGGGAAAAAATAAGGGCCATCCCTCCCTTGGGTTCCCCCCGTTGACCCAAAAAACCATAGGAAAATTTCAAGAAAAACGAAAAAAAAAAAAGGGACGGGCAAAAAAAAGGGGTTTGGGTTGGGCCCCCCCCCCCCTTTTTCCCCCCCCCCCCCTATTCCTTTTTTAAGGGGGTTTAAAAAAAATTTCCCCAAAAATTTTGGGGAAAAAGTCAAAACCCCTTTAATTTTAAATTAAAAAAAAAAAACCCCAAAAAAAAAAAAAAAAAAATTTTTTAAAAAGGGAAAAAAAAAATTCAAAAAACCCCCCTTTTTTTTCCCGGGGAAAGGGGAAAATGGGGGGAAAAACCTTTTTTTACCCCGGGGGGGGGTTTGGAAAAAGGGGGGTAGAGGGGGGGTTTTTGGGGGGGGGGGGGGGGTTTTTCCCCCCCCTTTTTTTTTTTTTTTTTTTTTTTGGGGGGGGGGGGGGGTTTTTTTTTGCCCCCCGGGGGGGTTTTTTGGGGGTTTTTTTTTTTTTTTGGGGGTTGGGGGGTTTTTTGGGGGGGTTTTTTTTTTTTGGGGTTTTTTTTTTTTTTTGGGGTTTTTTTGGGGGGGGGTTTTTTGGGGGTTGGGGTTTTTTGGGGGGGTGGGGGGGGGGGAAAAATTTGGGGGGGTGGGTGTTTTTTTTTTTTTTGGGGGGTTTTTGGGGGTTTGGGGTTTTGGGGGGGGGTTTTTTTTTTTTTTTGGGGTTTTGGGGTTTTTTTGGGGGGTTTTTTTTTTAAAAAGTCCCAAAAAAAAAATTTTTTTTTTTGGTTTTTTGTTTTTTTTTTTTGTTTGGGGGGGGGGGTTTTTGGGGGGTTTTTGGGGGGTTTTTTTGTTTTGGTTTTTTTTTTTTGGGGGGGGAATAAAGGGTTTTTTTTTTGGGGGGGAAAAAAAATTTAAAAAAAGGGGAAATTTTGGGGGTAGTAAAAAAAAAAAATTTTAAAAAACCCTTTTTTTTTTACCCCCAAAAAAAAAAAAATTTTTTTTTTTGGGGGGGAAAAAACTCAATTTTAAAAATTTCCCGGGGGAAATAAAAAAAAATTTTTTTAAAAAATTAAATTTAAAAACATCCAGGGGCATTTAAAAAAATTTAGGGCCCTGGGGGAAAACCCAATTGAAAAAAGGGGGGGGGGGTTTGGGGGGGGGGGGCCCCGAAAAAGGGGCCGGGGTTTGGGGTTTCCGGGAAAAGGGGCCCCCCAAAAAAATTTTGGGGGCCCCTTTTTTTTGTTTTAAAAGGGGAAAAGGGGTTTTTAATTTTCCCAATTTTGGGGAAGGGTTTTTTTCCCCCCCCGGGGTTTTCCCGGGGTTTTTTTTTTTTTTTTTTTTTTCATTTGTTTTTTTTTTTTTAAATAAAATTTAAAATTTTTGGTTTTTACCCCTTTTGTTTTTTAAAACGGTTTTTTTTTTTTGGGTAAAAAATTTTTTTTTTTGGGGAAAAAAAAAGAAAACCGGGGGGGGCCCTGGGGGGGGTTTTTTGGGGAAAATTTTTGGGGGGGAAAGGGGAAAGGGGGAGGGTAAATTTAAAGGGGGGTTTAGGGCCCAAAAAAAATTTTTTAATTGTCTTTTCCCCCCCTTTTTTTAAAGCCCAAAAAATTTTTTAAAAATTTTTTTGGGGGGGTTTTTAAAAAAAAAAACCGGGTTGGGGTTTTAAAATGTTTTGAATAAAACAAAAAAGGGAAAAAAAAAAAATTTTTTTTGAAAATGGGGGGGTTTTCAAATTTTTTAAAAAGGGGGGGAAAAATTTACGTTTGGGATCCAAAAGGGGGGCCCCATGGGGGAAACCCCAAAACTCACCAAAAAAAAATTTAAAAAAAAAGGAAAAGTTGGGGGTTTTTGGGGGGGTTTAAAATTAGAAAATTTTAAAATTTTCCCAAAAAAATTTAACCCCCCCTTTTGGGAAAAAAAGGGGGCAGTTTTAAAACCGGGGAAAACCCTTTTTTGGGGGCT
>JARQOD010000003.1:215411604-215496214 GCA_033576555.1 Oophaga sylvatica | reverse complement strand
CCAGAGTGCTGTATCAAGGCACCTCAATGGGAAGTCTGTTGGAAGGAAACAATGTGGCAGAAAACGCTGTACAACGAGAAGAGGTGACCGGACCCTGAGGAAGATTGTGGAGAAGGACCGATTCCAGACCTTGGGGGACCTGAGGAAGCAGTGGACTGAGTCTGGTGTAGAAACATCCAGAGCCACCGTGCACAGGCGTGTGCAGGAAATGGGCTACAGGTGCCGCATTCCCCAGGTAAAGCCACTTTGAACCATAAACAGCGGCAGAAGCGCCTGACCTGGGCTACAAGAAGCAGCACTGACTGTTGCTAAGTGGTCCCAAGTGCTTTTTTTCTGATGAAAGCAAATTTTGCATGTCATTCGGAAATCAAGGTGCCAGAGTCTGGAGGAAGACTGGGGAGAAGGAAATGCCAAAAAGCCTGAAGTCCAGTGTCAAGTACCCCATCAGTGATGGTGTGGGGTGCCATGTCAGCTGCTGGTGTTTGGTCCACTGTGTTTCATCAAGGGCAGGGTCAATGCAGCTAGCTATCAGGAGATTTTGGAGCACTTCATGCTTCCATCGGCTGAAATGCTTTATGGAGATGAAGATTTCATTTTTCAGCACGACCTGGCACCTGCTCACAGTGCCAAAACCACTGGTAAATGGTTTACTGACCATGGTATTACTGTGCTCAATTGGCCTGCCAACTCTCCTGACCTGAACCCCATAGAGAATCTGTGGGATATTGTGAAGAGAAAGTTGAGAGACGCAAGACCCAACACTCTGGATGAGCTTAAGGCCGCTATCGAAGCATCCTTGGGCCTCCATAACACCTCAGCTGTGTCACAGGCTGATTGCCTCCATGCCACGCCGCATTGAAGCAGTCATTTCTGCAAAAGGATTTCCGACCAAGTATTGAGTGCATAACTGAACTTTATTATTTGATGTTTTTTTTTTTTGTTTTTAAAAAACACTTTTATTTTATTGGACGGTTGAAATATGTTAATTTTTTGAGACAGGTTTTTTGGGTTATCAGGAGTTGTATGCCAAAATCATCAGTATTAAAACAATAAAAGACCTGACAAATTTCAGTTGGTGTGTAATGAATCTAAAATATATGAAAGTTTAATTGTAATCATTACATTATGGAAAATAATGAAATTTAGCACTATATGCTAATTTTTTGAGAAGGACCTGTATGTAAATTATCTTCAACCCAGTCAGATGCATATTTCCCAGAGGATCATTGCGGCTTTAAGTCTCCTCATCTCGGCATGCTTAAGGCTACTTTCACACATCAGTTTTTTTGTGTCAGGCATAATCCGTCGAATACCTGATAGGACGGATCTGGCGCTGAAATGAAAAAACTGATGCAACGGATCAGTTTTTTTACTGGATCCGACCTGAACTTTTGAACCCTGAAAAAGAAGTTTTGCGCCGGAAAATGCAGGTTCGCATGTCCGGAGACAGTGGAAAATGATGTAGTAGTAGTAGTATAGTAGTAGTAGTAGTAGTAGATTTCCAGAATCCGGATCAGTCTTTTGACGGATTTCACAAAAGACTGATCCGGTTCCATAGACTTCTATTATTTCCGGCCGCCTGATGCGCCGATTCAGGCACTATCAGGCGGGTCCGGAAAAGAAAAAAAATGTTGCAGTGACTGTTTGTCCGGCCGCCGGAATGTACATTTCCGCCGGATCCGGCCAAAAACGGATGCAACGCAATGACATCAGGTGCGATCCGGCGCTAATGAAAGTCAATGGTAAAAAAACGCATCCGGTACTGGATCCGTTTTTTAAAAACACGCCGGATCACGCCTGACGTCAAAAAACTGATGTGTGAAAGCAGCCTAACATGTCACTCTACGCAAGGAGAAAACATTCTCTCACATGAGAGAATGATCAGATGCTGTATGCTAGTGTGAGCGTGTAAGAGGATGAACAGGAACAGTGTTGCCGGTTCGAGATGCGCTCTGGAGCCGGAACTATCGGGGCCGTCACCACCAGTGTTGCCAGGGGACGACTTGTCTGTATGGGAAGGGCCTGAACACTTGACAGAAGGGGGCGTGGGGGAGATAAAAAGGACTGAGTGCGAAACACGAGAGACTTGGCGGGAAGGCCACTACACAGTAGGACGAAGGTTGACTCCCTCTCCTCTGCTCCGGCTATCACTTCCACTGACGACAGCTCATTACAGACTGACTCACCCTTCCAGCCATTACCGGGTACCCTTTTACCAGCCCGATCCATAACGTGCAGTGCAGTAGACGTTTCTCATTTTTCAGAACTTTGTGAGTCCGTGCGAGGCCTTGCCACACCTTCGGCCTGTACTGTGTGTGCTTCCTGTGTACTGCATCACTCCCGAGTAACCAACAGAAGGAACTATTTCCACACATCAATGGACCCGAGACCAACAGACCCGGATACTTTGGCACGGTCAGGAAACAGTGCATCTTGTTCCTACACAGCAGAGCCAGGGACTTTGTTCACGGACCTCAACACCGTCAGGAGTTGTTCCAACCGTCCCCCAACAAGAACTCCAACCGATAAGTTATTACTCTCATATCCCCTTACCTCTTTTTGGATATTGTATATTTGTATGTGCAAGTCCAGTTTCCATACCTGGTGTTTTGTTGCCAAATCATCTACCTGCGTGGAGTATTCCCTTAATTCTAAGATAACCTATTAAAGTAAAATTCTTGTTAACCCCTTCTCTGCCTCCTGCTCTTTACGCACCTTTACATTTTGGCGTAGTCGGAAGGATGCAGTCCAGCAGCATGCAGTCGGCAGAACAGGCAGCTGGGCCCAGGACCAGTATCTCCCTGGGGGCCATGTTAAGTAATTTGCCAAAATTTACACCCGATGACTCCCGTGTTAGAGGCTGAGGTGGCCATTATGGCCCTGGATAGAGAGGCCAGAGACTCCGTGATGCTACGTGCCCCCCGAGCCTGTACACATTAACCAAAGTACTTCAGATTTTGGAGGCGACCCATGGGGACCCCACTGACGTAGGGGAAATTCGGACCCGCCTCTTTAGCCATATGCAAAGGGAGGGGGAGACGGTCACGCAGTATATGAATTCCCGGCAAGAGTTACACTCTGCCATTGTTAGAAAAGACGGAGTGGGAATAGTCCCGGCAGATGTCATGTTATGTGAGTTTTGGTGACTGGGCTACGGGATGTCCTGACAAAACAAACCCTGAGGGAGTGGATACTGGCGGACCCTCGCATCACTTTTGCTGACATAGGAAGTGAGGCCCGCTTACGTGAATAGGAGCAGAGGGTGACGGTCCCGGTAGGGAAGGTCCAAATGGGGAAGCAACAGTAAATACAGTTGCTGAACCATCATGGGTTGAAGAAACGAGGAAAGAGCTGTTGAATATCCAAGGAAAATTGGCTCATATGAAGTAAAAAGTTTAAACCGGCCCGAACACAGCAAGGGGCCAAAGTGGTGTGGACGCCCGTAACGATACCAGAAAGTCCCGCCGACTGAGGTCCTTCACCTGCTACAACTGCGGAGAGATAGGACATATGGCTCGGGAATGGCCTCAGCCACACCGGCCATTAAACTAGAGTGCTCCGAGCCTGGGGGACGTCGCTCGGAGCCAGAATGGAAGGGAAGGAGTAGTGAAAGTCCCACAAACCTGATGCCTACATGCCCGCTGGTATGGGTTGAATTTGATGAATGGGTAGTGTGTTGTCTGGTGGATACGGGTCTCAGGTGACCACGATGCCCGAAGCATATTTCCGTCGACACTTTCCAGAGACCTTCCGGCCCCAGTGGGGTCCGGTAGTAAAGTTTGCAGTGGCAAACCACCTGCCAATCCAGGTCACAGGGTGGTGTGGATGTAAGTCTCTCTGTGCGGCCAAGACTTTGGACGGAAAGGTATAGTGTTGATTCAGGGTGAAGCCAGTCTCAGTCATACTGTCTCCCTGGGTATGAACGTCCTGAAAGAATTCTGAAGACTGCTCCTGGATGAACCTGCTCATTTGTTCCTGAAACAGTGGACTACACATACCCCCAGCAACAAGTGTTCCAAGGGCTGATGCGTACTGCTCGAGCCCAGGAGTCATCTAACTATGGAGAAAGGTTGGGATAGGTGATAGTGCCAAACTCCGCTAAGCTCACTTTGCCACCAGGACAAACTGTGCTGACTCTGTCCGATCAAGCCCCCGCCCCATTGGAGGGAGTGGAAGTACAGTTAGAACCCTCCTTAACTGAACCACTGCCAGCAGGACTGTTGGTGGCATGAACTCTGGTCGTTATACGAGACGGAATGGTGCTTGTACGCTGCGTTAACTTGACAAATCAAGAAGTAATGCCACCCAGGAGCGAAGTGACGCGGATAGTAGGGATGCCCAAGGAAATTGTTCCACCCTAGGCCATACAGCTGACAGTTAAACTGGAAGACCCATGGCCAGTGACAGTTACCACTTCTCCCACGTTGGAGCCTCAATACATCCAAGAGGGGTGTGAGGGATCACACAGGGGAAGGAGGGGTCGACTTCACTCATCTCAGGGAGAGGGGAGAGAAGGACCTAGCAGGGGTTGGCTCTCTGGCACCTTCACTTGCCCCAGGTCAGTTAGTGAGGTGTTCCCAGAGAGGGGGGATATTAATCAACAGGCCTGGCTGGGGATACAGTACAGCCCAAAAGACTGGACACACCTTCTCATTTAAAGATTTTTCTGTAATTTCATGACTATGAAAATTTTACATTCACACTGAAGGCATCAAAACTATGAATTAACACATGTGGAATTATATACTTAACAAAAAAGTGTGTAACAACTGAAATTATGGTTTATATTCTAGGTTCTTCAAAGTAGCCACCTTTTGCTTTGATGACTGCTTTGCACACTCTTGGCATTCTCTTGATGAGCTTTAAGAGGTAGTCACTGGAAATGGTCTTCCAACAATCTTGAAGGAGTTCCCAGAGATACTTAACACTTGTTGGCCCTTTTGCCTTCACTCTGGGGTCCAGCTCACCCCAAACCATCTCGATTGGGTTCAGGTCTGGTGACTGTGGAGGCCAGGTCATCTGGCGTAGCACCCCATCACTCTCCTTCTTTGTTAAATAGCCCTTACACAGCCTGGAGGTGTGTTTGGGGTCATTGTCCTGTTGAAAAATAAATGATGGTCCAACGAAACGCAAACCGTTTGGAATAGCATGCCGCTGCAAGATGCTGTGGTTGCCATGCTGTTTCAGTATGCCTTCAATTTTGAATAAATCCCCAACAGTGTCACCAGCAAAGCACCCCCACACCATCACACCTCCTCCTCCAAGCTTCACGGTGGGAATCAGGCATGTAGAGTCCATCCGATCACCTTTTCTGCGTCGCACAAAGACACGCTTGTTGGAACCAAAGATCTCAAATTTGGACTCATCAGACCAAAGCACAGATTTCCACTGGTCTAATGTCCATTCTTTGTGTTCTTTAGCCCAAACAAGTCTCTTCTGAATGTTGCCTGTCCTTAGCAGTGGTTTCCTATCAGCTATTTTACCATGAAGGCCTGCTGCACAAAGTCTCCTCTTAACAGTTGTTGTAGAGATGTGTCTGCTGCTAGAACTCTGTGTGGCATTGACCTGGTCTCTAATCTGAGCTGCTGTTAACCTGCGATTTCTGAGGCTGGTGACTCGGATAAACTTATCCTCAGAAACAGAGGTGACTCTTGGTCTTCCTTTCCTGGGGCGGTCCTCATGTGAGTCAGTTTCTTTACAGCGCTTGATGGTTTTTGCAACTGCACTTGTGGACACTTTCAAAGTTTTCCCAATTTTTCAGACTGACTGACCTTCATTTCTTAAAGTAATGATGGCCACTCGTTTTTCTGTATTTAGCTGCTTTTTTCTTGCCATAATACATATTCTAACAGTCTATATAGTAGAACTATCAGCTGTGTATCCACCAGATGGTCCCAACCCCATTTATAAGGCCAGAAATCTCACTTATTAAACCTGACAGGGCACACGTGTGAAGTGAAAACCATTTCCGGTGACTACCTCTTGAAGCTCATCAAGAGAATGCCAAGAGTGTGCAAAGCAGTCATCAAAGCAAAAGGTGGCTACTTTGAAGAACCTAGAATATAAGACATAATTTCAGTTGTTACACACTTTTTTGTTAAGTATATAATTCCACTATGTGTTAATTCATAGTTTAGATGACTTCAGTGTGAATTTACAATTTTCATAGTCATGAAAATACAGAAAAATCTTTAAATGAGAAGGTGTGTCCAAACTTTTGGTCTGTACTGTATATATATAAACCTCCCGGCTGTCACTGCCATAGTTCCTCACTAAAGCAATACTGTATTCTGCCACCAGTTCCTTGTTTGAAATAAGGCCCGTCCGACAGCAGGCTTATATCAGGTCAGGACCCCACCCGGTAGCGTTTGATATAACCCAGTGGTCCCCAACCTTTTTTGCACCAGGGACCGGCTTCAAGAAAGACCATTCTTCCATGGCCCGGCAGGGCGGGGATGTAGGTGTGGCAGGGTGGGGCTTTGGTCATAAGGGGGCTGGGCTATGGACGGGGTTGTAGTTTAGTAGTAGTGCATACTCATCAATTATAACATTTATAATGTGAATGTGACTCCCTTGTATACAAGGCTCCGTTCCCACCCTTGTATGCATGGCTCCGCTCCCACTCATGTATGCATGGCTCTGCTCCCACCCTTGTATGCATGGCTCTGCTCCCTCTCTTGTATACAAGGCTCCGGGCCACCCTCCCATCCTGTATACATGGCTCCGCTCCACCCTACCATCCTTGTATATATGGCTCCACTCCCACCCTCCCATCCTTGTATGCATGGCTCCGCCCCCCCATCCTGTATACATGGCTCCGCTCCACCCTCCCATCCTTGTATATGGCTCCACTCCCACCCTCCCATCCTTGTATATATGGCTCCGCTCCCACCCTCCCATCCTTGTATGCATGGCTCCGCTCCCCCCTCCATCCTGTATACATGGCTCCGCTCCACCCTCCCATCCTTGTATATATGGCTCCGCTCCCACCCTCCCATCCTTGTATATATGGCTCCGCTCCCACCCTCCCATCCTTGTATATATGGCTCCGCTCCCACCCTCCCATCCTTGTATATATGGCTCCGCTCCCCCTCCCATCCTGTATACATGGCTCCGCTCCACCCTCCCATACTTGTATATATGGCTCCGCTCCCACCCTCCCATCCTTGTATGCATGGCTCCTCTCCCCCCTCCCATCCTGTATACATGGCTCCGCTCCACCCTCCCATCCTTGTATATATGGCTCCGCTCCCACCCTCTCATCCTTGTATGCATGGCTCCGCTCCCCCCTCCCATCCTGTATATGTGGAGCCCAGCTGTGCTGAGATCCCCACATCTCGTGGAAGGGTGCACTGAAGGATTTAACCACTAGAGGTCCCAATGCATACACACACCTTCACCCATCCCTAAGACCACCAGAGGGAGCTGTATAGACATATAAAAGGAGGGTGAAGACAGGAAAAGTAGTTCAGTTCTGTTCAGTCAGATTAGAGTTCTGCTGAGTGCAGTGTGCAGTGCAGAGCAGAGAGATTTGAGAGACTGCAGAGTAGTGCAGCTCAGCAAAGTGGAGTCTAGTAGAGTGGAATTGAATCCATTCCAGTCTAGTCAGAGCTGAGACAAGTGAGTAGTCTGCAGACAGAGCAGACAAGTGGAGTTCGCAGTAAGGGACTCCAGAGCTCAAGTTGAGAGCCTCTAGCGTGCCGACGCTCAGAGAGCGGCGAAGAGGCAGCCCACCAACTGCCAGTGTGTGTAATCATGTGATGGCCCGAGTAGGCCGAAGGCAAGTGGAAAGAGATGTAAAAGAGTCAGAGGAGCCTTAATAGCTCACCTCAACAAGTATTTACCGGACGCCGGGGTCCGAGCCTATTGGGATCTCCACAACCCATTAGGAGAACACCGGAGAACCTGGAGGACTACAGGTCCCAGGATTACCACAGAGCTGATACGTAACCAGGCCAGGAGGACGGAGTCCGGCAAGTAGATACCTGCAAGCAGGGACTGTGTACTTCAAGGGAAGGTCCAACCACAAGGTCAGCCAGGTGCAGGACGGAGACTAAGTTAGGCCCAGCTACATGCAGGCCAGGACTTCATTACTGAGGGCAAGGAACAGGAGGCCACACACCTACTCAGTGGAAGAATCTGGATGTGCACCCTTCACCCTACAGTGCTTTGGGGAGTGCCTGCAACATCTACAGTAAAGGTACCAAAGTGACTTGTGTGTGTGTCCTATTTCTGACCCTTAACTGCCGGGTTCCCTTCTGTCCTGCTTCCCCATATAACTATCTGCCCTGAAGGACTCAGCCTCACGTGTGGGAGGCCTAACATCTAGCTGCACAACACCAACCCTTCAGTGGATCTGCATAGCAGCGCTGGTCACCTGGACCAGGTACTACAGGTGGGTCACGAATCCCCATACCAACATTCAACTCCCTTGTAAATATCCCACATTTATGGGTGAGCGCCCAGGGCCACGGACCGAGCTGTGTTGCCGTGACATTCCCCATAGAAGTTAATAGGCTCAGATCCGAGTACCCCACTGCTCTGGGAGGGTGGCTCATATACATGGCTCCGCTCCACCCTCCCATCCTTGTATATATGGCTCCGCTCCAACCCTCCCATCCTTGTATATATGGCTCCGTTCCAACCCTCCCATCCTTGTATGTATGGCTCCGCTCCCACCCTCCCATCCTTGTATGCATGGCTCTGCTCCCCCCTCCCATCCTGTATACATAGCTCCACTCCACCCTCCCATCCTTGTATATATTGCTCCGCTCCCACCCTCCCATCCTTGTATATATGGCTCCGCTCCCACCCTCCCATCCTTGTATATATGGCTAGGCTCCCACCCTCCCATCCTTGTATGCATGGCTCCGCTCCCCCCTCCCATCCTGTATACATGGCTCCGCTCCACCCTCTCATCCTTGTATATATGGCTCCGCTCCCCCCTCCCATCCGTGTATGTATGGCTCCGCTCCCCCCTCCCACCCTTGTATGCATGGCTGGGCTCTCCCGTCCTCCCCCCCATCATACTTACCCTCCTCGCTCCGTCGCTGCAGGTCCCTTGCATCCCTGTCGGCCGCGGAAGCTTCCTCCTGGCAGTGCGGTGACGTAAGTACCGCTCATTAAGGTCATGAATATGGACGCCATGCCTATGGGAGTGGCGTCACATCCATATTCATGACCTTAATGAGCGGTACTACGTCACCACTCAGCGCTGGATGAAGCTGCCGCAGCCGACAGGGATGCAGCGACGGAAGGTGAGTATCGATGTCTTCTTGAAGCCTGCGGCTGTAGCTGTCACTACAGTGCTACAGCAGCCGGCTCCATGTGTGTCCAGTGTTCTGTGCCGTGGCTCCGCCGCCCGGCAACAGAACTGCAACGGCCCGGTCATGGGCCGCGGACCGGCGGTTGGGGACCCCTGATATAACCAACCGAGTGTGCAGACATGGGGTTTCGTGGATCGAGATAAAAGAGCAGCCCAAGATTAATTTTATATTTAATCGCCTTAAAGGCGCACTAGAAATATACAAGCATATAATTACAGAACAATATACAGGTATGCAGTCAGGAGTGTAGTACAAAGGATAGGGTATAGATAGGTTGCAAATACCGTGATATGTAGCATGTGACCACAGGGAGGCACTGATGGATCACAGGTCCAAATCTTAGTTACAGGCTTTCTTAGCTCCATCTGATAATGGGTCCTCTGGCCAAAAGAAAACTACAAACTAAGCTCCAAGTTAGGAGCTGTCACTTATCTCCTTGGCTGATCCCCCCACACTCTGCGCCCATCCCTTTGATTGTGCAACCTCTCTCCTCCCATCTCTGAGAGTATGATTTTCAGTCCAGAACCATGAACGGCCCACAACTTTCCACCAGAAGCTCCAAATGGGATGGCAGCGGTGCCACTGGATTCCTCTGGATTTTATTTCCGCATAGAGAGTAAATATGCCTACTGTATGTAGTTCCTATTAGCTATGCTTGATAACTCCATAATCCAGAGTGCTACAGGTTGTTAACCGGCACGGGCGTATGGGGGAAGGAACGCCGATTCGGATGATGTGCTCGACTAGGCTCAGAGATATTGCATTCTGTTATTATAGGTCATTTTCAGAGTCAATACCTCAGAGTATTCTGTGCCTTATAGTGCCACGTGTGTGTCAGTCAGGCAAAAGGGCTAGCTGGCTTGCAGTTGCAGTTTTCACACCATTGTGTCATGAGCTTAAAAGGATCTGTTCTTGGTTTTTTAAATAAAAATAAACACTGCATGGCTTTTTATGGCCCTGGAGAATGCAAGGGTGGGGGCACATTTCAGGAGTGGAAGATGTCCTGAACTTAAAATCCAAAATGGATTCTCCGTTGTCCCTCACAAGGGGCGATGCATATTAGATCAGATGCACGCCGAGCTGTCCAAGCTCATGCCTGCCCAAGTACAACAAGTGGAAGCAGTACTGGGGCAATACAGGTTCGTGTTTGCAAGTCATGAGGACAGCTTTGGCTGTACTGCAGCTATTACTCTCGAAATACCAACAGGGAACACAGCCCCCATTAGAGAACGTTACAGACAAATTCCCCCTCAGTTATACCAGGAAGTCTGAGAGATACTCGTTCAGATGCTACAAGTAGGCGTAATCAGAGAGAACCAAAGTCCGTGGGCAGCCCCCATCGTGCTGGTGCGAAAGAATAACGGGACACTGAGGTTCTGTGTAGATTATCGTAAACTCAATGCCTGCACTGTGCGGGACTCATACCCTCTGCCCCAGATTGAAGAGTCCTTATCCTCATTGGAGAATGCCAAATTCTTCTCGACGTTGGATCTTGCTAGCGGCTACTGGCAAGTGTCCATGTCAGAGAAGGACCTGACAAAGATGGCTTTTATTCTACCTATGGGTCTCTTCGAATTCAACAGGATGCCCTTCGGCTTGGCCAACGCCCCCTCTACGTTCCAACGTCTGATGGAAAGGTGCTTAGGTGACCTGAACTTTGAGTACACACTCATATACTTGGACGACATCATAGTGTATGCTTCCTCGTTTGAAGTGCACCTGCAGAGATTAGAGCTAGTACTGAGCCATCTACAGAAGTACGGACTGAAGGTGAAGCCCCAGAATTGCCACTTGATCCGGACTCAGATTGAGTATCTAGGCCATGTCATTTCAACGGATGGAGTGGAGCCGTCCCGGGAAAAGATCCCGGTGATCCAGGACTGACCAACCCCTGAGACCGTAAAAGATGTTCGAGCGTTCCTTGTATTGATGGGGTACTGCCGTCTTTTCTTGAAGAACTTTGCCGGTGTGGTGCAGCCTCTGCTGGAGCTTTTGAAAGAGGTGCCTCTGAATGCAAAAGGCCGGTCAATCCGCTGGGAAGAAAGACAAGAGAAAGCTTTTCGGGAATTGAAGAAAGCGCTGGCTGAAGCCCTTGTGCTGGCCTGTGCGGACTTCTCTATGCCGTTCATTCTCCACCCTGACAGAAGCTTGCACAGGTTGGGGACTGTGTTGTCACAGGTGCAGGACGGGAAAGAGAAAGTGATCGCTTACGCTAGTCGGTCCCTTCATGATTTCGAACGCAACCCGGACAACTATAGTTCCGTCAAGCTGGAGTTGCTGGCATTGGTGTGGGCAATGATGAAGAGATTTGCAGAATATCTGTCTGGCTCGGAAGTATTGGTGCTCACCGATAACAATCCATTAGCGCATCTGGAGAACGATAAATTAGGGGCCCTCGAGCAACGCTGCGCAGCCCAGATTGCAAAATTTCAGTACAAAATTGCCTACAGGAGGGGGGCTGAAAACACCCATGCCGACGCCTTGACCAGAGCAAGACATGCGACACCTGGAAAGAGCAAAGATGAAATGCTGAAGGATGAAGAAGTTCCCTGATTCTGAAAGACCGCTGGTACGGTGGCGGTTAATCTGGATCAAATTTGGACCACTCACCGTGAAGGAGTTTTGGGAAGGTCTCGGGATGAGTGGGTCCGTTTGCAGCAGGAAGACAGTGAACTCTCTCTGTTTCGTCAATGGGTGACCCTGAAGCAGCTGCCCAGACAAGAACAGAGGAGTATTCTTACTCCAGAAGAGCTGGAAGCGACTGCAGATGAGACACCGGCTGTTATATCGAAAAGTCCAACTACAAAAAGAGCTGGGGGCCTCTTGGCAGGTGGTGATTCCAGAGATGGTACTACCTAAAGTCGCTGCTGAGGCTCACAAAAGAGCAGCTCACTTCGGTGCTGATAAAACCTTTCAATGGCTACAGCGTTTTGTCTACCACCCTTGGTTACGAACAGTGGTTGAAGAGGCTTGTAAACTCTGTCGGGCATGTGAATTGGCCAAATCTCCAGAAGAAAGGGCCCTGACACAAACTATAGTGACATCAGCTCCCCTGGAATTACTGACCGTTGACTCTTAGACCATCGGGCTGGAGCATCAGGGATATGACCATTGTCTAGTAATGATTGATCATTTCTCGAAGTTCGCTGTAGTAACACCCACTCGGGATCAAATGGCAGAGTGGCCAGCTGTAAGAACTTCATTCAGGTCTATGGATGCCCCCAACAGATCCACTCTGATCAGGGAGCCTGCTTCTTGGGAAGAGTCATGGATGAGCTGCAACAGATCTATCAGTTTGACCGGTCTCACACCACACCATACCATCCACAAGGAAACGGTGCCTGTGAACGATTTAACAGTACTCTTGTCCAGATGGTAAGAACCTTGGAAGAGGATCGGAAAGCTCGGTGGCCTGAGTATGTGTCTGAGCTTGTGTGGATCTACAATAATTGAGTCCATCAGACCACTGGTTTCACGTCCTATTCTGTGTTGTGTGGCCGTGAAGGGAAAGAAGAGCAATATTAGAGTAAGCGGGCACCACCTAAATATATTAAATTGGGATCACTCCCTGCATGTGAGATAGCTAACAAAGAAAAACAAGAAACAAGACACATGCATATAAACGGGTATCACCAAATAGGATAAAGTCAATCCATATAAAGTTTATTGAAGATCAAAAAGATAAACTCACATGTTTAAAAACAGTTAAAAAAACACTCATGGTATATACAAGAAAAAAGTCCAAAATAGAGCGTTAAATGTTCAAAAATACTCACATACCTATAATGATACAATCTATAATAAATAACACACTGACACAGTAAGCTCAAAACTGTGTTTAAATAAGCTCATGTTGTCATCATCATCATCAGAGAGGGGGAGGGGGGGTTTGTTCAAAAAGAACATCAGTTCCCTCAGACAAAAAAGTCCCTAAAGGTATGTGGGTAACCTATAAATCTTAAGCGCTAAACCTGGACAAATCCCCAGAGAGAGCAAGACATCATCATATATCAAGATATTAAAGGCAAGGGAGACCAAATCACAATGTGCCCTATATAAATAATATACCCTATGTAAATAGGCATCCCCAGGGGTCTGCATGTGGAGTAACCGGACCCACGCGTTCTGTCACAAGCAGTGTCTTTGTCAAGGTAGGTGTGCATACTATGTCAGTGTGTTATTTATTATAGATTGTATCATTATAGACATGTGAGTATTTTTGAGCATTTAACTCTCTATTCTGGACTTTTTTCTTGTATATACCATGAGTGTTTTTTTAACTGTTTTTAAACATGTGTGTTTATCTTTTTGATCTTCAATAAACTTTATATGGATTGACTTTATCCTATTTGGTGATCCCCATTTATATGCATGTGTCTTGTTTCTTGTTTTTCTTTGTGAAGGGAAAGAAGTCACAGAACTGGAGCTGGACCCGGGGGAGGACTACCCACGGACGGGGGTCTCTACCTGGGTCCAAGAACATCATCATCGTCTGTAGACCCTACATCATCTGGTATGGACTCGACTTCAGAAGCTGGAGCACCCTGAGAAACATCCCCTGCGAGGGACAGATTTTCGGGTTGGAGACCGAGTGTTGGTAACTGAAAAATGTCCGCGAAACAAACTGGAGAATCGGTGGGAGAGTCGGCCGTACCGAATGAAGCGTCAGGTCGGTGAAAAAGGACCCATCTACAAGATCCAGCCAGAAGGAGAGGGGGATGCTCCCACTCGGGTAGTGCACCAAAGTATGCTCTGACCATGCATCTCTGAAGATCCCTTACAAGAGGAAGAAATGCCTGAGCCTCCTGAAGTGGTCTCTCCCATGGTAGAGGAAGATGAAGCAGAAGAAAGTCTCGAACGACAGCTTGAGAACGGGCCCTGTAGTCAGAACCCTTAAACCTCCGAAGAAAACGCTATGGCGGGCATGGACCTTCGCCATCATCAGAACAGCCCGATTCAACCACACTTGAAGACTCCACTATTCCTTCCAATCTACGTCGCTCCAAACGCACAACGACTGGACAGCCCCCCAACCGGTACGACCAGGATCAATTCATTTGGCAGCAAGTTGCTGAGAAAGACCAGCAAAAGCATAATGTTCTCCGGAATGTCTCGCTCATGAAATGGCGAGTGAAAAGAAAGGGGAAGTGTAAGAGGATGAACAGGAACAGTGTTGTTGGTTCTAGATGCGCTCTGGAGCCGGAACTATCAGGGCCGTCACCAATGTTGTCGGGGGACGACTTGTCTGTATGGGAAGGGTCTCAACACCTGACAAAAGGTGGTG
Source organism: Oophaga sylvatica (assembly GCA_033576555.1). NCBI lineage: Eukaryota > Metazoa > Chordata > Amphibia > Anura > Dendrobatidae > Oophaga > Oophaga sylvatica. Next base: position 215,481,604 of record JARQOD010000003.1, on the reverse strand, counting down.
GCATGGGCGAGATAAAAAGGACTGAGTGGGGAAACACGAGAGACTTGGCTGAAAGCGACTAGAGTAGGACGAAGGTTGACTCCCTCTCCTCTGCTCCGGTTATCACCTTTACTGACGCTAGTTCATTGCAGACAGACTCACCCTTCCAGCCATTACCGGGTGCCCTTTTACCAGCCCGATCCATAACGTGCAGTGCAGTAGACGTTTCTCATTTTCCAGAACTTTATGAGTCCGTGCGAGGCCTCGCCACTCCTGCGGCCTGTACGGCAGTGTGCTTCCGGTGTACTTCGTCACTCCCGAGGAACCAATAGAAGGAACTGTTTCCATGCATTAATGGACCCGAGACCAACAGACCCGGATGCTTCGGCACGGTCAGGAGAGAGTGCATCTCGTTCCTACACAGCAGAGCCAGGGACTTTGTTCACGGACTGCGACGCCGTCGGGAGTTGTTCCAACCATCCCCCAACAAGAACTCCAACCGATAAGTCATTACTCTCATATCCCCTTACCTCTTTTTGGATATTGTATATTTGTTTGTGCAAGTCCAGTTTCCATACCTGGTGTTTTGTTGCCAAATCATCTACCTGCGTGGAGTAGTCCCTTAATTCTAAGATAACCTATTAAAGTAAAATTCTTGTTAACCTCTTCTGTGCCTCCTGCTATTTACTGCATCCGATGAACCTTTACAAGCGTACCCTTAGAAGACTAATGGTTTGCCTACTGGGCTGAAAACAGGTTAGCTTTTGAGTCCCAAGAAACTGCACATCTCCATGGAGCATGCATATTGAAGACTTCATGCACTGATCCAATAATGTTGGACTTTCTTCTTCACATATATTGCATCACAATGGGTTTGATTACAGCCTGCATTTTACGTATGAATAGTTATCCATTTGAATGGTCAGCATGATGTAAGGATATGTGCACAAAACATGTTTTCAGGTGGATTCCACCTAGAACCCACCTGAAAAATTGTAAAAAGTCCCAAAAAAGAATGACCATATCCACAGCAATGTCAAAACAATTTGCTGTGCATGTTACATCTTTTGTATTTTTTTTAACTGCTTCAAGCTCTGAAAGTCATGAAGCAGTTAAAACATGTGACCGATCTATTGTTCTTGTGGCCACCACTATCTTGCCTATGTATGAAATAATAAAAAAAGCAGCTGCAAAAACAATGAAGGAGACATCAAAGAAATGATTCAGAACACCAGCATCAGAGTTTTCCTGAAGTGTCTTTTTATAGAAAAAAATGAGAGTATGAGGTTATGCTGGCTTCTAAAAGACGCTGTGTGCACATACACAGGTGCTTCTGTTTCGACACGCACCACAATTGTGGATACCAAGGCTATGGGGTACTCGGAGCCGAGCCCATGGAAATCTATGGGAGTTGTCACTGGTAGCGGTGGCTCGGTCCGTGGCCCTGGCGGTTGTGCAATAGGGGATATTTACAGGGGACTATTAGGATAGTTCGTGACGCCACCTGTGGTTTCTGGTAAATTGTACCAGCGCTGCTGTAAGGGTCTTCACAGGGATGTTATGGGGGCAGCTGGGTGGTAAGTCTCCCACAGGTGAGACTTGTCCCTGGAAGTCTATGGTGGTGATGATGCAGGGTGTAGATAATAATTCAGTCACACACAATGCAGCTTCTTTTCATACCTTTTACTGGTAGATGGTTCAAGCAGATCCCGGGGAGCTGGTCGGGGTGGAGAGTGCACATTCGGGTAACCGCTGAGCAGGTTAGAGGCCTCCTTAACTTCAATATGTATGTGAGTCCAACTTGCCTGAAGCGAAGTTAACTCCGAATATCCAGCTTTCTCAATAGCTGTACTGCCCGGCCAATATTGTGGTGGAGCCTTCTATGTGGTGAGAACAGAGTCCTTCTATGTGGGGCCCTGCTAAAAGTCCTTGTTCCTCCTGACTCCGATTACGTATTGACACTTAAGGCTGCTCTCTGCGACCTGTAGTCCAGATGCCTCCGGTTATCTTGTTACTAAGCTTGAAACTGTAGCAACGCCTCGGACTCCGGTGTCCGGCAATTTAGTGCAGGCAATCCAATACCTAAAGCACTTCTCTATCTTCTCCACTGCCCTTCGCCTGCTCTCGCTCTTAGCACAAGCAATTGTAACTTCGATGGTAATGTCAGCTTTCTTCTAGAGCTCGCTGAGCAGATCTCAGTATCCTCCTTCCTCCAGCTTCTGTTGAGGTACTGATTAAGGGTAGCTCTGACTAGGCTAGGATGATCCACTTCACCCGTACTAGCCTCCACTTGCTTGTCAGGTGAGCTACGTTATCTCTGCGAGGATTCAGTCCTCCCTTCTCTCTCTCCAAGTCCAGACTCCACTGGACTGAACTGCACTGTCCGAAGACAGGAAACTGACTGACCTCTGATTGCTAAGTGTCACTTCCTCTTGTACCCCTGATGGGTGTGTCTAAAAGTGTGAGTGAAGTGCATAAATATCAAGCTTTTGCGGTTACCTTCCTGTGCACTCTCCTGGATTTTATGTGTGCCTGCATAGCTGGGCTACACACTTCCTTTTTCCTGCAGAGGCTACTCCAGAAGAAACCCAAGTATAGCTGCTGTTTCTTCAATAAGTAAATCACCAGGAGTTAAGAAAGCTTGTCCTACCATGATCAGCCGACTGCCACAGTAGTTTCTTTTATGGCCGGTGTTACACTTGCGAGAAACTAGCACGATTCTCGTGCGAGTCTCTCGCATCAACACCCAGCACTGCTGCCAATACTCGGACCGGAGCGTGCAGCTGCATAAAAATACATGCAGCTGCACGCTCTGGTCCGAGTGCCAGCGGTGGTGCCAGGTGTTGATGCGAGAGACTCACATGAGAATGGTGCGAGTTTCTCGCAAGTGTCACACCGGCCTAAAAGAGGGATGTCTTTGTGAGTTAAGGAAATTCAATACCCATTGAGGAAATATAAAAATGTTGCATTTTTCTAATGTGTTTTTCTGCAACAAAATACGCAGTAGTATTCTGATATGATTATTGCATCTTTCCTGAATTTCCTCTTTTTTGAAAAATATTAAAATTTGAAAGTTCTCATTGTTTGCTACCTTTGATAGCTAACAAATTGCAAGCTTTCGAGAACACTCAGGTCTCTTCATCAGGAATAGAAACACCAAATCTGTGCTACCTGATTGCATTTCTAAAATGCAAGCACAAAAGCCATTATTTTGACAACATCCAGCTTTGTGTGTCTTATCTATCTCTATCTAGATAGCATTGAATGAACATCATAGATAAGAGATGGCTTCTCTGTATACAAACAACCCATTCCTTCCATTTTCCGCAGCCTGCATATTAGACTTCACACATAATAACCTCTATTATTGCCATACAGCACAGATCCTGTGTAGCGCACACAGCATTACTTATGAGCATATTATGACAAAGCAGTACCTCCCTTATCGCTGCTGCACAGCAAAGTGCCTATAAACTCTGACTGGCCTGGATCACCATTTTAATACATAGTGTGGGGCAGAATTAATGTTTCTGGTAATATGATTTTTTTTCTATATGAAATTCACATTAAATTGTCAACTGGGCCAGATTAGTAATGTGCTGTTTTCTAAAGAATGGTCATGGTGTATTAGAATTAACAGAAAGCGTGTTATCTACTGAATCGGGGTAACCACATTCCACATGTAAGCTTTAAACTATATGGGTGATTTTTGCTAGTATCATAACTCTGCAAAAACCTCACAATCATGAGTTTTAGGAGTCCATATAGTAATCAGATTATGTGGATATTAATGTATATTGGAGTATCAATTCATTTCTATATGTCCTCATTTTTTATTTTATTGCTCCACTGCATCAAAAATAGAAAATGTGTAATCAACACCCATTGCAAAATTGCATTATTTTTCATTTTTTGTTTCTGTGCAGATGTATATGTTGCCATGGTAACAGACTACAAACAAACCTTATGTAGTCTGATCCTGCAGTCATACTACCTTTCAGTTGTCTCAAATTTATTCTAAAGCACACTTAGTATGTTAGCAAAACATTGGAAACAGATGCAAAATCATACCGTACAAGGTTTGTTTGCAAACTGGTATAATAGAGACATACACTGCTCAAAATAATAAAGGAAACACTTAAACAACAGAATATAACTCCAAGTAAATAAAACTTTTGTGAAATCAAACTGTCCACATGTTGTGCAAATGGAATATACAAAAGATGGAAATTATTGTCAATTATCAAGACACACTCAATAATGGAGTGGTTCTGCAGGTTGAGACCGACCACAGACCACATCTCAGTACCAATGCTTTCTGGCTGATGTTTTAGTCACTTTTGAATGTTGGTTGTGCTTTTACACTTGTGGTAGCATGAGACGGACTCTACAACCCACACAAGTGGCTCAGTTAGTGCAGCTCATACAGGATCGCACATCAATGCGAGCTGTGGCAAGAAGGTTTGCTGTGTCTGTCAGCATAGTGTCCAGAGGCTGGAGGCGCTACTAGGAGACAGGCCAGTACACCAGGAGACGTGGAAGGGGACGTAGGAGGGCAACAACCCAGCAGCAGGACCGCTACCTCCACCTTTGTGCAAGAGGAACAGGAGGAACACTGCAGAGCCCTGCAAATTACCTCCAGCAGGCCACAAATGTGCATGTGTCTGCACAAACGTTTAGAAACCGACTCCATGAGGATGGTCTGAGTGCCAGACGTCCATAGATGGGGGTTGTGCTCACAGCCCAACACCGTGGAGGATGCTTGGAATTTGACACAGAACAACAGGATTGGCAAATTCGCCACTGGCGCCCTGTACTCTTCACAGATGAAAGCAGGTTCACACTGAGCACATGTGACAGAGGTGACAGAGTAACAGAGTCTGGAGATGCCATGGAGAGCAATCTGCTGCCTGCAACATCCTTCAGCATGACCGGTTTGGAAGTGGGTCAGTAATGCTGTGGGGTGGCATTTCTTTGGAGGGCCGCACAGCCCTCCATGTGCTTGCTGGAGGTAGCCTGACTGCCATTTGGTACCGAGATGAGATCCTCAGACCCCTTGTGAGACCATACCACCTCTTAAAGAAAACCCATGAACAGATGGAAGATGTTTCTACACTGTTACTAGCAGTTGTTGGTCCTGGGTTCCTCCTAATGTAGGACAATGCCAGACCTCATGTGGCTGGAGTGTGTCAGCAGTTCCTGCAAGATGAAGGCATTGAAGCTATGGACCTGCCCGCCTGTTACCCAGACCTGAATTCGATTGAGCACATCTGGGACATCATGACTTGCTCCATCCACCAACGTCACGTTGCACCACAGACTGTCCAGGAGTTGGCAGATACTTTAGTCCTGGTCTGGGAGGAGATCCCTCAGGAGACCATCAGGAGCATGCCCAGGCGTTGTACGGAAGTCATACAGGCATAGGGAGGTCATACAGGCACGTGGAGGCCACACACACTACTGAGCATCATTTTGACTTGTTTTAAGGACATTACATTCCACTTTCATTTTGTGTGACTCCAAATCCAGGCCTCCATTGGTGAATAAATTTGATTTCCATTGATGATTTTTGTGTGATTTTGTTGGCAGCACATTCAACTTTGTACTGAACAATTTATTCAATGAGATTATTTCATTCATTCGAGATCTAGGATGTGTTATTTGAGTGTTCCCTTTATTTTTTTGAGCAGTGTGTATACTTACATAGAAGCTGTAGCAACAAATAATTGGACATTTCTAACCAGGATTTATTGCAATATTCCCTCACTTTCCATTTTTAATGCATTCAGATAAAGAAAAAATATTTTGCTGAAATAAAGGCTTTTAAAAGCTTTTTGAGTTAAAGGAGTTTTACCATGACCAAAGTTCATTTTAATCAAAAGATGCAATTAAAAAATATTCCTGTGCTGAGATAATCTTATAAATGTGCCACTGCTGTGTACTGTGTAATGGCTTTGACTCACCGTGCAGGAACATGGTCTGATCATACCACTTCTATTGGCCAGGGGAGAAAGGAAAAAAAGTACACAGACATTACAGCACAGGATCACAAATAATTCTTTGAGGTAAAACAGTTTTTAAAAACAGGCAGGGAAATCTTTTACCTCACAAAAAAATTAACTGCGATCCCTTGCTGCTCTGTCTGTATACTGTCTTTTACTTCCTCCCCTGCCCAGGAGATGTGATATGATCAGACCATGTCTCTGCACGGTCAGACACAGTCATTACACAGTACATAGCAGGGACACATTTATAAGATTATCTCAGCACAGGAACAATTTTTAAACTCTTCCAAATATAAAAATTATTATTATTCCAAGATATATTGATTAAAATCAACTTTAAAATTAACTTTGTTCTTGGGAAAAGCCCTTTAGGGTCACAAATTAAACACGGGATACAGAAACAGATGTCAATCTGAAGGATCATAAAGACCCATTTGCCACATAAGATTGTAAGAGATTCACGGGTTGATGTTTGTTACAGTGCCCCCCAGACATTATTGATAACGATTCCCATTTGCTTGTGTGATAATTCATATTCTAGACATTTTCCCAGACAGCCGTATACTTCTGGTCAACATTAAACTTGGGAACCATCCCATATTTCAGGAACAGAGTTTTAAATTTATAAAAATAAACTTTCTTTTACTGCAGAACTTGATTAACAGTACATTCAGATGATAGCAGACAATATTTGACCTTTAAAATTACATCTGCATGACACAGCATACCTTGTCCCTTCATTTTTCTTGTAACTTCATTGTTTTCTGTGAACCAAGTTGTTAGAGGTCGAGTTCCCACTTCTGCACAGGGGAATCTCGAGCCATTCCCGCTGCAGTCCCCCATCCGTCTCCGGCCGCAGTGGAGTCTCCTCAGCAGAGACGTCGGTCCCAGCGTCTTGCACAGCCTAGTACTGTGCAGAGGTTTACTGCTGCCTCTCCAGGTTCTGCTATTGTGGCCAGTACTGGTCAGCGGCGAGCAGACGTCTTTAGGACTAAGTCCTGCGTTTCCCCTTCTGAGCATGCCCAGGGTAAGATCTCTCATTGGAGATCAGGGGTCACATGCTCAGGTACTGCAGCAGCCCCTATTGGTCCGCCAGGAAGGTCCTGGAACTACATGTGTTCTGAATAGTTTCTCATTGGTCCTTCTCTGGCAGGCCCTGTAGTTGCTACTATAAAAGGGTTGTATGGCCATGCGGCCATGCGCTAGTATCAATTGCATTATGTGCTTTGTGCCAGTGTGATCATGCACGCATGTGGTTAGGGTTTTGGCTGAAATAAGCCCCTAGAATACCGACACCTCCGGTGAGGAGATTTGTGTGCACATGGTTAGGGCTTGGCTGAAATAAGCCCCTAGAATACCGGCTTCTCCGGTGAGGAGATTGTTTGATTGCGTTCCTGACTGCATGATCGCGGACTGCTATCTGCACAGCAGTTATCTGTGTATCCCTGTGGAGTTAACAGGACACAGTACCTATCTCTGCGTCTCTACCTTAGCGACTCTGTGGTGTAACAGAGTTCGCTTATAACGCCATCTTACTAGCAGCAGGCTCTGCCTGCACGGTGGACCCCGGGCTGAGAACGCACCCACTATTTATATTTATCTGGTGCGTTCCGCAGACCCTAACAGTATACTAGCGCCAGGGTCTGGCTAGTAAAATTGTGGACCAGCGTCTGCAGCGGCATATCCAGCAGCTGGAGAGTAGGTTGGCGACTCTAGAGCGCACAACCTCAGCTGTGAATGTTACCGCAGTCGCTGTTCATGCTGCTAGTGTGGCTGCAGCCAGTTTGTCCTCTGCTACCCCTGCTCTGACTTTTTCCCGCCTCCCACTTCCAGATATGTTTACTGGTGACAGTAAACAATGTCGGGGTTTCGTCAGTCAGTGCTCCATACATTTAGAGCTTCTGGCTGCACGTTTTCCCACGGAGCGGACGAAAGTGGGTTTTATCATATCCCTTTTGTCGGGCAGAGCATTGGAGTGGGCAACGCCGTTGTGGGAGCGCGATGATCGTGTGGTGCAGACTGCTCCTCTCTTCTTGGATACTCTGAGACATGTCTTTTTAGGACCTCGTGTCACCCACGATACGGCTCTCCAACTGTTGGCAATCACCCAGGGTTCATCCATGGTCAGCGAGTTCGCTGTCCAATTTTGGACTCTGACCTCTGAGCTGGAGTGGCCAAATAAAGTCCTTATACCAGTGTACTGGAGGGGATTGGAAGACCATGTGAAGGACGCCTTGTCCACCAGGGAGATTCCCGCCACACTGGAGGAGCTCATTACCATATCTACCCGCATCGACCTCCGTTTTAACAAGCGGAGGTTGGAGCGGACCCAGTGTAGTCAGAGGTTCCGGCTGGCGCCCATTTTCGCCAGACCTCTTGAATCTTCCGTTCAGGCGCCCGATTCCCCTGAGACCATGGAGAACTAAGTCTCGGGCTGCTCGAATGACTGTGACTTGTAATGTTTGCCAACAGTTAGGGCATTATGCTAATAAATGTCCTCAACGGTCGGGAAACGACCGCGTCTAGTAACCATTGGAGGGTGTTCACTAGACACAGCAGTACACACCTCCAAGTTGTCTTTTAAGGGGACAATCATTTAGGCTCATCCACTATAACAGTTACGCTTTGTGTGGACTCTGGAGCCGAAGGAAATTTCATGTCATCTACCTTCGCTCTCTGCCACTCTATACCTCTGGTGATGTTCGCCAAGCCCGTGACTGTTCGAGTAGTGAATGGGTCGACACTGCCTTCACAAATCACACATCAGACCATCCCTTTCACGTTATCTATGTCCCCGTCTCATCAGGAGATTATCTCACTCCTTGTCATTCCCGAGGGAATAGACGAGATATTGCTGGGGATGCCCTGGCTCCGTTTCCATTCCCCACACATTGAGTGGATCTCTGGGAGGATATTGGGTTGGAGTGAGTCGTATAAAGGCAGATGTATGAGGGAATACTTTCAGGTGGCTACAGAGATGCCCGCAGATCTTACTTCCCTTCCCAAATACTATTGGGCCTATGCAGACGTGTTCTCCAAGAAGGCTGCAGAGTGTTATGATCTGCTACAAGCACTAAGGAAAGAAGGGAGGTCTGTCCCTACAATAGAACTAAGCTGGATCCCTACGATGTAACGGGGAACCTGATCCTGCGATCAGACCCGCTGAAGTCCTCAGCTAGTCTGAACGAAGACCTATAGATGTGAGGGAGGGATCCCTACAAGGACTAGGGACTGGGAGAAAAGATGGACACCTCCTAACAGAAGTTGTAGCAGCAAAAGGCAAAACAAAGAACATAGAACATAGAGGTCAAAAGACCAAGCAAAAACTATCTGAGTTAGGTAACAAAGCACCTGGCTAGCTTAAGAGTATAAGTTACAATGAAGTCCAGCAAAGCCAGAAGGGTGGAGCCGGATTAAATAGGCCACAAAGGTCATGTGACCAGCAAGATAAAAAAAAACTAACAGGAGAGTTCTAACAGTACCCCCCTTCTAAGAGGATCCTCCGGATCCCTAGGACCAGGCTTATCCGGAAACCTCTTGTGAAACGCTCTGACAAGTCTGGACGCAGAAACATCATCCGCCCTCACCCATGAGTTATCCTCGGGTCCGAAACCCTTCCAAGCGACGAGATACTGCAAACTCCCTCTATACCGTCTAGAATTTAGGATGCGAGAAATTTCATATTCCCCGTCCTCCACCACCGGGGGAACAGTGGCAGCGGAGTCTCCATCCGACACATCAGCTCTTTTCAACAGAGAAACATGAAATACCGGATTAATCTTCCAGGAGGTAGGAACCTCCAACCTAACAGCAGATTGGTTAACAACCTGAAGCACCCTGAAGGGCCCTACAAACTTGGGACCCAATTTTTTAGAAGGTATACTCAACCTCAGATTCTTAGAGGATAACCAAACCATGTCACCAATAGCAAACAAAACCTCTTGCCGTCTCCTATCAAAGTACCCTTTAGATTTTATGTTAGCCTCCTGAAGATTACCACGCACCTCCGTCCAAACTCTCTCCAAATCACCAGAAAAATTTTCCTCTTCAGGCATGGTCCGATACCAATTTGGAGAATGACCCAAACGACGGATGTCTCCCACTACAACAAAAAAATGGCGAACAATAAGCAGAAGAGGATGTATGTTTGTTAAGAGCAAAATCAGCAAGTGGCAGAAACTCAGACCACCCCTCTGGATTGTCTGCCACAAAACAACGCAAGAACTGCTCAACATCCTGGTTTTTCCTTTCTGTCTAGCCATTAGACTCAGGATGATATCCGGATGAAAACGACAAATGAACTCCCAACCTGTCACAAAAAGCGCGCCAAAAACGAGCCACGAACTGAGGTCCCCTATCGGAAACAATGTCAGTAGGAACACCATGTAGTCTGACAATTTCCTTGACAAAGGCCTTAGCGAGAGTCTTAGCGCAGGGCAGTTTGATGAAAGGAACCAAGTGACACATCTTGCTAAAACGGTCCACGACCACCCAGATGACAGTGAAACCCTCAGAGGGGGGAAGGTCAGTAATAAAGTCCATAGCCAAATGTGTCCAGGGTGCACTAGGGATCTCCAGAGGGCAAAGCAACCCCGCAGCAGGAGTATGTGAAGACTTAGATCTAGCACACACAGTACACTGACGCACCCACTTAATGACTTCCTTCTGCCATACAGGCCACCAAAAACTGCGACCCACAAGTCTCTTGGTCTCAGAGATTCCAGGATGACCTGCCAACCAAACTCATGACACTCAACAAACAAATCTCTCTTAAAGGTCCCAGGCACAAACAACCTCCCATGGGGAGTGATAGATGGGGCATTCTCCTGTGCTTTAAGAATCTCATCTTCCAACACAGAGTCCAAAGCAGCAATCACAACCCCTTCTTGTAAAATGTTCTCCTCCTCCTCAGTACCAATCATGGGAGAAAAACTGCGAGACAAAGCATCAGCTTTCACATTCTTAGTACCTGGGATGTAAGTGACAGAAAAATTTAACCGCGAGAAAAACAGTGCCCATCTAGCCTGACGGGCATTCAAGCGTTTGGCAGCATCCAGATAGATCAGATTTTTATGATCCGTGAAAACCTTAATGGGAAGTTCAGCACCTTCCAAGAGATGCCGCCAGTGTTCAAATGAGAGTTTAATGGCCAATAATTCCAGATTAACAATATCATAATTCAGTTCAGTCTCAGAAAATTTTTTTGAAAAAAAAGCACAAGGATGCACTCCATCCGTGTTTTCCTGAGACAACACCGCGCCGACCCCCACAGAAGAAGCATCAACCTCAACCAAAAACGGTTTAGTCACATCAGGCTGCATAAGGATGGGAGCAGAGCTGAACCTCTCCTTTAAAAACACAAAAGCTTCAATGGCCTCAGTAGTCCACTGAACCGCATTAGCACCTTTCCTGGTGAGATCGGTCAGTGGTTTGACAATAATAGAAACATTTTTAATGAATTTTCTATAATAATTGGCGAAACCCAAAAACCTCTGTAACGATTTCAAACCAATAGGCCTAGGCCATTCCTGCACAGCTTGAACTTTCACCGGGTCCATCTCAAAACCTTCGCTGGAGATAATGTAGCCCAAAAAACTAATTCTCTGTACAGCGAACTCACATTTCTCCAGCCTAGCAAAAAGCGAATTGTCCATTAACAACTGTAATACCTCACGCACACTCCGCCAATGAGACTCCAGATCCGGTGAATAAATCAAAATGTCATCCAAATACACAACCACACTTTTGCCAATCAAAGGTCTAAGGATGTCATTAATAAGATTCTGAAAAAATGCAGGAGCGTTGGTAAGACCAAAAGGCATAACCAGATTCTCAAAATGCCCCACAGGAGTGTTAAACGCAGTCTTCCATTCGTGCACCCTCCTTCATGCGCAACAAATTGTATGCCCCCCGAAGATCAATTTTGGAAAACCACTTGGCCCGCACTAACTGGTTAAACAAATCAGGAATCAATGGCAGTGGGTAAGGATTGCATACAGTAATTTTATTAATCTCACGAAAGTCCAAACAAGGACATAAACCGCCGTCCTTTTTTTTAACAAAAAACAATCCAACAGCCACAGGAGACTTAGAAGGTCTAATGTGACCGGCGGCTAAGCTTGTCTATATGTACTCCTCCAAAGCCTTTCTCTCAGGAATAGTCAAATTAAACGACTTTTAGGAAGAGTCGCTCCAGGGACAAATTCAATAGTACAATCATAGTCTCTATGAGGGGGCAAAATCTGTGATTCCTTCTCAGAATAAACTTTCCAAAAATCTAGAATAGGTACAGGTAATTCCCCTTTATCCACAGCAGCAATACGCCCATTACAACATTTGTCATAACACTTGGGGCTCCAGGACTTAATTTCATTGGTTGACCAGTCCAGTACAGGATTGTGTAAGTTTAACCAGGGTAACCCCAAAATCACTGGATAAGGCAAATTATTCAAAACTACCAAATCCAAATTCTCTTGGTGAACACCATTAATAGTGAGAGGAAATTCAGAGATCTTGTGAGTAACATTCTTCAAGGGAGAACCATCAACAGAAACCACAGCAATAGGGGATGACAAAGGTTTAGGTTTTAATTTAAGTTTTTCCAAGAATTCCCCATCAATCACATTCAGAGTGGAACCACAATCGACAAATACCCGAAAATCCATTAATTCTTCCTGAGCAGCAGTAGTAGTGGCAGAAAGAAAAACGCCCTTAGTATTTAAACAGGCTATACGGGCAAAACTGACTTTTTTTTTTTCTTTGTTCATACGAAGAACACAGTTCTTAATGAAATGGTCAGATTTGCCGCAATAAAAGCACAAACCATCAGAAAACCGGCGGTCTTTTTCCTGAGAGCGAGATGCCATTGCTCTGATCTCCATCGCTCTCTAATGTCAGAACAGAAACTCTCAAGACTTGGAGCTGACATGACAGAGGATTTACTCTCATTAACCCTTGCACGCAGTCTCCTATCCACGCGTATGGCTAATTGCATAGCCTCTTGCAAGTTACCAGGTATGGGATAAGCAATCAGCAAATCTTTAACCCTTTCACTTAGCCCTGCAAGAAATAAACTTTTCAAAGCTGAATCGTTCCACCCCACCTGAGTAGACCACCGACGGAAGTGAGTACAGTATTTTTCACATTACCTGATCCCTGTCTCAAACGTCTCAATTCTGTCTCAGCTGATGAAACACGATCAGGATTGTCATATAATAACCCCAAAGCAGAAAAAAAACTATCCACTGATCTAAAGCATGGATCACTAGGTTGCAGAGAAAAGGCCCAGTCCTGATGTTCTTTGCGCAAAAGTGACATTTTGAACCCTATGCGCTGAGATTCATCACCAGAGGATCTGTGTCTCAAACGGAAATACAACAAGCAAGCATTTTTAAAAGAAAAAAAATCTTGTTGTTCACCAAAAAATAACTCAGGCAAACGTAACTTTGGCTCCACGAAATGTGCTCCAGAACAACTACTCACGTGTTGCTGGATCTCAGCCACCTCCAGAGAGAGTCCCTGCAGGCGTTGAGCCAAATCCTGAACCGACACCATGATGAAAACCGAAAATCTTTCCTTAGAGATATTTTTGGGCTGGACTTACTGTTATGATCTGCTACAAGCACTAAGGAAAGAAGGCAGGTCTGTCCCTACAATAGAACTAAGCTGGATCCCTACGATGTAACGGGGAACTTGATCCTGCGATCAGACCCGCTAAAGTCCTCAGCTAGTCTGAACGAAGACCTATAGATGTGAGGGAGGGATCCCTACAAGGACTAGGGACTGGGAGAAAAGATGGACACCTCCTAACAGAAGTTGTAGCAGCAAAAGGCAAAACAAAGAACATAGAACATAGAGGTCAAAAGACCAAGCAAAAACTATCTGAGTAAGGTAACAAAGCACCTGGCTAGCTTAAGAGTATAAGTTACAATGAAGTCCAGCAAAGCCAGAAGGGTGGAGCCGGATTAAATAGACCACAAAGGTCATGTTACCAGCAAGATAAAAAAAACCTAACAGGAGAGTTCTAACACAGAGATCCTTCCGCCTCACCGTCCCTATGACTGTCCTATTGACCTCTTGCCCGGAGCAGAACCTCCTCGGGGACGAGTCTATCCCCTTTCTCTCCCGGAGACGGAGGCTATGTCTCAATACATTCAGGAAAATCTGGCAAGAGGATTCATTAGGAAGTCAGTGTCACCTGCAGTGGCGGGGTTCTTCTTCGTTCAGAATAAGACGGAGAGTTACATCCATGCATCGATTACAGGGGTCTTAACGCCATTACCGTTAAGAATAAATACCCGTTGCCCCTGATTTCGGAGCTCTTTGAAAGGCTATGGGGAGCAAGGGTATTCACTAAATTAGATCTGCGGGGTGCTTATAACCTGATCCGCACCCGTGAGGGGGACGAATGGAAGACGGCTTTCAATACCAGAGATGGGCACTATGAATATCTGTCCCCTCTGTAATGCCCCAGCCGTCTTCCAAGACATTGTTAATGACATCTTCCGTGATATGCTTTCCAGCTCAGTTGTAGTCTATCTGGATGATATTCTCATCTTCTCCTCAGATATTGACTCCCACCGGAGAGATGTCTGCAGAGTCTTCGACCTCTTACGGGCAAATTCTCTCTACGCTAAGTTGGAGAAATGTATGTTTGAACAGGAGTCCTTACCGTTCCTTGGCTATATCATCTCTGCCCAGGGACTGGCTATGGATCCTGCCAAACTACATGCGGCGATGGACTGGCAAGAACCCCATTCTCTGAAAACGGTGCAGCGCTTTATGGGGTTCATTAATTACTATCGTCAGTTTATTCCCCACTTTTCAACTTTGGTAGCTCCCTTGGTAGCCCTCACCAAGAAGGGAGCAAATCCCAAATTGTGGTCAGAAGAGGTCTCCAAGGCCTTCACTTCTATTAAGTCCCATTTTGCTAGTGCTCCCATCCTACATCGCCCCGATGTTGATATCCCTTTATTTTGGAGGTGGATGCCTCGTCCGTTGGTGCTGGAGCAGTCCTCTTCCAGAAGGATGCTCAAGGTCGGAAGCATCCTTGCTTCTTCTTTTCCAAGACCTTCACACCAGCGGAGAGGAATTATTCCATCGGGGACAGGGAGTTGCTAGCAATGAAGTTGGCCTTTTCTGAGTGGAGACATCTGTTGGAGGGGGCCCACTTTCCCTTCCAAGTTTATACTGATCACAAGAATCTGGTTTATTTACAAACTGCCCAGCGGTTAAATTCCCGTCAGGCCAGATGGTCCTTATTTTTCTCCCGCTTTCACTTCACCCTCCATTTTCTTTCGGAAAAGAAGAATATCCAGGCTGATGCTCTCTCTCGCTCCGTCGTGTCTCGCGAGGAGGAGGAGGGGGAGCCGCGGCTTATTGTCCCCTCTGAGAGCCTGAGAACTGTAGCTCCGGTGTCGCTAGAGTCTGTGCCGCCCGGCAAGACTTTTGTACCATCTAATTTGCGACCGGAGGTTCTCTCTTGGGCCCAATTCGTCCAGGGTGGGTGGACATTTTGGGAAAAAAAGGACATCCGAGCTTCTGGCGAGGACGTACTGGTGGCCGCATATGGTCCGGGACGTTGGAGACTATATTCGGGCATGTGTCTCCTGTGCCAAAAATTAGTCCCCTCGTCAACGGCCAGCTGGGTTACTTTATCCATAGCCGGTGGCAGACAGGCCCTGGGAGATGGTCGGGATGGACTTTGTGGTAGGCCTACCCAAGTCTCGTGGTTGCACCATCATATGGGTTATCACCGACGACTTCTCTAAAATGGTGCACTTGGTACAGCTACCTCGGTTACCTTCTGCACGGGCATTGGCGGCACTGTTTATCAGACACATCTTCCATTTACACGGTATGCCGGACAAAATCGTCAGTGACCGGGGTACCCAGTTTACGTCTCGGTTCTGGAGAGAGCTTTGTAGCCTTCTCAGCATAGAATTAAATCTCTCTTCCGCCTATCATCCCGAGACAAATGGGTTGGTAGAGAGGGCCAACCAGACCTTGGTCACATATCTGCATCATTTTGTTTCGGCCAGGCAGGATGACTGGGCATTCTTGCTACCGTGGGCGGAGTTTGCATTAAACAACGCCATGGCTGATTCCACTGGACAAACTCCATTCCTCCTTAATTACGGTCAGCATCCGCGGGTTCCTGTACCTATGCCCATGTCTTACATCAACTCCAGGGTGGCAGACTGGGCTGTGGAGGCACGGGACATTTGGGACCGCACTCAGGATGCCATTCTGGCCTCCTAGGAGAGGATGATGTCTACCGCCGACGCACATCGGCGCCCCGCTCCGACTTTTGCCCCTGGCGACTTAGTGTGGCTCTCCGCCCGTAACATCAGGCTGCGAGTAGAGTCCACAAAGTTTGCACCTCGCTTCTTGGGTCCCTTCAAGGTCCTCAAACAGGTCAATCCTGTGGTCTACCGTCTAGCCCTTCCGCCACGCCTGGGTATCACCGACACATTCCATGTCTCCCTCCTGAAACCCGTATACTTGTCCCGGTTTTCCGAGTCATCTGTCGGGACATCGGGTTCGTCTACGGATGACTATGAGGTGAATGCTATTCTGCGGTGCAAGGTGGTACGTGGCAAAAAGTTTTATTTGGTGGATTGGAGGGGTTATGGGCCTGAGGATAGGTCATGGGAGCCTGCTGAGCGTATTCAGGCACCGCAGCTCATTGCTGCCTTTGAGCGCAGCGAGGCCCAAGGAAGGAGGGGCCCTGGGGGGTAATGTTAGAGGTCGAGTTCCCGCTTCTGCACAGCGGGAATCTCGAGCCATTCCCGCTGCAGTCCCCCATCCGTCTCCCGCCGCAGTGGAGTCTCCTCAGCAGAGACGTCGGTCCCAGCATCTTGCTCAGCCTAGTACTGTGCAGAGGTTTACTGATGCGTCTCCAGGTTCTGCTATTGTGGCCAGTACTGGTCAGCGGCGAGCAGACGTCTTTAGGACTAAGTCCTGCGTTTCCCCTTCTGAGCATGCCCAGGGTAAGATCTCTCATTGGAGATCAGGGGTCACATGCTCAGGTACTGCAGCAGCCCCTATTGGTCCGCCAGGAAGGTCCTGAAACTACATGTGTTCTGAATAGTTTCTCATTGGTCCTTCTCTTGCAGGCCCTGTAGTTGCTACTATAAAAGGGTTGTATGGCCATGTGGCCATGCGCTAGTATCAATTGCATTATGTGCTTTGCGCCAGTGTGATCATGCACGCATGTGGTTAGGGCTCGGCTGAAATAAGCCCCTAGAATACCGGCACCTCCGGTGAGGAGATTTGTGTGCACGTGGTTAAGGCTTGGCTGAAATAAGCCCCTAGAATACCAGCTTCTCCGGTGAGGAGATTGTTTGATTGCATTCCTGACTGCATGATCACGGACTGCTATCTGCACAGCAGTTATCTGTGTATCCCTGTGGAGTTAACAGGACACAGTACCTATCTCTGCGTCTCTACCTCAGCGACTCTGTGGTGTAACAGAGTTCGCTTATATCGCCATATAGTGCCACAGTATTTATATTTGCGACTCTGTGAAGTAACAGAGTTTGCCTATACCGCCATCTTACTAGCAGCAGGCTCTGCCTTGCACGGTGGACCCCGGGCTGCGAACGCATCCACTATTTATATTTATCTGGTGCGTTCCGCAGACCCTAACACGAGTTCAGTGTCGTTCGTATCTAAATGCATTTGCCTCCAGTGAAACTTCAAGAATCCTGCCTACACTTATCTCAGTCTCACTTTTTCACTGTTTCGGGGTCCCCCCTACCCCACAGCAGTACCATTCTGGGTTTCTGGCTCTGTATAGAGCTGAATTGACACCCTTTCTTTTCCTTATCTTGATCCTGGGGCATGAGTGTTCTATTTCTCCCACTGAGGTTATTATCAATATAACCTGCCTCTTTATCCATATTACTTCTTGCTATCACTGTCTTCTCTTACTTGTACACACTATGGCCTGACTAACACATTCCAACTCCACTACTAGCTCTGCCAAATAACTGCCTTCTAAGGCTGGATTCACACTCACTGTACAAAAATACGGACCGTATTGTACGGCCGTATTACGCCAAAATGTTGCAGGCACGACAATCCGTATTTCATGCGTTTTCAGGGTGCGGCTGCGTATTTTGCGCATGTAAGCATCCGTATGCAATCCGTATGGCATCCGTATAGCGTATTTTTATCGCCGCCTTGCAAAATGGACATTTAACGTTTTTTAGGTCTGAAAATGATTCAAATCATCATCAGCAAGGCTATTTATTGGCTCTGCATCCTGTTGCAACCCCCAATCTTGCCATTTTTGTGGTCTGCTTGTGTTGGAAGGCTGCTGCTTGCTTGCCAACATGTCTGACAGTCTTCAGTTCACCCCAACTGATAGAGTGTTGTACAACTGGGTTTTGTCCCACCGCTTTGGCCAGCCTTACCCAGTGACCGTTGATCCGCGAAGGAGGAGGCGAATATGGGTTTTTCCGCATTTGAGGCAACGACTCAATAAAGCCCATTTTCACCAGCTGTATGCATGTCTGTGAACTCTACCAGATAATTTTGTCCAGTTTTGTCTGATGACCATTCCCAGATGTGAGGTTTTGTGGGAGCTTGTGTGGCCAGGGATCACCTACCAGGATGCGGAAAGCTATCTCTGCAGAGGAGCGACTTCTCCTTACACTACGGTCTGGATTTCTTACCTACATACTGTCTATTGATGATGTGTTTTCCCACTAGTTTCCATTTACTGTTATGCCTGTTGCAGAAATATCCTCATAATATAGGCCATATATCACCTTGAAGTACCTGAACAATAATGTGAATATTACCATAACATTAGAGGAAAATCGTACTTGGCCTACATTTAACTTATGATTGTTTGGACATTAAGTCATGTAAGGGTTATGTATAGTGTGTTTGTTAAACCTTTGTCCATGTGCATTGATTGTTCTCTGTACATTTGATTACTTGTAGGTTCATAACTACTGGCATATCCTATTCCGCACTCCATTTGCATTTTTGGATTGGGACGTCAAACATCTCTGGCATTGTGCGTGATACCTGCTCACAACTGTGTTACAGACTTCATCAACTGGTGATGCCTGAGCCAAAGATGGAAGAGTGGAAGAGGATTGCCAGGGGATTTGAGGACCAATGCAATTTCCCATATTGTCATAGTCTCTGTCTGCTGTTAATGGTCATAACAGATGTGTTGTTGGTTGAGTACAAACAACTTATGAAAAAAGAGTTAACAATTTTTATAAAAATAGATATTTATATGTGCTAACTGGCACTTGAGGTAGTGACTACCATAATTGCTTCATATGGTATATGTATTAACAGCACAATAGTGTAAGTGTGCAGTCTTACACAAGAACCAAAGTAAGGCATCACAACATTACAAATTGTTCCCTACATAATAGTATATCAAGGCAAAAACCAATAGTCACTATGGGTAGTGCTGATCATATGTGACCCATATGTCGGATTGATCACATCACACAAGTGCAAAGATGCATTTGACAACTGTTAGTCACAATAAATGTTCAAAAAATACAACCCTTCACTATGTATAGTGAAGACCATATGTTACCCATATGTTTGGTTGACAAGATTAAACTACTTCAAATATGCAGTAGCCAACATGGAGTGAAATTAAATTTAACCAAATAACCAACTTTCACTACCACTAGTGAGCACCATATCTGCCCCATATGGTTAGGTTCTAAGACTAGACTAATGCAATGATGCATTAGCCAACAATTTTTAACAGGGATGGGGAGAAAATAATAAACATTGGTAGAAATTATAATATCTAACGAAATAATAATCTTTTCCCATATCCCATATACCACCAGCTAAGTACCATATGGTATTTGTGGGCAGTCAGATGAGTGCAAATATGCGTTACACAACATGGTGTTAAAATAAATGCTCACAAAAAGCTAACATTTCTCTCAATTGGAGCAGATAATGAAAATAATAGACGTTGACTATGCCTACTGAACAGCATATTGCTAGCATATGTTGTTTACAGGCATCTAGATTACTGCAAATGTCTTAGAGACAAGAGGAGGTTAAAGTAAATATAAAATCATTACTAACTGGTTGTTAAATCCTAAAAGATAAGTTACATACAAATTCACAGCTGGTGGTATGTGGGTGGTGGGGTTGGCGGTTCCCAGCATCTATTTGTGGTTGGCTTGGATGACCACCTTGACCATCACCCTGTTGGGGTTGATTTTCTGGGCCCCGAGCTAACATCTGGCCATGGTCAGGTTGGTGTGTGGGCACATTGCCATACAGATAAGGGAGATTATATTCCTGTGTAAGATGATACCCACGAGAATCATACCCCCCAATATGACCATGTTGAGCACATCCAGGTTGGGACCAGCCTCCAACACTGGATCTGTACAAGTGGCCATATTGGGAAGTCGGATTATAGGCAGCCATTTGACCCTGTTGTTGCCAAGGTTGTTTCGGTGGTGGAATGGGTTGATGTGTAGGCGCCCGTGCAGGACGATCATCAGATCTGTTGGGAAATGAAAGGGGATTAGAACATGTTGGAAGGTGAGCCTAAACTGCATATGTGGTATGTGGTGTGATGTATGTACTTACGGTTTTAGATCCAGAATAGGTGCAAGAAAACCCAGCCTGTCAAAGTAAGAGTACTTTCGCTTTCTGGGTGCTGCTGACCCACTCTTGGCCCTCTGCTGGCGTTGGCACCTGTATTGGTCGCGGATGCTTCTCTATCTTCTCATAACATCATCCACTGCAATGACACATATAATGTAATAATTTAGCTAGCTGGACAAAGCCTAATTATTGTACATACACGTTATATAGTAATGGGGGTCTAGTAGTATGTGACTATACCAACATTTTGGTGCCAAAAAAAGTGGAAAAAAAATGGGGGCTAATTCTGCACTAGAACTACGCTGTGACCGTTAAGAAGATTGTAAAAAAGTCAAGTAACTTACTCATTCGCAGCTGCTCCTCACGTGGGCTGTCGCCAAAGTGTGGAAACATCTGCCCACAGATGCGCCTCCATGCCGCCTCTTTCCTTGCGCGGTCCACGTAATGTGCATCTCTTTGGTGCAAAATTTCGCCCCTCTCCTGCAGCAAGACTCTCGACATCTCCACATTGATGAGCGTTGGCATCATGGCCGACTCCGTGGAGGCGTTCTTCCGGGATGTCTGGCGCTCTTTTTCAGTTAATTTGCATGTGCCAGCTTCCTGCAGCATGTGTTGCACCATTTCCTGTGAGCTGCAGAAGTCTTGCGTATTTCTCGTAAGTCACACGTCTGGTCTGTGTGTAATCCGTAGTTTTCTCGCACCCATAGACTTTCATTGGCGTACAACGGGCATAATACGCGTACAATCGCAGCATGCTGCAGGTGTCTCGCACCATAAGATACGCCCGAGAAAAATACACATGATCAGAGCTGCCCCATAGAGAAATATGGGTCCGTGTGTAATGCGTGGTTTTAACGCCTCTCACTCGTTCGTATTCCTCCTTAAGGTACTGCCACACTAAACAATCCCGCTAGCGATCACGATAACGACGCATACTAATGCGATCGCTAGCGGGATTGTTTCTATATCGCTAAGTGCAGCCACATTTAGCGATATAGTTAACGACGCTATCGCCGTTAGCGATCTTCTTAACGACTTTAGCGGTACAAAAGTACCGCTAAATCGCTAAGAAAAGGTGCCACACTAGCGATATATACTTACCCAGCGGGAGCGCCGACGAGAAAATAGGGTCCGGAACGATTCCAGCGACGAGCGAGATCACAGCAGGAAGCTCGTCGCTGGCAGCTGCGCACTGAACAACATCGCTAACGGGATCGCTAAATAGTGACGTTTTTAGCGATCCCGTTAGCGATATTGTTCAGTGTGGCATACCCTTTAGACCTGAAACCTAAACTCTTCTCTGATTGTTAAAGCGGTTGTCCAGGCTTTCTCTATTATTTGTGTTTGGGTCTAAGCTGCAGAATGCTGAAAGTTTGTAATATACTCCATGCCAGCATTCTGCACAGTTGGCTAGATACCAAACATTGCATGTGACCAGCCTCACTCCTGCATATGGAGGAGCTGATCACACCATATGTAGAGTTTTCTTGTTCAGAGACTAGATGAAAGGTCACAACGGATGCCATGCTCAATCTCCAGCAGGCCCTCGTTCCAATTGCAGCATCTGCGCAATAAGCTCTTCTCCTGCTGCTGTCGTTGTCTGTGCTTGTTGTCACATTACAGTATGTGGGTGATAGAGGCGCTAAATGAACCCTTTTAAGGCCTATTTAAACCCATTCTTTAAAGGGATGTGTCACGATTTCTATTTTTGTGTTTATTTTTGTATTAGTTATTATTGATTGTATAATTAATTATTTTTAATACAAAATGAAATGTTGTGTATTAACATTTTATTTATGGATTTTGCAACTGCTAGGAGTTGCCATTTTTATTTGCAGCTGTGTGAGTGTCTGAGCATAACAATTGCGCATCGAATATACGTTGGCCACTGGGCACAGGTGACTGCGGCTGGTGTCCAACCACATCTCCTCAGCTGTGAATTGGTCACACCTCCTGGGTTGTCCAGTGCACATCGGTGGAAGGAGTTGGGCACCATTTTATTGTCATCCAGAGCTGTGTTGTGAATATCAGTTTCCCCTTGTCACTGCTCACAGTGTTCTGTGGCAAGCGGTGACAGAAGCAGTGATGGCATGTACAAAACAGGCTGCAGGTGTGACAAGAGCTCCAGGGCCGTGGTGGTCAGTGCAGGTAAGCAGCCTGGTATTGTACTACTAATTCAAGGCTACCGAACTGTTCTCATTGCTGGAAGAAGTCACCGCCGTAGGGCTGCTCTTTACGATGAGAGATGTGCTGCAAGAGTAATTTCTTCCACCCGCGAGAACAGTTCAGCAACCAGGGATTAGTAGTTCAATATCAGGCTGCTGACCTGCTCTCACCACCACTGTCACTGTAGTGTTCAGAGCACATGGTGCTGTGTTTTAAACACTGAGTTGGATCCAGTTGGATGAACATGTATGGAGTAAATCAATTCTTCAGAAATGATGATAAGGAAAATACTTTTTATTCACAACGCATTTCAATGCCATACCGGCAAATGATATTTGGTTTTTTTTTCATTTGAAAAAGACATTGATACAGTGTAGAAACGCGTAGTGAATAAATAGCCTTTTACTCATTCCTGAAGAATTGATTCACTCCAAGAGCGCAGCGTGATGGTACAACTCCATCACGTGAGCGTAAGCAGCACTCTCCTACTCTCCCTCCATAGGGTATCACCCTATTGAGCGCTCTGACAGCAGCATTTAACTCGCGATTCCGGCAAGCTTGCCTGAAATACCGCCCATTAGTGAACCCTGTCACGTGATCATGAGTCACCAATGGATTGACATGACAACCATAGGTCTCCTGCAGACCTCTATGGTTCTCACGGCCCGGTGGTCGGCGCTCATAGCAAGTGAGTTATTCTTCTACATAGAGGCATTCTGATCATCGCCTGTATGTATCACAGACGATCGGACAAGTGCAGCTTCTAGACTCCCATGGAGACTATTGAAGCATGCAAAAAGTAAAAAATTTTTTTAAAAATCTAAAAATAAAAAAGTTATATAAACGTTTAAATCACCCCCCCTTCGCCTCATTCAAAATAAAACAATAAAAAAATGAAACATACACATATTAGGTATCGCCGCATTCAAAATAGCCTGATCTATAAATATAAAAAAATTATTAACCCAATTGCTAAACGGCGCAATGAGAACAAATTCAAAACGCAATAATTACCTTTTTTTGATCACCGCAACATTGCATTAAAATGCAATAACGGGGGATCAAAAGATCATACCTGCACCAAAATTGTATTATTAAAAACATCAGATCGGTACACAAAAAATAAGCCCCCACCCAACCCGAGATCACAAAAATTGAAGACGCCACTGGTATTGGAAAATGGCGCAGTTTTTATTTATTTTTTTTATAAACTTTGGAATTTTTTTCACCACTTAACCCCTTACTGCCATCGGACGTACTATCCCGTCCATGGTACCTGGGCCCGTATGACCATGGACGGGATAGTACGTCTCGTGCGATCGGACGCGCTCCCGGGGGGAGCGCAGCCGATCGCGGCCGGGTGTCAGCTGATTATCACAGCTGACACCCATGACTGTGTGTCAGGAGCGGTCACGGACCGCTCCCGGCACATTAACCCCTTGCACACCGCGATCAAACATGATCGCGGTGTACTGGGGGCACAGGGGAGGATCGCGCAGGGTGGGGGCTCCCTGCGCGCCCCCCTGAGACCCTCAGAGCAGCGCGATGTGATCGCGCTGTTCTGAGGGCTTCCTCCCTCCCATTACCCGGATCCAAGATGGCGCCGGGGTCCTGGAGGGAGGCGGCTTCCTCAGTGCCTGCTGAGAGCAGGCACTGAGAAGCCTGCTGCACTGCCTGAGCGATCGCTGGTGTGACAGAGTGCTGTGCACACTGTCACACCAGCGATCTGACAAAATACAGTGATGTCCCACCCTGGGACAAAGTAAAAAAGTAAAAAAAATAAAAATAAACATGTTTTAAAAAAAAATCCAAAATAAATTAAAAAAAAAAAAAAATATTCCCCAATAAATTCACTTCTTCCTGTAAATAAAAAAAACAAAGCAATAAAAGTACACATATTTGTTATCGCCGCGTCCGGAACGACCCCCCCTATAAAACTGTCCCACTAGTTAACCCCTTTAGTGAACCCCTTAAAAAAAAAAAACGAAGCAAAAAATCAATGCTTTATCATCATACCGCCGAACAAAAAGTGGAATAACACGCGATCAAAAAGACCGATATAAAAAAACATGGTACCGCTAAAAACGTCATCTTGTCCCGCAAAAAAACGAGCCATCATAAAGCATCATCAGCGAAAAAATAAAAAAGTTATAGCTCGCAGAATAAAGCGATGCAAAAATAATTATTTTTTATATAAATTGTTTTTATTCTATAAAAGCGCCAAAACATGAAAAAATGATATAAATGAGGTATCGCCATAATCGTACTGACCCGAAGAATAAAACTGCTTTATCAATTTTACCACACGCGGAACGGTATAAACGCCTCCCCCAAAAGAAATTCATGAATTGCTGATTTTTGTTCATTCTAACCTCCCAAAAATCGAAATAAAAAGCGATCAAAAAACGTCACGTGCTCAAAAATGGTACCAATAAAAACGTCAACTCGTCCCGCAAAAAATAAGACCTCACATGACTCTGTGGGCCAAAATATGCAAAAATTATAGCTCTCAAAATGTGATGATGCAAAAACTATTTTTGCAATAAAAAGCGTCTTTTAGCGTGACAGCTGCCAATCATAAAAACCCGCTATAAATAGTAAATCAAACCCCCCTTTATCACCCTCTTAGTAAGGGAAAAATAATAAAATTAAAAAAAAGTATTTATTTCCATTTTCCCATTAGGGTTAGGGTTAGGGTTGCGGCTAAAGTTAGGGTTAGGGTTGGCGCTAAAGTTAGGATTAGGGTTAGGGTTGGGATTAGGGGTGTGTTAGGGTTAGGTTTGTGGTTAGGGTTGGGACTAGGGTTAGGGGTGTGTTGGGGTTAGGGTTGGAGTTAGAATTGGGGGGTTTCCGCTGTTTAGGCACATCAGGGGCTCTCCAAATGTGACATGGCGTCTGATCTCAATTCCAGCCAATTCTGCGTTGAAAAGTCAAATGGTGCTCCTTCACTTCTCAGCTCTGCCATGCGTCCAAACAGTAGTTTATCCCCACATATGGGGTATCAGCGTACTCTGGACCCCAAGAGTTATTGTGCAATTTGTCCTATTTCTTCTGTTACCCTTGGGAAAATAAAAAACTGGGGGCGAAAATATCATTTTTGTACAAAAAAAATTATTTTTTTGTTTTTACGGCTGTACATTATAAACTTCTGTGAAGCACTTGGGGCTTCATAGCGCTCACCACACATCTAGATAAGTTCCTTGTGGGGTCTATTTTCCAAAATGGGGTCACTTGTTGGGGATTTCCACTGTTTAGGCGCATCAGGGGCTCTCCAAATGCGACATGACGCCCCCAGACCATTCCATCAAAGTCTGCAATCCAAAACGTCACTACTTCCCTTCCGAGCCCCCAGTGTACCCATACAGTAGTTTTCTCCCACATATTGGATATCAGCGTACTCAGGACAAATTGGACAACAACTTTTGGGGTCCAATTTCTCCTGTTACCCTTGTAAAAATAAAATATTGGGGCAAAAAAATCATTTTTGCAAAAAAAAAAAAGGATTTTTTATTTTTACGGCTGTGCGTTATAAACTTCTGTGAAGCACTTCGGGGTTCAAAGTGCTCACCACACATCTAGACAAGTTCCTTGTGGGGTCTATTTTCCAAAATGGGGTCACTTGTGGGGGGTTTCCACTGTTTAGGCGCATCAGGGGCTCTCCAAATGCGACATGACGCCCCCAGACCATTCCATCAAAGTCTGCAATCCAAAACGTCACTACTTCCCTTCCGAGCCCTGACGTGCGCCCATACAGTAGTTTTCTCCCACATATTGGGTATCAGCGTACTCAGGACAAATTGGACAACAACTTTTGGGGTCCAATTTCTCCTGTTACCCTTGTGAAAATAAAATATTGGGGGCGAAAAAATCATTTTTGTAAAAAAAAAAAAGGATTTTTTATTTTACGGCTGTACGTTATAAACTTTAGTGAAACACCTGGGGTTAAAAGTTCTCACAACACATCTAGATAAGTTCCTTGAGGGGTCTAGTTTCCAAAATGGTGTCATTTATGGGGGTTTCCACTGTTTAGGCAGATCAGGAGCTCTCCAAACACGACATGGCGTCCAGCCAATTCTGCGTTGAAAAAGTCAGACGGCGCTCCTTCCCTTCCAAACTCTGCCATGCACCCAAACAGTGGTTTACCCCCACATATGGGGTATCAGCGCACTCAGAACAAATTGCACAATAACTTTTGGAGTCTTGTTACCCTTGGAAAAATAAAAATTGGGGTGAAAAGATCATTTTTGTGGAAAAAATATGATTTTTAAATTTTACGGCTCTACATTATAAACTTGTGTGAAGCACTTGGGGGTTAAAATTGCTCACCAAAGATCTAGAAAAGTTCCTTAGGGGGTCTAGTTTCCCAAATGGGGTCATTTGTGGGGGGTTTCCACTGTTTAGGCACATCAGGGGCTCTCCAAATGCAACATGGCATCCAATCTCAATTCCAGCCAATTTTGGTTGGAAAAAGTCAAATGGTGCTCCTTCCATTCCGAGCTCTGCCGTGAGCCCAAACAGTGGTTCCCCCCCACATATGGGGTATTAGCGTACTCAGGACAAATTGGACAACAACTTATGTGGTCCAATTTCTCCTGTTACCTTTGGGAAAATAAAAATTAGTGACTTAAAGATAATTTTTGTGGGAAAAAAATAGGATTTTTTATTTTCATGCCCGGGCATTATAAACTTGTGTGAAGCACTTGGGGGTTCAAAGTGCTCACCAAAGATCTAGATAAGTTCCTTAGGGGGTCTAGTTTCCAAAATAAGGTCACTTGTGGGGGGTTTCCACTATTTAGGCTCATCTGGGGCACTGCAAACGGAACATGACCCCCATCAACGTCTGCATTCCAAAACGTTACTACTTCCTTTCCAAGCCCTGCCGTGCACCCAAACAGTTTCCCCCCCCACATATGGGGTATCAGCGTACTCAGGACAAATTGGACAACAACTTTTGGGGTCCAATTTCCTTGGGAAAATTCAAAATTTTGGGACTAAAAAATCATTTTTGTGGAAAATTGTTTTGTTTTTTTTTCACACCCAGGCATTATAAGCTTTTGTGAAACACTTGGGGTTTAAAGTGCTCACAACAGATCTAGATAAGTACCTTAGGGGGTCTAGTTTCCAAAATGGTGTCACTTGTGGGGGTTTCCACTGTTTAGGCGCATCAGGGGCTCTCCAAACACGACATGGCGTCCAATCTCAATTCCAGCCAATTTTAGTTTGAAAAAGTCAAACGGCGCTCCTTCCCTTACGAGCTCTGCCGTGTGCCCAAACAGTGGTTTTCCCCCACATATTGGGTATTGGCGTACTCAGGAGAAATTGCATAACAACCTTATCTGTCCATTTTCTCCTTTTACCCTTGTGAAAATAAAAAAAAAGTTTGTAAAAGATCATTTTTGTGGCTAAAAAGTTAAATATTCATTTTTTCCTTCCACATTGCTTTAGTTCCTGTGAAGCACCTGAAGGGTTAATAATCTTCTTGAATGTGGTTTTGAGTACCTTGAGGGGTGCAGTTTTTAGAATGGTGTCACTTTTGGGTATTTTCTGCCATATAGACCCCTCAAAGTGACTTGAAATGAGAGGTGGTCCCTAAAAAAAATGGCTTTGTAAATTTTGTTGTAAAAATGAGAAATCGCTGGTCAACTTTTAACCCTTATAACTTCCTAACAAAAAAAAATTTTGGTTCCAAAATTGTGCTGATGTAAAGTAGACATGTGGGAAATGTTATTTCTTAACTATTTTATGTGACATATTTCTCTGTTTTAAGGGAATAAAAATTCAAAGTTTGAAAATTGCAAAATTTTAAAAATTTTCGCCATATTTGCGTTTTTTTCAAAAATAAACGCAAGTTATATCGAAGAAATTTTACTTCTAACGTGAAGTACAATATGTCACGAGAAAACAATCTCAGAATCGCGAAGATCCATTGAAGCGTTCCAGAGTAATAACCTCATAAAGAGACAGTGGTCAGAATTGTAAAAATTGGCCCGGTCATTAACGTGCAAACCACCCTTGGGGGTGAAGGGGTTAAATAAAAAAGAACCTAGACATGTTTGGTGTCTATGAACTTGTAATGACCTGGAGAATCATAATGGGATGTCAGATTTAGCATTTAGAGAACACGGTGAAAAAAACAAAAAAAGCACTGTGGGGTTGCACTTTTTTTGCAATTTCACCGCACTTGGAATTTTTTTCTCATTTTTGAAAATATGACATGCTAAAACCAACAGTTTTGTTCAAAAGTACAACTCATCCCAAAAAAGCAAGCTATTATATATGGCCATTTGGACCAAAAAATAAAAAAGTTATCGCTCTGGTAAAAGGAGCAAAAAATGAAAATGCAAAACCAAAAATACCTCTGGTCATTAGGGGGTTAAAACAGTCTAAAGCAGGGTGGGGAACCTCTGGCCTGTGGACAGTGCTTGAGTCTCTGGCCCCATTTTGCTGGCCGTTTAATTCCTCTCAGCGTTCACTTCGGTGAGTGCAATAAATCATTAAGCCCTTACGCTGGCAGTGCCGACATCAGGTTGATCCTTGTGGGTGCAGTTAGTGCTTTTGCTCCCTCCTCTCTGATGCAAAAAGAAGTTGTTGCAGTGTCTCCTATGTAATGAATACAGCAGCCAGTGTCTCCTGTGTGACGTATATATACCTGCATCAGCGTCTCCTTTGTAATATAGAGCAGTCCCAGTGTCTCCTATGTAATGTACTGTATAATTAGCAATCCCAGCATCTCCTGTGATGTGTACACATCTGCCTCAGTGTCTCCTATGTGATGTGCATGCTGTGAGGATTTACCAGTGCCAGTGGTGAGACCGACTGGTCATGGTGACAGCAAGTCAGCAAGTATGCAATATGCATATTTCTGACCAAATTCCGACTAGCAGTGTGCGTCAGTCAATACAAGTGAATTGAGTGAGGCCAAGCATGCCAAGTTGGAAATGTGGCTGGAAGTACTTATTGCATACTTGATCACTCAGTCTTGTTGGTATTATACACTCATTGTATATATATTGTGTACTGCGAACATACAGTATATTAGGTGATATATATATATACTGTGTGCAGAATTATTAGGCAAATGAGTATTTTGATCACATCATCCTTTTTAGACATGTCCTACTCCAAACTGTATAGGCTTGAAAGCCAACTGCCAATTATATAAATCAGTTCATTTGCATCTCTGTAATGAGGAGGGGTGTGGTCTAATGACATCAAAACCCTATATAAGGTGTGCTTAATTATTAGGCAACTTCTTTTCCGTTGGCAAAATGGGTCAGAAGAGAGATTTGACGGACTCTGAAAAGTCAAAAGTTGTGAGATGTCTTGCATAGGGATGCAGCAGTCTTGAAATTGCCAAACTTTTGAAGCGTGATCACCGAACAATCAAGCGTTTCATGGCAAATAGCCAACAGGGTCACAAGAAGCGTGTTGATAAAAAAAGGCGCAAAATAACTGCCCATGAATTGAGGAAAATCAAGCATGAAGCTGCCAAGATGCCATTTGCCACCAGTTTTGCCATATTTCAGAGCTGCAACGTTACTGGAGTATCAAAAAGCACAAGGTGTGCCATACTCAGGGACATGGCCAAGGTAAGAAAGGCTGAAAAACGACCACCTTTGAACAAGAAACATAAGATAAAACGTCAAGACTGGGCCAAGAAATATCTTAAGACTGATTTTTCTAAGGTTTTATGGACTGATGAAATGAGAGTGACTCTTGATGGGCCAGATGGATGGGCCCGAGGCTGGATCAGTAAATGGCAGAGAGCTCCACTCTGACTCAGACACCAGCAAGGTGGAGGTGGGGTACTGGTATGGGCTAGTATCATCAAAGATGAACTTGTGGGACCTTTTCGGGTTGAGGATGGAGTGAAGCTCAACTCCCAGACCTACTTCCAGTTTCTGGAAGACACCTTCTTCAAGCAGTGGTACAGGAAGAAGTCGGTATCGTTCAAGAAAAACATGATTTTTATGCAGGACAATGCTCCATCACATGCATCCAAATACTCCACAGCGTGGCTGGCCAGTAAAGGTCTAAAAGAAGAAAAAATAATGACATGGCCCCCTTGTTCACCTGATCTGAACCCCATAGAGAACCTGTGTTCCCTCATAAAATGTGAAATGTACAGGGAGGGAAAACAGTACACCTCTCGGAACAGTGTCTGGGAGGCTGTGGTGGCTGCTGCATGCGATGTTGATCGGAAACAGATCAACCAACTGACAGGATCTATGGATGGAAGGCTTTAGAGTGTCATCGTAAAGAAAGGTGGCTATATTGGTTACTGATTTTTTTTGTTTTTGAATGTCAGAAATGTTTATTTCTAAATTTTGTGTTGTTATATTGGTAAACCTCATGAAAATAAACAAGTGAGATGGGTATATGATTTTTATTAAGTTGCCTAATAATTCTGCACAGTAATAGTTACCTGCACAAACAGATATCCTCCTAAGATAGCCAAACCTAAAAAAAACCACTCCAACTTCCAAAAATATTAAGCTTTGATATTTATGAGTCTTTTGGGTTGATTGAGAACATATTTGTTGTTCAATAAGAAAAAGAATCCTCTCAAATACAACTTACCTAATAATTCTGCACACAGTGTAGTTTTCATCGCAGTAATCTTATGTCAGAGGAAATGTGGGCAACATGTGATAGCTCTATAACCACTGTGAATGTGATGTGAGGTGTATATGAGCTGCACTTCTAGAGATGAAAGGAGCAGGACCACTTCCACTTCCACTGCTGAGATGAATGACAGGGCAGAGCTGGGGCAGATATTAAAAGCCAATCAGTGTGTAGCGGACGGACAGAGGGCGGCGCTGGGGTAGACACTAACAGCCAATGAGTGTGTAGTGGATGGATGGAGGGCGGTGCTTTGTCAGATACTTAAAGCCCCCGTCAAACTAAGCGAGATCGCTAGCGAGATCGCTGCTGAGTCACAAGTTTTGTGACGCAACAGCGACCTCAGCAGCGATCTCGCTATGTTTGACACTTACCAGCGATCAGTAAAAACTAAAAACAAACTGTATATGGGTGTTATATATTACAATATAGCACATATTATCTTAAAAAAATGTTGGATTTTGGGGTCGAACAACCTCTTCAAGGCTTCCTTCATACAATATAATATTCAAACATTTTAATAACTCTTCAGGAGCTGCTGTTTTCTTCATGCTTTTAAAAGACAACAAAAGCAATGGGTGGGTGGTCACTATAATTATGTATTTTTGCTGTTGACATCCCGTTATTGGAAAAGCTGGCCTATAGCATTCTAACATACTGTATATCACGATTTAGGGTATGTTTCCTCAGTCCGGAATGGCAGCGCTTTGGACGTAGTGCATTCCCGCTCCATCCAAAGTGCTGCCAGCTTTTGTACGTGCTGTGATTCCGCACGTATTCATTGAACATATGCGGAATCACCGCATCCTATAGATAGAACGGTGCTATTTATCTTGCGGAGACTGAGCATCTCCACAAAATAAATAGACATGCTGTGGTCTAGAAAGTGGAGATAGTGGAGTGTACGCATAGTGGAGATGGGATTTCATAAAATCTCCTCCACCATTCTGTAACATCTGGTCGCTGTGGATTGGACGCACCGTCCAATCTGCAGCGTTTCCTGAACGTGGAAACATATTCATAATCCTTTAAAATACAACTCACGGAACATATATGGCAGTAAACACTTTTATATTCCTATAAAAACTACCTATTAGGTCCTTAACCAGCCCACACAATTACTATGTGGACTCCAAAAAGTTTAGCGCCCCAGTAGACTGCAGAGACAGTTCAACAGCAGCAACTAGGATGATTTCCCAGCTCAGTGTGTATCTAATTAGGTGTAAGAGGAGTCAAGAAAGCATAATAAGAGTGCATTTAGCCCATGGCTATACTGGCAACTATTCCTCAAGAAACGACATTAAGACTTTCTTCTCTCAAATGATGCTTAGGGAGGAACACAGTCCCTGTTTAGTTTGCATTCCTATTGTAGTGAGTGTTATGTCATCTGCTGCAAATACAGCACACTTCTGGATATCAGTACTGCTGCCCATAGTGTGTTTGCTCAGTAAGGAAAATGAGCAGACATTCTCCTTTATACTACCACTAGGGATTCAGAGAGCAACAACCATCAGAAAGGAACGACTATATATTCCAATGATATTTATCCCAATGGAATATGTGTATTCTGCCGGAGGTGATTCACATGAATGCACAACCTGTTTACTATGTAATGTCACACCAGGAACTAACCTCAGCTCATAACATTCATGAAGATAAGACATGGTGCTTTCATGTGAAATGCTCTTACATCCTCTACATCACATACAGTAGCATGTAAAAGTTTGGACAACCCTGGTCAAAATCACTGTTATTGGGAACAGTTAAGAAAATTAAAGATGAAATGATTAAATATAACACATTTCCTTTGTATTTTAGGCAATTTTTTAAAAATCTTTTACATTTTAAAAATTACAAAAAGGAAAATGGGCCAATGCAAAAGTTTGGGCACCTTGCATGGTTAGTACCTAGTAGCACCCGCTTTTGAAAGCATCACATCTTGTAAATGCTTTTGTAGCCAGCCATGTGTTTTTTCAATTCTTGTTTGAGGGATTTTTATCCATTATTCCTTGGAAAATTCTTCAATCTCTGTGAGATTCCTGTGTTGTCTTGCATGCACTGATATTTTGAGATCTGACCACCGATTTTCAATGATATTCAGATCAGAGAGCCATTGGAAAATCTTCAGCTTGCACCTTTTGAGGTAGTCTATTGTGGATTTTGACGTGTGTTTAGGATCATTATCCATTTGTAGAAGCCATCCTCTTTTCTACTTCAGGTTTTTCTACAGATGGTGTTATGTTTATATCAAGAATATGTTAAAATTTCATTGAATCCATTCTTCCCTCTACCCGTGAAATGTTCCCCGTGCCATTGGCTGCAACACAACCCCAAAGCATGATTTATCCACCCCCATGATTAATGGTTGGCGACATGATCTTTTCCTGAAATTCTGTGCCCTTTTTTTCAACACATACCTTTGATCATTATGGCCAAAGAGTTCTATTTTAACCTCATTGGTCCACAGGAATTGTTTCTAAAATGCATGAGACTTGTTTAAATGTTCTTTTGCATACTTATGGCGCTGAATTTTATGGTGAGGATGCAGGAGAGGTATAATGACTCTTCCTTGAAGGCCATATTTGTGCAGATGTCTCTGAATTGTAGAACAATGTACCACAACTCCAGAGTCTGCTAAATCTTTCTTTACGTCTTTTGCAGTCAATCAGGAGTTCTGATTTGCCTTTCTAGCAATCCTACAAGCAACTTTCACTGAAATTTTGCTTGGTCTTCCAGACCTTATCTTGACCTCCACTGTTCCTGTTAACTGCTATTTCTTAATTACATTTCAAACTGAGGAAAGGGCAACTTGAAAACGCTTTGCTATCTTCTTATAGGCATGCTTTGTGGGCATCCACCATTTGCATTATCCAAGTGCTAGGCATCTGCTTAGAAGAATCCATGGTTTCTGTTTTTGGCACAAAGAGGAGGCTGAGCTTCTCTAAAGCTGGGAAATTTGCATCACCTGGCCTTTCCTAATGATAGTGAACAGGCCATAACCTTAACAGGCTAATTAACCCCTTTCAGACATCTGACATACTATCCCATCCATGTGCCCTGGGCTTGTCTGCCCATTAACGGGATAGTATGTCATGGGCAATCGGCAGCGCCCACGGGTGGAGCGCGGCTGGGTGTCAGCTGATTCTCACAGCTGACACCCGGCACTAAGCGTCAGGAGTGGTCACAGACCTCTCCCGACACTTTAACCCATGGAACACTGCGATCAAACAAGATTGCAGTTTTTCGGAGGCAGCACAGAGGTTGACAGCCCCTCTGCCTTTGGATCGGAGATCCCGATTGCTGCCATAGAGACCCGATGTCGTCATGACGACATCCGGGTCTCCAGAGCTGAGAGACTTCCTGTCATGCGCAGTGCATGTCAGGAAGTCTCTCAGTTCAGTGTGCAGAAAGCGCAGCGCTGGCAGCTTCTGTAGCATGCAGATGCTGCTTCATCTGCATGCTATAGAAGCGATCAGCCTGCACAAAATCATTGTCCCATAGTGGGACAAGGTATAAAACTTAGAATGAAGTAAAAAAAAATTAAGTAATTGTAAAAATATTTTAAAAAATAATTAAAAAAATAAAAAAAACAATATTTATTCTATCAATAAATAGATATTTGAATAAAAAAATCGAAACAATAAAAGTGCACATATTTGGTATTGACTCGTCCGTAACTACCCGACCTATAAAACTGCCCCACTAGTTAACCTCTTTAGTGAACACCATAAAAAATCAAGGCAAAAAACAATGCTTTATCATCATACCGCTGAACAAAAAGTGGAACAACACGCAAAAGACTGTTATAAATAAGCATGGTACCCCTGAAAATGTCATCTTGTCCTGCAAATAACTAGCTGCCATACATCGTCATCAGCAAAAAATAAAAAAGTTATAGCTGTCAGAATAAAGTGATGCAAAAACAATTCTTTTTTATATAAAATAGTTTTTATTATATAAAAGCTTCAAAGCATAAAAAAATGATATAAGTGAAGTATTGCTGTAATCGTACTGATCTGAAGAATAAAACGGCCTTATCAATTTTACCACACGCAGTACATTGTAAACGCCCCCCAAAAGAAATTTATGAATTGATGTTTTTTGCTCATTCTGTCTCCCAAAAATTGGAATAGAAAGTGATCAAAAAAGTCATGTGCCCGAAAATGGTAACAATAAAAATGTCAACTCATCCCGCCAAAAAAAAGGCATCACATGACTCTGTGGGCGAAAATATGGAAAAAATATAGCTCTCAAAATGTGGTGATGCAAACTTCTAGTTTGTGACAGCTACCAAACATAAAAACTCGCTATAAATAGTAAATCAAACCCCCTTTATCACCCCCTTAGTTATGGAAAAATAATAAATTACAAAAAATGTATTTTTTTCCATTTTACCATCAGGGTTAGAGTTAAGATTAGGGTTAGAGCTAAAGTTAGGGTTAGGATTGGGGCTAAAGTTAGAATTAGGGTTGGGGCTAGAGATGGGGCTAGGGTTTGGATTTGAGTTAGGGTTTGGATTAGGGTTGGGATTAGGGTTAGGGGTGTGTTAGGGTTAGGTTTGTGGTTAGGGTTATGGTTAGGGTTGGGATTAGGGTTAGGGGTGTGTTGGAGTTAAGGTTGGAGTTAGAATTGGGGGTTTCCACTGTTTAGGCACATCAGGGGCTCTCCAAACGCGACATGGCATCTGATCTTAATTCCAGCCAATTCTGAGTTGAAAAAGTCAAACGGTGCTCCTTCCCTTCCGAGCTCTGCCATGCACCCAAACAGTGGTTTACCCCCACATATGGTTAGCAGCATACTCAGAAAAAAGTGCACAACAACTTTTTGGGTCCAATTTCTCCTGTTTCCCTTGGAAAAATAAAAAATTGGGGGCGAAAATATCATTTTTGTGAAAAAAATGATTGTTTATTTTTACGGCTCAATGTTATAAATTTCTGTGAAGCACTTGGGGGTTCAAAGTGCTCACCACACATCTACATAAGTTATTCAGGGGTCTACTTTCCAAAATGTTGTCACTTGTGGAGGATTTCCACTGTTTATGCACATCAGGGGCTCTCCAATCGCGACATGGCGTCAGATCTCAATTCCAGCCAATTTTGCATTGAAAAGTCAAATGGCGCTCCTTCCCTTCCTACCTCTGCCATGCACCCAAACAGTGGTTTTCCTGCATTTATGGTGTATCAGCATACTCAGGACTAGAGTTGAGTGAAACAGGTTGGTCAGATTCAAAAATCGCTGACTTTCGCCAAAGTCGGGTTTCACGGGGAGAAACCCGACTATAGCGTGAAGTCGAACATTCGGTCATCAACCCAAGCGCCAAAGTCGGTTTCCCCATAATGCTTGCAGGCGCCTTTTCTCAGCCAATGAGCAAGGATGTACACTGTGGGCAACGAGATGACATGGGCAGCGGCCACCACCATCTTAGAGAAGGGCATTGCGATGATTGGTTTGCTTTGTTTGGCGTCACAGTGGCTATAAAAGCCCTGACCGCCGACCACCATTTTACTTCTGCAGATCTTAGCGTAGGGAGAGGTTGCTGTCGCTGTTTCTCAGGGAGAGAGTTAGGCCTCTTTCACACATCAGTTTTTCGGCGTCAGGCGCGATGCGGCGTCTCGCCTGATCGCCGGATCCGGTTTTTGAAAAGTAAAACCGGATACAACGGATCCGGTTTTCGGCCTGATTATTCAAACGAATCCGGCGGAAAACCGTATGCGTCTCATCCGGTGTATCCAGTTTTTTATCCATTTTTTGACGGATCCGGTATTTAAAAACGCCCTTTTTGGGGTTCAAAACATGATTGGCTACTGAAAACCTATATATAAACTGTCCCTATAGCCCATCTTGTTGTATAGGAGCAAGTGCCGATTGGAGAGAAGAGCAAGTGGCTGCTGAAGATGGACGTTGTGATAGGAAACATTCTGAAGAATTTGGTGGATTTCACGGTGGAGGCGAATCATCTGAATGCGATTGTTCTGGAGAAGGAGAGAAAGAGACTGCAGCGACAATGACGACGGCGCCGTTTCTGGATCCACCTCATCACAGCCCAGAGAATGACGCGTGGGGTGTTTTCTACACTCTACATAGAGCTACGAGGAAACCCTCAGAAATTTTTTGCGTATCTTCGCATGAAAATGGAGAACTTTGATTTGTTGGTGGAGCGTGTTGGAGACCTCATAAGAAGATCGGACACCTATTGCCACTTCTCCATTTCACCGGCAAGCGTCTGATGGTGACTCTTCGGTAAGCCATATTAATTGCATCTGCTTGCTTCAGAGCACACTTGTCCTGGAATGTTGTTGCTGGTAGTTTGCATACGGCCATCTGACTCAGCTTTAACCATTGGAGATACTATAAAATAAATTTATTTTTATAGTATCTCCAATGGTTAAAGCTGATGTGTGGTATGTAATGCTGTGATTTTAAACTCTTTTTTTTGTTTATACACAGATTCCTGGCAACTGGAGAATCTCTTTCCTCACTGCATTTTCAAGACAGACTTGGGATTTCCACCATCTCTGGAATTGTGAAGCACACATGCTGTGCATTGTGGGACTCTCTAGTTGCGGAATTTCTACCAGAACCCACAACAGACAGTTGGATTGCAATTGCAGAAAAGTTTCTTCAAATATTTCAGTTTCCTAATTGCCTGGGCACTGTGGATGGGAAACATGTCAGGATTGTCAAGTCAGCAGGATCTGGATCCGAATATTTTAATTACAAGAAATATTTCTCCATTGTCCTCATGGCCTTCGCTGACGCAGAATAAAAATTTATTGCTGTAGATATTGGTGCCTATGGCCGCTCCAATGACTCTCAAAAAATATTTTACCTTTTACCCAAAGTTATGTGCCTGCTTTTGTATAACCAATAAATTTTACCTTTATTTTACCTTAGAAATAATTGACAGACAACCATTTTAATCAACCAAATAAACTTTTATTTTTTGAAAATTTTTAACAATGTCAAAAATGTTTAACTTCTTTGTTTTCAATGAGGAAAAGCTTTATTTTTTTCAATGTGAAAAGAATTTGTTTTTTTAATAAAAAAATTTGATTAATAACAAAATCACAGGTTTGTGTACTGTGGGGTGGAGATACTACTGGAGGGGCTGTGGGACCCTTCGACAGTGGGAGTGTGGAGAGTGGACTGGGATGGTGTTGGGGAAGGATCAGGTAAAAGAGGTGAAGGGGTTGAAAAAGAAATGGAATGGGTGGAGAGGTGGGAGGCAGAACAGTAAGGTGGTGGAGAGGAGGATTGGGCAGGTAGTACAGGGCAGATGTGGTTGGGAACTGGTATTGGGCAGGTTGTTGGTATGGGGCAGGTTGTTGGAAGTGGGGAGGTTGCTGTAAGTGGGAGGTTGCTGGAAGTGGGAAGGTTGCTGGAAGTGGGAAGGTTGCTGGAAGTGGGAAGGTGGCTGGTACTGGGGAGGTTGTTGGTATTGGGGAGGTTGTTGGTATTGAATGGGAGGGGGAGGAGGGATGGTGCCTGGAGGGGGGGCAGGTGTGGGAGGAACGACTGGGGTGGGTGTAGGTTATGAGGTAACCTGCGCTAGAGCACCGTGGCACGTATGCATTACATGCATCTGCTGGCTAGGAGATAGCGTATCCATGCGCTCGGCTACAGACTGGAAAAAACTGTGGTTTGGCGAACTTCTTGCTTCTGAATGCATCGTTTGCAGAAGTGTCTTAAGCTTCAGAATGCTGGAGCTGAGCTGATTAAAGCCTGCAGCCATTTGTTCTGACAAGACTTTGAGACAGTTCTGAAATGATGCATTAAGATGCAAGAATTCGGGCGCATAGTTCTTTTCCTGACCCCTCTGCCGCAGCCGCCCAGTAGCCACAGGTGTACTAGAGGTGGCAGCGGCAGAAGTGTAAGGTAAAGGGAAATCTATCTCCTGACCAGCAGCCTCATGCAATGCACTCGGCCACGATGCTGCAGCGCTGGTGGAGGGGACAGAGGGCTCACGTGTCTGGGAAGGTTCGGATCGGCCGGGGCTGTCAAAGGGTCCCTCGGTGCCGGTCTCCTGAGGGATCGCCCCAGAAGGGTCCAACTCTGCGGGTGCCCGAGTGCTGGTCACCGTTCTGTGGAATAAAGAGAAAAAATACAATTGATATACTGGTATTGAATGGCACTGGCTGAAAAAAAAATTTAGTTAGACATGTTAGCATTTTTTAAAACTTGGGGTGGGTAATATTTACCTTCTGGTGACCATTGTTACCCGGAGGAATGACAGGGCTTTAGCGTACTTGTATTTGCTCCTGCGTCCTCCAGATCCACTCGGGGCCCGCATCTTTTTATTGAACTCCTTTTTGAAGCGATTCCTCACAGACCGCCACCGCTTCACAATTCTGTCCCCTGAAACGAGATAGCCAACATTGGTTAATATACAACATCAGTGTTTCCCAAACTCCAGTCCTCACAGACCACACCGGTTATGTTCTCAGGATTTCCAGTGTTGCACAAAAGGAAATCATGAAAACATGACCCGGGCCACGAGGACTGGAGTTTGGGAAACACAGCTTTGAGTCCAGCAACCTGAACTGTATATACTTACGGTGTTCAATCTTGGCCCGAGCGTCGAGGTCCTCTCAGAGGTCCACGAGTTGTGAAAAGATCTCCTCCCAGAGCCGCCGGGTCACTATCACATCAGCATGGCGGCGGTCCCCCATGTTCCACAGTGGCTCCCTTTCTCGGACCAGATCAATGAGGAGGTCCATGTTGAGAACCCCCTCCTCACCGTCCGAGGTGGGAGCACGCTGTGAAGACTGTTAAAGAAAAAGAGAAAAACTATACATTAGTCTCCAAACTACCAAGGAAAAAAAAACATGTAAATAAAGTAAAAAAAAAAGTTTACCAAAAAATTAAAAAACAAAATAAAAAAATGCTTATATGATGGTGATCTCCGCGTTGCTCACGCCGACGACCCTGGGAGGCACTGCGAGGACCTCTTTGCCGAGCACCATTTCCGGAACACTATAAAAAAAAAAAAAATTATGTGCTTGGATGTAGGCATATGTGTTTGGGTGCAGTGTGATGTCTGTACTAAATTGTTTTCTATATGTTGTGTGTAGTGTGATGTTGTGTTTGAGCGATGCATGGAGGAAACTTACGAATTGCGAGCCGACTCCATGTATCTCTCCACCCCTTCATTCTTCTCCTGGGAGCTCCTCTTCAGGTTCCATTTCCTGTTATAAATAAAAAGTAATGCCATGAATATATA
This sequence comes from Oophaga sylvatica, assembly GCA_033576555.1. Classification (NCBI taxonomy): domain Eukaryota; kingdom Metazoa; phylum Chordata; class Amphibia; order Anura; family Dendrobatidae; genus Oophaga; species Oophaga sylvatica. Next base: position 215,440,993 of record JARQOD010000003.1, on the reverse strand, counting down.
AATAACGGAGATGCGATTGTGCAAAAAAAAAAAAAAAAACCTCTAAACGCTGACGATGCGTCGGAGGGCTTCCAGAAGAAGACGCGTCCTGTGCTGGTGGCATTGATGGCCATCTTCTGCTGTGGAATAAAGACAAACAAAGGCCATGCAATATCAAGTGATATTGCATGGCCCTGGCTGGAAGGGGTAGTGTGTGATATTTACCGTCTGCTGTCTGCTGCTGTGGTCTCCTCACTGCCTGAACTTTCTATTGCTGGCGTTGATGGCCGTCTTCTGCTGTGGAATAAAGACAAACAAAGGCCATGTAATATCAAGTGATATTGCATGGCCCTGGCTGGAAGGGGTAGTGTGTGATATTTACCGTCTGCTGACGTGCTCTCCTGCTCTTCTTGGGCTGGTGGTGGTGGTGGTACTTCTGGCGTCGGCGTTGTTGGTCGGCTTGTTCTGTGGAATAAGGAAAAAAAAAAGGCCATGCAATATCAATTGATATTGCATGGCCCTGGCTGGAAGGGGTAGTGTGTGATATTTACCGTCTGGCCTCTGCTCCCATGCTCTCCATCAGCAGCCGCATCTGTTGGAGTCCTGGGGGTGTAGGTGCTCCTGGTGACCGGCTTGTGCTGTTGAATAAAGAGGAAAAAAAAAGGGCCATGAATATATTGATATTGCATAGCCCTCGCTGAAAGTGCTTGTCTGTGATATTTATTGTCTTGCATCTGGTCCCAGCTGCATCATGGCCCCAAATTCTTCTGGTTGTGCTGGTGCTGGTGGTCTGGTCTCCTGTCCTCTCCTGTGGCTGGCTCCTCGGCTGCTGGCTCCATATCGTCCTCCTGCTTTCTTCGCTGGCTGCATGGTTATGGCTGAGGGTGGTCCCACTGTCATTGTTTATATAGATTGGCTGTGGGCTTGGCTACAAAACCAAAACCAGACAAAAAAAACGGATCCGGACGCCGAATCCGGCAAAAACCGGATCCGGCGCATTGCGGCGATCATAGACTTTCATTGTAAAAAAAAGCCGGAAGCGCCGGCCTTTTTGCCGGAGACAAAAAACGTTACATGAGACGTTTTTTCCAGACGCCGGATTGAGATCCGGCGAAAAACGGACGCGCTGCATGCCAATACGGCGCGATCCTGCACTAATGTTAGTCTATGGTAAAAAACCGGATTTATTTTTTGCCGGATCCGGTTTTCAGAAAACATGCTGGAACTCACCTGATTGAAAAAATCTGATGTGTGAAACAGGCCTTAGGCAGGAAAGAAAAGAGATTCTGTGCTTGTGCTGATAGCAATTGTGCTTTAGTGTGCAGTGACAGGGGAGGATTTTGTTGTGTGCAGCAGCGCTGGTTATAAGGCTGCTTGTCAGTGACAGGGGAGGATTTTGTTTTGTCCAGCAGCAGAGCTGGTTAATAGGCTGCCTGCTAGCTGTATTGCTGTGTGTACACTGCTGTGCAGACTGCTTTTTACACAGCACTAATACTTTTATTCTTTTTTTCTGCACAGTTACCGAGCATTCATTTTTTAACACACTGTATAGAGCTGTACGCTGCTCACACAGTACCGTGTACTGGCTGGTATCACAGACAAATGCATGCTGACTATCTGTGTGTGACTCCGGAAATATATACGGAGATTTACAATTTTTTCACTATACTATATACATCTGGTATCTGGTCATACAGCACCCTTTTTCTGCTTTTTATATTATTGTCTAATCCATACTGAGCCTGTGAGCGTCTGTGTGTGACTCCAGAAATATATACGGAGATTTACAATTACCCTTAGACTGTATACAGCTGTAAGCTTGTGATACAGTACCCTTTTTCAGCTTTTTATATTCTTGTCTAATCCATACTGAGCCTGTGAGCGTCTGTGTGTGACTCCAGAAATATATACGGAGATTTACAAATTTTTAACTATACTACATACACCTGGTATCTGGTGATACAGTACCCTTTTTCTGCTTTTTATTTTCTAGTCTAATCCATACTGAGCCTGTGAGCGTCTGTGTGTTACTCCTGAAATATATACGGAGATTTAAAATTACCCCAACACTGTGTACAGCTGTACGCTTGTGATACAGTACCCTTTTTCTGCTTTTTATATTCTAGTGTAATCCATACTGAGCCTGTGAGCATCTGTGTGTTACTCCGGAAATATATTCGGAGATTTACAATTACCCCTAGACTGTATACAGCTGTAATCTTCTGATTAGAAATGAGCGACTTTGCCTTTTTTAGGGTCGAGTCAAACGAAATCGTCTGACTATCGGGAAAAGTCGGAGGTCCGACTGAAACACGAAACCCAATGCAAGTCAATGGGGAAGCAAAGTCCGCAGAGAGTGGAGGACAGTAAACACACCTACAGTGCCCATTTCAATGCCAACTACATCAATTCTTATTACTTAAGTTTGGCAACCTTCATTTACTTTATAATAATAATTACACATTGAATACTGGGGGTTATTTGGCTAAAATTGTGGGGGGGTAGGGCTGGCTCCAGGTTTTCGTGTGCCCCGGGCCAAAGAGTGTCAGTGAGCCGCTTTAACACATACCACAATTCATGATGCTCCAATACGGCACAGAAATATAGGTTCTTCTTACATTACATGACTGATATCTACAATAGCTCAAAAACCGGACAGTATATTCCTACATACAGTATTATGGCTACCACATAGTGCGCCATACAAAATAATGAGCCCCATATATTGCTCTATACATAATTGGTCCCATATAATGTTCCATACAGTATATGATGAGCTCCACATAATGCTCCAGTATATTATGTGCCATACAGTATAGGACGGTCCCCATAGAGTATAATGAGCCCCACATATTGCTCCATACAGTACATTGAGTCGCATATAAAGCTCAATACAGTATATGATGGGCCCCATATATTGCTCCATACAGAATGGGCTCCATATAATGCTCCATACAGAATAGGCCCAATATGCTGCTCCAGTGTCTGATATGCCCCATTTAGAATGCTCCAGTATATGATGGGCCCCATGGATGATGCTCCAGTGTATGATGGGCCAATATAATGCTCCATACATAATGGGCCCCATTTATAATGCTTCAGTGTATAATGGGCCCCATAGATGCTGCTCCAGTTTCTGAAATGCCCCATTTAGAATGCTCAGTACATGATGGGCCCCATGGATGATGCTCCAGTGTATGATGGGCCAATATAATGCTCAATATAGCATGGGCCCCGTTTATAATGCTCCAGTGTATAACGGGCCCCATAAATGCTGCTCCAGTGTCTAATGTCCCCCATTTGGAATGCTCCAGTATATGATGGGCCTCATGGATGATGCTCCAGTCTATGATGGGCCCCATATATCATTCTCCAGTGTATAATGCTCCCCATATATTGCTCCCAACATTAAAAAAAATGAAATACCTCTCCTCACTGGGCAGTGCTCTACTCTGGACTCATTAGCGTCACCATCTTCCACCGCTCTGCACTTGGACTGTTTAGGCAGGGGGCGTACAGACGTGACATCATCGTGCTCTCTCACCTGAATGTCACTGTCAGGAAATGCGGAAGACTTCACAGCGGTGGAGCAGGGGGAGGTAAGTATTGCAAGTGCTGTGGCCCTGAGCAGTACCGTCATGTGCGACCGCACTGGCATAGGGCCCTCATAGTACGCCGGTGTGTCTGAAGGCGAGTGGGCCCCCCACCGTCATAGACACTTTTGCGTACTATGAGGGGCCCTGTGCCAGTGCCGTCGCCCACGAGTCGGCCCCCCCACCTGCTCAGGGAACCGGCACTTGCCCGGTTGCACCTGGTGCTGATGCCGGCCCTGGAGGGGGGGTACAGCCCAGTTAGGGAGGTGGAAAAACTGGCATATGTTGAGGTGTAGGCTGGACGTTCAGCTGCTGCAAATGGAGGAATTAGAGAAGTCGGAGGAAGAGGAGGACAAAGCGAGCCATTTTGCTGGCAACCTATGTGTCATCAGGGAAGGTGGTACAAAATCCTTTGAAACCCAGGCATAATTCATTTTAATGAAGGTGATCACCAACATTTTGGGTCGACAGCCGGGTCCTTCTTTCTGTCAGGATTTATCCAGCTGCACTGAAGACTCTTTCTGATAGCACACTACCAGCAGGGGAAGCGAGCTCCTGTAAGGCATATTGTGCCAATTCAGGCCAGGTGTCCAGTTTACAGGCCCAGTAGTCAAAGGGGAATGACCTGTGAGGGAGAACATCGATAGGGGAGGAGAAGTAATTTTTAACCATAGTTGACAACCGCTGTCTCCTGTCTGTTGCAATCGATTCAGTATTACCAGTCATGTGAGCGGTACTCGAGAAATCAGTCCACAACATGATCATGAAACCCCTGCCTGCAACGCCACTTCAGCTGTGTGCACCACGAACACCTCTTCTATTTGGCTCAGTACGGCTCGTGGTAGAACCTGCACCGCTGCTGTATGCTGGGAATGCCTCTAACAAACGGTTTACCAGAGTTGCTTGTTTGTTCGCCAATATTAGCTCTAGGTTCTCCTGTGGCATGATGTTCTGTAATTTGCCTTTATAGCGTGGATTGAGGATGCTGGCCAACCAGTAGTCGTCATCCTTCATAATTTTGGCAATGCGGGGGTCCCTTTTTAGGATCCGCAAGGCATATTCACACATGTGGGCCAATGTTCCAGGTGTCAATGATGCACTGACAGTGGTGGGTGGAGGAACACTTTCTGCCAAATCCACATCCCTCCAGTCATGCACAAACCCTGTACCTGACCTTGGCAAGCCAACATTTTCTCTTGCCCCCTGAGAAGCATCCTCCTCCCCAAAATAATCATCCCCCTTATCCTCCTCCTCCTCTTCCTCTTCTTCCTCCACCTCGTCCAGGACAGTTCCCTGAGCATACAATGGCTGACTGTCATCAAGGCTTCCCTCCTCCTCTTCCTCCTCCACTGTAGACTTCTAATCCTTAATGTGCGTCAAAGTTTGCATGAGCAGACGCATAAGTGAGATGCTCATGCTTATGATGACGTCGTCTGCGCTTACCAGCCGTGTGCATTCCTCAAAACACTGAAGGACTTTACAGAGGTTTTTCAGCTTACCACTGCACACCCAACAACTCCATGTCTGCCCTCAAACTGCCTGCCCGTGTATCCTCCCATAAATGCATTACAGCCTGCCTCTGTTCACACAGCCTCTCAACCATGTGCATGGTGGAGTTCCACCTTGTTGCAACGTCTATGATTAGGCGGCGCTTGGGGAGGTGGAGCGATTGCTGCAGCCTCTGCATATGACTGGAGTCTACGGGTGAGCGACGGATGTCTTCACACTTTATGGAGCAGGGCTGTTAACTCCGGATAATTATTTAAGAAGCACTGCACCACCAGGTTCAAGGTGTGAGCCAGGCAAAGTATGTGTGTGAGTTTTGCCAGGGCTATGGCCGCCACAAAATTACGGCCGTTATCACTGACTACCTTGCCTGGCTCAAGATGTGTACTGTCCAGCCATGTCTCAATTTCTCTCTGCAAGTAGTGGACCAGTACCTCCGCGGTGTGTCTGTTGTCGCACAAACACATAATTTGTAAAACAGCCTGCTGACGCTTAGCACTAGCCGTTCGATAGTGGGACACCTCGTGTGCAACACTGGCAGCTGCAGATGTAGTGCTCGTGCGACTGCGCTCTGTCGACGAGCTTTTGCTTCTGGAGGAGGTTCGAATGCCTACAGCCAACTGTTGCCTATATCTTTGACTAGGCAGCACTGTCCCACCGCGGCTCTCCCCTGTGGACCCTGCATCCACCACATTAATCCAGTGCACAGTGATGGACACGTAATGGCCCTGGCCATGCCTACTGGCCCATGCATCTGTTGTGAGGTGCACCTTTCTACTCACTGATTGTTTGAATGCATGGACAATGTGGTCTTTCACTTGCAGGTGGAGGGCAGGGATGGCTTTTCGAGAAAATAATTGCTGACTGGGTAGGTCATAGCGTGGGACAGCGTAAGTCATGAGGTCTCTGAACTCTGCGCTTTCAACCAAACGGAAGGGCATCATCTCTAATGAGATCAATTTGGCAATGTAGGAGTTTAAAGCCAGTGTACGCGGATGAGAGGATGATTACTTTCTTGTCCTACTCAGAGTGTCTGGTAGTGTGAGCTGGACTTGAGAGCTGCATATGGTGGATCTAGCGGTGGACATGACGGACTGAGAGGGGGTTGGTGATGGTGATTGTGGTGGTGGTGGTGATGGCCTAGATTCAGTCTTTCATTGCAAAAACATTGTGATTTCCTGATTGCTTTGGACTTGCGACGACACCTCAACATTTCTTGCTGGTGGTGTGCTAACCGATGGGCTTACAGTGACTGAAGCGATGGAGCATTGCTGGCTAACTTCAGCTGGAGCAGGTGCACATGTCCTGTTCGGCGCCTCCCATCTTCGAGTGAAGCCAGCATCTTCTCAGCTTCACGTCACGGCTCCGGCGCAGGTGCACTGATCTGCCATATTGAGGGCAGAGCAGAGTACTGCAGTGCGCAGGCGCCGGGAAAGGTCAGAGAGGTCCGGCGCCTGCACACTGCAGTACTCTGCTCTGCCCTCACCAGGGCAGATCAGTGCACCTGCTCAGGAGCCGCGACGGGACGCAAAGAAGAGGACGGCTTCACTAGAAGATGGGAGGCACCGAACCGGACCGCGACGCCCATCGGACCGGACCGGACGGCGGACCGCCCCTGGGTGAGTATAATATAATTCGTTTTCTTCTATTTCAGGTGACATCGGGGGCTTATCTACAGCATTACGGAATGCTGTGGATAAGCCCCTGATGGCGGTGGTCGCATCTCATAGTCCAAAAATGGGGTGACAGATTCCCTTTAATGAACTTTTTGAATGTGGTTTTGAGCACCTTCAGGGGTGCAGTTTTTAAAATGGTGTCACTTTTGGGTATTTTCTATCATATAGACCCCTCAAAGTGACTTCAAATGTGATGTGGTCCCTAAAAAAAATGGAAATGGTGTTGTAAAAATGAGAAATTGCTGTTTAATTTTTAACCCTTATAACTTCCTAACAAAAAAAAAATTTGGTTCCAAAATTGTGCTGATGTAAAGTAGACATGTGGGAAATGTTACTTATTAAGTATTTTATGTGACATATCTGTGTGATTTAAGGGCATGAAAATTCAAATTGGAAAATTGCGAAACTTTCAAAATTTTGCCAAATTTCAGTTTTTTTACAAATAAACACAAGTCATATTAAATAAATGTTACCACTATCATGAAGTACAGTATGTTATGAGAAAACAATGTCAGAATCACTGGGATCCATGGAAGCGTTCCAGAGTTATTACCTCATTGACATGCAAACCACCCTTGGGGGTAAAGGGGTGAAGGTTGAAAACCTTGGTCAAAGTTATCTGAGCACACAAATATACAAGGGTGGACAAACTTTTGCTTCAGCCCATTTTCCTTTTTGTAATTTTTAAAATGTAAAAAATTATAATTTTTTTGTTGTTGTTGCCTAAAATACAAAGGAAATATGTCATCTTTTACTTTAGCCCTGTTAGAGATCATTTCATCTTCAACTTGCTTAACTGTTCACAATAACAGTAATTTTGACCAAGGTTGCCAAAACATTTACATGCCACAGTACATTTGATTGCTTTCTGCGGTTTAGACCAAGGCATTGGCTTCATTTGTGAATGAAGTTTCAAATATCCTAGACGGTGATCTAACATGGCCCCACCCTACAACAGTCTTTCAAAATTTAATATTAGCATGTTGTTCTCCTGGTTTGGCCATTTCAGCCTTTAGGGACTGTGGTATCTGTTGTGACTGTAGTTACACCTCTCATCCTGGTTTTTCTTTTTGGAATATATGGAAAACTCTCTAGTCTAGTTCATAACTATGAAAACAAAGGAAGGATACAGACAGCAGAGGGCTCCTAAAACAATGTATTGGCACTTTACATTCGCAGTGCATCTTTCCAGGGTGGATAACACACACCACAGGCCATTTTACGCTGAGTAAAAACAAAGCAAAGAGGGCATGAGATTTTTATTAATCCCATCCACTTTGCTGGAACTGTAAGATGCTGAGTTTTTGATGCAAAACGCAGTGTCAAAAACAAATTAATTGTGGACATACAGCCTAAAGCGTCACCAGATGCATCTTAGCAGCACTGGGCTACATTTACACACGTGGTCAAAATTGTTGGTACCCCTCGTTTAATGACAGAAAAATCCACAATGGTCACAGAGATAACTTGAATTTGACAAAAGTAATAATAAATCAAAAATCTATGAAAATGAACAAATGAAAGTCAGACATTGCTTTTCAAACATGCTTCCTCAGAATTAAAAAAAAATAGAAAACTCATGAAGTAGGCCTGGACAGAAATTATGATACCCTTAACTTAATATTTTGTTGCACAACCTTTTGAGGCAATCACTGCAATCAAACAATTCCTGTAACTGTCAATGAGACTTTTGCACCTCTCTACAGGTATTTTGGTCCACTACTCAATAGCAAACTGCTCCAGTTGTCTCGTATTTGAAGGTTGTTTTTTCCAGACGGCATGTTTCAGCTCTTTCCAAAGATGCTCAATAGGATTTAGGTCAGGGCTCATAGAAAGCCACGTCAGAATAGTCCAATGTTTACCTCTTAGCCATTCTTGGGTGTTTTTAGCTGTCTTTTTTGGGTCATTATCCTGTTGCAAAATCCATGACCTTCGACTGAGACCAAGCTTACTGACAGTGTACACCACATTTCTATCTAGAATCCTTTGATAGTTTTGAGATTTCATTGTACCCTGCACAGATTCTAGACACCTTGTGCCAGATGCAGCAAAGCAGCCCGAGAACATAACAGAGCCTCCTCCATATTTCACAGTAGGGACAATGTTCTTTTCTTGATATGCTTCATTTTTCCGTCTGTGAACATAGAGCTGATGTGCCTTGACAAAAAGTTCCATTTTTGTCTCATCTGTCCATAGGACATTCTCCCAAAGCTTTGTGGCTTGTCAACATGTAGTTTGGCAAATTTCCATCCAGATTTTTTATGATTTTAATTCAATAATGGTGTCCTCCTTGGTCGTCTCCCATGAAGTCCACTTTGGCTCATACAACAACGGATGGTGCGATCTGACACAGATGTTCCTGGAGCTTGAAGTTCACCTGCAGGCAGCAGATCGCTCTCCACGGCGTCTCAAGACTCTGTCACGTCTGTCACGTGCTGAGTGTGAAACTACTGCCTGCAACATCCTTCAGCATGACCGCTTTGGCAGTGGGTCAGTAATGGTGTGTGGTGGTATTTCTTTGGAGGGCCACACTCTGCTCAACAGAGGTAGCTTGACTGCCATTAGGTACCCAGATGAGATCCTCAACCCCTTGTGAGACCATATGCTGGTGCGGTTGGCCCTAGGATCCTCCTAATGCAGGACAATGCCAGACATCATGTGTCTGGAGTGTGTCAGCAGTTCCTGCAAGATGAAGGCATTGAAACTGTGGACTGGCATGCCCGTTCCCCAGACCTGAATCCAATTGAGCACATCTGGGACAGCATGTCTCGCTCCATCCACTAACGTCACGTTGCACCACAGACTGTCCAGAAGTTGATGGAAGCTTTAGTCCAGGTCTGGGAGGAGATCCCTCAGGAGAACATCCGCAACCTCATCAGGAGCATGCCGAGGCGTTTGTAGGGAGGTCATTCAGGCACGTGGAGACCACACACAATACTGAGCATCATTTTGAATTGTTTCCACTTTAATTTTGTCTTGTTTTGATTTTCATTTCGACTTGTTTCCACTTTCATTTTGGGGGTCTCTCTAAATCCAGTCCTCCATTGGTTAAAAATTTGATTTCCATTGATGATTTTTGTGTGATTATGTTGACAGCACATTCAGCTTTGTACACAACAAGGTATTCAATGAGAATATTTCATTCATTCAGATCTAGGATGTGTTTATTTGAGTGTTCCCTTTATTTTTTTGAGCAGTGTATTTCCAGTAGCTCACTTCTTCAGGGTATAATTTGGGATTTTATGGGTAAGGTTGGGTGTGAAAAAAAGCTTTAATTCTATTGCTTAAACAAAATTTGCCAATGACGTTATATTTTAGCAGTTTGCAGTACATAGTGCTTGTCCCTTTTTGCCAGCGAAAGACTGTATTCGGATACACACTGCTCTGTGAATAATACAGATGTAGTTCTCATTGCATTATCCATAACACTTGACACATTGCTGCATATTTAATATATGTGAGAGGAACAGTGATTAGGAGAGAAGACATTCTGGTGTTTACACTCTCCTCCTTGCTACATATGCTCTGATGATACCGCTGTAAAGGTGGCTCCCATTGGGACGTTGTAACCAAGGAATCCAAATTACCAGAACATTTGCATATTTGTCATTCTAATTACTCTTATTTTTTGCCTGCTCCATTAAACACATCTTTAATACATCATTTGTGCACTGAGAGCAATCATATCTTTTATTTTCCCCTCATTTTCAGTGCTCATTGTGTCCTGGTTGGTAGTATATTCATGATTTTTAGTATATAATAGTTGTCAGCATCACTGTATGAGGGCTTGTTTTTCTGTGGGACAAGCTGCATTTTTAAAGGAGTTGTCCATTACTTTTTTGTGCTATACAGAATAAGAAAAAAACATGCTCTCCTTCTACAGTCATGGACAAAAGTTTTGGGAATGACACAAATATTATATTTTCACATGATCTGCTGCCCTCTGGTTTTTATGTGTGTTTGACAGATGTTTTTATCACAGACAGAAATATAATAATTGCAAACATATGAGTAACAAAAGTTTATATTGACAGTTAGAATGAGTTAATGCAGCAAGTCAATATTTGCAATGTTGACCCTTCTTCTTCAGGACCTCTGCAATTCTCCCTGGCATGCTCTCAATCAACTTCTGGACCAAATCCTGACTGATAGCAGTCCATTCTTGCACAATCAATGCTTTCATTTTGTCAGAATTTTTAGGTTTTTGTTTGTCCACCCGTCTCTTGATGATTGACCACAAGTTCTCAATGGGATTAAGATCTGGGGAGTTTCCAGGCCATGGACCCAAAATCTCTATGTTTTGTTCCCTGAGCCATTTAGTTATCACCTTTGCTTTATGGCAAGGTGCTCCACCATGCTGGAAAAGGCATTGTTGATCGCCAAACTGCTCTTGGAGGGTTGGGAGAAGTTGCTCTTGGAGGACATTCTGGTACCATTCTTTATTCATGGCTGTGTTTTTAGGCAAGACTGTGAGAGAGCCAATTCCCTTGGCTGAGAAGCAACCCCACACATGAATGGTTTCAGGATGCTTAACAGTTGGCATGAGACAAGACTGGTGCTAGCGCTCACCTTGTCTTCTCCGAATGAGGCGTTTTCCTGATGTCCCAAACAATCGAAAAGGGGATTCATCAGAGAAAATAACTCTACCCCAGTCCTCAGCAGTCCACTGCCTGTACCTTTTGCAGAATATCAGTATGTCCATGATGTTTTTTCTAGAGAGAAGTGGCTTCTTTGCTGCCCTCTGTTATGATTTGGTAGCTGAGGAGAACTGGCAAAAACGGCAATACACCAGAGAGGTTGGAATCTACTGGATTGCAGTACCCTGACTAACCACCACAACTAAAGGCAGCCGTGGAGCGTTCCTAAGTTGGTCCTAGACGCCTCGTCACATCCTGAGAGGTTAACTACACCTAAAGATAGAAAGAGGAAAGCTATCTGCCCCGGAGCAGATCCCCAAAGAACATAGGAAGCCCCCAAACATGTAATGGCGGTTAGACAAGAGGAAACAGACAGAGACAGAAAATAGTATGAGCAAACGTTGGGGCCCAATCTTCCTAGAAAGAAAAGGATAGGAAGGACACTTACTGCAATCCAAAAAACCCTAAAAAATACCAACTCTACTAATTGCAAAAACACCTGAGATCACACGACCTCTACCACCTAAATTAGTTCTCTGGTGTAACAAAACTAAGCCGCAGCCACTGAAAAAACTGGAAAAGGCAAATGAACAAATAACAGTGGCTCAGATAAACTGAGAGGAGCACAAGCCCCCGGAGGGGACCTGGCTGACCTCCACAGAAGTGCAGAGAACAATGCAAAAAGCAAGCACAAAAATAAAAGCAGAAAATATCTTACCTGATAGCAGAGATGCAGGCAAGAGTCAGCAAGCTTCAAAGTGAACCAGGAACCACAGTTGAGACAAGAACAATTGATCACCGGCAAACATGATGGGAGGGAACCTCCCTTATATAAGACCAGTCTGTAACTCCTGATTGCCAATCTTCACAATCTTCATTGAATGGTTCAGTACTGTTTGTAACCACCAGAGGGAGCTTCTGCTCAGAATTCATTTCTAAACACATTCACAACAGTACCCCCCCCTTGAGGAGGGGTCACCGAACCCTCATTTGGGCAACCAGGTCGGTCAGGATGAGCTCTGTGATATGCACGGATCAGTCTCCTAGCATGGATGTCCGAAGCAAACACCCAAGAATTGTCCTCCTGACCATAACCTCTCCACTTAACCAAATACTGGAGTTTCCGTCTAGAAAAACGAGAATCCAATATTTTCTCAACCACATACTCCAGATTGCCCTCAACCAAAACAGGGTCAGGAGGCGCAGCATTAGGAACCACTGGCTCGACAAACCTCTTAAATAAGGACTTGTGGAACACGTTATGGATCTTAAATGTCCCTGGAAGAAGTAAACGAAAGGAAACAGGATTAAGAATCTCCATGATCTTATAAGGTCCAATGAACCTAGGCTTAAACTTAGGAGATGCAACTCTCATAGGGATATTTCTTGAGGACAACCAGACCAAGTCCCCCACTTCAAACCGAGGACCATCAGTCCTATGCCGGTTGGCAAACCGCTGGGCCCTCTCCTGAGAGAGGGACAACCTCTCCACTACCTGGTCCCAAATCTGCTGCATACGCTCCACAACACCTGGACAGTCAACACCTGGACAGACAGAAGCCTCCGTCTGTCCCGAAGAAAATCGAGGGTGAAACCCAAAATTGCAGAAAAATTGAGACATCAAAGTGGCAGAGCTAGCCCTATTATTAAGAGCAAACTCAGCAAAAGGCAAAAAAGAGACCCAGTCATCTTGATTAGCAGACACAAAGCATCTCAGATAAGTCTCCAATGTCTGGTTTGTTCTCTCAGTTTGTTCATTGGTCTGAGGATGAAAAGCCGAGGAGAAAGACAATTGAACACCAAGTATAGAACAAAAAGTCCTCCAAAATCTGGAAACAAACTGGACTCCTCTGTCAGACACAATGTTCTCAGGGATGCCGTGTAACCGAACCACGTGCTGAAGGAACAAAGGCACCAATTCAGAGGAGGAAGGCAACTTAGGTAATGGCACAAGATGTATCATTTTGGAAAACCTATCACAAATCACCCAGATAACGGTCATTCTCTGAGAAACAGGGAGGTCGGAAATGAAATCCATAGAGATATGGGTCCATGGTCTCTTGGGCACAGGCAATGGCATCAGCAAACCACTAGAACGAGAGCAAGGCTTTGAGCGAGAGCAAGTCCCGCAGGACTGCACAAATTCCCTGACGTCACGAGACAAAGTAGGCCACCAAAAGGATCGACTAACCAAGTCTCTGGTACCAAAAATTCCGGGATGACCGGCCAACGCGGAACAATGAATCTCAGACATCACACTCTTTTTCCACCGGTCAGGGACAAACAATTTCCCAATAGGGCAGCGCTCGGGTTTATCCTCCTGACTAGTGTTGAGCGATACGATACCGCAAGTATCGGGTATCGGCCGATATTAGCTGTTTCGGCCTTTCGATACTTAGTTCCGATATTTTCCATATATCGTATACCGGAATCGGAAGTTCCCATAATTCTTTGAGAGGCAATGTGATTTTAGTCAGCCAATGAGGAATCCTAAGAAGTGTGGGCACATCCTGTACTGCTGCGGTCATGTTAACTAATGGCATGGCTGTGATTGGATGCTGAAATGATGTCAGAATGCACTATAAAAGGCGCCGCCGCCATTTTAAACGTTACTGTGCTGTGAATTCAGTAAGGGACAGAACGCTGCTGTGCTGACTCTGAGGGACAGTTAGAGATTGCGATTTAGTGTACTGTGCTGTAGGCAGGCTAGCACCAACCGCTGTGTAAAGCTTCCTTTTGCCTGCAGTGTTGTTTTAACAGCTCTGCAAGATGTGTGTGAGTGCAGGTGACGCTGCAGTTTGCTCTGCATGCAACGCTGTCTGTAGGCATCTGCACATGTCACTCACAGACTCTTTTTTTTTTCTTCAGTGTAATTCTTGCTGCTCCATGCAATTTAACTATTAGTGTGACGCGCTTCCATCCGTATCCAATACATTGGTTGCAAACACTATAGAAGTAGACAAAGGAGTAGCCTTTCACAGATTGTGAACAGTTGTGTTTCAGTGTTCACTTCAGTCTGTGTTTTTTATTTTTTGAGTGCACATCACGCTCCAGTTACTTGTTCAAGCACTGCTGCTTGTACTCTGCTGAGCGTGTCTCAGTGCCTCATCCTTTTCATTTCTCTCCAATTGGTTCTGCTCCATTCCATTTAAAATAAATATAATCTATTAGTGTGACGCGCTTCCATCCGTATCCAATACATTGGTTGCAAACACTATAGAAGTAGACAAAGGAGTAGCCTTTCACAGATTGTGAACAGTTGTGTTTCAGTGTTCACTTCAGTCTGTGTTTTTTATTTTTTGAGTGCACATCACGCTCCAGTTACTTGTTCAAGCACTGCTGCTTGTACTCTGCTGAGCGTGTCTCAGTGCCTCATCCTTTTCATTTCTCTCCAATTGGTTCTGCTCCATTCCATTTAAAATAAATATAATCTATTAGTGTGACGCGCTTCCATCCGTATCCAATACATTGGTTGCAAACACTATAGAAGTAGACAAAGGAGTAGCCTTTCACAGATTGTGAACAGTTGTGTTTCAGTGTTCACTTCAGTCTCTGCGTAATAACCACACTTAGGCCTTATAACTTTTCTGACTTTCTTTATCAATCTACCAAGATGAAGAAGGCAGGGAGTAAGGCACGTGGTCGTGGCCGTGGAGTTTCAGCAGGGAGAGGACGTGGGGATTCTGTGGCTGCTGCCGCCCTCAGTGACACAGCATCCACCAGTTTTACCCATGAGCGTTCCTTTATGCGCACTTTGGTAGGAGCTCAGCGTGCCCCCCTGCTGCGGGAAGAACAAATTGAAGCCGTTGTTGGTTGGATGGCAGCCAATGCATCGACTTCAATTCCTTCCACCTCCTCTCAGGAACACAACACTGTTGAGTAACCATCTGTCTGTTCACCGCCTGTCAAATTGCCCAGGCAGTCAGAGAGTTCTGTACAGGAGCCAGCTGAGTCTCTGCTTCTGTTCTCAGAATCTGTTGGCTCGCAAACACGGGCACAGGCAAGCAGCATTCTGCAATTTGAAGAAGAGGGAGTATGCAGTGATGCGCAACAGCTGTGTCTCTCTCAATCTGAAGAGGCGGGTGAGCCAGTGCCGATGGACAGCACACCGCAGAACGCATCTTATGATGATGATGAGACTCAGGTGCCAGGTTTTGTGGAGCATGGTGCTGCCCAGACCATCCAACAGCAGCAGGTGTTGGAAGAGGGTAGTGGAGATGATGAAGTCCGAGACCCAACATGGCGTGAGCAACAGGAAGGTGGTGGGAGCAGCTCTGAGGAAGAGATTGTCCCAACGGTACAAAGAGGAGGGAGAGGTAGGCTGCAGACTCGCTTGCCTGTAGCCTCCAGTTTGGCACCTGTTGGGAGCAGTTCTCTTAGAAATGTCAAAATTGGCGCTCCCATGACTTGCACTGCGTGGTCCTTTTTTGACAGACTTGTAGATGATATTTGCTATGTTCAATGCAAGCTGTGTAAGCAAAAAGTTAAAAGAGGTAAAAATATCGTAACCTGAATACCACAAATATGTGGAAACATGTACGGACAAAGCACGTAGCTGAGTTACAAAGACACACTGGAGATGTAGGCCAACCTACAGCAGCACCTACATCTTCAGGTCGTGTTGGAGCCTCTACCTCCAGCTCACACACACCTGGTTCGGCTTCCTCACAGGATCTCCATGGAAGAACCTCGGTCACTGTCCATAGACAAACTGTTATTCCACCCACAGCAGCAAGTTCACAGTCATCGTCACACTCCCAGACCACAAAACAGCCATCGGTACCACAGGCATGGGATAAAAGACGGCCATACTCGGCAAACCATCCACGAGCACAGGCTCTGAATGCTGGCATTGCAAAACTCCTGTCCCTTGAAATGCTGTCATTCAGGCTGGTGGAGACTGACAGTTTCAGGAACTTTATGGCATTGGCAGTCCCACAATATAATGTGCCAAGCCGATTTTATTTCAGCAGGCAAGCCGTCCCTGCTCTGCAAAAACATGTCGAGGGAAACATTAAACATGCGCTACTAAACGCCGTCAGTAGCAGGGTCCACCTGACCACCGATGCGTGGACCAGTACCCATGGCCAGGGACGATAACTTTCCCTCACTGCCCATTGGGTCAATGTTGTGGAGCCGGGTACAGATCTTGCCAGTGGCGCTGTACGTGTTCTGCCAACTCCAAGGATTGCAGGAATCCAGTCTGTACACATTGATTCCTCCTCCTATTCCAGTTCCTCAGAATCATCGCTGCACGAGCCGTCACGGTATACCTCCACATGGACCCGTGAATGCTTACCTGTTGCGACCGATATGAGCACTGCCGTGGCCAAACGTCAACAGGCCGTCCTGAAATTAATTTCCATGGGGAATCAAAGCCACACAGCGCAGGAGCTCTGGGATGCCATCAAGCAGGAGAGCGACGTGTGGTTTTTGTCAGCTAATCTCCAGCCAGACTTGGTAGTGTGTGACAATGGCCGAAATCTGGTGGCAGCTCTGGGCCTTGGCAACCTCACTCACATACCATGTCTGGCACATGTGCTCAACTTGGTCGTGCAGAGGTTTTTGAGGGACTATCCGGATCTTGATGCACTGCTGCACAAGGTCCGCCTAGAGTGCGCTCACTTGCGACGTTCCAGCATGGCCAGATCGCGCATTGCAGCTCTGCAAGTCAGATTTCGCCTTCCTGAACATCGCATCATATGTGACGTACCCACCAGGTGGAATTCCACGTTACATATGTTGGAGCGGTTGTGTGAGCAGCAGCCAGCAGTAATGGAGTATCAGCTGCAACAGGCGCAATCAACTCGCAATTTGCGCCGTTCACACTTCACCACTACTGAGTGGGCCTCTATGAAGGACATCTGCGACGTTTTGCGTGCGTTTGATGTCTCAACGCGGATGGCGAGTGCAGATGATGCACTAGTCAGCATGACTGTCCCCCTTATCTGCCTGCTTCAGAAATCACTGAAAGCACTAAAGGAAGAGGTTTTGGAAGAGGTGGAGGATGAGGAGTCACAAATTCAATTACCTTCAGGACAGTCAGCGCAACGTGGTTCCTCACAAAGGGCTGGGCAGGGCTCATTTTGTGAGGAGGATGAGGAGGAGGAGTCAATGGAGGAGGAAGAAATCCCTACAGATGGAGGTACACAACGCTCTAGTCAGTATGTAGAGCGAGGGTGGGGTGATGCAGAGGAGGCAGAGATGACGCCTCTTCCAGAGGACAGCCTTTGTTGGCCAGTTGGGAGTCTGCAGCACATGGTTGATTTCATGCTTCAGTGCCTGAGAAACGACCGCCGCATCGCCCACATTCTCACCACGTCAGATTATTGGGTGTACACCCTCCTAGACCCTCGCTACCGGGACAACTTACAAACCCTCATCACACCGGTGAACCGGGACCGTAAAATGCAGGAGTACCAAGACACACTGGTGCAATCCATACTGTTGTACATTCCAGCCGAGAGAGCTGCTGCTCCTGCTACTGCTTTACAAAGCAGCTCTGTGCGTCGAGGCAGTGTAGACACCTCTACAACAAGAGGGAGCAGAAGCAGCGCCTCTGCACAGGGCAAGAGCTGTATGTTACAAATGTGGCGAAGTTTTGTGACAGCGCCAGCAAGGTCTACACCATCCGAGACGGCTCCAGTCACCAGGAAGAAACGTTTCCGTAAGGTGGTGACAGACTACTTGGCTTTCTCTCTAAGTGTACTCCCAGATGCCTCTTCCCCTTTCAAATTTTGGGTCTCTAAGTTGGATACATGGCCAGAGCTTAGCCAGTATGCATTGGAGGTGCTGGCTTGCCCTGCTGCCAGTGTATTATCTGAGCGCGTCTTTAGTGCTGCAGGTGGTGTAGTAACAGACCGTCGCATGCGACTATCCTCAGAGAATGTAGACCGGCTTACTTTTCTGAAAATGAACAAGGCATGGATCTCACCTGAATTTGCCTGTCTGTTTTCAGATTAAATAACTGTTTGGCAACGTTTTCCATGTCTCCTGTTATGTTCATCTTTCTACCACCTGAACTCTACTCCCTGGGCTACAACACCGCCATTTGTTGCTCGTAAGTAATTGGCAGGGGTACTGACTCCTGGCCAGCCTGGTTACAGCACGACAGCTGTTTCCTGGCAGTGTGAACGTCAATTATCCTCCAATAAGTTGTGCTGTCGTGTTGCATTCGGGTTAACCGACTCTATGGTGCCTGCAGTTTAGGTGATTCCTATGTGTGCTGTGGGATATGTAAATAAAGGCTGTTTCCATTGTGACAATAGGACAAGCACCCACTGTAGGACTGTGTGATTCGGTAACTGCGGACGGCTTGCGTCCTGTCAACTTACATTTTCATGGGTGCGTTCTGCTACCCGTCCGGGGTCCAGTACCGTCAACTGGTTCTCCCCAGTGCCTTTGGCCTAGGTGCCTCCATCTCCGTATCCGAGTTCCACCAACGTCTGCTGGTCCTTGGTAGTGCTTTGGAGCACAGGTACCTCCTGCTTAGTAACCGTGTCACAGTAACGTCAGCTGGTACTCGGTTGTGACATTGCCTCTTTTCCTTCTGCTACCCGTCCGGGGTCCAGTACCGTCAACTGGTTCTCCCCAGTGCCTTTGGCCTAGGTGCCTCCATCTCCGTATCCGAGTTCCACCAACGTCTGCTGGTCCTTGGTAGTGCTTTGGAGCACAGGTACCTCCTGCTTAGTAACCGTGTCACAGTAACGTCAGCTGGTACTCGGTTGTGACATTGCCTCTTTTCCTTCTGCTACCCGTCCGGGGTCCAGTACTGTCAACTGGTTCTCCCCAGTGCCTTTGGCCTAGGTGCCTCCATCTCCGTATCCGAGTTCCAGCAACGTCTGCTGGTCCTTGGTAGTGCTTTGGAGCACAGGTACCTCCTGCTTAGTAACCGTGTCACAGTAACATCAGCTGGTACTCGGTTGTGACATTGCCTCTTTTCCTTCTGCTGCCCCTCCGGGTTCCAGCACAGTCAGCTGGTCCTCGTTACTTCCATTGTCTCTTGCTCCATCTGATACCCGTCAGGGTTCCAGTAACGTCAGCTGGTTCTCGGAAATTAGACGACCTTAAAGACCACCCAGAAGAAGATGACGACAACAAGGACGACGAGCATGAAGCCAACCAGCCTGAACACCATCACAAAGAAAAAATAAAAGATTACCCAGAAGAAGATCACCAACAGGACAAAGAAGGTTAAGACAAACTACAAGATACAGAACAAGAGACAGAAGAACAATAAGCAGAAGATCAAAAAGCAGAAGAACATGAAGTATAAGTAGTGTTGAGCGATACGATAATGCAAATAACGGCTATCGGCCGATATTAGCTCTATCGGCCTTTCGATAATTCGTTTCGATATTTTCGTCTTATCGAATACCGGAATCGGAAGTTCCCATAATTCTTTGCGAGGCAATGTGATTTTATTCAGCCAATGAGGAATCCTAAGAAGTGTGGGCACATCCTGTACTGCTGCGGTCATGTTAACTAATGGCATGGCTGTGATTGGATGCTGAAATGATGTCAGAATGCACTATAAAAGGCGCCGCCGCCATTTTAGCGTCACTGTGCTGTGAATTCAGTAAGGGACAGAACGCTGCTGTGCTGACTCTGAGGGACAGTTAGAGATTGCGATTTAGTGTACTGTGCTGTAGGCAGGCTAGCACCAACCGCTGTGTAAAGCTTCCTTTTGCCTGCAGTGTTGTTTTAACAGCTCTGCAAGGTGTGTGTGAGTGCAGGTGACGCTGCAGTTTGCTCTGCATGCAACGCTGTCTGTAGGCATCTGCACCTGTCACTCACAGACTCTTTTTTTTTTCCTTCAGTGTAATTCTTGCTGCTCCATGCAATTTAACTACTAGTGTGACGCGCTTCCATCCGTATCCAATACATTGGTTGCAAACACTATAGAAGTAGACAAAGGAGTAGCCTTTCACAGATTGTGGACAGTTGTGTTTCAGTGTTCACTTCAGTCTGTGTTTTTTATTTTTTGAGTGCACATCACGCTCCAGTTACTTGTTCAAGCACTGCTGCTTGTACTCTGCTGAGCGTGTCTCAGTGCCTCATCCTTTTCATTTATCTCCAATTGGTTCTGCTCCATCCCATTTAAAATATAATCTATTAGTGTGACACGCTTCCATCCGTATCCAATACATTGGTTGGAAACACTATAGAAGTAGACAAAGGAGTAGCCTTTCACAGATTGTGAACAGTTGTGTTTCAGTGTTCACTTCAGTCTGTGTTTTTTATTTTTTGAGTGCACATCACGCTCCAGTTACTTGTTCAAGCACTGCTGCTTGTACTCTGCTGAGCGTGTCTCAGTGCCTCATCCTTTTCATTTATCTCAAATTGGTTCTGCTCCATCCCATTTAAATATAATCTATTAGTGTGACGCGCTTCCATCCGTATCCAATACATTGGTTGCAAACACTATAGAAGTAGACAAAGGAGTAGCCTTTCACAGATTGTGATTTGTGAACAGTTGTGTTTCAGTGTTCACTTCAGTCTCTGCTTAATAACCACACTTAGGCCTTATAACTTTTCTGACTTTCTTTATCAATCTACCAAGATGAAGAAGTCAGTGAGTAAGGCACGTGGTCGTGGCCGTGGAGTTTCAGCAGGGAGAGGACGTGGGATTCTGTGTCTGCTGCCGCCCTCAGTGACACAGCATCCACCATTTATCCCCGTGAGCGTTCCTTTATGCGCACTTTGGTAGGAGCTTGGCGTGCCCCCCTGCTGAGGGAAGAACAAATTGAAGCCGTTGTTGGTTGGATGGCAGCCAATGCATCGACTTCAATTCCTTCCACCTCCTCTCAGGAACACAACACTGTTGAGCAACCATCTGTCTGTTCACCGCCTGTCAAATTGCCAAGGCAGTCAGAGAGTTCTGTACAGGAGCCAGCTGAGTCTCTGCTTCTGTTCTCAGAATCTGTTGGCTCGCAAACACGGGCACAGGCAAGCAGCATTCTGCAATTTGAAGAAGAGGGAGTATGCAGTGATGCGCAACAGCTGTGTCTCTCTCAATCTGAAGAGGCGGGTGAGCCAGTGCCGATGGACAGCACACCGCAGAACGCATCTTATGATGATGATGAGACTCAGGTGCCAGGTTTTGTGGAGCATGGTGCTGCCCAGACCATCCAACAGCAGCAGGTGTTGGAAGAGGGTAGTGGAGATGATGAAGTCCGAGACCCAACATGGCGTGAGCAACAGCAAGGTGGTGAGAGCAGCTCTGAGGAAGAGATTGTCCCAACGGTACAAAGAGGAGGGAGAGGTAGGCTGCAGACTCGCTTGCCTGTAGCCTCCAGTTTGGCACCTGTTGGGAGCAGTTCTCTTAGAAATGTCAAAATTGGCGCTCCCATTACTTGCACTGCGTGGTCCTTTTTTGACAGACTTGAAGATAATATTTGCTATGTTCAATGCAAGCTGTGTAAGCAAAAAGTTAAAAGAGGTAAAAATATCAGGAACCTGAATACCACAAATATGTGGACACATGTACGGACAAAGCACGTAGCTGAGTTACAAAGACACACTGGAGATGTAGGCCAACCTACAGCAGCACCTACATCTTTACGTCATGTTCGAGCCTCTACCTCCAGCTCTCACACACCTGTTTTGGATTCCTCACAGGATCTCCATGGAAGAACCTCGGTCACTGTTGTCCATAGAGAAACTGTTATTCCACCCACTGCAGCAAGTTCACAGTCATCGTCACACTCCCAGTACAAAAAACAGCCATCGGTAACACAGGCATGGGATAAAAGACGGCCATACTCGGCAAACCATCCACGAGCACAGGCTCTGAATGCTGGCCTTGCAAAACTCCTGTCCCTTGAAATGCTGTCATTCAGGCTGGTGGAGACTGACAGTTTCAGGAACTTTATGGCATTGGCAGTCCCACAATATAATGTGCCAAGCCGATTTTATTTCAGCAGGCAAGCTGTCCCTGCTCTGCAAAAACATGTCGAGGGAAACATTAAACATGCGCTACTAAACGCCGTCAGTAGCAGGGTCCACCTGACCACCGATGCGTGGACCAGTACCCATGGCCAGGGACGATACCTTTCCCTCACTGCCCATTGGGTCAATGTTGTGGAGCCGGGTACAGATCTTGCCAGTGGCGCTGTACGTGTTCTGCCAACTCCAAGGATTGCAGGAATCCAGCCTGTGCACATTGATTCCTCCTCCTACTCCAGTTCCTCAGAATCATCGCTGCACGAGCCGTCACGGTATACCTCCACATGGACCCGTGAACGCTTACCTGTTGCGACCGATATGAGCACAGCCGTAGCGAAACGTCAACAGGCCGTCCTGAAATTAATTCCCATGGGGAATCGAAGCCACACAGCGCAGGAGCTCTGGGATGCCATCAAGCAGGAGAGCGACGTGTGGTTTTTGTCAGCTAATCTCCAGCCAGGCTTGGTAGTGTGTGACAATGGCCGAAATCTGGTGGCAGCTCTGGGCCTTGGCAACCTCACTCACATACCATGTCTGGCACATGTGCTCAACTTGGTCGTGCAGAGGTTTTTGAGGGACTATCCGGATCTTGATGCACTGCTGCACAAGGTCCGCCTAGAGTGCGCTCACTTGCGACGTTCCAGCATGGCCAGATCGCGCATTGCAGCTCTGCAAGTCAGATTTTGCCTTCCTGAACATCGCATCATATGTGACATACCCACCAGGTGGAATTCCACGTTACATATGTTGGAGCGGTTGTGTGAGCAGCAGTCAGCAGTAATGGAGTATCAGCTGCAACAGGCGCAATCAACTTTCAATTTGCGCCGTTCACACTTCACCACTACTGAGTGGGCCTCTATGAAGGACATCTGCGACGTTTTGCGTGCGTTTGATGTCTCAACGCGGATGGCGAGTGCAGATGATGCACTAGTCAGCATGACTGTCCCCCTTATCTGCCTGCTTCAGAAATCACTGAAAGCACTAAAGGAAGAGGTTTTGAAACAGGTGAAGGATGAGGAGTCACAAATTCAATTACCTTCAGGACAGTCAGCGCAACGTGGTTCCTCACAAAGGGCTGGGCAGGGCTCACTTTGTGAGGAGGATGAGGAGGAGTCAATGGAGGAGGAAGAAATCCCTACAGAGGAAGGTACACAACGCTGTAGTCAGTATGTAGAGCGAGGGTGGGGTGATGCAGAGGAGACAGAGATGACGCCTCTTCCAGAGGACAGCCTTTGTTGGCCAGTTGGGAGTCTGCAGCACATGGTTGATTTCATGCTTCAGTGCCTAAGAAACGACCGCCGCATCGCCCACATTCTCAGCACGTCAGATTATTGGGTGTACACCCTCCTAGACCCTCGCTACCGGGACAACTTACAAACCCTCATCACACCGGTGAACCGGGACCGTAAAATGCAGGAGTACCAAGACACACTGGTGCAATCCATACTGTTGTACATTCCAGCCGAGAGAGATGCTGCTGCTGCTGCTACTGCTTTACAAAGCAGCTCTGTGCGTCGAGGCAGTGTAGACACCTCTACAACAAGAGGGAGCAGAAGCAGCGCCTCTGCACAGGGCAAGAACTGTAAGTTACAAATGTGGCAAAGTTTTGTGACAGCGCCAGCAAGGTCTACACCATCCGAGACGGCTCCAGTCACCAGGAAGAAACGTTTCCGTAAGATGGTGACAGACTACTTGGCTTTCCCTCTAAGTGTACTCCCAGATGCCTCTTCCCCTTTCAAATTTTGGGTCTCTAAGTTGGATACATGGCCAGAGCTTAGCCAGTATGCATTGGAGGTGCTGGCTTGCCCTGCTGCCAGTGTATTATCTGAGCGCGTCTTTAGTGCTGCAGGTGGTGTAGTAACAGACCGTCGCATGCGACTATCCTCAGAGAATGTAGACCGGTTACTTTTCTGAAAATGAACAAGGCATGGACCTCACCTGAATTTGCCTGTCCGTTTTCAGATTAAATAACTGTTTGGCAACGTTTTCCATGTCTCCGGTTATGTTCATCTTTCTACCACCTGAACTCTACTCCCTGGGCTACAACACCGCCATTTGTTGCTCGTAAGTAATTGGCAGGGGTACTGACTCCTGGCCAGCCTGGTTACAGCACGACAGCTGTTTCCTGGCAGTGTAAACGTCAATTATCCTCCAATAAGTTGTGCTGTCGTGTTGCATTCGGGTTAGCCGACTCTATGGTGCCTGCAGTTTAGGTGATTCCTATGTGTGCTGTGGGATATGTAAATAAAGGCGGTTTCCATTGTGACAATAGGATAAGCACCCACTGTAGGACTGTGTGATTCTGTAACTGCGGACGGCTTGCGTCCTGTCAACTTACATTTTCATGGGTGCGTTCTTCTACCCGTCCGGGGTCCAGTACCGTCAAGTGGTTCTCCCCAGTGCCTTTGGCCTAGGTGCCTCCATCTCCGTATCCGAGTTCCAGCAACGTCTGCTGGTCCTTGGTAGTGCTTTGGAGCACAGGTACCTCCTGCTTAGTAACCGTGTCACAGTAACGTCAGCTGGTACTCGGTTGTGACATTGCCTCTTTTCCTTCTGCTACCCGTCCGGGGTCCAGTACCGTCAAGTGGTTCTCCCCAGTGCCTTTGGCCTAGGTGCCTCCATCTCCGTATCCGAGTTCCAGCAACGTCTGCTGGTCCTTGGTAGTGCTTTGGAGCACAGGTACCTCCTGCTTAGTAACCGTGTCACAGTAACGTCAGCTGGTACTCGGTTGTGACATTGCCTCTTTTCCTTCTGCTACCCGTCCGGGGTCCAGCACAGTCAGCTGGTCCTTGTTACTTCCATTGTCTCTTGCTCAATCTGATACCCGTCAGGGTTCCAGTAACGTCAGCTGTTTCTCGGAAATTAGACGACATTAAAGACCACCCAGAAGAAGATGACGACAACAAGGACGACGAGCATGAAGCCAACCAGCCTGAACACCATCACAAAGAAAAAATAAAAGATTACCAAGAAGAAGATCACCAACAGGACAAAGAAGGTTAAGACAAACTACAAGATACAGAACAAGAGACAGAAGAACAATAAGCAGAAGATCAAAAAGCAGAAGAACATGAAGTATAAGACCAAAATGAAGAGCAAAATATATGCTCTAAATTCTAAGCAGAAGAAGACTAAGCAGTGTATGGGGGTGAGTCCGTTCCTCCTCGTGGTGCCCCTGGAAAATGCCTGCTGCTGCAGGCTAAACTGAACACGGACAAATACTGTTGTAATTTAAATCTTTTGTGACAGCAAGAACGGAAGGATGAACAATTCATACTTTTACAGATTACAAGTACAGGAATCTCTGTCACAAATAAGAATATGATGAAAAAGATGAAGAGGAAGAAGATGAAGAATTTGAATATGAAGAAGATTAATTAGTTTAATAATAACAATATGAGTAATGTAAACAAAAACATGAATAGCAAGAAGTTTAAGAAGAAGATTAAGAAGGTGAAGATGAAGAATAATTTGATGAGAAAGATGATGGTGCTGCTGAAGATTATGAAGGAGAAAGTGTGGCACTGGCAAAAGTTAAAAAGGTGAAGAGCATGGAAGTTGTGAAACATACATATTTGCCAAAATAGAAAAAAGGTTAACAACATTGTCAATTTGTTAGTCAATCCAAACGTATTTCCAAAAAAATATATATTAATGCTATTCCAATGCATTGGGTTAAACATGTATGCCTTTATTGTCTCCTCAACCTCCCCCAATACATTCTACATTAGTCTTTGTTGTTTTCCTTCATGTACAATTAACCAACAAGGCAAGAATGTTTTTTTTTAATTTCGATATTTTGTTCCCATAGACTTACATTGGACTTCCGGTATCGAAATCGGATATCGACGATATTTAGTACTATCGGCGATACAATTCCGATCCGATATTTTTAGATATCGAGCAGTATCGCTCAACACTACTCCTGACACCCTTCCAGAGCCAGTCTCAAATTGGGCGAGATGGCGGAAAGAACTACACCCTCTTTCAAAATAACAGCAGGATCAGATAACTCAGGAGAGTCCGCAAGGAAACTCCTCGAGAGGGCATCCGCCTTAACATTCTTAGTGCCAGGAAGAAAGGAAACCACAAAATTAAAACGTGTGAAAAACAAGGCCCACCTGGCCTGTCTAGGATTAAGTCGCTTGGCTGATTCCAGATAAACCAGATTCTTATGGTCCGTGAGGACCACCACCTGATGTTTGGCTCCCTCCAGCCAATGTCTCCACTCTTCAAAAGCCCACTTCATGGCCAATAACTCCCGATTACCCACGTCATAATTACGTTCAGTTGGAGAAAATTTTCGAGAGAAAAAGGCACAAGGGTTACTTTTAGAGGTCTCTGGATCTTTTTGGGACAAAACGGCACCTGCCCCAATTTCAGAGGCATCAACCTCCACCTGAAATGGCAGAGAAACATCAGGCTGCCGTAGAACAGGAGCAGAAGTGAATCTCTGCTTAAGTTCCTGAAACGCAGAGACTGCCTCAGGAGGCCAATTCACCACATCAGAACCCTTTTTGGTCAAATCAGTCAATGGTTTAACAATAATAGAGAAATTACCAATAAATTTACGATAAAAATTGGCAAAACCCAAGAATCTCTGAAGAGCCTTTAATGAAGTAGGTTGGACCCAATCACAGATGGCCTGAACCTTGACCGGGTCCATTTCAATAACAGATGGGGACAAAATGAATCCCAGAAATGAGATCCTCTGTATGCTAAAAAGACACTTTGATCCCTTCACATACAGAGCATTCTCTCTCAAAATCTGGAACACAGTCCGAACATGTTTCACATGAGAGTCCCAGTCATTGGAAAAAATTAAGATATCATCCAAATAAACAATCAGAAATTTATCCACAAAATCCCTGAAAATGTCATTCATGAAGGACTGGAAGACGGAAGGAGCATTAGTGAGCCCAAAGGGCATCACTAGGCACTCAAAATGCCCCTCTGGGGTATTAAATGCTGTCTTCCATTCATCCCCGTGCTTAGTGCGAATAAGGTTATACGCCCCCCTGAGGTCAAGCTTCGTAAACCAAGTTGCACTTTTCACCCTGGAAAACAGGTCAGAAATCAAGGGTAAAGGATATTGATATTTCTCAGTGATATTGTTCAAGAGACGATAATCAATACACGGCCTTAATGAACCATCCTTTTTGGCCACAAAGAAAAAACCGGCACCCAAGGGTGAAGAGGATGGTCTGATATGACCCTTCTCCAATGACTCCTTGATATAAGACCGCATAGCGTCATGTTCAGGTACAGACAAGTTAAAAAGGCGACCTTTAGGGAATTTACTACCAGGCACTAATTCAATAACGCAGTCATAGCTCCTATGGGGGGGGGCAAGGATGCAGATTTACTTTCACTAAACACATCAGAAAAATCAGTCAAAAAGTCAGGAACATCCTGAGCCTGGGGAGAGGCAGAAAAAACAGGAGTGTTGGCATTAATACATTGGCAGTTCCAACTGGTTACAGACACAGATTTCCAATCCAAAACAGGATTATGAGACTGTAACCAAGGGAAACCTAGTACAATAATGTCATGCAGATTATACAGCACCAAAAATTTGCAACTCTCCTGATGATCAGGTTCAACCCTCATTATCACCTGAGTAGAGAACTGGGGTTTATTCTCAGCCAAAGGGGTAGAATCAATCCCCAGTAGGGGAATAGACTTCCGTAGGGGTGTCAAGGGAAACCCACAACATTTAGCAAAATCAAAATCCATCAGGTTAATAGCTGCTCCCGAATCAACAAAAGCCTGAGCAGAAAATGTGGACAGGGAGCAAATCAGGGTAACAGTCAACAGAAATTTAGTCTGAACACTACCCAAGACAACTGAGCGTGCAGGGGCGTACATAGAAATCATGGGGCCCCATAGCAAAAGTCTGAATGGGCCCCCCCCCCAAAAAAAAAAAATCAACAGGTGCTCTTAACTCCAGGCATGCATGTTATATGTCAAACAATTAATTTTATAGCTAGTCTTTGATTTTTTTCTCATTTGAGTAAAAGAAAAAGTAAAACACATCCAATGTAGTCTTATCTGGTGGAAAATACGAAGTTATGATTTAATATTATTTATTTCAGGTTATTCGAAAATCACACATCTACAAAAGCATTACCAACCAAGCGTACACATAGAAATGTAACTTGGGATGATCCCTGAAAGCGGTGTGACTGCCTGCAAGCAACCATCCTGGAATACATAGGGTCACTTTTTGTAGAGAGCTGGATTTACACTGCAGGATTCCTAGAACTGCTTATTGCCCAATAATCAGTGTAAACAGACAGCCGATCATCACTCAAACAATGAACAATTCAACAAAACAATTATTGACTAAAAAGATTTTCAATCGGCTTAAAAATACTCCCACTCGTAAACATCCTTCTGTAACCAGTATGTGTGTGAGAACAATAATAATCTTGCACACAAAACAATCTATATGATCACCTGATCCTGTGGCTGTAGCTAAAAAGCCCCAAAGGGCTATCGTATTGGCTAACAAGTAGCTGATTTATTTTCAATATATAAATTTAAAACAGCATTTGCAAGGCAGAAAAAAATCATTGGTGGCTCGTGGTGTGTATATTATATACATAATTACACCACCACCGGTGCTGCAGGGCCCCCCCCCCCTCCACAGTGGGCAGCGGGCCCCCCTCCTAAGGGGCAAAAGGGAGCCAGACCATTTTAAATGAAAGTCCGCACAGTGAGGGTAACAATCAAAAAAAAAATCCCCCCCACCAAGGACTCCCTTTTGTGTGATCTTCCCCCGAGTGAACTTATGAATGTTTCGCTTCCGGAGGCACGTGTTGATCTCTGGTGCGGCTGGCTTTCTTATGCAAATGGCCCAAGACTAAGCTAACGGGTGACAAGGAAACACAAAAAAAGGGGACCTTCAAGGGTTTACAGTGTCGGGGGTATTGTTATATTTAATTAAGGAGATAGTTTCTGTGTCCACCCAGCTCCAAACGCCCGCGGGTCGGGGCCCCCCCCGTCGTGGGCCCCCCCCCGTCTGGGCCCATAGAGCTGTAGTCGCTCT
>JARQOD010000003.1:215384534-215411504 GCA_033576555.1 Oophaga sylvatica | reverse complement strand
GGTGAGGAGATTGTCTGATTGCGTTGCTGATTGCTTTGCTATGGACTGCTGTCCGCACAGCAGTTGTCTGTGCATACCTGTGGAGTTAACAGGACACAGTCCATATCTCTTCATTTCTACCTTAGCGACTCTGTGGCGTAACAGAGTTCGCTTATACCACCATATAGGGCCACAGTGTCCATAGTTGCGACTCTGTGAAGTAACAGAGTTCACCGTTCCGCCATCCTACTAGCAGCAGGCTCAGCCTGCACGGTGGCCCCTGGGCTGCGATCGCACTTATTATTTATATTTATTTTGTGCGTTCCGCCAGCCCTAACATAATACTAGCACCAGGGTCTGGCTAGTAAAATGGCGGATGTTACCGCTGTCGCTGTTCAGGCTACTAGCGTGGCTGCAGCCAGTTTGTCCTTTGCCACCCCTGCTCCGACTTTATCCCGTCTCCCGCTTCCAGACAAGTTTGCTGGTGACAGCAAGCAATGTCGGGGATTCGTGAGTCAGTGCTCCATTCATCTTGAGCTTCTGGCTGCACGTTTTCCCACGGAAGGGGCGAAGGTGGGTTTTGTCTTATCCCTCCTGTCGGGCAGGGCGTTGGAGTGGGCAACGCCGCTGTGGGAGCGTGACGATCGTGTGGTACAAAGTGCTCCTCTCTTCCTGGAGGCTCTGAGACAGGTCTTCTTAGGTCCTCGTGTCACCCACGATACGGCGCTCCAACTGCTGGCAATATCACAGGGTTCATCCATGGTCAGCCAGTTCGCCGTCCAATTTCGGACTCTGGTCTCTGAGCTAGAGTGGCCGGATAAAGTCCTCATTCCGGTTTACTGGAGAGGACTGGCGGATCATGTGAAGGATGCCTTGGCCACCAGGGAGATTCCTGCCACACTGGAGGAGCTCATTTCCTTATCTACCCGCATTGATCTCCGTTTTAATGAGTGGAGGTTAGAGTGGACCCAGTGCAGGCAGAGATTTCGGTTGGCTCCCACCTTCGCCAAACCTCTGGAATCTTCCGTTCAAGCGTCCGACTCCTCCGAAGTCATGGAGGTTTCTCGAGCGGGACCTAAGTCCCGGACCGCTCGAGTAATGGTGGTCTGTAATTTTTGCCAACAGGCAGGACACTATACTAACAGATGTTCACAGCGATCGCAGAGGTGATCGCGTCTAGTGACCCTGGGAGGAGGCTCACTAGAGACAGCGGCATTTTCCTCCAAGATGACACTTAAAGGGACAATCACTGTAGGCACTTCCACTCTCACAGTCGACCTTTGCGTGGACTCAGAAGCAGAGGGGAACTTCATGTCCTCTAACTTTGTTCGCCGTCACTCAATACCTCTGGTGGCACTTGACAATCAGTGACTGTCCGGGTAGTGAATGGGTCAACATTGCCCTCACAAATTACACACCAGACTGTTCCTCTTGCATTGTTTGTATCCCCTTCCCATCAGGAGCTTATTTCCCTACTCGTCCTTCCCGAGGGAATAGACGAGATCCTACTAGGAATACCTTGGCTCCGTTTCCACTCCCCACATATAGAGTGGACTTCGGGTAGGATACTGGGTTGGAGTGATGCATGTAAAGGCAGATGTGTCAGGAGTTGCGTTCAGGTTACCACTACTGAGTTACCCGCAGATCTTACTTCGCTTCCCAAGTGCTATTGGTCATATGTAGAGTTGAGCGATACTTTCCGATATCCAAAAGTATCGGAATCGGAATGGTATCGCCGATACCATTAAAATATCGGCGATACCCGATACCGATACCGGAAGTCCCATGTAAGTCTATGGGAACAAAATATTGCAACTAAAAAAACTTCTTTCTTTCCTTGTAAACACTAAATATACACACATAGAATACATATATATATATATACATGTCATTGTGACATATATATATACATATATGTATAGTTTATACACTTCTACATAGTAAAATATCCTCTGATTCAATTGCCGGGTAAAGTCGGCTTCTGTGAAAAGACAGAAGCACCCGACATGAAATGACACTTGGTGTACATAGGGTTAACCATGTCTTTTCATGTCGTTTGCTATCTGATTTGCACAAACAATTACATCAGTCTATGTGTGCAAAATTTCACACCTGTAGGGGTTAATTAAAGGTGTAAATTCGTTGTAAAAAAACGGACTTTTTTGCTACGAATTTACACCTTTAATTAACCCCTACAGGTGTGAAATTTTGCACACATAGACTGATGTAATTGTATGTGCAAATCAGATAGCAAACGACATGAAAAGACATGGTTAACCCTATGTACACCAAGTGTCATTTCAAATGACACTTGGTGTACATAGGGTTAACCATGTCTTTTCATGTCGTTTGCTATCTGATTTGCACATACAATTACATCAGTCTATGTGTGCAAAATTTCACACCTGTAGAGGTTAATTAAAGGTGTAAATTCGTTGTAAAAAAAACAGACTTTTTTGCTACGAATTTACACCTTTAATTAACCCCTACAGGTGTGAAATTTTGCACACTTACACTCATGTAATTGTTTGTGCAAATCAGATATCAAACTACATGAAAAGACATGGTTAACCCTATGTACACCAAGTGTCATTTCATGTCGGGTTCTGCATTTTCACAAAAGCCGGCAATTGAATTAGCGGCTATTATACTATGTAGAAGTGTATGAACTATAAATATAAATATATATATATATGTGTCACAAATTCAATGACATGTATATATATATATATGAGGTGTAAAATTGCTGAAAAAAAATGCGTGTGCTCCCGCCCTATTTTCGCAACCAGACAGACAAAGCCAGTGAGTGGGGGCAGATAATAATAGCCCAGAGAGGGACCATTTTTTTTGGCCCCCCCGGCTACTTAACATCTGCCCCCAGACACCCCAGAAAGGGCAAATCTCTAATTAGATTTGCCCTTTCTGGCACTTTGCCCGTCTATTCCCATTGCCCTGTAGCGGTGGCGAATGGGTTAATAAGGGGTTAAAATGACCTTGCAATTGAAAGGTCAATTTAAGCCAGGTTAATAATTGAGAGCTGTCAATTAGACAACTATCAATTATTAATCCTATTGTATGAAAGAAAAATCAAACACACACACTTTAATAAAAAAGAAGTTTAATGAAATAATCACATAGTTTTTGACCATATTTTATTTACCTGCTAAAACCATTTCCTGTAATAAAAATAAAATAATAAAGCAAAATTATTCTTACCAATCCGATGCACAGTCAGGTCCCACGGTGTAATCCTTCAGAAAGGGTTAATGTTTACTGCAGGGACCGCAGCTAATGCTGCAGCCTCACAGTAAACCCCAAATGAATGAGTTCCTCTCCTGGCTGACAGGAGAGGAAGTGGAAAGCTTAATTGATTGCTTTCCACTTTCACTTCAGGTCAGCCAGGGACACCATCAGTAACGTCAGAAGGAACTGATTAACAAAAATAGGGGTTCCCTTCGAAAAAAAAATGGCGTGGGGTCCCCCCTATTTTTGTTAACCAGCCAGATGAAGCAGACCGCTGAGGCCTGGATTTTCAGGCTGGAATCCATGGACCTTGCCAGCCTGATAATACCAGGCCACAGCAGTCTGCATATCTTGGCTGATTAACAAAAATAGGGGATCCCCTCAAAAAAAATTGGCGTGGGGTCCCCCCTATTTTTGTTAACCAGCCAGATGAAGCAGACCGCTGAGGCCTGGTTTTTCAGGCTGGTAAGGATCCAATATCCATGGACCTTGCAAGCCTGATAATACCAGGCCACAGCAGTCTGCTTAGCTTGGCTGGTTAACAAAAATAGGGGATCCCCTCGAAAAAAAAAACGGCGTAGGGGTCCCCCTATTTTTGTTAACCAGCCAAGTAAAATGCAGACTGCTGCGGCCTGGTATTAAAAGACTGTCAAGGCCATGGATTTTGGCCCTCAACAGCCTGATAATACCAGGCTACAGCAGCCCCACATTTGGCGCATCAAAAGATGTGCCAATTGTGGCACTTTACCCGGCTCTTCCCACTGCCCTGTAGCGGTGGCAAGTGGGGTAATAAGGGGTTAATGTCACCGTTGATTGCACGGTGACAATAAGCCCGGTTAATAATGGATAGGCGTCAATAAGACACCGATCCATTATTAATCCCAAAGTTTTTAAATGTGTAAAAAAAAGACACAGCAAGAAAAAAGTCTTTTAATGAAATAAAAGAGACAACACAGTTTTCATTTTTTTTATTACTCTCTCATTCCTGCGACGCCATCGATCTCCTGTAAAAAAAGAAAAAAAACAAACCAACAGTATACCACCTGTCCGACGCAGTCCATAACGACAGTCCCACGACGATCCAGCTCTGCTACATCGCAATGACAGGCAGAGCCTGTCATTGCAACGCAGCACAGCTGATTACCTGCTTCCCCGGCGGTGACGTCATCGGTCTGACTGCTTTACGGCCGGGATTACCCAGCAGTCACTGCAGTTATCGCGAGAAACTGCATGTGACCGCCGGGAGAAGAGAGATGGCGGCCATGAAGCAGTCCAGGACGTGACCGCCGGAGATCTTCTGCCAGGTAAGTGCCGCTGACTCCTGACAGACCCGACAGATGGACACTGACAGTGACAGTGACATCCCGATTCCGGTATCCGATATGACGAAAATATCGGTACTCGGAATCGGAATTCCGATACAGCCAATATCGGCCGATACCCGATATTTGCAGTATCGGAATGCTCAACCCTAGTCATATGCAGACGTGTTCTCCAAGAAGGCTGCGGAGACTGTTCCGCCTCATTGCCCCTATGACTGTCCTATTGACCTCTTACCTGGAGCAGAACCTCCTCGGGGAAGGGTCTATCCCCACAGAGAGCCTGAGAACTGTGGCCCCGGTTTTGCTAGAGTCTGTGCCTCCGGGCAAGACTTTTATGCCTACCAATTTGCGACCGGAGGTACTCTCTTGGGCACACTCGTCCAGGGTGTGTGGACACTTTGGGGCAAAGAGGACATCTGAGTTGCTGGCGAGGACATACTGGTGGCCGCATATGGTCCGTGATGTTGGGGACTATGTTCGGGCGTGTGTCTCCTGCGCCAAGAATAAGTCTCCTCGACAACGGCCAGCTGGGTTACTTTACCCTTTGCCGGTGGCAGACAGGCCCTGGGAGATGGTCGGGATGGACTTTTTTTTGGGCTTACCCAAGTCTCGGGGCTGCACCATCATTTAGGTAATCACCGATCATTTTTCCAAAATGTGCACCTGGTGCCACTACCACAGTTACCTTCTGCATGGGCTCTGGCAGCGTTGTTTATCAGGCACATCTTCTGTCTACACGGCATGCCGGACAAAATTGTCAGTGACCGAGGGCCCCAGTTTGCGTCTCGGTTCTGGAGAGAGCTTTGTCGTCTACTCAGTATTGAGTTAAATCTCTCTTCAGCATACCATCCCGAGACGAATGGGTTAGTAGAGAGGGCCAACCAGACCTTGGTCACCTATCTGTGACATTTTGTTTCAGCCAGGCAGGATGACTGGGCATCCTTGCTACCGTGGGCTGAGTTTGCAATGAACAATGCTGTGGCTGACTCCACCGGACAGACTCCATTCCTCCTAAACTACGGTCATCATCCGCGGGTTCCGGTGCCCATGCCCGTGTCTTCTGCTGACTCCAGGGTGGCAGACTGGGCTGTGGAGGCACAGGACATTTGGGACCGTACCCAGGATGCCATTCAGGCGTCCAAGGAGAGAATGAGGTCCTCCGCTCCGACATTTGCTCCTGGGGACATGGTGTGGCTCTCCGTCCGTAACATCAGGCTGCGAGTTGAGTCCACTAAGTTGGCACCCCGCTACCTGGGTCCTTTCAAAGTCCTCGAGCAGGTTAACCCTGTGGTATACCGTTTGGCTCTTCCACCACGCCTGGGTATCTCCGACACCTTTCACTTATCCCTCCTGAAACCCGTGCTCATGTCCCGGTTTTCCGAGTCATCTGCCGGGACATCGGGTTTGTCTACGGACAACCATGAGGTGAACGCCATCGTAGGGTGTAAGGTGGTATGGGGCAAAAGATTTTATTTGGTGGATTGGAGGGTTATGGGCCTGAGGATAGGTCCTGGGAGCCTGCCGAGCACGTTCACGCTCCGCAGCTCATCACTGCCTTTGAACTCAGCAAGGCCCAAAGCAGGGGGGGTAATGTTAGGGGTCGAGTTCCCGCTTCTGCACAAGGGGAATTTCGAGCCGTCCCTACTGCGGTCTCCCATCCGTCTCCAGCCGCAGTGGACTCTGCTCAGCTTAGACGTCGGTCCCAGCGTCTCGCCCAGTCTAACATTGTGCAGAGAATTACTGCTGCTCCTCCAGGCTCTGCTATTGTAGCCAGTGCTGGGTAGCGGCGAGCAGACGTCTTTAGGACAAAGTCCTTGCTTTCCCCTTCTGAGCATGCCCAGAGTAAGATCTCTCATTGGAGATCAGGTGTCACATGCTCACGTACTGCAGCAGCTCCTATTGGTCCGCCAGGAAGGTCCTGAAGCCACTTGTGTTCTGGAGCAGTTTCCTATTTGTCCTTATCTGGCAGGTCCTGTAGTTGCTACAATAAAAGGGTGGCATGGTCGTGCCGCCATGCGCTAGTAACAATCACATTATGTGCTTTGCGCCAGGGTGATCTTGCACGCATGTGTTAGGGCTCGGCTGAAATAAGCCCCTAGAATACCGGCACCTCCGGTGAGGAGATTGTATGCACGTGTTTAGGGCTCGGCTGAAATAAGCCCCTAGAATACCGGCTTCTCCGGTGAGGAGATTGATTGCGCTGCTGATTGCGTTGCTACGGACTGCTGTCCGCACAGCAGTTGTCTGTGCATACCTGAGGAGTTAACAGGACACAGTCCATATCTCTTTGTTTCTACCTTAGCGACTCTGTGGCGTAACAGAGTTCGCTTATACCGCCATAAAGGGCCACAGTGTCCATAGTTGCGACTCTGTGAAGTAACAGAGTTCACCATTCCGCCATCCTACTAGCAGCAGGCTCTGCCTGCACGGTGGACCCTGGGCTGCGAACGCACTTATTATTTATATTTATTTTGTGCGTTCCGCCAGCCCTAACAGTATGAGAGGACAGTGTCTGCTCATGGGTATTAACTTTTTGAGTAATTGACATTGTATGTGTCTCATTAGCAGAGACCTTTTCAGTTAACTCTTGCATTTCGGCTCTGAGAGAAGCTGCCTCAGCCCTATAAGATGATTCCAGCCTGGACATATAATTTTCCATGTCCTCCCTGGTTGGGATAGCTTGTATGGGGGCTCTGAGGTCTTTCCATACTGCCTCACTTTGTGATATATCCTGTAACTGGCTCCCTTCTGAACAGCTGGGGGAAGGAGAATACTGCGCCGCGGCGGTGGAATCTCTCTCTGATGTGCTTTGAAGGCCTCCCGGGGGTGAGTACCCCTCTATATCTGCGTCCTCAGTAGCTCTAATCTTCCCCCCGTCTGCCTGCTGAGGCCCCGCCGTGTCCACACACCTGGTTTCTCTAGGCACGGGTCCGGGATCCGCCATCTTATATCCTCCCAATTCTTCTCTCTCCGCAGTCAGGTCTCCAGTTCCCCCTGGGGCCAGCATGTCGGTTCTCCAGCTTTCGGTGGGGTCTGCTTCACCATCTGCGGCCCCGCAGGGTGATCGTCTTGGATACCTCCGGCTTCTCTGGAAGGAGCCGAGGAGAGCCGAGCAGGAGCTGCCACCGCCATCTTAGATCCTGTCCTCACAGCAGGAGTGAGAGCTTTGCTTCTCAGGAAGCGAGTAATGGTTGTTGGTGGGGCTTTTTGGGTGTCCACGTCGGTCTGTGCCGTGTACTTCTTTCTTTTAGCAGGCATCAGTGGGAATTGGTCCAATTTGTAAGGCTCTGCATGCCCCAAAGCTGGTCTAGGGACGGGAGCAACTGAAGGTGCTTCCTCACTCCTCCAAAGCCAGACCACGCCCCCTGTTTTCTGTTTTTAAATCATAATGACAACCCAAAATATCCAAATGACCCTGATCAAAAGTTTACATACCCCATTTCTTAATACCGTGTATTGCCCCCTCTAACATCAATAATAGCTTGAAGTCTTTTGTGGTAGCTGTGATGAGGTTCTTTATTTTCTCAGATGATAAAGCTCCCCACTCTTCTTGGGAAAAAGCCTCCAGTTCCTGTAACTTCCTGGGCTGTCTAGCATGAACTGCATGCTTGAGATCTCCCCAGAGTGGCTCAATGATATGGTGGTCAGGAGACTGAGATGGCCACTCCAAAACCTTCACTTTGTTGTGCTGTAGCCAATGACAGGTCGATCGTATTGTACCACTGGCGTTCCATGTAAATGGACCATATTTATAGCTTGATTTTTGTTTTTTTACCTTGGTAATTTGAATATTATAATGTAGCATTTACCATTGATGCCTAGTAATAGTTATACATGGTTCAATGATGAAAATATGTACGTCAAATGAAAAGGAGAGAATCTGCACCAATGGCAACTGAGTGATGTACTGTTCTGCTGTGCTCCACCCCACACAATGCTTAATATATTTAGCAACTGCAAGAGCAGAAGTCTTTTGATCCAAGGAGTTGCCATGTGTTGGAACTCTACCTAATTTTGTTGATCTATCCTAGCCCTGGACAGCCTGTTTAAGCCCTTAAGGACCAAGTCACTTTGCAAGTTAATCACCAGGCCTTAATTTTGAAATCTGACATCTGTCACTTTATGTGGATATAACTCTGGAACACTTCAACAGGTCCCACTGATTCTGAGAATGTTTTTTCATGACACATTGTACTTTATGATAGTGGTAAAATTTCTTCAAAGTTACTTTTGTTTATTTGGTAAAAAAAAATGTAAATTTGGCAAAGATTTTGAAATGTTCTCAATTTTCAAACTTCTAATTTTTATGCCACTAAATCAGAGCGTTATGTCACGCAAAAGTTAATGAGTAACATTTTTCACATGTCTAATTAATATATATAACATTTTTTTTTGTTATGGGGTTAAAAGTTGACCAGTGATTTCTCATTTTTCCAGCAAAATTTACAAAGCCATTTTTTTAGGGACCACCTCCCATTTGAAGTGACTTTGGGGGCCTATATGACATAAAATACCCAAAAGTGACACCATTCTAAAAACTGCACTCTTCAAGGTGTTCAAAATCACATTCATGAAGTTTATTAGCCTTTCAGGTGCTTCACAAGAACTAAAGCAATGTGGAAGTAAAAAATGAACATTAAACTTTTTTTTCACAAAAATTTAACTTCAGATACTTTTTTTTATTTTCTCAAGGGTATCAGGAGAAAATGAACCACTATATTTGGTGTGCAATTTCTCCTGAGTAATCCGATACCCCATGTGTGAAGGGAGACCACTGTTTGGGCGCACGGCAGGGCTCAGAAGGGAAGGAGCACCAGTGGAAACCCTCCACAAGTGACCCCGTTTTGGAAACTAGACCCCTCAAGAGACTTATCTAGATGTTTGGTGAGCGCCTTGAATCCCCAGGTGCTTCACATAAGTTTATAACGTAGAGCCGTGAAAATTAAAAACCACATTTTTTTACACAAAAAACATCATTTAGAACCAATTTTTTTATTTTAACAAAGGTAGCAGGAGAAAATGGACCTCAAAAATTGTTGTGCGATTTCTCCTGAGTACGCCGATATCCCATGTGTGGAGGAAAACCACAGTTTGGGCAGGACTCGGAAGGGAAGGAATAGTTGTGACTCCATATACAGAGCCCTTAAGTGCTAGAGAGTAGTATCCCCCCTCCCCAAGTGACCCCATTTTGGAAATTATACCCTGCCAAATGTGAACCTAAAGGTGGATTATGCACACTGGGGCTCAGACGGAGGGGGGCATTTTTCTTTGGGAGCACAGAATTGTCTGAATTTTTTTGGGGGGGCAAGGAGCTATTTTGCTTTTCCAGAGCCGTTGTACTACCAGTAACGTTGAAGCCCCCTATATTTACGTTAACAGATGACAGACCTGAGTGGGGACTTGCTTCTTTTGTGGATTGAGTTGAAGCTTTTATTGGGAACATTTTTCATAATATTTGGGATCACATTTATCCAGTGCTCTCCTCTGGTGACTTACTTTGGGGTTTGCGAGTGACGTGACAGATGAAAACCCCAATAGATCCAATCACTATACTAAGGTAGCAAAGTTACTCTGGACTCTGTGTGGCCTCTGTTCAGCGTTGTCCTTCCTTTCAGAGGTGCACAAAACTATGGTGGACCGCATTTTTATGCATGCCTAAAATTACAGACACCGCCGGATCACAGGTCCTATGGCTTTCACAGTGCCTCCATCTGCCTCATTATAGGGAATCTTCCGCTGGCGGTTCTGTCTAAATCATGTATTTCAGAGATTTAAATGGAAACCCCGCTGTAAGCGCTCAGAGCAGAGCACAGAATAACTGTGATCTTTGGGAGGCAGAATGAAACAATCCACAGCAGGTGAAGAATTGATTTTATTTATTTTTTATGTTGTTCCTTGTGTGGTGATTAGGCGACTTTATTCTTTGGGTCGGTGCGATTACAGCGATACCTGATTTATATCCTTTTTTTCATGTTTGGCTGCTGTCACACATTAAAAGATGCTTTTTTTTGCAATAAGAATTTTTTGCATCACCACATTTTGAGAACTATAATTTTTCCATATTTCGGCCGGCAGAGTCATGTGAGGGCTTGTTTATTGCAAGACAAGTTGACTTTTTTATTGGTACCATTTTTGGACACATGACATTTTTTGATCGCTTTCTATTCCGATTTTTGTGGAGGCAGAATAAACAAAAAACAACAATTCAGGAATTGTTTTGTTTTTTTACCCCGTTCTGCGTGTGGCAAAATTGATAATGCCGCTTTATTATTCGGGTCTGGGCTCATACCCATATGCGAGAAAAAAAAATGATATGATTTCCAGACCGAAAAAACAGGCGAGTGCTATGCGAGTGTCATGTGAGTGTCATGCGATTTCTGTGCGATTTTTAAACGCACCATCCATATGACATCCGTATGACATGCATATGCAATCCGTATGCAATGTGATTTTAACATGAGCTTTTATATCCAGCAGTTCTCTGTCTTTTACACATTGTCATAAAATGAAATATTCTTCAAACACACACATACACATAGAATACATATACTGTATACTGTATATATACATAGATGTCAGTGAAATATATATATATATATATATATATATATATATATATTGTGTATTTATAATGTATAGAGCGATAGATAGAAGAAAAGCCAGTAATTCATTTGTCGGCTTCAGTGATACTATTTTTATGATAGCGTTTTATTCCACTTTTTCCAAGCAGTATGATGATAAAGCATAGTTTGCTAATTTTTTTTTTACTGCGTTCACTGAAGGGGTTAACAAGCATGACATATTTATAGACTGGATTGGTTTTTTTACATAAAAATGTGCATTTATTAGTGGATATTTTATTATTATTATTTTTTTAAAGGTTTACTTTTTTTTATCTAAGTCCCTTTATGTGACTTTCACTTTTTTTTTTCTTTAATTGAAGGTATAATGCATTACAATGCACTATCATTGCACTGCATTATACTTATACTGAAAGCTTCTGACACTATGCTGTGAGCATGGTCTCAGAAGCTTTCTGTAGCTTGATGACCTGGGGATCATCATAACGACCCTGGGTTACAATTGCAAAGATCGGGACCCGACGATGACATCACGGGGATGCCGATCTGAAGGCAGAGGGAGCTCCCGTCCCTCTGCCTCCCTCCTGAATGCTGCGATCACGCTTTTTTTTTGTCTTTTCACTTGCTGTCTTCATTGCTCAATGGCTGCTCCACCTTGGAGTCAGGGCCGGCATTTCTGCTCTATACAGACATACATTCAATTCAACAATTCTTTTCTTTCATTGAGATCGTATCTCACGGGGATTCGAATCCCCAACCTGCACCTATGTAAGCAGTAGCAAAATCTATGAGCCATAAACTGCACTGACTGGGATGAGAGAATTTTCCATTTTTGAATGTGCAGTTTTTTTTCCCCACCAGTCCCAGGTATCTCGGATAGGGATGGGCAACCTCCAAGTGTAAAAGTTCGAGGTCCGTACCGAACACCAAGTGTTTGTGCATGGACCCCGAACACAGATATCTCTCGGAAGTCCATGTTACTGTTCAGGTTTAGTAGCCTGAACATCCGGTGTTGCCCACACTGTCATCTGTGTGACAGCAGAGGAACACCGGCTCTGATCGGTGATAATTCATTATGAATGGGATTTGGGTTTGAGTTCGGGTACTATTCTGGTACCCAAACCAAACTTTTTTAAAAATATTCGGCCAAACCCGCTGGACCCGAACATCCACTGGTTCGCTCATCACTAATCACAGATTCTACTTTTTTCACCTCGGTTCACTGCCTTCTGTTGCACTTCACATCAGGGTTTGCAAGTTGTCCAGCACGACTAAGTGATGTAATCTACCTACTACAGTACTATTTAAGGCCCGTTTTTCATGCTGTGGCGGTTCATGCTGTTGCAGCTGAAAGGAGGACATCGGTAAACCAGGGGAGGAGTCCTGAGGAGATCATTTGCATATTCCCAGTTCATTTTGGGATAAGTGAAGAGTCTCCGCGAGCTCCAAGAACACTGGGTTTTGGCTGTTGCAGCTGAAAGGAGGACATCGGTAAACCAGGGGAGGAGTCCTGAGGAGATCATTTTCATATTCCCAGTTCATTCTGGGATAAGTGAAGAGTCTCCGCGAGCTCCAAGAACACTGGGTTTTGGCTGTTGCAGCTGAAAGGAGGACATCAGAAAACCAGTGGAGGAGTCCTGAGGAGATCATTTGCATATTCCCAGTTCATTCTGGGATAAGTGAAGAGTCTCCGCGAGCTCCAAGACCACTGGGTTTTGGCTGTTGCAGCTGAAAGGAGGACATCGGTAAGAATTTTGGCACTTTTTTCACCGCTTTGATATCTCTTTAAAAATAAGAGCATGGAAGAGGCTAGGAGCCATGTTGTGAGCTGCATTTCTTGCTACATGTTCACAGATTTACCAGTGGAAAAGTCAAACTTCACATGCCACAAATGCAAGCTTGTGTCCATGTTGGAGGACAAGTTGCAAAATCTAGAAGAGAGGTTAGCTACATTGAAGATCATTAAGGAAGATGAAGAGTTCTTAGACAGAGCAGAATTATCTCTTCATGGTACAGAAAGAGAAGAAATTCGAAGAGCACCTGAAGAAACAGAGGAATGGAAGTATGTGACCCAGAGAAGCAGGAGGATCGTGAGGCAGTCAGCACCCAAACTGCTCAGGAACCAGTACCAGGTTCTCACACAGGAGAATGATGAAGAAATACATCAGGATAAGACTTTGCCCACAAAGAGAAACCTTGTACGCCCCCAGAGTCCTCCTGGATGGAGAAAGAAAAATGTTGTGATGAAGAAACGGAGAGTTGTTGTCATGGGGGATTACCTGTTGAGAGGAACAGAGGCCGCTTTCTGCAGACCGGATATAACCTCAAGAGAAATGTGTTGTCTTCCAGGTGCAAAAATTAAAGATGTGTCTGACAGGATATCAGGACTCTTCAGACCTAAAGATGACTACCCATTCCTGCTAATACATGTGGGGACAAATGACACCACAAAAAGTGACCTGGAAACCATCTGCAGTGACTTTGAAAACTTAGGCAAGAAAGTGAAAGAACTGGGTGCGCAGGTGGTCTTCTCTTCCATCCTCCCAGTGGATGGCCATGGAACAAGGAGGTGGAATAAAATTCTGCAGGTGAACAACTGGCTACGTCGATGGTGCCGTCAGCAAGGATTTGGATTTCTGGATCACGGAGTGAATTACCAAACGATGGACTACTTGCTAGAGATGGGGTGCACCTTACGAAGACTGGAAAACATGTATTTGGAAGTCGCCTTGCTACACTCATCAGGAGAGCTTTAAACTAGAACAATGTGGGAAGGGAAGCAAAAGGCCAGCAAAATCCATACACCTGACAAATGCTATTAAGAACTCGGCTATTAGAAGTGGAAAGGAAGAACGAAGACAAAAAAATCTAAATAATAAAAATATTGGAGGAAGAGAAACCAATCACAAACTAAAATGTTTTTATACAAATGCACAAAGCATGGGCAACAAACAAGGAGAATTGGAACTACTAACGCAGGAGAAGAAGTATGATGTCATTGGAATCACTGAGACTTGGTGGGACGATACACATGATTGGAACACAAGGCTAGAAGGATACAACTTATTTGCAAGAAACAGACTTGATAAACGAGGAGGAGGTGTGGCATTGTATGTTAGAAAAGCGTATATCTGCACAGAGATTGACGCTTCAGAGACTGGGAGTTCTGTGGAAACTGTTTGGGTAAGAATACAAGGACAGAACAATGGAAAGGACACAATTGTAGGCATTTACTACAGGCCACCTATGCAAGCTGAAGATATGGATGAACTCTTTATGCATCAAATGGCCAAGTTCTCCAAAAAATATGACATAGTGGTCATGGGAGATTTCAACTATCCAGACATTTGTTGGGAATCTCTCTCAGGCAAAACTAACAGGTCCAGGAAATTCTTATCCTCTCTTGCTGACAACTTTATCTTCCAAAAGGTAGGGGAGAAAACAAGGGGATCTAATCTTGGATCTAATCCTTATAAACAGGGAGGAAATGGTTGAGGAGGTAAGAGTGGCTGGGACCCTTGGAGGTAGCGACCATGCTATTTTAGAATTTTGGATACCTAGAGGAGGAAGACCTGTGAAGACTCAGACTTCAAGGTTAGATTTCAGAAAGGCAGATTTTAAGGGACTCAGAAAGAGAATTGGAGGGATCCAATGGCTGGATATCCTTAACCCCTTCACCCCCAAGGGTGGTTTGCACGTTAATGACCGGGCCAATTTTTACAATTCTGACCACTGTCTCTTTATGAGGTTATAACTCTGGAACGCTTCAACGGATCTTCGCGATTCTGAGATTGTTTTCTCGTGACATATTGTACTTCACGTTAGAAGTAAAATTTCTTCGATATAACTTGCGTTTATTTTTGAAAAAAACGCAAATATGGCGAAAATT
Source organism: Oophaga sylvatica (assembly GCA_033576555.1). Taxonomy (NCBI): domain Eukaryota; kingdom Metazoa; phylum Chordata; class Amphibia; order Anura; family Dendrobatidae; genus Oophaga; species Oophaga sylvatica. Next base: position 215,396,490 of record JARQOD010000003.1, on the reverse strand, counting down.
TTTAAAATTTTGCAATTTTCAAACTTTGAATTTTTATTCCCTTAAAACAGAGAAATATGTCGCACAAAATAGTTAATAAATAACATTTCCCACATGTCTACTTTACATCAGCACAATTTTGGAACCAAAATTTTTTTTTGTTAGGAAGTTATAAGGGTTAAAAGTTGACCAGCGATTTCTCATTTTTACAACAAAATTTACAAAGCCATTTTTTTTAGGGACCACCTCTCATTTGAAGTCACTTTGAGGGGTCTATATGGCAGAAAATACCCAAAAGTGACACCATTCTAAAAACTGCACCCCTCAAGGTACTCAAAACCACATTCAAGAAGATTATTAACCCTTCAGGTGCTTCACAGGAACTAAAGCAACGTGGAAGGAAAAAATGAATATTTAACTTTTTAGCCACAAAAATGATCTTTTACAAACTTTTTTTTTATTTTCACAAGGGTAAAAGGAGAAAATGGGCAGATAAGGTTGTTATGCAATTTCTCATGAGTACGCCAATACCCAATATGTGGGGGAAAACCACTGTTTGGGCACACGGCAGAGCTCGTAAGGGAAGGAGCGCCGTTTGACTTTTTCAAACTAAAATTGGCTGGAATTGAGATTGGACGCCATGTCGTGTTTGGAGAGCCCCTGATGCGCCTAAACAGTGGAAACCCCCACAAGTGACACCATTTTGGAAACTAGACCCCCTAAGGTACTTATCTAGATCTGTTGTGAGCACTTTGAACTCCCAAGTGTTTCACAAAAGCTTATAATGCCTGGGTGTGAAAAAAAAAACAAACAATTTTCCACAAAAATGATTTTTTAGTCCCAAATTTTTGAATTTTCCCAAGGAAATTGGACCCCAAAAGTTGTTGTCCAATTTGTCCTGAGTACGCTGATACCCCATATGTGGGGGGGGGAACTGTTTGGGTGCACGGCAGGGCTTGGAAAGGAAGTAGTAACGTTTTGGAATGCAGACGTTGATGGGGGTCATGTTCCGTTTGCAGTGCCCCAGATGAGCCTAGACAGTGGAAACCCCCCACAAGTGACCCCATTTTGGAAACTATACCCCCTAAGGAACTTATCTAGATCTTTGGTGAGCACTTTGAACCCCCAAGTGCTTCACACAAGTTTATAATGCCCGGGCATGAAAATAAAAAATTCTATTTTTTTCCCACAAAAATTATATTTTAGTCACTAATTTTTTATTTTCTCAAGGGTAACAGGAGAAATTGGACCAAATAAGTTGTTGTCCAATTTGTCCTGAGTACGCTGATACCCCATATGTGGGTGGGAACCACTGTTTGGGCGCACGGCAGAGCTCGGAATGGAAGGAGCACCATTTGACTTTTTCCAACCAAAATTGGCTGGAATTGAGATTGGATGCCATGTTGCATTTGGAGAGCCCCTGATGTGCCTAAACAGTGGAAACCCCCCACAAATGACCCCATTTTGGAAACTAGACCCCCTAAGGAACTTTTCTAGATCTTTGGTGAGCAATTTGAACCCCCAAGTGCTTCACACAAGTTTATAACGTAGAGCCGTAAAATTTAAAAATCATATTTTTTCCACAAAAATGATCTTTTCACCCCAATTTTTATTTTTCCAAGGGTAACAAGACTCCAAAAGTTATTGTGCAATTTGTCCTGAGTGCGCTGATACCCCATATGTGGGGGTAAACCACTGTTTGGGTACATGGCAGAGTTTGGAAGGGAAGGAGCGCCGTCTGACTTTTTCAACGCAGAATTGGCTGGACGCCATGTCGTGTTTGGAGAGCTCCTGATCTGCCTAAACAGTGGAAACCCCCATAAATGATGCCATTTTGGAAACTAGACCCCTCAAGGAACTTATCTAGATGTGTGGTGAGAACTTTAACCCCCAGGTGTTTCACTAAAGTTTATAACGTACAGCCGTAAAATAAAAAATCTTTTTTTTTTTTTACAAAAATGATTTTTTCGTCCCCAATATTTTATTTTCACAAGGGTAACAGAAGAAATTGGAAACCAAAAGTTGTTGTCCAATTTGTCCTGAGTACGCTGATACCCAATATGTGGGAGAAAACTACTGTATGGGCGCACGTCAGGGCTCGGAAGGGAAGTAGTGACGTTTTGGATTGCAGACTTTGATGGAATGGTCTGGGGGCGTCATGTCACATTTGGAGAGCCCCTGATGCACCTATACAGTGGAAACCCCCCACAAGTGACCCCATTTTGGCAAATAGACCCCACAAGGAACTTATCTAGATGTGTGGTGAGCACTTTGAACCCCGAAGTGCTTCACAGAAGTTTATAACGTACAGCCGTAAAAATAAAAAATCTTTTTTTTTTTTACAAAAATGATTTTTTCGCCCCCAATATTTTATTTTCACAAGGGTAACAGAAGAAATTGGAACCCAAAAGTTGTTGTCCAATTTGTCCTGAGTACGCTGATACCCAATATGTGGGAGAAAACTACTGTATGGGCGCACGTCAGGGCTCGGAAGGGAAGTAGTGACGTTTTGGATTGCAGACTTTGATGGAATGGTCTGGGGGCGTCATGTCGCATTTGGAGAGCCCCTGATGCGCCTAAACAGTGGAAACCCCCCACAAGTGACCCCATTTTGGAAAATAGACCCCACAAGGAACTTGTCTAGATGTGTGGTGAGCACTTTGAACCCCGAAGTGCTTCACAGAAGTTTATAACGCACAGCCGTAAAAATAAAAAATCCTTTTTTTTTTTTGCAAAAATGATTTTTTTGCCCCAATATTTTATTTTTACAAGGGTAACAGGAGAAATTGGACCCCAAAAGTTGTTGTCCAATTTGTCCTGAGTACGCTGATATCCAATATGTGGGAGAAAACTACTGTATGGGTACACGTCGGGGCTCGGAAGGGAAGTAGTGACGTTTTGGATTGCAGACTTTGATGGAATGGTCTGGGGGCGTCATGTCGCATTTGGAGAGCCCCTGATGCGCCTAAACAGTGGAAATCCCCAACAAGTGACCCCATTTTGGAAAATAGACCCCACAAGGAACTTATCTAGATGTGTGGTGAGCGCTATGAAGCCCCAAGTGCTTCACAGAAGTTTATAATGTACAGCCGTAAAAACAAAAAAATATTTTTTTTTGTACAAAAATGATATTTTCGCCCCCAGTTTTTTATTTTCCCAAGGGTAGCAGAAGAAATAGGACAAATTGCACAATAACTCTTGGGGTCCAGAGTACGCTGATACCCCATATGTGGGGATAAACTACTGTTTGGACGCATGGCAGAGCTGAGAAGTGAAGGAGCACCGTTTGACTTTTTCAACGCAGAATTGGCTGGAATTGAGATCAGACGCCATGTCACATTTGGAGAGCCCCTGATGTGCCTAAACAGCGGAAACCCCCCAATTCTAACTCCAACCCTAACCCCAACACACCCCTAACCCTAGTCCCAACCCTAACCACAAACCTAACCCTAACACACCCCTAATCCCAACCCTAACCCTAATCCTAACTTTAGCGCAACCCTAACCCTAACTTTAGCCGCAACCCTAACCCTAACCCTAATGGGAAAATGGAAATAAATACTTTTTTTTAATTTTATTATTTTTCCCTTACTAAGGGGGTGATAAAGGGGGGTTTGATTTACTATTTATAGCGGGTTTTTATGATTGGCAGCTGTCACGCTAAAAGACGCTTTTTATTGCAAAAATAGTTTTTGCATCATCACATTTTGAGAGCTATAATTTTTGCATATTTTGGCCCACAGAGTCATGTGAGGTCTTATTTTTTGCGGGACGAGTTGACGTTTTTATTGGTACCATTTTTGAGCACGTGACTTTTTTGATCGCTTTTTATTTCGATTTTTGGGAGGTTAGAATGAACAAAAATCAGCAATTCATGAATTTCTTTTGGGGAGGCGTTTATACCGTTCCGCGTGTGGTAAAATTGATAAAGCAGTTTTATTCTTCGGGTCAGTACGATTATGGCGATACCTCATTTATATCATTTTTTCATGTTTTGGCGCTTTTATAGAATAAAAACAATTTTATATAAAAAATAATTATTTTTGCATCGCTTTATTCTGCGAGCTATAACTTTTTTATTTTTTTGCTGATGATGCTTTATGATGGCTCGTTTTTTGCGGGACAAGATGTCGTTTTCAGCGGTACCATGTTTTTTTATATCGGTCTTTTTGATCGCGCGTTATTCCACTTTTTGTTCGGCGGTATGATGATAAAGCATTGATTTTTTGCTTCGTTTTTTTTTTTTTTTTAAGGGGTTCACTAAAGGGGTTAACTAGTGGGACAATTTTATAGGGGGGTCGTTACGGACGCGGCGATACCAAATATGTGTACTTTTATTTTATTTTTTTTTATTTACAGGAAGAAGTGAATTTATTGGGGAATATTTTTTTTTTTTTTTATCTATTTTGGATTTTTTTTTTACACATGTTTATTTTTACTTTTTTAACTTTTTTACTTTGTCCCAGGGTGGGACATCACAGTATTTTATCAGATCGCTGGTGTGACAGTGTGCACAGCACTCTGTCACACCAGCGATCGCACAGGCATAGATGCAGGCTTCTCAGTGCCTGCTCTCGGCAGGCACTGAGGTAGCCGCCTCCCTCCAGGACCCCGGCGCCATCTTGGATCCGGGTCCTGGGAGGGAGGAAGCCCTCAGAACAGCGCGATCACATCGCGCTGCTCTGAGGGTCTCAGGGGGGCGCGCAGGGAGCCCCCACCCTGCGCGATCCTCCCCTGTGCCCCCAGTACAACCGCGATCATGTTTGATCGCGGTGTGCAAGGGGTTAATGTGCCGTGAGCGGTCCGTGACCGCTCCTGACACACAGTCATGGGTGTCAGCTGTGATAATCAGCTGACACCCGGCGGCGATTAGCTGCGCTCCCCTCAGGAGCGCAGCTGATCGCCTATGACGTACTATCCCGTCCCCGGTCATACGGGCCCAGGTACCATGGACGGGATAGTACGTCCGATGGCAGTAAGGGGTTAAGGACAAAAATGTCCAGGAAGGATGGGAAATCTTGAAAAATGAGATTCTCAAAGCACAATCATTAACAATTCCGAAAAGAGGGAAGAATAGGAAGCATTTAAGGAAACCAGGATGGATGAACACAGAACTTAAACACATGCTAAAAAGGAAGAAAGAAATGTATATCAAATGGAAAGAGGGAGGCATATCTAAAGAAGAATATAATGATGTCTGCAGAACCTGCAGGGCAAGAATCAGATTAGCTAAAGCTGACAATGAATTAAGGCTTGCAAGAGATGTCAAAATCAATAAAAAAGGATTTTGTGGATATGTCAAAAGTAAAAGAAAAGTCAAAGATGCTATAGGATTTTTACAGGATGAAAATTATGAAATGGTAAGAAAGGATGTTGAAAAGGCCAAACTTTTAAATTCCTATTTTGCATCTGTTTTCTCTCAGAAAGGAAATGTAACATCAACTGATCTTCACTGTCCTATTAAATGAATAGAAGAATCCAGGATATCTATAAACAGAAAATTAGTGAGGAAACACTTAGCTAACATAAATGAATTCAAGTCTCCAGGTCCAGATGAATTACACCCCAAAGTACTGAAGGAGATAGCAGAAGAAATTTTAGAACCACTCTCCATAATCTTTTAAAATTCTTGGAGAACAGGAGAAGTCCCAGAAGACTGGAGAAGAGCAAATGTTGTTCCTGTCTTCAAAAAGGGGAGGAAGGTGGACCCAGGGAACTATAGACCGGTGAGTCTGACATCTATACCAGGAAAGATCTTTGAACAAATTATTAAACAACATGTATGTAAGTACCTGGACAAGAATGAAGTGATTAACCAGAGTCAGCATGGGTTTGTAACTAATAAGTCATGTCAGACAAATTTAATTTCCTTCTATGACAGAATCACTGACTGGGTGGATCAGGGAAATGCTGTAGATATATTATATCTTGACTTCAGCAAAGCATTTGTTAAAGTATCTCACACAATCCTTATTGAAAAAATGACTAAGTATGGAATGGACAAGGCAACTGTTAGGTGGATTCATAACTGGCTTAGTGATAGGACCCAAAGAGTGGTAGTAAATGGCTGCACATCGAGTTGGAAGAATGTATCAAGTGGGGTACCACAGGGCTCTGTCTTGGGCCCCGTATTGTTCAACATCTTTATCAATGATTTAGATGAAGGTATTGAGGGTAAACTGATTAAATTTGCTGATGACACAAAGCTAGGAGGGATAGCTAATACTAGAGAAGAGAGAGAGGATTCAAAAAGATACAAATAAACTGGAACAGTGGGCAGCAACTAACAGAATGGTTTTTAACAGGGAAAAATGCAAAGTACTTCATCTGGGAAATAAAAATGAAAAATGCGTATACAGAATGGGAGGAATAAGGCTAAGCAACAGCACATGTGAAAGATTTGGGTATACTAATAGATCACAGACTGAACATGAGTCAACAGTGTGATGCAGCAGCAAAAAAGGCAAATACAATTCTGGGATGTATTAACAGAAGCATACAGTCTAGATCACGTGAAGTCATTATTGCCCTCTACTCCTCTTTGGTCAGACCTCATCTGGAATACTGTGTCCAGTTTTGGGCACCACATTTTAAAAAAGACATCAACAAACTGGAGCAAGTTCAGAGAAGAGCGACAAGAATGGTGTCCGGTCTGCAAACCATGTCCTATGAGGAACGTTACAGGATTTGGGAATGTTTAGCTTGCAAAAAAGAAGACTGAGAGGTGACTTAATAGCTGTATACAAATATCTCAAGGGCTGTCACATTGTAGATGGATTATCTTTATTCTCATTTGCACACGGAAAGACTAGAAGCAATGGGATGAAACTGAATGGAAGGAGACACAGATTAGATATAGAAAAAACTTTTTGACAGTTAGAGTGATCAATGAGTGGAACAGGCTGCCTCGAGAGGTGGTGAGTTCTCCTTCAATGGAAGTCTTCAAACAGAGGCTGGACAGACATCAGTCTGGGATGATTTAGTGAATCCTGCTTTGAGCAGGGGGCTAGACCAGATGACCCAGGAGGTCCCTTCCAACTCTACCATTCTATGATTCTATGATTAAGGAAAGAGGCCCTGATCCGTTCCTAGGACTGGGGCCCTAACTATCCCTGCTCCCAAAGATACCTCTAAAGCTGATAAGGTTGGGGCAACCAGCCTTACTGTTCTCCTGTTACTCCCTAAGCTGTCCCCTCACCGAGGAGGCCTAGGACAGATATGCTAGTGTATAAACACATAAGACAAGCAGGGATAGCAGAAGGGAACAAACATACAAACATTCACCAAAAGTAGAGAGGTATGTAGGGAAGAATAGGAATGTACCAACCAAATGGGAATAAGACAATGAGAAAAGCATACACCCAAAAACAGCTCACAACAATCTCTAGTAGCAACAATGATCTCCAATTCAGCACCTCGTCTCCAAGGAGCTAGGAAGCAAAGCTTTCACTGGCAAAGAAGACAAGGTCAGGCCAGGTTTTATAGGGAGAGGTAATGACCAAATCAGAAGCAGCTGAAATGGAGCTGCATGTTCCCAACCAGCATAGAAAGGGTTATTAACCTCTTCAGAACCAAAGGAAACCAAATCATTTTAATATGGGACACAAACACACAGGCTAAATGAAAGATCTGCGATTTGATGTTACTTACTGCAACATTTCATCATGGTTCATAATAAGCAGAACACGTGTTTGCAAGTTTTTGGCATTGAGAAAACAGAAAAATTAGAGAGGGGGGCAACCACAAGAGACACTTATGTGACAGGGAAGCATTTTATAGCCTAGATAAGTGTGTCCCAGATGGTGTGAACATGCGCAAAGAGGTTGCATAGGTTGAAAAAAGACCTAGGTCCATCAAGTTCAACCTTTCTCTACCAATTATTCATTTTGTCACTAAATTAACAATAACCCGCAATGTTATATGTATTGAGGAAATCATCCAGCCGTTTTTTAAAAGCTGTTATAGTGTCTGCCATTACTACCATTACTGCCATTGTGGTAGGGCATTCCAAATTCTGACTGCTCTAACTGTAAGGAACCCTTTCCTATTTAGCTGTTGGAATCGCCTTTCTTCCACCCATAATGAGTGCCCCCTGATCCTTAGTATAGTCCCTGGAAGGAATAAGTCATGAGCCAGTCCTTTGTACTAAACACACATATATTTAAACATATAAATGAGATCCCCTCTGAGATGTCTTTTTTCTAATCTAAACAAGCTCAACTTTTTCAACCTCTCATGATATGAGAGGGCTTCTATCCCTTGTAATAATCTAGTTGCCCGCCTTTGAACTGACTCTAATTTCTGAATGTCATTTTTTAAATGTGGAGCCCAAAACTGGATCCCATATTCTAGATGTGGCCTCACAAGCGATTTGTAAAGGGGTAACAATACATTGGGATCGCAGGATTTTATCTCTTTTTATATGCCCTAAAATATTGTTTGCTTTTACGGCTGCTGCTTGAATTTGAGTACTGGTCAACTTACTTGCAACCAGAATACCCAAGTCCTTCTCCTGTTCTGTAGTCCCAAGTATGGTCCATTTCATGTATATGCAGCAATAGGATTACTCCGTTCCAGGTATTACTCTACATTTATCTACATTAAACCTCATCTGCCACGTGTTTGCCCATTCAGTCATTTTATCCAGATCTTTTGGAAAATTGTAACGTCAAGGTCAGATTTTAATAGCCTACGTAATTTGGTGTCGTCAGCAAAGACAGACACTTTACTCTTAATCCCATCCAAAAGGTCATTAATAAAGAGGTTAAAAAAATCGGTCCTAGCACAGATCCCTGCGGTACCCCACTGCTCACTATATCCCCATTTAAAAAATGTACCATTTATGACAACTCTGTTTCCTGTCATTTAGCCAATTCCTTACCCATCTGCATATAGTTTCCCCCAGTCTCTGCTTATGGAGCATCACTATAAGGCTGTTACTGTGGGGAAAATAAGCATTTGATCACTTGCTGATTTTGTAAGTTTGCCCACTGACAGACATGAAAAGTCTATAATTTTAGTGATAGGTTAATTTTAACATTGAGAGATAGAATATCAAAACTAAAATCCAGAAAATCACATTGTATAAATTATATAAATTTATCTGCATTTTGCAGTGAGAAATAAATATTTGATTCCTCTGGCAAGCAAGTCTTAATACTTGGTGGCAAAACCCTTGTTGGCAAGCACATTAAGAGTTCTGACTCCTACAGACCAGTTAGACGCTCCTAATCAACTCTTTACCTACATTAAAGAGAGCTGTCTTACATAGTCACCTTTATAAAAGACTCCTGTCCACCGACTCAATTAATCAGTCAGACTCTAACCTCTACAACATGGGCAAGACCAAAGAGCTTTATAAGGATGTCAGGGATAAGATCATAGACCGGCACAAAGCTGGAATGGGGAACAAAGCCATAAGTAAGATGCTGGGTGAGAAGGAGACAATTGTTGATGTAATAGTAAGAAAATGGAAGAAATACAAAATGACTGTTAATCGACATCAATCTGGGTCACCATGCAAAATCTCACCTCGTGGGGTATCCTTGATCATGAAGAAGGTGAGAGATCAGCCTAAAACTACAGTACATGGAGGAACTTGTTATTGATATCAAGGCAGCTGGTACCACAGTCACCAAGAAAACCATTGGTAACACATTACGCCGTAAAGGTTTGAAATCCTGCAGTGCCCGCAAGGTCCCCCTGCTCAAGAAGGCACATCTGCAGGCCTGTCTGAAGTTTGCCAATTAACACCTGGATGATTCTGTGAGTGATTGGAGAAGATGCTGTGGTCAGATGAGTCAAAAATTTGAGCTCTTTGTTATTAACTCAACTCGCCGTGTTTGGAGGAAGAGAAGTGCTGCCTATGACCCAAAGAATATTGTCCACACTGTCAAGCATGGAGGTTGAAACATTATGTTTTGGGGGTGTTTCTCTGCTAATGGCACAGGACTACTTCACTGCATCAATGGGAGAATGGATGGAGCCATGTACCTTAAAATCCTGAGTCACAACCTCCTTCCCGACGCCAGGACATTAAAAATGGGTCGTGGCTGGGTCTTCCAGCAAGACAATGACCCAAAACATACAGCCAAGGCAACAAAGGAGTGGCTCAAAAAGAATCACATTAAGGTCATGGAGTGGCCTAGCTAGTCTCCAGACCTTAATCCCATAAAAAAACTTATAGAGGGAGTTGAAGGTCCGAGTTGCCAAGCGACAGCCTCTAAATATTAATGATTTAGAGATGATCTGCAAAGAGGAGTAGACCAAAATTCCTCCCAACTAGTGTTGAGCGATACTTCCCGATATCAAGAAGTATCGGATCGGATTGGATCGGACCGATACCCAAAAAGTATCGGGTATCGCCGATTCCGATATCGGAAACCAATGCAAGTCAATGGGACAGAAATATCGTTATTAAAATAAACCCTTTCTTTCCTTGTAAACACTAGATATACACACATAGAATACAGATGTGTAGCCCAGCTGCGCTTGGTGCCACATATTACCCAGGAGGATGCATGAAAGGTAATTCACAATCACCTGATATTCATTCACACTTCACATTTTCCTGGTGCCACCAGAGGGAGCCCTTTAGAATACGCAGGTATATAAGGGTGTGGAGAGATAGAGCAGTGAGATGAAGACAGTCTAGCTGAACGTTAGCTAGTTGTTGGTTGTACCTCAGACAGATCAGATCTCCTCAGAACACCGGAGTGAGAGGATTCCTGTCAGAGCTCAGATTACACTAGTCTGTGTCAGAGCGTGTTGAAGAGCTGAGAGGAAAGTTACCTCAGATCGTGCTGACTGATAGTTCCCTAGGAAAGTGGAAAGTGACTCCGGATGGCACAATCATCGACAATTCCTATACTATTTCGGACAGACCCAAAAAAAGGGAAGGGAAAGGAAAGGAACTGCTTTTTTGTAACCCCGTAAACTGAGTACTGTTAGAGACAGCGGCTGACCTTGAAGGGGTGAAAAAGAAAGCAAACATTACTGCTGCCTTCTTTTTTAAATTAGTAGGACACACAAGGGGAAAAAAGGGAAAAAAGAGTGACTGGGGAAAAATAGCAACAAACTTACCTCCACCTGCCCCCCGGGACCCCGGGCCACTTCTATACCTTTCACGGCTAGGGGGAAAAACCGAACCCTGCGGACTACAGCACAGAGGGCCCCAAAATCTATACGAACCGGGGGCAAAGAACAGGACACAACGCTCAGATAAGACTTATTCGTCCAAAGAAGGGCCCACCACAAGTCACCGGGCGTAGCTTTTCACACGGGGTTAGGCTTGTTTTACAAGTCAAAACTCAACCCAAAAAAAGACGAAGGAGGCCCAACCCCCTCATGATTACTGGACTGCATCCCCACCCTGAAAACAAAAAAAAAAGAAATATATAAAACACAAAAAAGGGAAAATTGTTTTAAAATATCCAAAAAAAAAAAATTATTATTCCCTAATAAATATATCCTGTTAATAAACCCTTTTAAATTGAATGGAGACCATTCGAGGCAAGAAGACCCCCCACCCAGGGAAAGGGAAAAAAAATAAGAAGAACCTACCAAACAGGAACTAAGAAAGAAAAAACTTTAAAAAAAAAAAAAAAAAAAAAAAGTACAATGGGCAAAAACATTTTTGTTGGGAAAACAAATTTAAAAAAAAATTTTTTAAAAAAAACTTTTAATAAAAAAAAAAGGGAAACCCAAAAAAAAGGGAATAACTTAGTAATTGACATGAAAATTACTTGGGTCCCCAAAATACAGTTTTTCACTGTAATAAAATGCACTACAATACTGAAAAGGGTCCAATAATTATAACCAGGGGTTGTCCTAAAAAAGTGAAAAAGGTAAAAAACAAATCACCAATTTGTCTGCACTGGAACATACGTGTAAAGGCCCAAAAGACACGCAAAAAATGTATAGGTGCAAAAAAAATAATAAATATATAAGTGCAATGAGGAACCCAATTTCCATGTGC
>JARQOD010000003.1:215342512-215384434 GCA_033576555.1 Oophaga sylvatica | reverse complement strand
TATGGGTCCATGGTCTCTTGGGCACAGGCAATGGCATCAACAAACCACTAGAGCGAGAGCAAGGCTTGGAGCGAGAGCAAGTCCCGCAGGACTGCACAAATTCCCTGACATCGCGAGACAAGGTAGGCCACCAAAAGGACCGACTAACCAAGTCTCTGGTACCAAAAATTCCGGGATGCCCAGCCAATGCGGAACAATGAATCTCAGACATCACACTCTTTTTCCACTGGTCCGGGACAAACAATTTTCCAACAGGGCAGCGCTCGGGCCTATCCTCCTGACACCCCTCCAGAGCAAGTCTCAAATTGGGCGAGATGGCGGAAAGAACTACACCCTCTTTCAAAATAACAGAAGGATCAGATAACTCAGGAGAGTCCGCAAGGAAACTCCTCGAGAGGGCATCCGCCTTAACATTCTTAGTGCCAGGAAGAAAGGAAACCACAAAATTAAAACGTGTGAAAAACAAGGCCCACCTGGCCTGTCTAGGATTGAGTCGCTTGGCAGATTCCAGATAGACCAGATTCTTATGGTCCGTAAGTACCACCACCTGATGTTTGGCTCCCTCCAGCCAATGTCTCCACTCTTCAAAAGCCCACTTCATGGCCAATAACTCCCGATTACCCACGTCATAATTACGTTCAGTAGGAGAAAATTTTCGAGAGAAAAAGGCACAAGGGTTACTTTTAGAGGTCTCTGGATCTTTTTGGGACAAAACGGCACCTGCCCCAATTTCAGAGGCATCAACCTCCACCTGAAATGGCAGAGAAACATCAGGCTGCCGTAGAACAGGAGCAGAAGTGAATCTCTGCTTAAGTTCCTGAAACGCAGAGACTGCCTCAGGAGGCCAATTCACCACATCAGAACCCTTTCTGGTCAAATCAGTTAATGGTTTAACAATAACCGAGAAATTACCAATAAATTTACGATAAAAATTGGCAAAACCCAAAAATCTCTGAAGAGCCTTTAATGAAGTAGGTTGGACCCAATCACAGATGGCCTGAACCTTGACCGGGTCCATTTCAATAACAGATGGGACAAAATGAATCCCAGAAATGAGATCTTCTGTACGCCAAAAAGACACTTTGATCCCTTCACATACAGAGCATTCTCTCTCAAAATCTGGAATACAGTTCGAACATGTTTCACATGAGAGTCCCAGTCATTAGAAAAAATCAAGATATCATCCAAATAAACAATCAGAAACTTGTCCACAAAATCCCTGAAAATGTCATTCATGAAGGACTGGAAGACGGAAGGAGCATTAGTGAGCCCAAAGGGCATCACAAGGTACTCAAAATGCCCTTCAGGGGTATTGAATGCCGTCTTCCATTCATCCCCGTGCTTAATGCGAATAAGGTTATACGCCCCCCTGAGGTCAAGCTTGGTAAACCAAGTAGCGTTTTTCACCCTGGAAAACAGGTCAGAAATCAAGGGTAACGGGTATTGATATTTCACAGTAATATTGTTCAAGAGACGATAATCAATACACGGCCTTAATGAACCATCTTTTTTGGCCACAAAGAAAAAACCGGCACCTAAGGGTGAAGAGGATGGTCTGATATGACCCTTCTCCAATGATTCCTTGATATAAGACCGCATAGCGTCATGTTCAGGTACAGACAAGTTAAAAAGGCGACCTTTAGGGAATTTACTACCTGGCACTAATTCAATAGCGCAGTCATAGCTCCTATGGGGAGGTAAGGATGCAGATTTACTTTCGCTAAACACATCAGAAAAATCAAACAAAAAGTCAGGAACATCCTCAGCCTGGGGGAGGCAGAAAAAACAGGAGTGTTGGTATTAACACATTGGCAGCCCCAACTGGTTACAGACACAGATTTCCAATCCAAAACAGGATTATGAGACTGTAACCAAGGGAAACCCAGCACTATAATGTCATGCAGATTATATAGAACCAAAAATTTGCAGCACTCCTGATGATCAGGTTCAACCCTCATTATCACCTGAGTAGAAAACTGGGGTTTATTCTCAGCCAAAGGGGTAGAATCGATCCCCAGTAAAGGAATAGACTTCTGTAGGGGTATCAAGGGAAACCCACAACGTTTAGCAAAATCATAATCCATCAGGTTAATAGCTGCTCCAGAATCAACGAAAGCCTGAGCAGAAAATGAGGACAGAGAGCATATCAGAGTGACAGTTAATAAAAACTTAGTCTGAACACTACCCAAGACAACTGAGCGTGCAAAATGTCTTCCCCGCTTAGGGCAGACTGAAATAGCATGAGAGGCATCACCACAGTAGAAACATAACCCATTGCGCTTTCGAAACTCATGACGCTGTGCCCCAGACACCACTCCATCACACTGCATGGGCTCAGCAGCTGGCTCACAAGGCAACACCACTCCACGCATACTTCTCCGCTCACGCAAACGTCTGTCAATTTGAATCGCTAATGACATAGAATCATTGAGACCAGAGGGGACAGGGAATCCCACCATAACATCCTTTACATTATCCGACAGACCCTTCCGGAAAAGCGCCGCCAAAGCGTCGTCATTCCACTTGGTCAGGACTGCCCACCTACGGAATCTCTGACAGTATAACTCAGCGTCATCAAGCCCCTGATTTAATGCCAACAAGGCTTTTTCAGCTTGATCAGTGACATTAGGCTCATCGTACAATAACCCCAAAGCCTGAAAAAATGCATCAACATCACTCAAAACAGGATCCCCAGGTGTCAGGGAAAAAGCCCAATCCTGAGGATCGCCGCGCAGGAGAGAGATGATAATTTGAACCTGCTGCGCTGCGTTTCCTGAGGACTTAGATTTTAAGGCAAGAAACAATTTACAATTATTTTTGAAATTCTGAAACTTAGCTCGATCCCCTAAAAACAAATCTGGCATGGGGATCCTAGGTTCCACAACAGGCAACCTAGCAAGATATGCAGCAATACTCTGAACCTCAGTGGCAAGCTGATCCACACGGCCAGACAACTGTGCAAACTCCATTGGGAGAAAAGATCCTCCCCAGCACCCAGAGATACAGAGGGAAAAAAAAAAAAAAAAAAAAAAATGCAACAAACAGAAAAATATCTCTGACAACTTTTCTTCCTTCAAAATATTTTTTCCCTTCTGTGAGTACCATACAATTTTTATGGCCGGTGATACTGTTATATTACGGTAGCTGAGGAGTGCAGGTAAGAAATGCAAAAATATAGCAAAAACACAAAATAAGAAATTGTCTTATCTGATAGCAGGAGATGCAGACACGACACAGCAGGCTACAAGGGAAACTGGAAAGAAGGATTCAGACCAGAACAATTGATCACCGGCAACCCTGATGGGAAAATGACTCCCTTATATAAGACCAATCAGTAAACCTGATTCCCAGTCCTCACAATCCTCACTAGTACCGCTTGTAACCACCAGAGGGAGCCTCTGCTCAGAACTCATCTCAAACCCATTCACAACATGGGCCCTTGATACCACCTGGGACAGTTCCGCCAAAAAATCTATTTTTCGAAAGGGGTTATCTCCACTGATTAAGGATGAACTTGCTCGTGCCGACCCTCCCACTGCGTTAGGTGACTTTATTAACTACTGCATCCGTATTGATACTCGTCTGACTGAACGCAGGCAAGAGAGATGGTTCGAAAGCAATCGTACTAACCTTTTCCTACCTTCCTCTCCAGCTAAGGAACCTTTGAGTAGGATTACACGGGAACCTGAACCTGAACCCATGCAGGTAGACTCTTTACAACGACGGGTTAGTGATGCACGCAAGGAACATCGTTTTAAGGAGAATCTATGTTTCTATTGTGGTAAGTCAGGGCACTTCATTATAAACTGCCCCAGCCGTTCTCGTAAGACTACTGCAGCACTCATTCATTGTGAGTGTTGCGAGAGGGGATCTGTCAGGTCCGAGCCTCAGGCTCCAGAGAGATCTACAGCAACAGATCTTGATTTCTCGGACTTAAACTCCGTTACCTCTGAGGACGTTGACTGTGTAAACGCTGCCATTTTTCAAATTTCCTCAGCGGTGTCCCAGCTGAGTTGTAAGAAAAACAATTCTCATTGCTTTCTTTCCATCAAACTCTGGGTTGACTCAGCTTGGGTGTCTAGCTCTGCTATGATCGACTCAGGGGCAAGTGGAAATTTTATGGATGTCTCCTTTGCTCTGAAACAGGGAATACGTTCAGTGAAGAAGGCTACTCCAGTACAGATGGAAACTGTGGATGGCTCCCTGCTGACCTCTGGACCAGTGGATCAGGAAACAGAGCCTTTGAGGGTTCTTATGGGTAAAGATCATCAAGAGAAACTGTCCTTTATGCTTATCTCTTCTCCCCACTTTCCCATTATTCTAGGGCTACCATGGCTGCAGGCTCAGAATCCTACCATTAACTGGGAGACCAAGGAATTGCACTTTCCAGAGAAACAGATGAGTCCAAAAGTTTCAGCTTGCTCTGTTCCTAAAGGAATCATGTCAGTCCCTGAACTACCAGCTGTATACCAGGACTATGTGGATTTATGTGACAAGAAGAACGCTGACCAGCTTCCTCCTCACCGTCCATATGATTGTCCAATTGAATTATTGCCTGGAGCAGAGATACCTTTTGGTAAGATCTACCCCCTGGCGGGGCCCGAGCTAAAGGCTTTAAAGGATTACATAGATGAAAATCTAGCCAAGGGCTTCATACGCCCCTCTTCATCTCCTGAAGGTGCACCCATCTTCTTTGTAAAGAAGAAAGATGGATCTCTGAGACCATGCGTAGACTATAGGGAACTCAATAAGGTTACTATTAGAAACCGTTATCCATTGCCTTTAATCCCTGAGTTATTGGAGAGAGTGCGACATGCCAAAATTTTTTCTAAACTAGATCTTCGTGGGGCCTATAACTTAGTCCGTATTAGACCTGGGGATGAATGGAAGACTGCATTCAGGTCACGCTATGGACACTTTGAATATCTAGTTATGCCTTTTGGTCTGAGTACCGCCCCAGCCACTTTCCAACACTTGGTGAATGACATCTTCAGGGATCTCCTAGATACATTCGTGGTAATTTATTTGGATGATATTCTAATTTTTTCTAACTCCACAGAGGAACATCATGGACATGTGAGAATGGTCTTGGAACGTCTAAGACAAAATCATCTTTACATCAAACTTGAAAAGTGTGAATTCCATAGGACCGAAATTCAATTTCTGGGGTATGTACTGTCTACACAAGGAATTAGTATGGATGGAAGCAAAACCCAAGCCATCAAGGATTGGCCAAGTCCTAGAAATGTGAAGGAGGTACAGCGCTTCATCGGGTTTGCCAACTTCTATAGACGTTTCATTAGAAATTTCTCTGAGGTAGTGTCACCTATCACTCAACTTACCCGGAAAGAGTCTAGGTTTTCTTGGACTCCCAAGCCCAGGAAGCATTTTCCCGTCTAAAAGATAAATTTACCACTGCACCTATCCTAGTACATCCCAACCCCGAGCTTGCCTTCATAATAGAGGTGGATGCTTCAGACTGTGCCGTTGGAGCTATACTCTCTCAGAGAACAGGTGAGAAGAATGTCTTGCATCCCTGTGCCTTCTTTTCCCAGCAGTTGTCTTCGGCTGAGAGGAACTACGATGTGGGCAATAGAGAGTTGTTGGCCATTATTGCCGCCTTCAAAGAATGGAGACACCTTCTTCAGGGAGCTGCACAGCAAATAGACGTCCTGACAGACCATCGTAACCTTGAGTTTATCAGGTCGGCTAAGTGCCTGACTCCTCGCCAGGCTCGCTGGAATCTTTTCTTAAACCAATTTAATTTTATCATCTCTTATAGACCAGGATCGCGCAATGGAAAGGCTGATGCACTCTCTAGGATTTACTCAGCAGAGACACGTCCAATTACACCTCCTAAGACTATTCTTCCTGACTCTAG
This sequence comes from Oophaga sylvatica, assembly GCA_033576555.1. Lineage (NCBI taxonomy): Eukaryota > Metazoa > Chordata > Amphibia > Anura > Dendrobatidae > Oophaga > Oophaga sylvatica. Next base: position 215,378,553 of record JARQOD010000003.1, on the reverse strand, counting down.
ATTCCTAGGAGTAATTCATAATCAAGACCTACTTAAGGACATCAAGGAAGCATACCATGCGAATTCCTTTTTGGCACAACCCCCAAGGGACGTAAGTCTTGTCTTTAAGAATGGTGTGTGGATTCAGGGACAACGTCTGTATATTCCTGAAACAGTCAGATTAAGAGTATTGCAACTCATTCACGATTCCAAGATAGCTGGGCATAGAGGAATTCTAAAGACACAGGAATTTCTTTCTCGTTTCTTTTGGTGGCCCACTTGCAGGAAGGATGTTTTGAATTATGTCACTTCATGTGAGGTCTGTGCAAGATGCAAAACACCTCGCTCCTCACCAACTGGTCTGTTACAGCCTCTTCCCACCCCGTCCCGCCCGTGGGGATCCATTTCTATGGACTTCATTGTGGAGTTACCAACCTCTCAGGGGAAGAACACCATTCTAGTGGTGGTTGACCGTCTAACAAAGGCAGCTCATTTTATCCCTTGTGTCGGCTTACCCACTGCAAAACAGACATCAGATTTGATGATTAAAGATGTGTTTCGCTTACATGGAGTACCGGATGAGGTTATTTCGGATCGAGGGGTGCAATTCACTTCTAGGTTTTGGCAAAATTTCTGTGCAGCATTGGACATTAAAGTAAACCTTTCTTCTGCTTTTCATCCCCAGACTAATGGACAGACCGAACGAACCAATCAAACCCTGGAGCAGTATCTCCGCTGCTTTATCTGCCACCTACAGGATGATTGGGTGGATCTACTTCCATTAGCTGAGTTCTCGTATAACAACTCTCAGAGTGCCTCCACTAAACAGTCTCCTTTTTACTCTAATCTAGGTTATCATCCTAACATTCTACCACGATTTCCCATAGAAACGCCTTTACCAGCAGTGGCTGAAAGAATCACGTCTTTACAGAAGAATATGGATCTTCTAAAGGAAAATCTGGAATCGGCTCAAGAAAGGTACAAGAAAGCAGCAGATAAATTTCGTAAACCTGCACCAGCTTTCAAGGTAGGAGACTTGGTCTGGCTGTCAACCAGAAATCTTAAGTTAAGGATTCCATCGTCTAAGTTGGGACATAAGTACATTGGACCCTATAAAATCAGTAAAATTATAAGTGCCGTTGCTTGTCGTCTTCAACTGCCCAGAACTATGAGAATCCACCCTGTCTTTCATGTATCCCTACTAAAGGCTGCGACACCCAATACGTTTCCTGGACGTTCCTCTCCTTGCCCTGACCCAGTGCTAGTCGATGGTCAGGAAGAATTTGTGGTGGAAAGGATTTTAGATTCCAGGTTGTATAGAAATCGTTACAATATCTGATTAAATGGCAGGGCTACCCAGTGGAGGACAACTCATGGGAACCGGTCAATAACGTTAATGCTCCTCGCTTGCTCCGTCAGTTTCATCAGAGGTACCCACACAAGCCTGGTCTGAGGTCATCCGGAGGTTGTCCTTAAGGGGGGAGTAATGTAAGGTTCTATGTATATATTCCTGAAACTCAGTTTGTTCGTCAGCCATTTTACTTTCTGTCTTGCTGCAGCTATCTTGCCCTCAGTCAAAATGGAGTATCCAGCTTGCATGTTCCCGCCCTGATTCTCTCCTTTGCTTCTTAAGCAGCCACAGCTGAGCAATCAGTGCTTCAGAATCTAGCCTGCAGTGAACCTGTGACTTGACTCCTGTAAGCCTTGGACCTTGTACTCCAGCTATTCCTACTGAGGAACTCTGAAGCACTTGTGGACTCTGAACCCTGCTCTTTGAAAGACCCACGTTTGCATGGACTTACGGTAACAGAGAAGAAGATCCTGAATCTGTATTGGAGAGTGATTGCTGAGCTTGGATTACTCTGGCCTGCTGTGTCTCCTGTTTCTGTGTCTGCAAACTGTGTGACTATTTCTGCCAACTTGTATGAAGTAATACAGGACTTTTCTATATCAAACCTGTGACTCCTGTGTTTTCATCGCACCCAAGCACAAGACGCTATATGAACTGTACTACATACATTACAACAGGTGGCGTCACGAATCAACATACAAACATTTAATCCCCTGTAAATAATCCCCATTTTTGGTGAGCGCCCAGGGCCACGGACCGATCCGTGGCTGCCCGTGACATCCCCCATAGAAGTCGACGGGCTCGGTGCCGAGGACCCCACGGCCCTGGCGGGCGGCTTATTTTTGGCGTCACTAACAGGATACCGAAGCTCGTTATAACCGAGTCCTGTGTGCCTAAATTGACTGTTTTTGTGCTAAAAGCTTTATTGTGGAATTGCCGCCATTTACCGCCATTTTGCCGCCATATTCGTGCCTCCTCATCCTCCTTGGTGGGAGGAAGAGAACATGAAAGCTGCGCCCCTATACGAAAGAGCGGGACCCTCCAGAGGAAGACATGAGATGTGACCAGGAAAAGATGGCGTCCGGTGGCGAGCTGCCTTGGGAAGGGATGGAGAAGCTCACCCTCTCCCCCCATGAAGGAGCGCTGACCCCCACCGAGCCACCTGCAGGGCCCGAACCAGTCTGCACCCTCTCCAGCACAGATGCTGATGCTGCACTGGAGGAGCTGGCCCGGCACCGGGCGGAAGTTGAAAGGATGGAGCAGAGATGGCGGGCTCTGAAGCTGCAGCTGGAGCAGAGTCGGCTGCTTCACCCACTTGTGGCAGTGGCACCTGGAGCCGAACAAGGAGCGAGCCCCATCGCCGACGCTGCAGTGGGTTTACCTGTCCCTGTGAAGGAGTCCACGGAGGGACATCTCCACATGCCGCCTGCACCAGCTACCTGCCTGCTGCCAGCGTTCCCGAAGGAAGACAGGCCCTGCGGCCTAGAGAGCAGGAGCGAGCCGGCTCCGCAGCAGGCCCCAGCACCCGTCTGTGCTGAGCGCCGCCTGTCCCAGCGGTCGTGGGAAGGCCCTGAAAAGCCGGAGTCCTCGGACCAGCCGGCTAACAGGCAGCGAATGTGGCAGGACAGAGGTATGGTGCGTGAGCCGCGGCGGCACAGGGTTATAGTGACACCCGGTGTCCCACCACCTGTAAATAAGTAAATGATTACTTAACCCGGACAGGGTTGTTAACTTGTGTATAGTTATGGTTTTTTTTCGCACATGTTTTCTTATATGTATGCTGATATGAACTGCGTGGCTGAGGACTTTGCCAGCCCAAAAACTTTACTGTAAATAGTTAGCACTCAGGTGCTCCATCTTGATTTTACACAAAGCTTTTATTACTACCTCTGAAGTTAAAACCCGTTTGGTGTGGCCGAAGGTGAGGTCTGCTGAAAGGAAGTCTTGCAGCCCACCCAAGACCAACGTGGGAGGTTTGGAGTGGGTCCTCCACAAGTATAAGTTTTATATGAACTCCAACGTCATTGCTATTTGCACTATATTGAATGTTGATATTAAAAATGTTATTTATGCAACGTTTAACCTGAAGTGCCTCCCATAAAGGGATGAAGAGTTTACACTGTTTTCTACCTGTTGAAATGCATTATAAAAACTTGTATGTTTCTAATGTAATATCTTTATTACTGTTAGAACTCTCCTGTTAGGTTTTTTTTTTTTATCTTGCTGGTCACATGACCTTTGTGGCCTATTTAATCCTGCTTCGCCCTTCTGGCTTTGCTGGACTTCATTGTAACTTCTACTCTTAAGCTAGCCAGGTGCTTTTACCTTACTCAGATAGTTTTGCTTGGTCTTCAGACCTCTATGTTCTATGTTGTTTTGTTTTTCTTTTTACTGCTACAACTTCTGTTAGGAGGTGTCCACCTTTTCTCCCAGTCCCTAGTGCTTGTAGGGATCCCTTCCTCGCATCTATAGGTCTTCGTTCAGACTAGCTGAGGACTTTAGCGGGTCTGATCGCAGGATCAGGTTCCCCGTTACATCGTAGGGATTGAGCTTAGTTTTATTGTAGGGACAGATATCCCTTTCTTTCCTTAGTGCTTGTAGCAGAACATAACAGTAAGTCCAGCCCAAAAATATCTCTAAGGAAAGATTTTCTGTTTCCATCATGGTGTTGGTTCAGGATTTGGCTCAACGCCTGCAGGGACTCTCTCTGGAGGTGGCTGAGATCCAGCAACACGTGAGTAGTTGTTCTGGAGCACATTTCGTGGAGCCAAAGGTACGTTTTCCTGATTTATTTTTTGGTGAACAACAAGATTTTTTTTCTTTTAAAAATGCTTGCTTGTTGTATTTCCATTTGAGACCCAGATCCTCTGGTGATGAATCACAGTGCATAGGGTTCATAATGTCACTTTTGCGCAAAGAACCTCAGGATGGGCCTTTTCTCTGCAACCTAGTGATCCATGCTTTAGATCAGTGGATAGTTTTTTTTCTGCTTTGGGGTTGTTGTATGATGATCCTGATCGTGTTTCATCAGCTGAGACAGAATTGAAACGTTTGAGACAGGGATCAGGTAATGTGGAAAAATATTGTACTCATTTCCGTCGGTGGTCTACTCAGGTGGGGTGGAACGATTCAGCTTTGAAAAGTTTATTTCTTGCAGGGCTACGTGAAAGGGTTAAATATTTGCTGATTGCTTATCCTATACCTGGTAACTTGCAAGAGGCTATGCAATTAGCCATACGGGTGGATAGGAGACTGCGTGCAAGGGTTAATGAGAGTAAATCCTCTGCCTTGTCAGCTCCAAGTCTGGAGAGGGACTGTACTGACATTGGAGAGCCGATGGAAATTGGAGCGATGACACTTCGCTCTCAGGAAAAAGACCGCAGGTATTCTGAAGGTTTGTGCTTTTATTGCGGCAAATCTGACCATTTCATTAAGAATTGTGTGCTTCGTATGAACAAAGAAAAAAAAAAAAGGTCAGTTCCGCCTGTATAGCCTGTTTAAATACTAAGGGCGTTTTTCTTTCTGCCACTACTACTGCTGCTCAGGAAGAATTAATGGATTTTCGGGTATTTGTCGATTGTGGTTCTACGCTGAATGTGATTGATGGGGAATTCCTGGAAAAACTTAAATTAAAACCCAAACGTTTGTCATCCCCTAGTTTCTTTTAATGGCTCTCCCTTGAAGAATGTTACTCACAAGGTCTGTGAATTTCCCCTTACTATTAATGGTGTTCATCAAGAGAATTTGGATTTGGTAGTATTGAATAATTTACCTTCTCCTGTGATTTTGGGGTTACCCTGGTTGAAATTGCACAATCCTATTCTGGATTGGTCTACCTATGAAATTAAGTCCTGGAGTTCGAAGTGTCATGACAAGTGTTGTAACGGGCGTATTGCTGCTGTGGATAAAGGGGAACTACCTGTACCTATTCAGGATTTTTGGAAAGTTTTTTCTGAGAAGGAATCGCAGATTTTGCCTCCCCATAGAGATTATGATTGTACTATTGAATTTGTCCCTGGAGCGACTCTTCCTAAAAGTCGGTTATTTAATCTTACTATTCCTGAGACAAAGGCTTTGGAGGAATACATACAGACAAGCTTGGCCGCCGGTCACATTAGGCCTTCCAAGTCTCCTGTGGCTGTTGGATTTTTTTTTTGTGAAAAAAAAGGACGGCGGTTTACGTCCTTGTCTGGACCTTCGTGAGATTAATAAAATCACTGTACGCAATCCTTACCCACTGCCATTGATTCCTGATTTGTTTAACCAGTTAGCGGGGGCCAAGTGGTTTTCTAAAATTGATCTTCGGGGGCATACAATTTGTTGCACATGAAGGAGGATGACGAATGGAAGACTGCTTTTAACACTCCTGTGTGTCATTTTGAGAATCTGGTTATGCCTTTTGGTCTTACCAACGCTCCTGCATTTTTTCAGAATCTTATTAATGACATCCTTAGACCTTTGATCTGCAAAAATGTGGTTGTGTATTTGGATGACATTTTGATTTATTCGCCGGATCTGGAGTCTCATTGGCGGAGCGTGCGTGAGGTATTACAGTTATCGAGTGACAGTTTTTGCTAAACTGGAGAAATGTGAGTTCGCTCTACAGAGAATTAGTTTTTTGGGCTACATTATCTCCAGCGAAGGTTTTGAGATGGACCGGTGAAAGTTCAAGCTGTGCAGGAATGGCCTAGGCCTATTGGTTTGAAATCGTTACAGAGGTTTTTGGGTTTCGCCAATTATTATAGAAAATTCATTAAAAAATTTTCTATTATTGTCAAACCACTGACCGATCTCACCAGGAAAGGTGCTAATGCGGTTCAGTGGACTACTGAGGCCATTGAAGCTTTTGTGTTTTTAAAGGAGAGTTTCAGCTCTGCTCCCATCCTTATGCAGCCTGATGTGACTAAACCGTTTTTGGTTGAGGTTGATGCTTCTTCTGTGGGGATCGGCACGGTGTTGTCTCAGGAAAACACGGATGGAGTACATCCTTGTGCTTTTTTTTCAAAAAAATTTTCTGAGACTGAACTGAATTATGATATTGGTAATCGGGAATTGTTGGTCATTAAACTCGCATTTGAAAACTGGCGGCATCTCTTGGAAGGTGCTGAATTTCCCTTTCAGGTTTTCACGGATCATAAAAATCTGATCTATCTGGATGCTGCCAAACGCTTGAATGCCCGTCAGGCTAGGTGGGCACTGTTTTTCTCGCGGTTTAATTTTTCTGTTACTTACTTCCGGGTACTAAGAATGTGAAAGCCGATGCTTTGTCTCACAGTTTTTCTCCCATGGTTAGTGCTGAGGAGGAGGAGAACATTTTACAAGAAGGGGTTGTGATTGCTGCTTTGGACTCTGTGTTGGAAGATGAAATTCTTAAAGCACAGGCGAATGCCCCATTTAACACTCCCCATGGGAGGTTGTTTGTGCCTTGGACCTTTAGGAGAGATTTGTTTGTGGAGTGTCATGAGTCTCGGTTGGCAGGTCATCCTGGAATCTCTGAGGCCAAGAGACTTGTGGGTCGCAGTTTTTTGGTGGCCGGGATGGCAGAAGGAAGTCATTAAGTGGGTGCGTCAATGTACTGTGTGCTAGATCTAAGTCTTCACATACTCCTGCTGCGGGGTTGCTTTGCCCTTTGGAGGTTCCTAGTGCACCTTGGACACATTTGGCTATGGACTTTATTACTGACCTTCCCCCCCTCTGAGGGTTTCACTGTCATCTGGGTGGTCATGGACCATTTTAGCAAGATGTGTCACTTGGTTCCTTTCATCAAACTGCCCTGCGCTAAGACTCTCGCTAAGGCCTTTGTCAAGGAAATTGTCAGACTACATGGCGTTCCTACTGACTTTGTTTCCGATAGGGGACCTCAGTTCGTGGCTCATTTTTGGCGCGCCTTTTGTGACAGGTTGGGAGTTCATTTGTCGTTTTCATCTGGATATCATCCTGAGTCTAATGGCCAGACAGAAAGGAAAAATCAGGATGTTGAGCAGTCCTTGTGTTGTTTTGTGGCAGACAATCAAGAGGGGTGGTCTGAGTTTCTGCCACTTGCTGAATTTGCTCTTAACAACCATACATCCTCTTCTGCTGGTTGTTCGCCTTTTTTTTATTGTACTGGGAGACATCCGTCGTTTGGGTCATTCTCCAAATTGGTATCGGCCGTGCCTGAAGAGGAGAATTTTTCTGGTGATTTGGAGAGAGTTTGGACGGATGTACGTGTAATCTTCAGGTGGCAAACAGAAAATCTAAAGGGTACTTTGATAGGAAACGGCAAGAGGTTTTGTTTGCTATTGGTGACATGGTTTGGTTATCCTCTAAGAATCTGAGGTTGAGGATTCCTTCTAAAAAATTGGGTCCCAAGTTTGTAGGGCCCTTTAAGGTGCTTCAGGTTGTTAACCAATCGGCTGTTAGGTTGGAGGTTCCTACCTCCTGGAAGATTAATCAGGTGTTTCATGTTTCTCTGTTGAAAAGAGCTGATGTGTCGGATGGAGAAGCCTCTGCCACTGTTCCCCCGGTGGTGGAGGATGGGGAATATGAAATTTCCGCATCCTAAATTCTAGACGGTATAGAGGGAGTTTGCAGTATCTCGTCGCTTGGAAGGGTTTCGGACCCGAGGATAACTCATGGGTGAGGGCGGATGATGTTTCTGCGTCCAGACTTGTCAGAGCGTTTCACAAGAGGTTTCCGGATAAGCCTGGGCCTAGGGGATCGGGAGGATCCTCTTAGAAGGGGGGGGTACTGTTAGAACTCTCCTGTTAGGTTTTTTTTGTCTTGCTGGTCACATGACCTTTGTGGCCTATTTAATCCTGCTCCGCCCTTCTGGCTTTGCTGGACTTCATTGTAACTTCTACTCTTAAGCTAGCCAGGTGCTTTGTTACCTTACTCAGATAGTTTTTCTTGGTCTTCAGACCTCTATGTTCTATGTTGTTTTGTTTTTCTTTTTACTGCTACAACTTCTGTTAGGAGGTGTCCACCTTTTCTCCCAGTCCCTAGTGCTTGTAGGGATCCCTTGCTCGCATCTATAGGTCTTCGTTCAGACTAGCTGAGGACTTTAGCGGGTCTGATTGCAGGATCAGGTTCCCCGTTACATTGTAGGGATTGAGCTTAGTTTTATTGTAGGGACAGATATCCCTTTCTTTCCTTAGTGCTTGTAGCAGAACATAACAATTACAGCCCGGGAGTGCTGTGTTTAACAAGGGGGGAATGTGGTGCCCTGAGGGTCCAGTCGCCACAGAGATGCTGCATCGCACCCAGCGGTGTGACACCTGACTCTCAGGTAAGGAGGAAGCACTCCATTGACTCCCACCACCTGCATCCAACATACACTATGCTGACTGAGCACAGGCGGACCCTTCGGGAGGATGGTCTGACTCAGGCTGGTTAGAACAGGGTGTAGCTAGTTGTTGGGGGAGAGCTTAGGCAGTACTTAGGCTGCGTGTTAGAGTAGAGAATTCAGTTTGAGACAGGCAGTCAGTGTGTGGGTACTGGACTATCCTGCTGCTCCTCTGAGTCCATCGCAAGGAGCCTTGCTGTGAGAGTGAAAGGGTCCAAGGCGAGACAGCAATTGGAGCTGTGCCCCATCCTGAAGGAAGGACCAGGCGAACATCGGGGACCGGTCCCTAGACTAGTGGGAAAGTTCAGCTCCACTAGTAACACCGACAGGAGTGGTCACTTCACTGGGCCACTAGCCACCATAATCTCACCGGGAGGAAGCTTAGGGGTCAAGTACGTCCAGAGCCTTGGTACTGGGTTGGTCTGGTAAACAACTGGTCTGGTCTGGTAACTGAAAGGGCCCAATACTCCCTCATCCGAGGGCTCTGTGGTGGCGGGGTGCATGGAAGATTAGGAGAGTAGCACCTAGAGAAGAAGCCGGAGAGGAACATACTGAAAGGGGAGTCTTTGGAAGTGCGAGTAACTTACCTGAGGGTTGCTGGACCACTCTCTTGGAGGACACAGTGCCCGGCTGGTATCTGTATAGAGCTCAACAGACTGTGAGTAAAACCTTGAAACTGCAACAGAACTGTTTCCGATTATTCCAGCGACGCACACTCCCCTCTGCTACATCCTCCTGCACCATTGCTTTATCTTACCACAAACTGCCCGGGGAGGACACAGTCTCACCTGTAGGAGACTTTACACCAAGCTGCACAACACCATCCCTCCCAGAGGACCTGCACAGCAGCGCTGGTCACCCTGACCAGATACTACAGGTGGCGTCACGAATCAACATACGAACATTTAATCCCCTGTAAATAATCCCCCATTTTTTGTGAGCGCCCAGGGCTGCCCGTGACATCCCCCATAGAAGTCGACGGGCTCGGTGCCGAGTACCCCACGGCCCTGGCGGGCGGCTCATCAGCATCTGTTTCGTTCTAGTGTGCCCTTAACACTGTTCAGTTTCAACCCGTGTTCATTACCACTCTGTGAAGCTAACAGAGCTGAGTATTCTGCGTTCTGTTCATGCTGTGTGGCGTTAATGCAGTCTGATTAAGGTGAACGCTTGTTGCCTTGTTCCATCATTTGTTCATTCTAGCAGCAGGTTCACTCCTGCTCGTAGGACCCCGGGTTGTGATTGCACTTTATTATTTATTTTTATTCACTGCAATCCGCCAACCCTAACAGCCAGGACATTAAAAATGGGTCTGGCTGGATCTTCCAGCAAGAAAATGACCCAAAACATACAGCCAAGGCAACAAAGGAGTGGCTCAGAAAGAAGCACATTAAGGTCATGGAGTGGCCTAGCCAGTCTCCAGACCTTAATCCCATAGAAAACTTATGGAGGGAGTTGAAGCTCCGAGTTGCCAAGCGACAGCCTCAAAATCTTAATGATTTAGAGATGATCTGCAAAGAGGAGTGGACTAAAATTCCTCCTGACATGTGCGCAAACATCATCATCAACTACAAAAAAGTCTGACTGCTGTGCTTGCCAACAAGGGTTTTGCCACCAAATATTAAGTCTTGTTTGCCAGAGGGATCAAATACTTATTTCTCACTGCAAAATGCAAATAAATTTATATAATTTACACAATGTGATTTTCTGGATTTTTATTTTTTGTATATTTATCTCTCAATGTTATCAAAATTAACCTACCCTTAAAATTATAGACTGTTCATGTCTTTGTCAATGGGTAAACTTACAAAATCAGCAAGGGATCAAATAATTATTTCCTTCACTGTATATACAGTATATATATATATACACAGTTGAAACTAGAAGTTTACATACGTGATATAAAAAGACACATATGCATGTTTTTCTCAATATCTGATATGAAATCAGAATAAAACTTTCCCATTTTAGATCAATTAGGATAACCATAATTAAGAAAAACATATCTCTACACTGGAGTGAAGTACATTTTACAAAGGATATATATTTATTTTTTTGCAAAAGAAAAATAGAACGGTGATGAATTTGTGAGAAAAAAAACACATCCTTATATGTTGCACTCTTAGATAGTGTGTCAAGGGTTTCCACATCAATGATATTGCAATGCTACAAGAACATGCAGTTAATTTGCTTTTTTATTAAATGCATTGTCTTTTCTGATCAGAGTGTGTCAGATGTTTTTTTTCAATGATTCATCCACATGATTTAATGTAAAGATCTAGAGAGTAAAATAGACGATAGACCGATGATAGATATGAACATACGTATTGGAACAAAAAAGCTTTCAATTCAGGCTTTTCATTCAGCTCCATTACCACAGGTATACAAAATCCAGCCACTCACAGTGTAGTTTTCCTATACATACATTTGTGAATGGCTCATTCGAAAGAGCTCACTGAGTTTGATCATGGTACTGTATAACGACATCGCAGTTGTAACAAGTCAGTTGATAAAATTTCTTCCTTACTAAATATTCCACAATCAGCTATGAGTGATATTATTAACAAAACAAAAGAGTTTAGGAAACACATAAACTCAGCCATGAGTTCAAAAACCTAGCATTAAAGGGAACCTCTGATGTCCCGAAACAATTTTAACCTGCAGATATTGGGTTCATCTACAAGTGAATAGCATTCTAAAGCTGTTCGGCCATTACTCTGAAAGGCCTGCTACCGGGAGGAAATTAATTTAATTCCTCCCGGCAGCCTCGGGCCTTGTTTTCAGTCACAGAGGAGCTTTTAGTTACCGCTTAGTACATAGTGTGCGACGACTGTAACCACACCCCCAGTACTGACTGACAGCCAGCTCTATACTGATACACTGCTAAGTCAGCTGCCAGTCAGTGCTGAGGTATGGTTGCTAACTATGTATTGACCGGTGACTGAAGCCGCGCCTCCATGATTGAAAGTCCAAGGCTGCCGGGAGTAATAAAATTCTTTTACTCCCGGTAGCTGTGCTTTTAGTGCGGCGGCCACATGTTTGGAGTGCTATTAACCTGCTGATTAACCTTATCTGTAGGTTAATAGAATTTTGAAATGTGACAGGTTCCCTTTAACATAAGTACAAAAACTACACTGGGAGCCTCATTGAATTAGTTTCCATAGTCTAGCAGCTGCACGCAAGCCTTACATCACCAAGCACAAAGCCAAGAATCGCATGGAGAAATGTAAAGTGTGCAACCACTAGACTATTTAGCAATCAAAATGTGTTCTGTTTACTGACAACTTCCTGGCAGCGGAGGTTGTCAGGAGTGTTCTTTGTCTAGTGATAGGGTCCCTTTAGCATCTGGGTAGTGGGATCCCTAGTGGCTGTAGGTTGCATCAGGGCCCCTAGGGGCAGCCTACGTGGAGCGGGGGTGCCAAAACCATCATTCCCCTTAGGGTGCCAACCTCCGCTGCCAGGAAAGGTATCAGCTTAGGTGACACACTAGGGATCTATAGTCCATCCCCTTAGTTTGATGTTTGTGTTCACTTTGGTGTTTTATTTTTTGGTGGTTTACCTTTGATAGATTTTTAATCAATAAAGAGTATTTTTATGAGGATTTTTTATGATTTATTACTTTGATACCTCGCATATATTTAATTTTTGGTATTACTGTTTACTGACAAATCACACATCTCTATGTGTCAGTCTGGTGTAGAGTTTTGAATTTTGTAAATACCAGAACAATTCCTGCCTGACTGTATTGTATGACCTGTAAATTATACTATAGGGTTGTTTTTCAGAAGTTGACTTGGAAGTATTATAGGGTCTGTCCATCTCTAGACTGTCCCTTCTTAACAGCTCCACAATCCATTATAAAATTTAAAAAACTGCATACTTTCCTCCTCGAAAAGCACCATTCCACTTTTCGGGGTGCTGCTTTATTTCAGATGATTTATGCAGCCAATCAGTGTTTAATGATCATTGTGAGCAAAATACACTTTTCTTCTATGCCTTCCAAACCTTAAATTAAAAAGATTTATTTTACGAGCACTCAGAAAATCAAAACTGCAAAGCCTCATATGGTGTACTTGGGACATCGAGTTTATTAGCTCATGTAAGCTACATAAATATGCTCACAGACAAATGAAAAGTTGCCTCTGAACTGTGAGTCAATAAGAACTTTAGGGTCGTGAATAAAATGTGAAACTTCCTGGCCCATTAGTGTTATTTGGTCACCATGATACAGAAGTTATAGAACAGGATGGGTACAACAGGCACAAAATGGATTCTGTTCTCTCACATTCCCCCCTTTTGTGACCAATTATGATTATTACAGGTAGTATATAGCGGCGCGCTAATCTTGTTTTCGAAACTTTTCAGCCTGGTTCACCTCAGTTCCCTACCTGAGCATTCGTAATTATAACAAGAAAAGTGGGGAGGACTGGCACAGCTGATAAACTAGGGTTCTGTGCCATAAACCCCAAAAGTACTAAATAGAACAAAAGGAGGGAAGGTGTACAAAAGGCATTAGTAACACAAAAATAAATAAGAGTATGAGACAGCCTGGATTTAAGAAATATGTGATCAAATTTATTTAATCAACATCATGGTGAATAAGAAAACATAAAACATTTAAAAATAAAAAAAAAGTGGGGGGTGATTTTTTTTCAAATAACATCTGCCATATAGAATACAGATCCAAATAAGTTCCCTATGGAACATGAATTACGTGGACCATAAGTATGAATGTTAGGGTAAATACGAAAATATGTAAATATTGTAAACACTGCAAAAAAAATGCAAATAAACAGATAACACAGAGTAATGGTCATAGATCAAAGGGATCAAAGTAATACACAATAAGGATAATACAAAAAAGGAGAGTGTGATAAAAGTATAAACCACAAAATAAAGCAATTGTGAAGGTGTTGCCTCTATGGCATACATAAGAAATAGCCAAGATATTACTGTAAAGCAGCAGTGACAAATGGAAGAAAATACAGCTGCAGTTACACTGAAAATAATGTTAAATGACTATGATATATCAGACAGGTCACCAAAATATATGTATACACTGGGTATGAAAAGTATTCAGACCCCTTTACATTTTTCACTCTTTATTTCATTGCAGCCATTTGGTAAATTCAAAAAAGTTAATATTTTTCATTAATGTACACTCTGCACCCCATCTTGACCGAAAAAAAACAGAAATGTAGAAATTTTTGCAAATTTATTAAAAAGAAAAACTGGAATATCACATGGTCATAAGTATTCAGATCCTTTGCGCAGACACTCATATTTAAGACACACATTGTCCATTTTCTTGTGATCCTCCTTGAGATGGTTCTACTCCTTCATTGGAGGCCAGCTGTGTTTAATTAAACTGATAGGACTTGATTTGTAAAGGCACAAATCTGTCTATATAAGACCTCACAGCTCACAGTGCATGTCAGACCAAATGAGAATCATGAGGTCAAAGGAACTGGCCAAAGAGCTCAGAGACAGAATTGTGGCAGGGACAATCCAAGAGACGGAAGTCATGTAAGTGTTCCACTGCTGAGATGCAGGGATGTGCAAACCAGGAAGAATGATAGATGATAGGTTCCAAGGGCACTTGTATGTCTCACCCCCACTATGGCGGTGATGACATCAGATGCCAGGATAATTGAGGAACTATTTAAAGGACAGCAGACTGAATGAATGGATAAGACTCTTTTTCCTCTGACAGGGGCGCTGGCATAATAAGCCAGTTTGTGAGGCTTTACCTGCTGCCACTGCAAGGGGCCTCTAAGGACATTGCTAAAAGTATTGAAAACCCCCTGATGAACCACCCCAAATGGAGGGAGAAACGTGCTAGGGAGGCTACATAACCCCATGGGTAACTTATTTACAGGTCCATACCTTGTTAGGGCGGGTGCAATGCAGAGGCACGACATGGAGTGGTAAAACAGAAAATGCCCCACCCCCCCTTTTTTTTCTTTGTTTATTCCCCATTGTCTGGCTTAAAGGGAAAAACTGGGATGAAGGAAGTTTTACTTTGGCGAGATCACACCAGTTTTTATCTTGAGCACAGTTGATTCTGAGTACTTGCACTTTGTTAGGTATTGTTTGGTTGTTCATTTATGCATTGTGGCTATCAGGTTTTTTTAGGGTATAATTAAAGGTTATGTTTTAAACATATTTTTGCCTATCCTGCTGCAATTGTTGGTCTCTATCTGGGAAGGTACTGAGGGTCAGATTGCATTCTGATGAAAAGGTTGCTGTTTGAAAGTAAAAAAGATAATACAGATATGATAAAAGCTTGTAGATCTGTGGTGTACGCGCTGTATTTGCTGAGGTGAGATTCAACAGCAAGAATGGCTATTCGACGTGGGATGCATGTATATAAAGCAATTACATCACGTGTTAACCAGGTCCACTGTGGATCCCAGTTAACATGTTAATTACATCCTTGGAATTTTTAAATAACCTGGGATGCATAGTA
Organism: Oophaga sylvatica; assembly: GCA_033576555.1. NCBI lineage: Eukaryota > Metazoa > Chordata > Amphibia > Anura > Dendrobatidae > Oophaga > Oophaga sylvatica. The sequence goes on along the minus strand of JARQOD010000003.1, from coordinate 215,363,433 downwards.
CCAGTGGTTGTAGAGCAGTATCCAGCCCTGGCCGAGGCGTTCACTTAGGGAATCAATCCCTGACACTATGGGATGCATAGGTGGAGGGTGAATATTTTTATGCCTTTTTGGTAAAGCATGTAAGATAGGAATTGTCAGATTAGCAACATACAGCTCTGGCAAAAATTAAAAGACCACTGCACAGTTTTATAAAAATCAGCTTCTCTACATGTCTGACAGCCATTCCATTCCAGTGTCAGTTGAATTCCAACCAGAGTACACCTCATTCTACTTAATGTGCTTCTGATTAGGTGATCACCTGAACTAAATCTTATTTAAGGAAGGAAAGTATAAAAAACACTGCCGTGGTGTTCAACAAGTGCTAGTAATATCCCAAAAGTAATAGGAATGAAAAAATAACTTTTAACCATGTCAAAGGAGTTGAAAAGAAAAGTCTTGAGTGAGGAAAAGAAGGGCTCAATTATGGCTTTACTAGCAGAGGGATACAGTGAGCGTTATGTTGCCTCCATCCTTAAAATTTCTAAGACGGCAGTCCATTACAACAAGGTCAAGCAGCAGACATTTGGGACAACAAAGCTACAGACCGGCAGAGGGCGAAAATGACTCTCCCCTGACCAAGTTGACCATCATCTTTTTCGAATGTCACTCAGCAACCGCAGGATGACATCAAGTGACCTACAAAAGGAATGGCAAATGGCTGCTTGGGTGAAGTGCACGGCAAGAACAGTTTGCAACAGGCTCCTAGATACAGGGCTCAAGTCATGTAAAGCTAGAAAAAAGCCTTTCATCAATGAGAAGCAAAGGCGAGCCAGGCTGAAGTTTGCCAAAGACAATAAGGATTGGACCATAGAGGACTGGAGTAAGGTAATCTTCTCTGATGAGTCTAATTTTCAGCTTTGCCTAATACCTGGTCGTCTAATGATTAGACGGAGACCTGGAGAGGCGTACAAGCCACAGTGTCTTACACCCACTGTGAAATTTGGTAGAGGATCGGTGATGATCTGTGGATGCTTCAGCAAGGCTGGAATTGGGCAGGTTAATCTTTGTGAAGGACGTATATAAGGTTATCCTGGAAAAGCGGTTGATTCCTTCTGCTCAGGCAATGTTCCCAAACTCTGAGGACTGTTTTTTTCAGCAGGACAATGCGCCATGCCACAAAGCTAGGTCAATCAATATGTGGATGAAGGACCATCACATCAAATCCCTGCCATGGCCAGCCCAATCTCCAGACCTGAACCCCATTGAAAATATCTGTAATGTAATCGAGAGGAAGATGGATAGTCACAAGCCATCAAACAAAGAAGAACTGCTTACATTTTTCAACCAGGAGTGGCATAAGGTCACCCAAAAGCTGTGTGAAAGACTGGTGGAAAGCATGCCAAGACACATGAAAGCTGTGATTAATAATCATGGTTATTCCACAAAATATTGATTTCTGAACTCTTCCTGAGTTAAAACATTAGTATTGTTGTTTCTAAATGATTATGAACTTGTTTTCTTAGCATTATTTGAAGCAAACACTAAATTTTTTTGTTATTTTGACCATTTCTCATTTTCTGAAAATAAATACAAAATCTATTGCTTGGAACTTCGGAGACATGTTGTAAGTAGTTTATAGCATAAAAGATCAATTTACATTTTAATCAAAAATATACCTATAAAGAGAAAAATCAGACAAACTGAAAATTTTGCAGTGGTCTCTTAATTTTTGCCAGAGCTGTATAAACATTCAGATTGAAAAAAACCCTGTAAAAACCTTCTTCAATAATACATTTACATGCATCAGCAAAGGATGACGTAGGATCATATTTTAAAGGAGTGTACTGTATATCTCTTTATTGGACAAAATGCTGACAGGCTTACTCCGATAAGAATGAACAAAGCCTAGATTAACCTTGACTTTTCCTCACCACTAGAGGTGAGTAAATAATTCTATGTTTGGTTCGGATTACGATCACCGAATTTGCAATATTCGCTGTTGTATTCGTCGAATATTCGCCGAACATAACCAAACACCGTTCAAGGCAATGGAAGGCAAAAATAAGCGTATGCACAACACCTTGGACCCAAAAGCTGCTAAAACACATCAAATTATGGGGAGACACCAGGAAAGTGGCCTCAATTCACTCACAGTACAAACTGTAGCATGGCACAGCAGCAATCAGCCATGAATGAGGTATCAGGGTCTGGGCCAGCATTTACAGCTTTCAATTGAACGTCACAGCAAGACAAGGTGTGTGAGAGATCAGTGTAGGCCTCCTGTGCTGGGAGCACTGATACCACATGCAACAGCTCACTCGTTCATGCTCAGCCACACTCAGGTGGCACAAATATCATACAAATTTCGTAGACTACTATTGTCATAAAAATCTAAGGATAGTAACATGGTTAGTTAACTCCAAGGAAGTGAAGGTCTGACGGTCTCTGAGGCCTACTGCTACAGGCAACATACATGAAGAAGACCCAACCAGGAGTCTACACATTTACAAATATTAGTGGCAGAATCCAAAGTGGCATCAATTTCACCACAGTAGAAATAGTATGATAGGAACCAACATGTCTTCCACTACAGCCAACACAGCAGATGTAGACCAACCATGACTGTTCACATTTCCAGAAATTTGTGTTATCATCTGCAGCAACATCAGCAGCAGCAAGAGCAGGCACAGAAGTCACACTAAAGTTATCAAAAAGTGCAGTTATGTGATACTATTGCAGCATACTAAAAAATGCAATATAGCCTAGTCTGCACAGTCTGCGATAGGGGTGCAAAAGTCCTTGGAGATCTAAAACTTGTTCATCTTGATGAAAGTTAGGTGGTCTACACTTTCAGGGGACAGCCAGCTGCGTTTATCCATCAGGATACCTCCAGCAACGCTGAAGACACATTCTGAGAAAACGCTGGTTGCCGGGTATGATCAAACCTCCAAGGCATGTGAGACGAGCTCAGGCCACTCATCCAATTTGGAAGACCAAAATGTGAAAGGGTCCAAACCAGTCAGTGAGATGTAATGCCCTTGGCCATACTTACTCGTTCAAGTGTCTGTGGTGAAATGCACCCTGGCAGACATAGATTTAGTCAAGGAACGGGTGATGTTGTATGCGACATGCTGACACAGCTCATACACAGCTTTCCCAGAAAAGTAAAAAGCAACTGGGCAATTGGTACTAGGGAACTGCAATGGTCAGCAGCTTTTGGAAACCATCTGTATCTACCAGGCGGAAAGGGGAAAGGCAGTATTTCCGTGACCAACAGATTTGAGATGGTGAAGTTCAATCTCTTAGCTTTGTCATGCGTAGGAGGAAACAATCTTTTACGTGATTACAACTGTGGTACCGTGGGCTGGCTGCAGTGCTGAGAGAGGGATGAGTAGGTAAATCAGACAAACTGCTGGACCACGAGAGAGGTGCAGACAGAGATGGTACGGTGGATTGAGAAAGTTATGGTATGCTCGTTCTCTGAGATCGGTCAAAAACAGAAGGCATGTCCCCTTCTGTTACAGCTGATGTCGGGCTCTCAGTCAGCATGTCTGGAGCTGGTAAAGAACCCGAGGTTCTGTGGTTGAAGACCTGCATCTCAATAGTTGGCATGGTAACAGAAGAGGAGGAAGAAGCAGAAGATGTGATTGATGGTGCGGCTGATGGTTGTTGAGGTCCTCTGGTCTGCATTTTTGTGCAGTAGTATTCCCACAGTAAAGCATGTTGATTGCGCATGTGAAGGTTCATACATGTAGTAGTCAAATGATTCCACATTTTACCTCTGCTCAGTTTTTTTATTGAAAAGTTGGCAGATAATGTGAGTTGGCTCATCCTTTGCAGTGTCAAAAAAGGCCCAGGCTAGGCAACCCTTGCTACCCCTGCAAGCTGCAGCCCCGCAGACGCTGCTAGTCACAGCCACAGTTGTGGCTAAGAATGCATTGCTCCTTGTGGCTGCATTACTATATGTCTGCAACATTGCAACATATGGAGCAGCGTAACCTGCTCGTCTTCCTCCTCAGATGACCTACTCAGCTGTGTGCCTCTATGTCCACGCCAACTGGGAACTAACACCTCATTATCATCCTCTGTGTTATCACATTTCTTGCCCTTGGAGTTGCCCTCCTTCTCTTCCTGCCCTGACCGCACAGTACAGTGTTGTGAAAGGGCTTGAATGAGTTCTGAGCAGAGGCTCCCTCTGGTGGTTACAAGCGGTACTGGTCTGTCCAGTAAAGATTGTGAAGATTGTGAGGATTGGGAATCAGGTGTTACTGACTGGTCTTATATAAGGGAGTCACCTTCCCATCAGGGTTGCCGGTGATCAATTGTTCTGGTCTCTATCCTTGATTCCTGTTTCCCTTGTAGCCTGCTGTGTCGTGTCTGCATCTCCTGCTAACAGATAAGACATTTTCTTCTTTTTGTTTTTGTGCTTGATTTTTGCATTTTGTCCTGCCCTTCTGTGGGGGCCTTCAGGGTCCCCTCTGGGGGCTTTTGCCCTCTCAGTTTAGTTCAGCCACTGATGTTTGTACTTTTGCTTTTTCCAGTTTTTTCAGTGGCTGCTGTTTTGATTTTGTTACACCAGAGAACTAATTTAGGTGGTAGAGGTGTCACAACGTATAACAGATATATTCTATGATAGTAACATATATCTAATGAGACAACATTCTATATTTCATATTATAGAAAATATCAACATGTATACGTAGAATCTGCCAGCAATGTCTTACCTGACATAATATCCAATGTATTGTGGGTCTATACTGTGCACGTGAAACGCTGTCTCAGGATAGAGGTGGACCGGGGTCTATGCTGACCCTGAACTGGGGTCCTGACTAGTCCCTCTACCTGGAGGTACTGTTAATGGTACAGAGGTCCAGGCCGCCAGCGTAACCCTGTCTCCTGTAGATCTCTGACCACTGTAATCTAGTCCTGAGAAGGACCCTGATTACCACCACAGGGAATGGGCAGGTAACAGCTTACACACAGTCAAATACAAACGAGACAGACAGGGGGTAAAGAAAACACTGCCTTGCATACAAAACTTCCACTACAGAGGAACACAAAAGGTTAAGAAGATAAACAATAAGCGAGGAGAGGAAAAACCACAACAGGCACTCTTAGCTTAAGTCTTCTCAGAAACGATCCGCTCTGTTGGTCTGAATGAATGCTTTCACCGGCAACTTCCACAGCAGACCAGCAGGTATATGAAGGAAGCTAATTAACAAAACATCAATCGCAGCTGGGCGAGGCTGGTCTGTCCAGCATCGAGAGAGAAAGAATTAACTCCCTCAGTGCTGAAAAACACCCAGCACCAGAAACTCAGCTGTGCGAAGTCAGGGTGTGCAATCGCGACGATCTCCGCCGCGACACACCCGTGACAAGAGGTCGTGTGATCTCAGGTGTTTTTGAAATTAGTAGAGTTGGTGCTTTTCAGGGTTTTCTGGGATTGCAGTAAGTACCCTTCCTATCCTTTTCTATTTAGTTAGTTTGGGCCCCAACGTTTGCTCATACTATTTTCTGTCTGTGTCAGTATTTCTTCTTGGCTAACCGCCATTACATGTTTGGGGGCTTTCTATTATCTTTGGGGTTCTGCTCCGGGGCAGATAGCTTTCCTATATCTATCTTTAGGTGTAGTTGGTTTCTCAGGCTGTGACGAGGCGTCTAGGACCAACGTAGGAACGCTCCACGGCTGCCTCTAGTTGTTGTGGTTAGTCAGGGTACTGCAATCTCATAGATTCCAACTGCTCTGGTGTATTGCCTTTTTTGCCTGCACTCCTCAGTTACCGAAACATAACAGTACAGTCTGCGTGAGCCTCAGATATCAGAATCTCATCAGGATCACCTTCCCCCAGGGGTTAACGTCTGATTATGAGGGTCAGATTGCTGCTCGGACTCTACTTCGTCCTGCCCTGGATCAAAACTAAGAAAAGTTTGTGCATCAGTACAGATTTCCTTCTCCTGACTCTATGAAGCTTTTGAGTACACTTCTGATGACAATGGCATAGAATGTGTGAACAGTTTAAGACTCCCCATCTATGGTTCCTTACAGTCAGTTGTATGGTTGGAAAGTTGGGATGCTGGGGGAAGCAAGGGTAATTTGAGTGCCATCTCTGTGGACTCTACTGGGTGTGATGTTGAGGTGAAGAGGCTACTTGAAGCTGCGCTTGCCATCCAGTCGAGCACATGCTGTTTCTGGGCCTCATCAACAACAAGCCATACCACTGTGCGTCTGCCAAAGAAAGGTAGTTGAGTAGCCCGTCCGGTAACAGAAGTTGTCAGTTGTCTTTGTATAGGACGTGATGTTGTTGGTTCACAAGTGCTTTCACAAACATTACCAACTACCCCACGTACACATTGAACTCCAAGCCTAATTCCCTTCCACAACGGCTTGCTTTTTCCCCGTCATGATGTTCAGATAGTGTGGTAGTAGCACAGCATTAGAAACAAAATTTTTAGATTTTTAACTCTGCAACAGCTCTGCAAATAGCTGAATTTCAGCGGCAGTAAATTATAAGGTGAAATATGGCGTGCTGAATCGCGTTAGTCACAGAAAAATTGTTTGAGTGTGGATGAGGCCTGTATGACAAAGAAAATATTCTACAAACAATTTGAAAGTGAGATGTTCCCTACTGTATGACATTAGTAACAGAAGAATTTTTCTGTGGCCTCTTGATCAGGCCTCTATAACACACTAGGTGCTACAAACAATTTGAAAGTGAGATGTCACCTACTGTATGATGTTTAGCAACAGAAAAATTTGTTATGTGCGTGAGATCTTCAGACAGCTTAATTTAATCCCAAAAAATGACAAAGTGGGATACGGCGGGCTGTATAATGTTTTGCAACAGAAAAATTAAATATTTTCTATGTGCGTTAAGTCTGCAGACAGTTTCATATCACCACAGCACTAAACGATAAGGTGGGATACAGCAGGCTGTTTCATATTTAGCTAGTAAAAGAAAAAGATTTAGAACGCTATTCTCGTGCATGGAGCACAATAGAAGCAGTGCACAACACACTTGTAGGACATGTGCCCTGCCGGCTTTGTCTGTAGACCTCAGTAATGGAAAAAAAAATGCTGGAAGGTAAATTTGAAAGCCACACTGGACGCTAGCTAGCTAAACTATCTGACTGATAAACAAGCTAGCCTAGCTAACTAGCTATAATCTTGCTGCTTACAGTGCCAGCATCAGGACCAGTCTCTCTGCGCTGTTACAGTGTCAAAATGGTGCTAAAACAAGATTTCCGCTCTTTATATGGAGAGGGACATGCATTTTCTGCAGCCAATGACACAAGTCATTGTGTCAGAATATTGTGGATGTTTCCTGCGCCCTGATTGACTAGCCGCAATGTGCACACATAAAATTAGGAAAAAACAATTACTGTTTACTAAAACGCTACTCCTCTGAGCTCTGCAAACCCACTCCCCTCCTCAAACACGTGCCAAACGTTCATGGTACATCACCATTATCGTTGCTAAAGTGCTGAAAATACTTTTGTGGCAACACAAATATTTTCCCGCACTTTTGCGGAATGTCACCGCTTTTCTTCGATTTTATAAAATTTTGCTCATGTTTCCGATCACGAATCCAAATGTGCCATATTCGTGCCCGATTTATGTTTGGCGATCGATTTCCGAACAAATTCGCTCATTACTACTCACCCCCAGATGACAGCATCACATAAAGTGTTTTTAATCTTCAATATTTGAATTAGGCACTCCAGTTTGTACCTTCAAGGGTGTATGGATGGCCCTCATTGTATTTTTGGGGGGCTTTGCACTGTGTGCAGAGACTTTTTGAGTGTTCAAGTACCACAACTACACTTTGTTCAAAATATTTGAATGAGGTACCCCAGTTGGTGCCTTCAGGGGTGTATGTTTGACCTTGTTTGTAATTTTTGGCAGGTATTGCACTGTGTACAGAGCATTTAGGCGTACCACAACTATACTTTGTTCACAATATTTCAATGAGGCACTAAACTTGATGCCTTCAGGGGAGTATGGATGATCTGGCTTCTAATTTTTGTCAGCCTTTGCACTTAGTGCATAGCTTTTATGAGTCTAGGACTATCACTACTTGACAATTTGAACATAATCTGTATGAGGCCCTCCTTAAATGATAATACAGGGTGTATCTGAGTCCCTCGTCCATCTAATTTTTGGCAGTTCTTGCTTCCTTCATAAATTACACTGGAATTTCCAATTTATTTTTCAATATTTTTTAAAAGTTTCCTTATATACAAGTCATTACAGGAAAGAATGTTTCTTAACATCTTTTTTCTTTAAATTCCAATTTCTCGATGATTTTGAATGTTTTATTGTCAGTCCTTAACCCCTTCACCCCCAAGGGTGGTTTGCACGTTAATGACCGGGCCAATTTTTACAATTCTGACCACTGTCTCTTTATGAGGTTATAACTCTGGAACGCTTCAACGGATCTTCGCGATTCTGAGATTGTTTTCTCGTGACATATTGTACTTCACGTTAGAAGTAAAATTTCTTCGATATAACTTGCGTTTATTTTTGAAAAAATCGCAAATATGGCGAAAATTTTTAAAATTTTGCAATTTTCAAACTTTGAATTTTTATTCCCTTAAAACAGAGAAATATGTCACATAAAATGGTTAAGAAATAACATTTCCCACATGTCTACTTTACATCAGCACAATTTTGGAACCAAAATTTTTTTTTGTTAGGAAGTTATAAGGGTTAAAAGTTGACCAGCGATTTCTCATTTTTACAACAAAATTTACAAAGCCATTTTTTTTAGGGACCACCTCTCATTTAAAGTCACTTTGAGGGGTCTATATGGCAGAAAATACCCAAAAGTGACACCATTCTAAAAACTGCCACCCTCAAGGTACTCAAAACCACATTCAAGAAGATTATTAACCCTTCAGGTGCTTCACATGAACTAAAGCAACGTGGAAGGAAAAAATGAATATTTAACTTTTTAGCCACAAAAATGATCTTTTACAAACTTTTTTTTTATTTTCACAAGGGTAAAAGGAGAAAATGGACAGATAAGGTTGTTATGCAATTTCTCCTGAGTACGCCAATACCCAATATGTGGGGGAAAACCACTGTTTGGGCACACGGCAGAGCTCGTAAGGGAAGGAGCGCCGTTTGACTTTTTCAAACTAAAATTGGCTGGAATTGAGATTGGACGCCATGTCGTGTTTGGAGAGCCCCTGATGTGCCTAAACAGTGGAAACCCCCACAAGTGACACCATTTTGGAAACTAGACCCCCTAAGGTACTTATCTAGATCTGTTGTGAGCACTTTGAACTCCCAAGTGTTTCACAAAAGCTTATAATGCCTGGGTGTGAAAAAAAAAAAAAACAATTTTCCACAACAATGATTTTTTAGTCCCAAATTTTTGAATTTTCCCAAGGAAATTGGACCCCAAAAGTTGTTGTCCAATTTGTCCTGAGTACGCTGATACCCCATATGTGGGGGGGGGACTGTTTGGGTGCACGGCAGGGCTTGGAAAGGAAGTAGTAACGTTTTGGAATGCAGACGTTGATGGGGGTCATGTTCCGTTTGCAGTGCCCCAGATGAGCCTAAACAGTGGAAACCCCCAACAAGTGACCCCATTTTGGAAACTATACCCCTAAGGAACTTATCTAGATCTTTGGTGAGCACCTTGAACCCCAAGTGCTTCACACAAGTTTATAATGCCCGGGCATGAAAATAAAAAATCCTATTTTTTTCCCACAAAAATTATCTTTTAGTCACTAATTTTTTATTTTCTCAAGGGTAACAGGAGAAATTGGACCACATAAGTTGTTGTCCAATTTGTCCTGAGTACGCTGATACCCCATATGTGGGTGGGAACCACTGTTTGGGCGCACGGCAGAGCTCGGAATGGAAGGAGCACCATTTGACTTTTTCCAACCAAAATTGGCTGGAATTGAGATTGGATGCCATGTTGCATTTGGAGAGCCCCTGATGTGCCTAAACAGTGGAAACCCCCCACAAATGACCCCATTTTGGAAACTAGACCCCCTAAGGAACTTTTCTAGATCTTTGGTGAGCAATGTGAACCCCCAAGTGCTTCACACAAGTTTATAACGTAGAGCCGTAAAATTTAAAAATCATATTTTTTCCACAAAAATGATCTTTTCACCCCAATTTTTATTTTTCCAAGGGTAACAAGACTCCAAAAGTTATTGTGCAATTTGTCCTGAGTGCGCTGATACCCCATATGTGGGGGTAAACCACTGTTTGGGTGCATGGCAGAGTTTGGAAGGGAAGGAGCGCCGTCTGACTTTTTCAACGCAGAATTGGCTGGACGCCATGTCGTGTTTGGAGAGCTCCTGATCTGCCTAAATAGTGGAAACCCCCATAAATGACGCCATTTTGGAAACTAGACCCCTCAAGGAACTTATCTATATGTGTGGTGAGAACTTTTAACCCCCAGGTGTTTCACTAAAGTTTATAACGTACAGCCGTAAAATAAAAAATCTTTTTTTTTTTTACAAAAATGATTTTTTCGTCCCCAATATTTTATTTTCACAAGGGTAACAGAAGAAATTGGAACCCAAAAGTTGTTGTCCAATTTGTCCTGAGTACGCTGATACCCAATATGTGGGAGAAAACTACTGTATGGGCGCACGTCAGGGCTCGGAAGGGAAGTAGTGACGTTTTGGATTGCAGACTTTGATGGAATGGTCTGGGGGCGTCATGTCACATTTGGAGAGCCCCTGATGCACCTATACAGTGGAAACCCCCCACAAGTGACCCCATTTTGGCAAATAGACCCCACAAGGAACTTATCTAGATGTGTGGTGAGCACTTTGAACCCCGAAGTGCTTCACAGAAGTTTATAAGGTACAGCCGTAAAAATAAAAAATCCTTTTTTTTTTACAAAAATGATTTTTTTTGCCCCCAATATTTTATTTTCACAAGGGTAACAGGAGAAATTGGACCCCAAAAGTTGTTGTCCAATTTGTCCTGAGTACGCTGATACCCAATATGTGGGAGAAAACTACTGTATGGGCGCACGTCAGGGCTCGGAAGGGAAGTAGTGACGTTTTGGATTGCAGACTTTGATGGAATGGTCTGGGGGCGTCATGTCGCATTTGGAGAGCCCCTGATGCGCCTAAACAGTGGAAACCCCCCACAAGTGACCCCATTTTGGAAAATAGACCCACAAGGAACTTGTCTAGATGTGTGGTGAGCACTTTGAACCCCGAAGTGCTTCACAGAAGTTTATAACGCACAGCCGTAAAAATAAAAAATCCTTTTTTTTTTTGCAAAAATGATTTTTTTTGCCCCAATATTTTATTTTTACAAGGGTAACAGGAGAAATTGGACCCCAAAAGTTGTTGTCCAATTTGTCCTGAGTACGCTGATATCCAATATGTGGGAGAAAACTACTGTATGGGTACACGTTGGGGCTCGGAAGGGAAGTAGTGACGTTTTGGATTGCAGACTTTGATGGAATGGTCTGGGGGCGTCATGTCGCATTTGGAGAGCCCCTGATGCGCCTAAACAGTGGAAATCCCCAACAAGTGACCCATTTTGGAAAATAGACCCCACAAGGAACTTATCTAGATGTGTGGTGAGCGCTATGAAGCCCCAAGTGCTTCACAGAAGTTTATAATGTACAGCCGTAAAAACAAAAAAATATTTTTTTTTGTACAAAAATGATATTTTCGCCCCCAGTTTTTTATTTTCCCAAGGGTAGCAGAAGAAATAGGACAAATTGCACAATAACTCTTGGGGTCCAGAGTACGCTGATACCCCATATGTGGGGATAAACTACTGTTTGGACGCATGGCAGAGCTGAGAAGTGAAGGAGCACCGTTTGACTTTTTCAACGCAGAATTGGCTGGAATTGAGATCAGACGCCATGTCACATTTGGAGAGCCCCTGATGTGCCTAAACAGCGGAAACCCCCCAATTCTAACTCCAACTCTAACCCCAACACACCCCTAACCCTAGTCCCAACCCTAACCACAAACCTAACCCTAACACACCCCTAATCCCAACCATAACCCTAATCCTAACTTTAGCGCCAACCCTAACCCTAACTTTAGCCGCAACCCTAACCCTAACCCTAATGGGAAAATGGAAATAAATACTTTTTTTTAATTTTATTATTTTTCCCTTACTAAGGGGGTGATAAAGGGGGGTTTGATTTACTATTTATAGCGAGTTTTTATGATTGGCAGCTGTCACGCTAAAAGACGCTTTTTATTGCAAAAATAGTTTTTGCATCATCACATTTTGAGAGCTATAATTTTTGCATATTTTGGCCCACAGAGTCATGTGAGGTCTTATTTTTGCGGGACGAGTTGACGTTTTTATTGGTACTATTTTCGAGCACGTGACGTTTTTTGATCGCTTTTTATTTGATTTTTGGGAGGTTAGAATGAACAAAAATCAGCAATTCATGAATTTCTTTTGGGGGAGGCGTTTATACCGTTCCGCGTGTGGTAAAATTGATAAAGCAGTTTTATTCTTCGGGTCAGTACGATTATGGCGATACCTCATTTATGTCATTTTTTCATGTTTTGGCGCTTTTATAGAATAAAAACCATTTTATATAAAAAATAATTATTTTTGCATCGCTTTATTCTGCGAGCTATAACTTTTTATTTTTTCACTGATGATGCTTTGTGACGGCTCGTTTTTTGCGGGACAAGATGACGTTTTCAGCGGTACCATGTTTTTTTATATCGGTCTTTTTGATCGCGTGTTATTCCACTTTTTGTTCGGCGGTATGATGATAAAGCATTGATTTTTGCTTCGTTTTTTTTTTTTTTTTTAAGGGGTTCACTAAAGGGGTTAACTAGTGGGACAATTTTATAGGGGGGGTCGTTACGGACGCGGCGATACCAAATATGTGTACTTTTATTGTTTTGTTTTTTTTATTTACAGGAAGAAGTGAATTTATTGGGGAATATTTTTTTTTTTTTATTTATTTTGGATTTTTTTTTACACATGTTTATTTTTACTTTTTTAACTTTTTTACTTTGTCCCAGGGTGGGACATCACAGTATTTTATCAGATCGCTGGTGTGACAGTGTGCACAGCACTCTGTCACACCAGCGATCGCACAGGCATAGATGCAGGCTTCTCAGTGCCTGCTCTTGGCAGGCACTGAGGTAGCCGCCTCCCTCCAGGACCCCGGCGCCATCTTGGATCGGGTCCTGGGAGGGAGGAAGCCCTCAGAACAGCGCGATCACATCGCGCTGCTCTGAGGGTCTCAGGGGGGCGCGCAGGGAGCCCCCACCCTGCGCGATCCTCCCCTGTGCCCCCAGTACACCGCGATCATGTTTGATCGCGGTGTGCTAGGGGTTAATGTGACCGGGAGCGGTCCGTGACCGCTCCTGACACACAGTCATGGGTGTCAGCTGTGATAATCAGCTGACACCCGGCGGCGATTAGCTGCGCTCCCCTCAGGAGCGCAGCTGATCGCCTATGACGTACTATCCCGTCCCCGGTCATACGGGCCCAGGTACCATGGACGGGATAGTACGTCCGATGGCAGTAAGGGGTTAAAGTGGAGTAAAAGTGTGACACCATTGTTCTCAGCAGTGATCTGGGAGTCAGAAATGCTTCCAGGGGTCTTCTCCATGCTGTTCTTCTTCCATTCAATCCATTTCAACATTTTCCCTGGTCCCCAGACCTCCTTATGGGTCTGCCAAAAAAGTGCTCAGATTGTACATTGACTTCTAGTATACTCGTTACTTGAAATGAACAGCCGAGCATTAGGACTTAATCTGTTCAAGTAATGAGCATCCAAGCATTTTAGTGCTTTGTCATCCCTAATTAGGACAGAAAAGCAATAAATTATCCACATACTACAAACTAAAGCAACATAACCTCTGTATATGGAAGTATACATTTTTGCAACATAAAACAGAAAACCCTCCCCACCAAAGCAGTCATGAAGTCCAAAAGAGTAAAGAAAATTACAAAATCTTTATTAATATACAATGTACCAGGACAAAGATAAAAGTCAGAAATGGCAGCAACATCAGCACCCATACAAAAGAGCTGGGAGCCGACCATCAATGGAAATGTGACTATACATATACAAATCAAGCCTGCACACAAAATGTAAAGCAGGACAGGGCCACTTACATCAAAACATACAGTTAGGTCCATATATATTTGGACAGAGACAACATTTATTTAATTTTGGTTCTAGACATTACCACAATGTAAACAAAACAATTCAGATGCAGTTGAAGTTCAGACTTTCAGCTTTCATTTGAGGGTATCCATATTAAAATTGGATGAAGGGTTTAGGAGTTTCAGCTCCTTAACATGTGCCACCCTGTTTTTAAAGGGAACAAAAGTAATTGGACAATTGACTCCAAGGCTATTTTATGGACAGGTGTGGGCAATCCCTTCATTATGCCATTCTCAATTAAGCAGATAAAAGGGCTGGAGTTGATTTGAGGTGTGGTGTTTGCATTTGGAAGGTTTTGCTGTGAAGGAAACATGTGGTCAAAGGAGCTCTCCATGCAGGTTAAACAAGCCATCCATAAGCTGCAAAAACAGAAAAAACCCATCGGAAATATTGCTACAACATTAGGAGTGGCAATTTCTACAGTTTGGTACATCCTGAGAAAGAAAGAAAGCACTGGTGAACTCATCAATGCAAAAAGACCTGGGCGCCCACGGAAGACAACAGTGGTGGATGATCGCAGAATACTCTACATGGTGAAAAGAAACTCCTTCACAACAACCAACCAAGTGAACAACACTCTCCAGGAAGTAGGCGTATCAATATCCAAATCTACCATAAAGAGAAGACTGCATGAAAGTAAATACAGAGGGTTCACTGCACTGCCACTTATAAGCATCAAGAATAAAAAGGCTAGGCTGGACTTTGCTAAAAAACATCTAAAAAAGCCAGCACAGTTCTGGAAGAACATTCTTTGGACAGATGAAACCAAGATCAACCTTTACCAGAATGATGGAAAGAGAAAAGTATGGCGAAGGCATGGTACAGCTCATGATCCAAAGCATACCACATCATCTGTAAAACACGGCAGAGGCAGTGTGATTGCTTGGGCATGCATGGCTGCCAGTGTCACTGGGTCACTAGTGTTTATTGATGATGTGACACAGACAGGAGCAGCCGAATGAATTCTGAGGTATTCAGAGCCATACTGTGTGCTCAGATCCAGCCAAATGCAGCCAAACTGATTGGTCGTCGTTTCATACTACAGATGGACAATGACCCATAACATAAAGCCAAAGAAACCCAGGAGTTTATTAAAGCAATGAAGTGGAATATTCTTGAATGGCCAAGTCAGTCACCTGATCTCAACCCAATTGAACATGCATTTCACTTGTTAAAGACTAAACTTCAGACAGAAAGGCCCACAAACAAACAACAACTGAAAACCACCGCGGTGAAGGCCCGGCAGAGCATAAAAAAGTAGGAAACACAGCGTCTGGTGATGTTCATGAGTTCAAGACTTCAGGCAGTCATTGCCAACAAAGGGTTTTCAACCAAGTACTAGATATGATCATTTTATAAAAAATGATTTATTCTGTCCAATTACTTTTGGTCCCTTTAAAAACAGGGTGGCACATGTTAAGGGGCTGAAACTCCTAAACCCTTCATCCAATTTTAATGTGGATACCCTCAAATGAAAGCTGAAAGTCTGAACTTCAACGGCATCTGAATTGTTTTGTTTAAAATTCATTGTGGTAATGTCTAGAACCAAAATTAATAAATGTTGTCTCTGTCCAAATATATATGGACCTAACTGTAAGTAGTATAACACATAGCCCTGAGGAAGAAGTAAACTCCTGAAATGCACGTCGGGGTGGCTGGTGGACCACGTGTGACCCTGCTGCTGCACTCTGCAAGGTATATCCTTACACGTACGTATCTGTATACTTTGTTCTTATAATATGATCCTGCAGTATGTATGGGCTATGTGTTATACTACTTATGTTATGATGTAAGGGGTCCTGTCCTGCTTTACATTTTGTGTGCTGGCTTGATTTGCATATGTATATTCACATTTCCATTGATGCGTGGCTCCCTGCTCCTCCCCTTAAGCGAATAGCAAGAGTTCTTTTAAATCCTTCCCCCTCTTCAAGTCCCTCTATCATGGGCTTCTTTATTTCCTTCCCAAAAGCAGTTTACAACATGGGTCTTTAAGGTCTATTCAATTAATCTACAACCGGTAAAAATATTTTTCTACTGTCTCATCCTTTTAGGAGGTATGTCATTTAAGATTTATGGATTGCTTCCTCTGCTTTGTCAGTCCCAATGTGACTTTAAAGTATTCTTCCCTGAGTGTAAAGTCTGGTAATATTCTGTCCCATATCTACTAATTAGATATCCTTTTGTTTTGTTTACTACTTTATTAATATATGCAGCCACGTCTTTCTCTTTTGCATTTACCAATTCCTCAAGGTCTACAACCTGTGCAGTTTTATCTGATCTGCATCAATTGGATGTCTGACAAAGGAAGCAAGCTTATCATTTTAGTAAACTATTTCAACATTGCTAATTGATTATTTAATACTCCGTCATAGTCTTTTAGGAGGAGCAGTTCCTCGTGTCTGAGGAGAATTAGTCTATCACCCACCTTTGTCATAGTCAGTTTTGGTGTTGCTCTCTGTCAGCCCTCACCTACTGTGTTACTTTCATCCCCTCTCCCAACTCCATGAGGACAAATTTAGAGAAGGTGGAGTATTGTCTCTTCCAGCTACTTCATACATAATAGGAGCATTTAGGACATTGGCTTAGGTCTGTGTGTCTCACAACAATTATCTCTCCATCCAATATTTTATAACCTACAGTACATACCATCATTGTCCACTGTCCTGGTCCCTTATAGGGAGGAGGTATTGATGATTCTGTCAGATTGACTCCATCCAGTCCATTGTCAAAACATTCATACACTTTTTATAGTCTTTTTTTAAACACCTCCCCCAGTAATTACTTCCTCAGCCACATTCTTTCACAGCTCAGCTTCAATCATTATCTAGGAAGCCACCATGCTGCTTTCATGAACACCGAACAGACATTTGCTTAAACTAAGGTCTAAGGGGTAAGGTTTCTCCTTGTGGAGAGTGACATACCAGCTCTGGCATGTCCAGGTAAGGAGGCTTATTCGCCGTGCAATGCTCAGACCAGATCCCCTTTTGGGGAATTCTAGCTTTTCTCAACATTGTTTAACAAACTGTTATGGGTGGCATCACTGCCTTCACGTTATCTGATCATTCTTCTTTTTGTTGTCTTTCCTTTAAATGTATTTGTATCTATTTACTTCCGAGATATTCAGGTCTGGCTCTAGGCACTTAACACCCTGAAAGCTTATATCAAAGTGCTGCTGACTAGAGTTGAGCGATACTTTCCGATATCCTAAAGTATCGGAATCGGAATGGTATCGCCGATATCACTAAAATATCGGCGATACCCGATATCGATACCGGAAGTCCCATGTAAGTCTATGGGAACAAAATATCGAAATTAAAAAAAAACCATTGTTGCCTTGTTGGTTAATTGTACATGAAGGAAAACAAGAAAGAGTAATGTAGAATGTATTGGGGAAGGTTGAGGAGACATTAAAGGCATAGATGTTTAACCCAATCAAATGGAATAGCATAAATATTTTTTTTTTTTAAAGATGTTCGGATTGACGAAGAAATTGACAATGTTAACGTTTTTTATATTTTGGCAAATATGTATATTACACAACTTCCATGCTCTTCATCTTCACCTTTTTAACTTTTCACACACTTTCTCCTTCATAATCTTCTGCAGCATCATCTTTTTCATCAAATTATTCTTCATCTTCACCTTCTTTATCTTCTTCTTAAACTTCTTGCTATTCATCTTTGTTAACATTACTCATATTCTTCTTATTAAACTATTATTCTTATTCATATTCTGCTTCATCTTCTTCATCATATTCTTATTTGTGACAGAGAATCCTGTACTTGTAATCTGTCAAAGTATGAATTTTTCATCCTTCCGTTCTTGCTGTCACAAAAGATTTAAATTACAACAGTATTTGTCCGTGTTCAGTTTAGCCTGCAGCAGCAGGCATTTTCCAGGGGCACCACGAGGAGGAACGGACTCACCCCCATACACTGCTTAGTCTTCTTCTGCTTAGAATTTAGAGCATATATTTTGCTCTTCATTTTGGTCTTATACTTCATGTTCTTCTGCTTTTAGATCTTCTGCTTATTGTTCTTGTGTCTCTTGTTCCGTATCTTGTATTTGTAGCACAATCTTGTACCAGCTGATGTTACTGGGACACGGTTACTAAGCAGGAGGTACCTGTGCTCCAAAGCACTACCAAGGACCAGCAGACGTTGCTGGAACTCGGATACCGAGATGGAGGCACCTAGACCAAAGGCACTGCGGAGAACCAGTTGACGGTACTGGAACCCGGAGGGGCAGCAGAAGGAAAAGAGCCAATGGCACAACCGAGGACCAGCTGACGTTACTGGGACACGGTTACTAAGCAGGAGGTACCTGTGCTCCAAAGCACTACCAAGGACCAGCAGACGTTGCTGGAACTCGGATACCGAGATGGAGGCACCTAGACCAAAGGCACTGCGGAGAACCAGTTGACGGTACTGGAACCCGGAGGGGCAGCAGAAGGAAAAGAGCCAATGGCACAACCGAGGACCAGCTGACGTTACTGGGACACGGTTACTAAGCAGGAGGTACCTGTGCTCCAAAGCACTACCAAGGACCAGCAGACGTTGCTGGAACTCGGATACCGAGATGGAGGCACCTAGACCAAAGGCACTGCGGAGAACCAGTTGACGGTACTGGAACCCGGACGGGCAGCAGAAGGAAAAGAGCCAATGGCACAACCGAGGACCAGCTGACGTTACTGGGACACGGTTACTAAGCAGGAGGTACCTGTGCTCCAAAGCACTACCAAGGACCAGCAGACGTTGCTGGAACTCGGATACCGAGATGGAGGCACCTAGGCCAAAGGCACTGCGGAGAACCAGTTGACGGTACTGGAACCCGGACGGGTAGCAGAAGGTACAAGAGCCAATGCAAGTAACGAGGACCAGCTGACTGTGCTGGAACCCGGAGGGCAGCAGAAGGAAAAGAGCCAATGGCACAACCGAGGACCAGCTGACGTTACTGAACCCCAGTAACACAGGAGCAAGTGTTGACTGTGCTAACAGCACTTCCGAGCAACAACTGGCGGTGTTGGAGCCCAGGGTCAAGGAGGATGTTTAAATACTAGATCAAGTAATTTCCTTGTTACCTGTCAATTTTAAATGTCTATACTTCAAACAAGAGAAAGATAACCTTTACTACCATAAGATGATGATTTCATTTAAACTAATATCTAGATAAATAAAGAATTGACAAACATAAACACATACATTAACATGTTGAACAGCAATGCAAACCACAAAATAAATTAGTTAAGGAATCTGCTATACGGTTGTACATAAAAGCATACAAGTACATATCTGAATCCATTAATGATGGATAAGTAACAGTATGTACACCATTTTTATTGTATAGACAATGAATGTCTGACTTCAAAACATCATCAGCATTACAAGTTATCTGTGACATTACTAAAATGTTACATTTGCTGAATAATGTCACTAAACAGTTTTATACAAAATTATACAATTTCCATCATGTAATACTCATAATATGTGGCAATAATCATGTTTATTAACAAACATAACCTTTAAAAAGTGCATAGTGCATAGCGAAAATTGCTATTTATGCCTGACTGTCGACTTGCAAGCATGACAACGGATAGATAAGGTATATATAGATGAGACTGCATAGCCACAGATGGTGAATGGCGATGTAATACTGTACCTCAATAAAGTGTGCGTCACTACTACATAATTTTTTTTATATAGCTTTATAAACAGGGTACGTGGATGTATGCTTGCGCCTTTGTTTTGACGCACAGACTGCCTTCCTGCTGAGACGCGTTGGGTAGTGAACAGTTGTGTGCAGTGTTCACTGTAGTCTGAGGTTTTCCTTTTTGGAGTGCAGATCACGCTCCAGTTAGTTCTTCAACCACTGCTGGTTGTAGTCTGCTGAGCGTGTGTCACTGGCACATCCTTGAAATTTTTCTCTAATTGTTGCTGCTCCATTCTATTACAAATAAATAAAATCTATTAGTGTGACGCGCTTCCATCCGTATACAATACATTGGTTGCAAACACTATAGAAGTACACAAAGGGGCCTTTCACACCTACTGAACAGTTGTGTGCAGTGTTCACTGCAGTCTCTGCGGAATAACCACACTTAGGCCTTATAACTTTTCAGACTTTCTTTATCAATCTACCAAGATGAAGAAGGCAGGGAGTAAGGCACGTGGTCGTGGAGTTTCTTCAGGGAGAGGACATGGGATTCTGTGGCTGCTGCGGCCCCCAGTGACACAGCATCCACCAGTTTTCCCGGGCCGTGAGCGTTCCTTTATGCGCACTTTTGTAGGAGCTCGGAGTACCCCCCTGCTGCGGGAAGAACAAATTGAAGCCGTTGTTGTTTGGATCTCAGCCAATGCATCGACTTCAATTGCTTCCACCTCCTCTCAGGACCACAGCACTGTTGGGCAACCATCTGTCTCTTCACCGCCTGGCAAATTGCCCAGGCAGTCAGAGAGTTCTGTACAGGAGCCAGCTGAGTGTCTGCTTCTGTTCTCAGAATCTATTGGCTTGCAAACAGGGGCCCAGCCAAGCAGCATTCTGTAATGTGAAGAAGAGGGAGTATGCAGTGATGCGCAACAGCTGTGTCTCTCTGAATCTGAAGAGGCGGGTGAGACAGTGCCGATGGTCAGCACACCGCAGAACGCATCTGATGATGATGATGAGACCCAGGTGCCAGTTTCGTTGAGCATGGTGCTGGCCAGACCACCCAACAGCAGGTGTTGGAAGAGGGTAGTGGAGATGATGAGGTCCAATACCCAACATGGCATGAAGAACAGGAAGGTGGTGGGAGCAGCT
>JARQOD010000003.1:215293030-215342412 GCA_033576555.1 Oophaga sylvatica | reverse complement strand
TTTTACTCGGTGTAATGGGGTTGCCTGTCAAGGAGTGCTGCAAATTTTTGGTTCTATATAATCTGCATGACATTATAGTGCGGGGTTCCCTTGGTTACAGTCTCTTTAATCCTGTTTGGATTGGAAATCTGTGTCTGTAACCAGTTGGGGCTGCCAATGTGTTAATCCCAACACCCCTGTTTTTTTGCCTCCCCAGGCTGAGGATGTCCTGATTTTTGTTTGTTTTTTCTGATGTTTTTAGCGAAAGTAAATCTGCTCCTTACCTCCCCATAGGAGCTATGACTGCGCTATTGAATTAGTGCCAGGTAGTAAATTCCCTAAAGGTCGCCTTTTTTAACTTGTCTGTACCTGAACATGACGCTATGCGGTCTTTATATCAAGGAATCATTGGAGAAGGGTCATATCAGACCATCCTCTTCACCCTTAGGTGCCGGGGTTTTTTCTTTGTGGCCAAAAAGATGGTTCTTAAGGGGCCGTGTATTGATATCGTCTCTTGAACAATATTACTGTGAAATATCAATACCGTTACCCTTGATTTCTGACTGTTTTCCAGGGTGAAAAACGCTACTTGGTTTACCAAGCTTGACCTAAGGGGGGCGTATAACCTTATTCGCATTAAGCACGGGGATGAATGGTAGAGGCATTCAATACCCCTGAAGGGCATTTTGAGTCCCTTTGTGATGCCCTTTGGGCTCACTAATGCCCCTTCCGTCTTCCAGTCCTTCATGAATGAAAATTTTCAGGGATTTTGTGGACAAGTTTCTGATTGTTTATTTGGATGATATCTTGATTTTTTCTAATGACTGGGACTCTCATGTGAAACATGTTCGAACTGTATTCCAGATTTTGAGAGAGAATGCTCTGTATGTGAAGGGATCAAAGTGTCTTTTTGGCGTACAGAAGATCTCATTTCTGGGATTCATTTTGTCCCCATCTGTTATTGAAATGGACCCGGTCAAGGTTCAGGCCATCTGTGATTGGGTCCAACCTACTTCATTAAAGGCTCTTCAGAGATTTTTGGGTTTTGCCAATTTTTATCGTAAATTTATTGGTAATTTCTCGGTTATTGTTAAACCATTAACTGATTTGACCAGAAAGGGTTCTGATGTGGTGAATTGGCCTCCTGAGGCAGTCTCTGCGTTTCAGGAACTTAAGCAGAGATTCACTTCTGCTCCTGTTCTACGGCAGCCTGATGTTTCTCTGCCATTTCAGGTGGAGGTTGATGCCTCTGAAATTGGGGCAGGTGCCGTTTTGTCCCAAAAAGATCCAGAGACCTCTAAAAGTAACCCTTGTGCCTTTTTCTCTCGAAAATTTTCTCCTACTGAACGTAATTATGACGTGGGTAATCGGGAGTTATTGGCCATGAAGTGGGCTTTTGAAGAGTGGAGACATTGGCTGGAGGGAGCCAAACATCAGGTGGTGGTACTTACGGACCATAAGAATCTGGTCTATCTGGAATCTGCCAAGCGACTCAATCCTAGACAGGCCAGGTGGGCCTTGTTTTTCACACGTTTTAATTTTGTGGTTTCCTTTCTTCCTGGCACTAAGAATGTTAAGGCGGATGCCCTCTCGAGGAGTTTCCTTGCGGACTCTCCTGAGTTATCTGATCCTTCTGTTATTTTGAAGAGGGTGTAGTTCTTTCCGCCATCTCGCCCAATTTGAGACTTGCTCTGGAGGGGTGTCAGGAGGATAGGCCCGAGCGCTGCCCTGTTGGAAAATTGTTTGTCCCGGACCAGTGGAAAAAGAGTGTGATGTCTGAGATTCATTGTTCCGCATTGGCTGGGCATCCCGGAATTTTTGGTACCAGAGACTTGGTTAGTCGGTCCTTTTGGTGGCCTACCTTGTCTCGCGATGTCAGGGAATTTGTGCAGTCCTGCGGGACTTGCTCTCGCTCCAAGCCTTGCTCTCGCTCTAGTGGTTTGTTGATGCCATTGCCTGTGCCCAAGAGACCATGGACCCATATCTCTATGGATTTCATTTCCGATCTTCCTGTTTCTCAGAGAATGACCACCATCTGGGTAATTTGTGATAGGTTTTCCAAAATGATACATCTTGTGCCATTACCTAAGTTGCCTTCCTCCTCTGAATTGGTGCCGTTGTTCCTTCAGCACGTGGTTCGTTTACACGGCATTCCTGAGAACATTGTGTCTGACAGAGGAGTCCAGTTTGTTTCCAGATTTTGGAGGACTTTTTGTTCTAAACTGGGTGTTCAATTGTCTTTCTCCTCGGCATTTCATCCTCAGACCAATGGTCAAACTGAGAGAACAAACCAGACATTGGAAACTTATCTAAGATGCTTTGTGTCTGCTGATCAGGATGACTGGGTCTCTTTTTTGCCTTTGGCTGAGTTTGCTCTTAATAATAGGGCTAGCTCTGCCACTTTGATGTCTCCGTTTTTCTGTAATTCTGGGTTTCACCCTCGATTTTCTTCAGGACAGACGGAGGCTTCTGTCTGTCCAGGTGTTGACTCTGTTGTTGAGCGTATGCAGCAGATTTGGGACCAGGTAGTGGAGAGGTTGTCCCTCTCTCAGGAGAAGGCCCAGCGGTTTGCTAACCGGCATAGGACTGATGGTCCTCGGTTTAAAGTGGGGGACTTGGTCTGGTTGTCCTCAAAGAATATTCCTATGAGAGTAGCATCTCCTAAATTTAAGCCTAGGTTCATTGGACCTTATAAGATCATGGAGATTATTAATCCTGTTTCTTTTCGTTTGCTTCTTCCAGGGACATTTAAGATCCATAACGTGTTCCACAAGTCCTTGTTGAAGAGCTTTGTTGAGCCAGTGGTTCCTGCTGCTGTGCCTCCTGACCCTGTTTTGGTTGAGGGCAATCTGGAGTATGTGGTTGAGAAAATATTGGATTCTCGTTTTTCTAGAGAATTTGGTTAAATGGAGAGGTTATGGTCAGGAAGACAATTCTTGGGTGTTTGCTTCGGACATCCATGCTAGGAGATTTATCCGTGCGTATCATAGAACTCATCCTGACCGACCTGGTTGCTCAAATGAGGGTTCGGTGACCCCTCCTCAAGGGGGGGGTACTGTTGTGAATGGGTTTGAGATGAGTTCTGAGCAGAGGCTCCCTCTGGTGGTTACAAGCGGTACTAGTGAGGATTGTGAGGACTGGGAATCAGGTGTTACTGATTGGTCTTATATAAGGGAGTCATTTTCCCATCAGGGTTGCCGGTGATCAATTGTTCTGGTCTGAATCCTTCTTTCCAGTTTCCCTTGTAGCCTGCTGTGTCGTGTCTGCATCTCCTGCTATCAGATAAGACAATTTCTTATTTTGTGTTTTTGCT
This sequence comes from Oophaga sylvatica, assembly GCA_033576555.1. Classification (NCBI taxonomy): domain Eukaryota; kingdom Metazoa; phylum Chordata; class Amphibia; order Anura; family Dendrobatidae; genus Oophaga; species Oophaga sylvatica. The sequence goes on along the minus strand of JARQOD010000003.1, from coordinate 215,339,120 downwards.
ATATTTTTGCATTTTTTACCTGCACTCCTCAGCTACCGTAATATAACAGGCCCATCTCCTGAAATCCAAGGCATATTCAGCTACCGAGTGCTTACCTTGGCGCAAAGCTAACATGGCTGCTTCAGCTGTTGCACCTCGATTGGGGTCATCAAACACCTGCCCCATGGCTGAAATAAAATCATCAAGGTGATTCAAACAATCATCCTCAGTCTCAATCAGAGGGTTTGCCCACATTAAAGCCTTGTTGGTAAGCAACATAATTATAGTAAGCACCTTAGATCGTTCAGTGGGAAATTGTGAAGCATGTGCAGAAAAAAAAAGATTGCATTGATTAATAAATCCCCTGAATTTCTCACGTTCACCGCCAAAACGAAAAGGGGGCAACTTGGGAATCCCAGCACTCGGGGCTACGGCAGGAGCCTGGACTCGCCCCTCTAGAACCTCAATCCTGGCTCGCAAATCCTGGGTAGTCTGTCCAACCACTTGCAAATTGTGATTATTGAGGTCCTGTAGATTTGTAAAACGGGTCTTTATATTCTGCAAATCTGCAAGGATATTATCAGTCACTCCGCAAAGTTCCTTTATGCGGGCCTCCATTTTCCAGATCTTTTAAGACAGGATTACTGGAAGAAGAGGAGAGAAAAAAAAAAAACATAGTGTTCACCTGTGGCAACACTGCAGAGAGAAAAAAAAATTAAGGGAACTGCTCACCTGGAATGGTTGTGAGAAGTCACAACCACTATCATCACAGAAAGTTTCAACCAGACATCTGATATCCAGAGTTACAGCAGACAAAAAAGAGAAAAGAAAGGAAAAAAAAAAAAAAATAGTGTTTACCTGTGGTAACACTGCAAAAAGAAAAAACTTAAGGGAATTGCTCACCTGGAATGGTTGTGAGAAGTCACAACCACTGTCATCACAGAAAGTACAACCGGACGTCTGATATCCACAGTACAGCAGACACAGCCTTCCAGACCCAGCAGACACTAACGTTTTGGCTTCAGAATCTTGTAATGTATGTAGTACAGTTCATATAGCGTCTTGTGCTTGGGTGCGATGAAAACACAGGAGTCACAGGTTTGATATAGAAAAGTCCTGTATTACTTCATACAAGTTGGCAGAAATAGTCACACAGTTTGCAGACACAGAAACAGGAGACACAGCAGGCCAGAGTAATCCAAGCTCAGCAATCACTCTCCAATACAGATTCAGGATCTTCTTCTCTGTTACCGTAAGTCCATGCAAACGTGGGTCTTTCAAAGAGCAGGGTTCAGAGTCCACAAGTGCTTCAGAGTTCCTCAGTAGGAATAGCTGGAGTACAAGGTCCAAGGCTTACAGGAGTCAAGTCACAGGTTCACTGCAGGCTAGATTCTGAAGCACTGATTGCTCAGCTGTGGCTGCTTAAGAAGCAAAGGAGAGAATCAGGGCGGGAACATGCAAGCTGGATACTCCATTTTGACTGAGGGCAAGATAGCTGCAGCAAGACAGAAAGTAAAATGGCTGACGAACAAACTGAGTTTCAGGAATATATACATAGAACCTTACACCTGTAGTATCTGGTCAGGGTGACCAGCGCTGCTGTGCAGGTCCTCTGGGAGGGATGGTGTTGTGCAGCTTGGTGTAAAGTCTCCTACAGGTGAAAATGTGTCCTCCCCGGGCAGTTTGTGGTAAGATAAAGCAATGGTGCAGGAGGATGTAGCAGAGGGGAGTGTGCGTCGCTGGAATAATCAGAAACAGTTCTGTTGCAGTTTCAAGGTTTTACTCACAGTCTGTTTAGCTCTATAAAGATACCAGCCGGGCACTGTGTCCTCCAAGAGAGTGGTCCAGCAACCCTCAGGTAAGTTAGTCGCACTTCCAAAGACTCCCCTTTCAGTATGTTCCTTTCCGGCTTCTTCTCTAGGTGCAACTCTCCTAATCTTCCATGCACCACGCCACCACAGAGCCCTCGGACGAGGGAGTATTGGGCTCTTTCAGTTACCAGACTAGACCAGTGGTTTACCAAACCAACCCAGTACGAAGGCTCTGGACATACTTGACCCCTAAGCTTCCTCCCGGTGAGATTATGGTGGCTAGTGGCCCAGTGAAGTGACCACTCTTGTCGGTGTTACTAGTGGAGCTGAACTTTCCCACTAGTCTAGGGACCGGTCCCCGATGTTCGCCTGGTCCTTCCTTCAGGATGGGGCACAGCTCCAATTGCTGTCTCGCCCTGGACCCTTTCACTCTCACAGCAAGGCTCCCTGCGATGGACTCAGAGGAGCAGCAGGACAGTCCAGTACCCACACACTGACTGCCTGTCTCAAACTGAATTCTCTACTCTAACACGCAGCCTAAGTGCTGCCTAAGCTCCACCCAACAACTAGCTACACCCTGTTCTAACCAGCCTGAGTCAGACCATCCTCCCGAAGGGTCCGCCTGTGCTCAACCAGCATAGTGTATGTTGGATGCAGGTGGTGGGAGTCAATGGGGTGCTTCCTCCTTACCTGAGAGTCAGGTGTCACACCGCTGGGTGCGATGCAGCATCTCTGTGGCGACTGGACCCTCAGGGCGCCTCACTGAGACAAGACAAAAAACTCAAAAAGACGCAAGGGGAAAACCCTGTAGAACTCACAGGGAGCAAAAGCTCGTATGGTTGGACCTTGCCCTGAGATTGACCCGTGCTAACGGCACACGTGGCCGAAACAGGCGCTAAGCCAAGCGGGCAAAAAAACCCTGCCTAAAAATGTAGCTAACACACACACGTGCAGACAGAGAGGTAGCGTATCAATTCACACACACCAACCATACATGATACTAACGTGCCCGCGTGCGCCGCTGGGAGTCTTTTATTCACAAGGCTCTACCCCGAGGCGTAGGTAGGGGTTCAGCTCTGCGGCCCGAGACATCTGAGTGGGCCCCTAACCTCTGATTACAACTACGGTGGCGCACTCTAATCGTAGGTATAGTGGAACCTCAGCAGATGACCCTGCTGTAACTAAAAAAAATCTCCACAAAGACCAACACTGATATTACCGCTATATTGTGACCATATATTGGTAGATACCAGCCCTACAAAGCATACAATTGATTACAGCGTAGTTACAGATGTTGACTTACAGCTGACATCTTTCTGATGGAGTCACTTTTCCCGTCTTTCCCATCTGGCCCAGACCGACATGACAACTTCTCCAGTCAGGACTCGTCTGTAAAAATTACAACAAAGACACATCTGAAATCTCACGTTTCCTGCACTGTCCCCATCTATTCCCAACCTGCACAAACTACTCATCCTACTGTCATCCCAATACTGAGCCGCTGCTGCCGCATGTGTCCCTATTACTGTACCTGCTGTTTGGTACAAAAGCTGGAATCCTCTTACTGCTTCACATAATAATGCCACCCCTGTGGCCTTACATAGTAAAATGTCTCCTTTGTGCCCTCACAGTAGCCCCAAACTCTTTACAGGCCCCCACAGTAGTCCCTACAATGTATAATGGCCCTGCAGTAGCTCCCACACAGTATATAGGCCCCTACACTGTAATGGCCAGACAGCAGCCTTCAAACTGTATAATGGCCCTTATATTATACCCCACACTGTATGACCCCCGCATTACCTCCCATGCTGTCTAATGACCCCCGCATTAGCTTCCACATTGTATAATGGCTCCTGCATTTGCTCCCACACCTTAGATTCTGGTGTCTGTCCATCCCTTTCTGTGGACTTGCACAGTCCTGATATATATGACAAAGAGCTAAGTAGAAGAAAATAGAAAGAGCTAGCAGGTGCATATAGAGGCCGGCATATGGGTATAGCTCACCGAATGCATTCAGGTAACCCTAAAAAAATACTCTTGTCTGTGCAAGACCCCAAAAAGGGAAAAGGAAAGGAGAGAACCAGAAGAAAGAGGTGGGGTAGAATTTTACCAATCTCAGGAAGAAAGTTCACCACTTGGCTCATCTGTTCCTCTCTTTTTCCTTTCTCCCCTTTTCATATCTTGTTGTCTATGTAGACTCAGTATATGTTCAGGGGTCTGCATCCATATGTGATTATATATACGCACCTATTCGCTGTTTCTATTTTCTTCTATCTGGTCATTTATCATATATATTCATCCTCAACTTTTTTTTTAATAAAAGGTTTTTATAATGGGGTTTTCATATTCACCACCTTGGATTTACTGATAAGAGATCATACAGACCCTGGACTGATAGTACCCTGACCCCGGCTACAGGATGGCATCACACTATATACAGTATATACAGCATATATATCCTATAGCTTGGGTCAGGGTCCTATCAGTCCAGTGTCTGTATGATCTCATATCAGAAAAATCCAAGGTATATATTCAGTATATATATAATATACTGACAAGACTGGTCAGTAATGTGCACTGATAGACGTGACCCCGGCTACAGGATCCCAAAGATGAGTATATCTATCGCCTTCCTATAATATATATATACATATACTGTATATGAAAGAGACATGTGTCCTCATCTGTGGGGTCCTGCAGCCGGGGTTACGTCTACCAGTGCACATTACTGAGCAGTCCTGTCAGTCTCTGTCTGAGGCACCATGAGATTTATGGCAGCTGAAGTCTTTTACCGATCTGGTGATGCTCGGGCAACTCGACTCGCACTTACAGTGACCCGATGTGGTTAAAAGTTCAAGCAGCCACCATAAATCTTCTGTGCCTCAGGGGCTGCAGATACAGCACAAGAATCTGGCCGGGTCTTATCAGGAGGGGAGCAGCGTCCCGACACCTCCCCACTGCACAGTGCAGACACCTCCGTCCGGTACCGGAAGAAGTCTGATCTGTTACTTACAGCACAGCACCACTGTGTCCTGTCCTGCTCCTCTCTGGAAGGAGGAAGCACCGTGCGTCCTGACTGCTTAGTAGCACACACATCCACACAGCGTTCAATGTGTGCGTGTCTGCAGTATACTGGAGCCAGCCATCACAGGTACAGTGCTGGCACCCAGCGTCCCAGGGGGGTATATGCTCCATTGCCTCTCACTGGTAACTGCCAACGGTAGTGCAGGGAGATCATGTATCTGCGCTACCACAGAGCTTAACTGTATCGGTGGGCTGTGCACACTGATATACTTACAGATAGTGTAGCTCCGGGTGGGCCTCTGTTGTGAATGTGTTAGAAATGAATTCTGAGCAGAAGCTCCCTCTGGTGGTTACAAACAGTACTGAACTATTCAATGAAGATTGTGAAGATTGGCAATCAGGTGTTACAGACTGGTCTTATATAAGGGAGGTTCCCTCCCATCAGGGTTGCCGGTGATCAATTGTTCTTGTCTCAACTTTGGTTCCTGGTTCACTTGGAAGCTTGCTGTGTCTTGCCTGCATCTTCTGCTAACAGATAAGATATTTTCTGCTTTCATTTTTTGTGCTTGCTTTTTGCATTTTGTCCTGCACTTCTGTGGAGGTCAGCCAGGTCCCCTCCGGGGGCTTGTGCTCCTCTCAGTTTATCTGAGCCACTGTTATTTGTTCATTTGCTTTTTCCAGTTTTTTCAGTGGCTGCTGCTTAGTTTTGTTACACCAGAGAACTAATTTAGGTTGTAGAGGTCGTGTGATCTCAGGTGTTTTTGCAATTAGTGAGTTGGTATTTTTTTAGGGTTTTTTGGATTGCAGTAGGTGTCATTCCTATCCTTTTCTTTCTAGGAAGATTGGGCCCCAACATTTGCTCATACTATTTTCTGTCTGTGTCTGTATTTCCTCTTGTCTAACCGCCATTACATGTTTGGGGGCTTCCTATGTTCTTTGGGGATCTGCTCCGGGGCAGATAGTTTTCCTCTTTCTATCTTTAGGTGTAGTTAGCTTCTCAGGCTGTGACGAGGCGTCTAGGACCAACGTAGGTACGCTCCACGGCTGCCTTTAGTTGTGGTGGTTAGTCAGGGTACTGCAATCCAGTAGATTCAAACCTCTCTGGTGTATTGCCTTTTTTGCCTGCTCTCCTCAGCTACCAAATCATAACAGTATCACCGGCCAAACTGAAAATTATATGGTACTCACAGAAGGGAAAGATAGTGTAAAAAAAAAAAAAAAAAAAAAGTTGTCAGAGTTGTCAGAGATTTTTTTTTTTTCTTTCCCTCTTTTTCTCTGGGTGCTGAGGATTTTTTTTTCTCTCAATGGAGTTTGCACAGTTGTCTGGCCGTGTGGATCAGCTTGCAACTGAAGTTCGGAGTATTGCTACCTATCTTGCAGGGTTGCCGTTGTGGAACCTAGGATCCCCATGCCAGATTTGTTTATAGGGGATCGAGCTAAATTTCTGAATTTCAAAAATAACTGTTAGTTGTTTTTTGCCTTAAAACCTAAGTCCTCAGGGAACGCAGCACAGCAGGTTCAAATTGTCATCTCTCTCCTGCGCGGCGATCCTCAGGATTGGGCTTTTTCCCTGACACCTGGGGATCCTGTTTTGAGTAATGTTGATGCATTTTTTCTGGCTCTGGGGTTATTGTACGATGAACCTAATGTCACTGATCAAGCTGAAAAAGCCTTGTTGGCATTAAATCAGGGGCTTGAAGACGCTGAGTTGTACTGTCAGAGATTCCGAAGGTGGGCAGTCCTGACCAAATGGAATGATGATGCTTTGGCAGCCCTTTTTCGGAAGGGTCTGTCAGAGAATGTAAAAGATGTTATGGTGGGTTTCCCTGCTCCCTCTGGTCTCAATGATTCTATGTCATTGGCGATTCAAATTGACAGACGTTTGCGTGAGCGTAGAGGTATGCGTGGAATAGTATTGCCTTGTGAACCAGCTTCTAAACCCATGCAGTGTGATAGAGTGGCTTCTGGGGCACAGCGTCATGAGTTTCGAAAACGCAATGGGTTATGTTTCTACTGCGGTGACGCCTCTCATGCTATTTCAGTCTGCCCTAAGCGGGGAAGATGTTTTGCACGCTCAGTTGTCTTGGGTAGTGTTCAGACTAAATTTCTGTTGACTGTTACCCTGATTTGCTCCCTGTCCACATTTTCTGCTCAGGCTTTTGTTGATTCGGGAGCAGCTATTAACCTGATGGATTTTGATTTTGCTAAACGTTGTGGGTTTCCCTTGATACCCTACGGAAGTCTATTCCCCTACTGGGGATTGATTCTACCCCTTTGGCTGAGAATAAACCCCAGTTCTCTACTCAGGTGATAATGAGGGTTGAACCTGATCATCAGGAGAGTTGCAAATTTTTGGTGCTGTATAATCTGCATGACATTATTGTACTAGGTTTCCCTTGGTTACAGTCTCATAATCCTGTTTTGGATTGGAAATCTGTGTCTGTAACCAGTTGGGGCTGCCAATGTGTTAATGCCAACACTCCTGTTTTTTCTGCCTCTCCCCAGGCTCAGGATGTTCCTGACTTTTTGACAGATTTTTCTGATGTGTTTAGCGAAAGTAGATCTGCATCCTTGCCCCTCCATAGGAGCTATGACTGCGCTATTGAATTAGTGCCTGGTAGTAAATTCCCTAAAGGTCGCCTTTTTAACTTGTCTGTACCTGAACATGACGCTATGCGGTCTTATATCAATGAGTCATTGGAGAAGGGTCATATCAGACCATCCTCTTCACCCTTGGGTGCCGGTTTTTTCTTTGTGGCCAAAAAGGATGGTTCATTAAGGCCGTGTATTGATTATCGTCTCTTGAACAATATCACTGTGAAATATCAATATCCGTTACCCTTGATTTCTGACCTGTTTTCCAGGGTGAAATGTGCTACTTGGTTTACCAAGCTTGACCTCAGGGGGGCGTATAACCTTATTCGCATTAAGCACGGGGATGAATGGAAGACGGCATTTAATACCCCAGAGGGGCATTTTGAGTATCTAGTGATGTCCTTTGGGCTCACTAATGCTCCTTCCGTTTTCCAGTCCTTCATGAATGACATTTTCAGGGATTTTGTGGATAAATTTCTGATTGTTTATTTGGATGATATCTTGATTTTTTCCAATGACTGGGACTCTCATGTGAAACATGTTCGGACTGTGTTCCAGATTTTGAGAGAGAATGCTCTGAAATTGAAGGATCAAAGTGTCTTTGGGTACAGGGGTCTCATTTCGGGGATATCATTTTGTCCCATCTGTATAAAGACCCGGTCAAGGTTCAGCATCTGTATTGGGTCCAACCTACTCATTAAGGCTCTTCAGGATTCTGTTGCCAATTTTTCATAAATTTATTGTGTAATTCTCTGTTATGGTTAAACAATGCTGTATTTACCAAAGTTCTGAGTGGTGAATTGGCCTCCTGGGGCATGTCTCTGGTCAGATAAGCTTGATCACTCGTCCTGTCACACCTGATGTTTTTCTTCAGAGGTTGATCTCAAATGGAGTCATTATGCCCAGGATCGGAGACTCAAAAAATGGCTTTTCTTGAAATTTCAAGACAATCAAGTGGTAATCAGATTAATTGCAATTGGGCTTTAAAGAACATTGCTGAAGCCAAATGTTGTCCTCACGATTAATTGGTTTCCGGTCACAAGATTAAGCAACCAGGGTCTTGTCCGTTTTAATTGTGTTTCTCTGGATAATGTAACGATCCTTCTCAGGGATTCTGAAATCCTGATTGACTCGACATGAACTGTTTTTTAAAGGAGGGTGTATTATCACACTGCCCAATTTCAAAGTCGGAAAGGACATAAATTGAAAAAATGACTGGACATCAGATAAGGAACTAGGTGCAAACAAAACTACCCCCATGTAAAACATACAAAAAAGTGCATCAGCTAACTAAAGTCATACAACATGGAACATGAAATTTTAGCAATATGGCTTTGGTAAAGCACAAATTTGAGACGCTTATAACATTTGGCCAAACATTTAAAGCCAACAACCATGTCAAGGTGGTCAATTGTTGGTCCATGACTAAGTAAATACAATAGGCTGAATCTGAATTCGGTGAATTGCACTCTGTCAGGAATGCCTGCTTAGGTAAAAGTATAGAACCTGGTGTAATTAAACATCACACATGGGGCGATGCTCGTCAGAAGCAAATTCATAGAAAAAACAATGAGCACCAGACTATGTGAATGGCAAACAAGGCAACACTCCATGTAAAACCATCAATAAAAAGGCTGACTAAAACATACTAAGCATGAAACATGAATTCTGAAATTAGATTAGCAATATGGCTTTGGATTATTAAGAGAATTGAACTTAATAACACTTGGGAACATTGTAAAGCCCAACAACCACGTCAATGAAAATTGTAGCCTGACCTAATGTGAACATACTTATTAGCATACATCTGAATTTCTGGGTGAAATCACCTCTGCGTAATGCCACATTTAGGTAAATAGGGACCTGGTTAATTAAAATCACCACTGTGGTGGGGGCATAGGAAATCGAGCAAGCAACTTCAATAGACAAAAACTATGGCAATCACATTAAAGGCAAACCAAGGGAGCTAATCCATGTAAACATACAAAAAGCTGCACTAGCATACTAACATGCAAATGGAATATGAATTTAGAGAATTGGCTTGATATAAGGAAAATTTGAGACCTGTATAAATTATCACACATTTAAAGGCCCAACAACCATCGTCAAGGTGCTCATTCTGTTGATCCCTGACCTAATGGAAATACCTCTATAGGCTGATATCTGAATTCGGGTGATAGCACCTGTCAGTAATGCTGCATTATGGGTAAAGTAGGGACTGGTGTAATTAAAATCACCCTGGTGGGGGAGTGTGATCAGCAAGCTAATTCAATAGCAAAAAACCTGATGACACCAGACTAATGTGAACTAGTGCAAACCAGGGAAGCTACCCATGTAAACATACCAAAAAAGGCTGCACTCAAGCATACTAAGCATGACAACATGGAATCCATGAATTTAGAATAGCAATATGGCTTTGGAATATAAGGAAAAATTTGAGACGCTTAGTATAAACATTTGGCCAAACATTTTAAAGCCCAACAACCATCGTCAAGGTGGTCTCAATTCTGTTGAGTCCCTGACCTAATGTGAACATACCTCTATTAGGCTGATATCTGAATTTCTGGGTGAATATGCACCTCTGTCAGTAATGCCTGCATTTATGGGTAAAGTAGGGACCTGGTGTAATTAAAATCACCACCTGGTGGGGGCGGAGTGCTCGGTCAGCAAGCTAACATTCAATAGACAAAAAAACCTGACTGGCACATCCAGACTAATGTGAACTAGGTGCAAACCAAGGAAGCTACCCCCATGTAAAACATACAAAAAAAGGCTGCACTCAAGCATACTAAAGCATGACAACATGGAATCCATGAAATTTAGAATAGCAATATGGCTTTGGAATATAAGGAAAAATTTGAGACGCTTAGTATAAACATTTGGCCAAACATTTTAAAGCCCAACAACCATCGTCAAGGTGGTCTCAATTCTGTTGAGTCCCTGACCTAATGTGAACATACCTCTATTAGGCTGATATCTGAATTTCTGGGTGAATATGCACCTCTGTCAGTAATGCCTGCATTTATGGGTAAAGTAGGGACCTGGTGTAATTAAAATCACCACCTGGTGGGGGCGGAGTGCTCGGTCAGCAAGCTAACATTCAATAGACAAAAAAACCTGACTGGCACATCCAGACTAATGTGAACTAGGTGCAAACCAAGGGAAGCTACCCCCATGTAAAACATACAAAAAAAGGCTGCACTCAAGCATACTAAAGCATGACAACATGGAATCCATGAAATTTAGATAGCATATGGCTTGGATATAGGAAATTTGAGACGCTTAGTATAAACATGGCCAAACATTTTAAGCCAACACCATCGTCAAGGTGGTCTCAATTCTGTTGAGTCCCTGACCTAATGTGAACATACCTCTATTAGGCTGATATCTGAATTTCTGGGTGAATATGCACCTCTGTCAGTAATGCCTGCATTTATGGGTAAAGTAGGGACCTGGTGTAATTAAAATCACCACCTGGTGGGGGCGGAGTGCTCGGTCAGCAAGCTAACATTCAATAGACAAAAAAACCTGACTGGCACATCCAGACTAATGTGAACTAGGTGCAAACCAAGGGAAGCTACCCCCATGTAAAACATACAAAAAAAGGCTGCACTCAAGCATACTAAAGCATGACAACATGGAATCCATGAAATTTAGAATAGCAATATGGCTTTGGAATATAAGGAAAAATTTGAGACGCTTAGTATAAACATTTGGCCAAACATTTTAAAGCCCAACAACCATCAGTTCAAGGCTGATCTCAATTCTGAATTTCTTGGTGAATATGCACCTCTGTCAGTATGCCTGCATTTATGGGTAAAGTAGGACTGGTGTAATTAAAATCACCATGTGGGGCGGAGTGACTGGTCAGCAAGCTACATATCAATAGACAAAAATAACCTATGACATCCGATAATGTTCAATAGGTGCAAACCAAGAAGCTCCCACATGTTAAAATTCCAAAAAAAGCGTCTCAACATATCAAAGCTTTGACAATTCATGGATCATGTATTTAGATGCTTGATGCAGCTTTATTGAATTGATTTTTTAACATTAGTGCCATATTTTAAGCCCTACACCATCGTCAAGGTGGTCTCAATTCTTTTTTGTCTATTGAATGTTAGCTTGCTGACCGAGCACTCCGCCCACCAGTGGTGATTTTAATTACACAGTCCTACTTTACCCATAAATGCAGGCATTACTGACAGAGGTGCATATTCACCAGAAATTCAGATATCAGCCTAATAGAGGTATGTTCACATTAGGTCAGGGACTCAACAGAATTGAGACCACCTTGACGATGGTTGTTGGGCTTTAAAATGTTTGGCCAAATGTTTATACTAAGCGTCTCAAACTTTTCCTTATATTCCAAAGCCATATTGCTATTCTAAATTTCATGGATTCCATGTTGTCATGCTTTAGTATGCTTGAGTGCAGCCTTTTTTTGTATGTTTTACATGGGGGTAGCTTCCCTTGGTTTGCACTAGTTCACATTAGTCTGGATGTGCCAGTCAGGTTTTTTTTGTCTATTGAATGTTAGCTTGCTGACCGAGCACTCCGCCCCCACCAGGTGGTGATTTTAATTACACCAGGTCCCTACTTTACCCATAAATGCAGGCATTACTGACAGAGGTGCATATTCACCCAGAAATTCAGATAACAGCCTAATAGAGGTATGTTCACATTAGGTCAGGGACTCAACAGAATTGAGACCACCTTGACGATGGTTGTTGGGCTTTAAAATGTTTGGCCAAATGTTTATACTAAGCGTCTCAAATTTTTCCTTATATTCCAAAGCCATATTGCTATTCTAAATTTCATGGATTCCATGTTGTCATGCTTTAGTATGCTTGAGTGCAGCCTTTTTTTGTATGTTTTACATGGGGGTAGCTTCCCTTGGTTTGCACCTAGTTCACATTAGTCTGGATGTGCCAGTCAGGTTTTTTTGTCTATTGAATGTTAGCTTGCTGACCGAGCACTCCGCCCCCACCAGGTGGTGATTTTAATTACACCAGGTCCCTACTTTACCCATAAATGCAGGCATTACTGACAGAGGTGCATATTCACCCAGAAATTCAGATATCAGCCTAATAGAGGTATGTTCACATTAGGTCAGGGACTCAACAGAATTGAGACCACCTTGACGATGGTTGTTGGGCTTTAAAATGTTTGGCCAAATGTTTATACTAAGCGTCTCAAACTTTTCCTTATATTCCAAAGCCATACTGCTATTCTAAATTTCATGGATTCCATGTTGTCATGCTTTAGTATGCTTGAGTGCAGCCTTTTTTTGTATGTCTCTGGAAGGGTGTCAGGAGGATAAACCCGAACGCTGCCCTATTGGGAAATTGTTTGTCCCAGACCGGTGGAAAAAGAGTGTGATGTCTGAGATTCATTGTTCCGCGTTGGCAGGTCATCCTGGAATTTTTGGTACCAGAGACTTGGTTAGTCGGTCCTTTTGGTGGCCTACTTTGGCTCGTGACGTCAGGGAATTTGTGCAGTCCTACGGGACTTGCTCTCGCTCCAAGCCTTGCTCTCGCTCTAGTGGTTTGTTGATGCCATTGCCTGTGCCCAAGAGACCATGGACCCATATCTCTATGGATTTCATTTCCGACCTCCCTGTTTCTCAGAGAATGACCGTGATCTGGGTGATTTGTGATAGGTTTTCCAAAATGATACATCTTGTGCCATTACCTAAGTTGCCTTCCTCCTCCGAATTGGTGCCTTCGTTCCTTCAGCACGTGGTTCGGTTACACGGCATTCCTGAGAACATTGTGTCTGACAGAGGAGTCCAGTTTGTTTCCAGATTTTGGAGGACTTTTTGTTCTAAACTTGGTGTTCAATTGTCTTTCTCCTCGGCTTTTCATCCTCAGACCAATGTACAAACTGAGAGAACAAACCAGACATTGGAGACTTATCTGAGATGCTTTGTGTCTGCTGATCAGGATGACTGGGTCTCTTTTTTGCCTTTGGCTGAGTTTGCTCTTAATAATAATGCTAGCTCTGCCACTTTGATGTCTCCATTTTTCTGTAATTTTGGGTTTCACCCTCGATTTTCTTCAGGACAGACGGAGGCTTCTGTCTGTCCAGGTGTTGACTCTGTTGTGGAGAGTATGCAGCAGATTTGGGACCAGGTAGTGGAGAGGTTGTCCCTCTCTCAGGAGAGGGCCCAGCGGTTTGCCAACCGGCATAGGACTGATGGTCCTCGGTTTGAAGTGGGGGACTTGGTCTGGTTGTCCTCAAGAAATATCCCTATGAGAGTTGCATCTCCTAAATTTAAGCCTAGGTTCATTGGACCTTATAAGATCATGGAGATTCTTAATCCTGTTTCCTTTCGTTTACTTCTTCCAGGGACATTTAAGATCCATAACGTGTTCCACAAGTCCTTATTGAAGAGGTTTGTCGAGCCAATGGTTCCTATGGCTGCGCCTCCTGACCCTGTTTTGGTTGAGGGCAATCTGGAGTATGTGGTTGAGACAATATTGGATTCTCGTTTTTCTAGACGGAAACTCCAGTATTTGGTTAAGTGGAGAGGTCATGGTCAGGAGGACAATTCTTGGGTGTTTGCTTCGGACATCCATGCTAGGAGACTGGTCCGTGCGTATCACAGAGCTCATCCTGACCGACCTGGTTGCCCAAATGAGGGTTCGGTGACCCCTCCTCAAGGGGGGGGGTACTGTTGTGAATGTGTTAGAAATGAATTCTGAGCAGAAGCTCCCTCTGGTGGTTACAAACAGTACTGAACTATTCAATGAAGATTGTGAAGATTGGCAATCAGGTGTTACAGACTGGTCTTATATAAGGGAGGTTCCCTCCCATCAGGGTTGCCGGTGATCAATTGTTCTTGTCTCAACTTTGGTTCCTGGTTCACTTGGAAGATTGCTGTGTCTTGCCTGCATCTTCTGCTAACAGATAAGATATTTTCTGCTTTTATTTTTTGTGCTTGCTTTTTGCATTTTGTCCTGCACTTCTGTGGAGGTCAGCCAGGTCCCCTCCGGGGGCTTGTGCTCCTCTCAGTTTATCTGAGCCACTGTTATTTGTTCATTTGCCTTTTCCAGTTTTTTCAGTGGCTGCTGCTTAGTTTTGTTACACCAGAGAACTAATTTAGGTGGTAGAGGTCGTGTGATCTCAGGTGTTTTTGCAATTAGTGAGTTGGTATTTTTTTTAGGGTTTTTTGGATTGCACTACGTGTCCTTCCTATCCTTTTCTTTCTAGGAAGATTGGGCCCCAACATTTGCTCATACTATTTTCTGTCTGTGTCTGTATTTTCCTCTTGTCTAACCGCCATTACCTGTTTGGGGGCTTCCTATTTTCTTTGGGGATCTGCTCCGGGGCAGATAGTTTTCCTCTTTCTATCTTTAGTTGTAGTTAGCTTCTCAGGCTGTGACGAGGCGTCTAGGACCAACGTAGGTACGCTCCACGGCTGCCTTTAGTTGTGGTGGTTAGTCAGGGTACTGCAATCCAGTAGATTCCAACCTCTCTGGTGTATTGCCTTTTTTGCCTGCTCTCCTCAGCTACCAAATCATAACAGGCCCCTGTGAGCGGTGGGCCCGGGGCGACCGCACCCTCTGCCCCCCTGGTAGCTACACTACTGGCTCTACCCCAAACACTCACGCTGACATTGCCTGCGGGCCAATCCGGAACTGCCACATCACCAGAGCAGCTGATGTCTGAACACCAATGAGGAGACGCCACATCATGGACATGCTCAGTAAGGTGATTTCTGGACTAAGGCTCCAAGATATGAGGCTGCACCTGTATAACACTGGTTACCAATTACCATAGACTTGGCTGGAGAGCCAGCAATAACCAAAGGTACACCACGAGCCAGAGCAAGAGGCAGGGACTGACGTCCACGCTGAGCAACAGTCTCAGCAGCCGGACCCTAATGGGAGACCGCAGGGCCAGACAACACATGGGATCTATCCCTAGCAGCAGGAAAATCCCGGCGCCTAAAACTGGTGGAGGGAAGGAGGTTGTCACTCAGGATTTTACGGTACATGGCTCCATCCTTTCTCTCACTGATGCAGTGAAGAATTCCTGTGCCCTTAGCAGAGCAATACCCCAAAACATAATGTTTTCACCTCCATGCTTGGCAGTGGGGATTGTTTTCTTTGGGTCATAGGCAGCATTTCTCTGCCTCCAAATACTGTGAGTTGAGTTAATGCCAAAGAGCTAAATTTTGTCTCATCTGACCACAGCACCTACTCCCAATCACTCAAAGAATCATCCAGGTGTTCATTGGCAAACTTCAGACAGGCCTGCACATGTGCCTTCTTGAGCAGGGGGATCTTGCGGGCACTGCAGGATTTTAAAGCTTTACGGCGAATTGTGTTACCACTGGTTTTCTTGGTGACTGTGGTCCCAGCTCCCTTGAAATCATTAATAAGTTCTCCCCGTGTAGTTTTAGGCTGATCTCTCACCTTCCTCATGATCAAGGATACCCCACGAGGTGAGATTTTGCATGGTGCCCTAGATCAATGTCGATTGACTGTCATTTTGTATTTCTTCCATTTTCTTACTATTGCACCAACAGTTGTTTCCTTCTCACCCAGCGTTCTACTTATAGTTTTGTAGCCCATTCTAGCTTTGTACAGGTCTATGATCTTGTCCCTGACATCCTTATAAAGCTCTTTGTTTTTGCCCATGTTGTAGAGGTTAGAGTCTGACTGATTAATTGAGTCTGTGGACAGGAGTCTTTTATAAAGGTGACTATGTAACACAGCTCTCATTAATGCAGGTAATGAGTTGATTAGGAGCGTCTAACTGGTCTGTGAGAGCCAGAACTCTTAATGGTTGGTAGGGAATCAAATACCGTATATACTCGTGTATAAGCCGACCCGTGTATAAGCCGACCACCCTAATTTTGCTACAAAAAACTGGGAAAAATTATTGACTCATGTATAAGCCGGGTGTATAAACTGCCCTCCTGCTCTGTGCTGCCTCCGTCCTCCTCTATGCTTCCCCCGTCCACCGATCTCCCCCCCCGTCCTGCTCCACGCTTCCCCCTTCCACCGATCTCCCCCCCGTCCTGCTCCACGCTTCCCCGTCCACCGATCTCCCCCCGTCCTGCTCCACGCTTCCCCCGTCCACCGATCTCCCCCCCGTCCAGCTCCATGCTTCCCCGTCCTCCGTTCTCCCGCCGTCCTCCTCTATGCTTCCCCCGTCCTCCTCTATGCTTCCCCGTCCACCGATCTCCCCCCCGTCCTGCTCCACGCTTCCCCCTTCCACCGATCTCCCCCCGTCCTGCTCCACGCTTCCCCCGTCCACCGATCTCCCCCCCGTCCTGCTCCACTCTTCCCCCGTCCACCGATCTCCCCCCCGTCCTGCTCCACGCTTCCCCCGTCCACCGATCTCCCCCCCGTCCAGCTTCATGCTTCCCCGTCCTCTGTTCTCCCGTCCCCTCTATGCTTCCCCGTCCTCCTCTATGCTTCCCCATCCTCCTCTATGCTTCCCCCGTCCTCCTCTATGCTTCCTCCGTCCACCATTCTCCCCCCCCGTCCTGTTCCGTGCTCCTTGTCCTCTCCTCCATCATACTCACCCCTCCCCGTGCCATCGCTGAGCGTTCCTGCAATCCTGCGTTCTCCCCGTCTTCCTGCAGCTCTTCATCACTGAGCGGTGATGTAATACCGCTCATTGAGGCCATGAATATGGAGGCGACGCCCATGGGAGTGGCGTCGCGTCCATATTACATGACCTTAATGAGCGGGTATTACGTCACCGCTCAGTGCTGAAGAGCTGCAGGAAGACGGGGAGAACGCAGGATTGCAGGGATGCTCAGCGATGGCACGGGGAGGGGCGAGTATGATCCCAGCCACCGGCTCCTGCCGCGGCATCCCCTCCCCCGCTGGTTTCTGCCCTATGACTCGTGTATAAGCCGAGGGGGCATTTTCAGCACGAAAAAAGGTGCTGAAAATCTCGGCTTATACACGAGTATATACGGTACTTATTTCTCAAAATGCAAATAAATTTATATAATTTATATAATGTTATTTTCTGGATTTTATTTTTGATATTCTATCTCTCAATGTTAAAATTAACCTACCCTTAAAATTATAGACTGTTCATGTCTTTGTCAGTGGGCAAACTTACAAAATCAGCAAGGGATCAAATAATAATTTCCTTCAATATATATATTTATTTATTTATATATATATATTATATATATATATATGTATATATATAATATACATATATATATATATACTATACTGACCAAAAGTTTGGACACACCCTCTCATTGAAAGATTTTTCTGTATTTTCAGGACTATGAAAATTGTAGAATCACACTGAAGGCATCAAAACTATGAATTAACACATGTGGAATTATACATTACACTTTACAAAAAAGTGTGAAACATCTGAAAATATGTCTTTATTCTAGGTTCTTCAAAGTAGCCAATTTTTGCTTTGATTACTGCTTTGCACGCAGAAAAGGTGAAGAGATGTACTCTACATGCCTGGTTCCCACCGTGAAGCATGGAGGAGAAGGTGTGATGGTGTGGTGGTGTTTTGCTGGTGACACTTTTGGGGATTATTCAAAATTGAAGCGGTGAGTGGTCCAGCTCACCCCAAACCATCTCGATTGGGTTCAGGTCTGGTGACTTTGGAGGCCAGGTCATCTGGCGTAGCACCCCATCATTCTCCTTCTTGGTCAAATAGCCCTTACACAGCCTGGAGGTGTGTTTGGGGTCATTGTCCTGTTGAAAAATAAATGATGGTCCAACTAAACGCAAACCGGATGGAATAGCATGCTGCTGCAAGATGCTGTGGTAGCCTTGCTGGTTCAGTATGCCTTCAATTTTGAATAAATCCCCAACAGTGTCACCAGCAAAGCACCCCCACACCATCACACCTCCTCCTCCATGCTTCACAGTGGGAATCAGGCATGTAGAGTCCATCCGTTCACCTTTTCTGCGTCGCACAAAAACACGCTGTCTTGGTCTGCACATGGCTCACAGATCCCTGGGTACTGTTCTTAGGGCACATGCTCTCCCTACTTTTTAAAGGTACAGCACATGCCATCTTAAAGTGTCCACAGCCAATGCCTGGGGGACACTTATTATTTAAGGCACCTCCAACTGATTGGAGGAGCCTGAGCAATGTGTTCACTCAGCTTTGTTGCACGCTTGCTAATTCTAAGTTCCTGTTTATCTGCCAATCCCTGTCAGTGCTTGCGAATCCCTGCCTGTACCTGCCTTTCCGTACCTGCTGTGTGTTCCAGTAATCCAGCCATTGCTGCCAGCACCTGCCTGTCTGTCTGTATATCTGCCGTGCCTGCCAGCACCTGTCTACACTTGCGTGCCTGTCTGTATACCAGCCATATCTGCCTGCACCTGCCTTGCAAGCCTGTATATCTGCTGTACCTGCCTGCACCTGCCATGCTTGTCTGTATCAGAAAAAGTCTACCCATTTCTGGCTGTTAAAACTACCTGCCCTTTGGAGGTCAGCTGCCATGTGTCCAACATCTGTCCTGGAGTAGCATCTGGTGTCCATCCGAATACAAGCATTAACCCACCATCAGGGGCTTTGGCGAAGAGTCAAGTGTTCGCCTAGTCACGCCCCTCCAGGCTCTCCTTGTCCATGGCACAGTGGTTTCACCACTTTCGTTACAGTTTGGTCAGGCAATGGAATTGTCATGTGTGCATCGCCACGAAGATCGTCGCGGTTGCACATTCTGACTTCTCACAGTGAGTTGCTGTTTCTTTGTGTTTGGCAGTTAGGGAGTTAATTCTGTCTGTGCTCAGTTCTGGGACTGGGTGCAGTTTTCTCCCGGCTGCAATTAATTATTTGTTGATTGGTTTCCTTTAAATCTCTGGTTGTCTGTGTTGGGAGTTGCCAGTGAAATTCTTCATGCAGACCACAGATAGGATTGTATCTGTATAGACTTAAGTTAAAGAGCTCCTTAGTTGTTTTAAGCTCACCTTGCTTAGAGTTTAATATCCCAGATCATTTATTTTCCTTCTGTGTTTGAGTGTGTATGCAAGTCTGTGTTTTCTCCAGTCTGTCTTAAATGTCTAATCTGTGTATTTAGCAGAGATCAGCCCATATCCCTTTGGTGGTAATCAGTATCCTTCTTAGGACTGATTACAGGGTTCAGGGACTGATAGGAGACAGGGTTAGGCTGGAGACTTGGACCTCTGAACCATTATCAGTACCTCCAAGGTGAGGGATTAGTTAGGACCCCAGTTTAGGGTCAGGTTAGACCCCCGGTCCTCCTCTTTCCTGTGACAGTGTATCAAGTCCTCAAGATTAACCCTGAGTTCAACGGATATCGTGTCAGGTAAATCTATTCTATATTTACATGCTGATGTTGCTAATCTATATGTTGTATAGAGTGTTGTTCTTTTAAGAATAGTTTACTGACATCGTACACATATCATAAGACCGCGAGACATTTTCACTGGCCCATAAAATTATTCCCAGTTGCCATGGATCCAGTAGCCCAGCTGGCTCTGCAGTTGCAGGGATTATCCATGGAGCTGACGGACATTAAGTCCAAAGTTTTGTCTCCCTTGGAGCAAACCAGATTTGAACCTAAAGTAGCTCTCCGGACAGGTTCACTGGTGGGCGAGACAAATTTTTTACCTTCAGGGAAGCATGTAAATTGTATTTTCGGCTTCGGCCTCGATCATCAGGGAGTGAAGAGCAGAGAGTGGGAATTGTTATCTCGCTCCTACAAGGGGACCCTCAATCCTGGGCCTTCTCCCTTCCTCCGGGATCCCCGGCTCTACAGTCAGTAGATCGATTTTTTACTGCCCTGGGTTTGGTATACGATGACCCAGATCGGGTCTCTCTTGCTGAGACAAAATTACGTAAGATACAGCAGGGAGATCGTCCGGCGGAGGAATTTGCTTCTGAGTTCCGTAGATGGGCCACAGATACTCAGTGGAATGACCCAGCTCTTAGGAGCCAGTTTTGTCATGGGCTTTCTGACAAATTAAAGGACGTTTTGGCTCAGTATGATTCTCCTCCATCACTGGAGGCTGCTATGGCCCTAGCTATCCGTACTGATAGACGGCTCCGGGAGAGGTGCGAGGTAACTCCGCTCCCTGTTGTTACTCCACCTACTACTAAAGTCCCTTATGTTGAGGTTCCCCTTGTCTGTTCGGAGGAGCCTATGCATTTGGGAGGGACATCATTTCGTAGGAGGGGATTGGCGGTACGCCGCAGGACTAGAAGGTGTTTCTTCTGCGGGAAAGAGGGACATTTTGTTGGGGGATGTCCATCCCGTGCCTTGTTGAGCAAAAAGTCGCCGGAAAACTGTTAATCCCAGGTTGTGTGGTGGACGACAACCTGGGAGTATGTATTTCGTCCGCTAGTTCTTCTCAGTTCCTTGTACCAGTGGAGGTGGTGGTTGGTACGAGAGTGGAGAGATTTTCTGTTCTTCTTGATAGTGGGTCCGGGGCTAATCTGGTTGACGCTCAGTTTGCTCAGGCTCAAGGTATGCATCTGAGTATATTGGTCAAACCGATCCCTATATTCTCCATTGACGCCAGGCCTCTCGGCCAAGGTAGCTTTGTTCATGAGGTTCATAACATTGACCTTCGGGTAGGGGCAATACATAGGGAACTATTATCTTGTTATGTGTTGGAGGGTCTACCTACTCCTATTGTGTTGGGACTTCCTTGGTTGGTTAAACATAACCCTGTGATTAATTGGCAGTCCAGAGATATAAGCCAATGGGGGGAGTTTTGCAAAAGTAACTGCATGAACACAGTCATCAGTGCGGTCGTGCCTAGTACTTTGCCTCCTTTTTTGGAGGACTTTGGGGATGTGTTCTCTGAGGAGGGGTGTCAGGAGTTGCCTCCTAATCGCGTGTATGACTGCGCTATTAATTTACTTCCTGATGCTAAGTTACCTAAAGCTAGGTTATATAACCTTTCTGGTCCTGAGAGGCAGGCTATGAAAGATTATATTTCGGAAAGTCTGGCCAAAGGGCATATTAGACCTTCATCTTCCCCAGTGGCCGCGGGGTTTTTCTTTGTGAAGAAAAAAGATGGAGGCCTACGCCCTTGCTTGGATTTCCGCGAACTTAATCGGATTACTGTTCGAGATCCGTATCCACTCCCTCTGATTCCTGATCTCTTCAATCAAATTGTTGGCGCCAAATGGTTCTCTAAATTGGATCTCAGGGGGGCGTATAATCTGATTAGGATAAAAGAGGGGGATGAGTGGAAAACGGCGTTTAACACGCCGGAGGGACATTATGAGAACCTTGTCATGCCTTTTGGTCTGACTACTGCACCAGCAGTATTCCAACATTTTGTTAATGACATTTTTCGTCATCTGGTGGGGCTGTTTGTGGTCGTATATTTGGATGACATTTTAATTTACTCACCAGATCTTGTGTCTCACCAGGAGCATGTGAGACAGGTGTTGCAGATCTTGCGAGACAATAAACTATACGCCAAACTGGAAAAGTGTGTATTCGCCGTACAGGAACTTCAGTTTTTGGGTTTCTTGGTGTCAGCCTCCGGTTTCCGTATGGACCCTGAAAAGGTGAGAGCAGTGCTTGAATGGGATCAGCCAGAGGATCTTAAGGCTCTGCAGCGTTTTCTGGGGTTTGCTAACTACTACCGGAAATTTATTTGTAATTTCTCATCTGTTGTCAAACCTCTCACTGACATGACAAGAAAAGGGACGGATTTTTCTAAATGGTCGGACAAAGCTTGCCAAGCTTTTTCCTCTTTGAAAAAATGTTTTGCTTCGGCACCCGTTCTCATCCAACCAGATGCATCACAGCCGTTCGTTGTGGAGGTGGACGCGTCTGACGTAGGGGTGGGTGCAATATTGTCCCAGGGTCCGTCCCCCGGTAAATGGCATCCGTGCGCTTTCTTTTCTAAAAAATTGTCGTCCGCCGAAAGGAATTATGATATCGGCAATAGGGAACTTTTGGCCATTAAGTTGGCTTTTGAAGAATGGCGTCACTTTTTGGAGGGGGCAGTCCACCCGGTCACCGTCATTACTGATCACAAGAACCTGCTGTATTTGGAATCTGCTAAGCGTCTGAATTCCAGACAAGCTCGATGGTCGTTGTTTTTTACCAGGTTTAATTTTGTTGTCACTTATCGCCCTGGATCTAAGAATGTTAAGGCGGATGCCTTGTCTCGCAGTTTCCCAGGGGCCGGGAAAATGGATGACCCGATTCCTATCCTTCAGGAGGGGGTGGTAGTGTCGGCTGTATGTTCTGAGCTTGAGGAGGAGGTGTTAGAGGCTCAGGGGGATGCCCCTGCAGGACCTCCAGGGAGACTGTTTGTCCCAAATCAGTTGAGACAAAAGGTTATTGAGGCACATCATAATTCTGCTTTAGCAGGACATCCAGGGAGTAAGGCTACTTTAGATCTCCTTTCTCGCCGGTTTTGGTGGCCTAACGTTAATAAAGATGTTTTAACTTTTGTCGCGTCCTGTGGGGTTTGTGCTCGCTCTAAGACCCCTCATACCCGTCCGTCTGGGACCCTCTTACCCTTGAAACTTCCGGAGCGTCCATGGACTCATTTGTCTATGGACTTCATCACGGACCTTCCTCAGTCGTCAGGGAAGACTGTCATACTGGTGGTTGTTGACAGGTTCAGTAAAATGGCACATTTCATTGCTCTTCCTGCCCTCCCTAATGCTAAAACTCTGGCGCAGGTGTTCATTGGGGAGATTGTGAGACTTCATGGGTTGCCTTCTGATGTGGTGTCAGATAGGGGTCTCAGTTTGTGTCCAAGTTTTGGAGGGCATTTTGTTTACGTCGGGGGATGCAATTGTCATTTTCCTCGGCTTTTCATCCGCAGACCAATGGTCAGACAGAGCGTCTGAATCAAAGCCTAGAGACTTATCTTCGGTGTTTTGTCTCAGAGAACCAGGAGGACTGGTCTTCTTTCTTGCCTCTGGCAGAGTTCGCTCTTAACAACAGGCGGAGCGAGTCCACTGGTAAGTCCCCGTTTTTTGGGGCATATGGTTTTCATCCCCAGTTTTGTACATTCAATGGGGGGGGCCCTTCTGGGGTTCCTGAGGAGGAGCGTTTCTCGTCGTCACTTGCTTCAGTGTGGAGAGGTGTATTGAATAATCTGAGTGCTATGGGGAACCGTTATAAACGTATGGCTGATAGGAGGAGAGTTTCTGGTCCAGATCTTAATGTGAACGATCTGGTATGGTTGTCTACCAGGAATATAAAACTTAAAGTTCCCTCCTGGAAGCTGGGCCCCAGATTCATCGGGCCGTACAGGATCAGTTCCATAATTAATCCTGTGGCATTTCGTCTGGACCTCCCTCCTACGTTTAAAATTCATAATGTGTTCCACAAGTCATTACTTAAGAGGTACGTGGCACCAGTCATACCATCACCTCTACCTCCTCCTCCAGTGGTGGTCAATGGTAACTTGGAGTTTCAAGTGTCAAAGATCATTGACTCACGTCTGAATCGCCGGTCCCTTCAGTACTTGGTGCATTGGAAGGGGTATGGTCCAGAGGAGAGGACGTGGGTTCCTGCGTCTGACATTAACGCAGATCGTTTGGTGCGGACCTTCCACAGAACTCACCCGGGCAAACCTGGCCCTGAGGGTCCGGAGGCCCCTCGTAGAAGGGGGGGTACTGTCATGTGTGCATCGCCACGAAGATCGTCGCGGTTGCACATTCTGACTTCTCACAGCTGAGTTGCTGTTTCTTTGTGTTTGGCAGTTAGGGAGTTAATTCTGTCTGTGCTCAGTTCTGGGACTGGGTGCAGTTTTCTCCCGGCTGCAATTAATTATTTGTTGATTGGTTTCCTTTAAATCTCTGGTTGTCTGTGTTGGGAGTTGCCAGTGAAATTCTTCATGCAGACCACAGATAGGATTGTATCTGTATAGACTTAAGTTAAAGAGCTCCTTAGTTGTTTTAAGCTCACCTTGCTTAGAGTTTAATATCCCAGATCATTTATTTTCCTTCTGTGTTTGAGTGTGAGATCAGCCCATATCCCTTTGGTGGTAATCAGTATCCTTCTTAGGACTGATTACAGGGTTCAGGGACTGATAGGAGACAGGGTTAGGCTGGAGACTTGGACCTCTGAACCATTATCAGTACCTCCAAGGTGAGGGATTAGTTAGGACCCCAGTTTAGGGTCAGGTTAGACCCCCGGTCCTCCTCTTTCCTGTGACAGTGTATCAAGTCCTCAAGATTAACCCTGAGTTCAACGGATATCGTGTCAGGTAAATCTATTCTATATTTACATGCTGATGTTGCTAATCTATATGTTGTATAGAGTGTTGTTCTTTTAAGAATAGTTTACTGACATCGTACACATATCATAAGACCGCGTGACAGGAATCCCGTGTCTCTCCATCTTCCTCTATCTGTATCAGGAAGTCTCCCGCTAGAACCTCTAGCAGGACAAAATCTATTCCTATCTGTGGACTGTGACCACCTACTTGGACACTCTGATAGCTGCAGACGAATCTGCTCATGTCCAAGCTGTGGCAACCTCAGTCGTGACTCATCAGTCTACCAACTATGTTCCTAGTTCCGGGCCCTGTCTGTCAGCTCCACCACGTTATAGGTTCATCAATCAATGCACGCTGCACTTTGAACTCTTGGCACATCAGTTCTCTTCAGGCAGGGCCAAAGTGGTATTCATCATGTCCCATCTTATTGATGAAGCTCTGGCATGGCTCTATCCTCTATTGGAAAGAGAGGATCCTCTAGTCTCCAACCTCCAGACTTTCTTTGAAGCCTTCCACAAAGTTTTTGAAGAGCCTTACCATTTTCCTCTGCAGAATCCTCCCTCCTCAGATTGTGCCAGGGAAACCTCACAGTGAGCCAGTACGCTGCTGATTTCATACCCAGTCCGATAAACTTGCCTGAAACAATAAAGCACTGATGGCCGACTTCTTGGAGTGCTTTGCTGGGAGAATGAAGGACTAACTAGCCATTCATGATATTCTTACCTCGTTGGATGACCTAGTATCCCTGTCTACCCGGATCAACATTAGGTTTCAGGAGCGCTCCAAGGAGGTTACCCATGAGAAAAAATCTATGCACTAGACTCCTACCTTCCAAAGGCCAATCATGCCATGAATCTCAGCTTTGACACTCTCCTCTGAATCCATACAAATTGAGTGAAGCTATCCAAGCATCGTCATGAAGTCTGTCGTGCCAAGTGAAGCTTTTTGTATTGCAGCAGTCTCGAACATTTAAACTGCTCCTGTCCTAAAAAAACAGGAAACTCCAGAGCCTAGGGATGTTGGAGAGGTTAATCTAGGCAAGGACTCTTTCAGTGACTATGTCTGTATCTGTTTCCTGTGGCAACATCCGTTTTGTTGAATTGGCATATCTGAATTCTGGGTTGTTTTTTTTTGAAACCCCGAATTCGTGTCTAAGCCCGAGTGCGCTTAAAAAATGCTAAAGGTGCCACAAACAAAAGTGCACTAGGATGCTGGTCATCTTGAAACCTTCTCCAAAAGGAGAAGGGTCCCCTGAACCATTCCCCATCCCTCCGAGCCTGAATGCTACAGCGAGGGACAGGGACAAGTAGCCTCCTCCAGCCAAAGCCAAAGGAGACCCAATCTTACCCTCAGCATCAGTTCTCACCCAAGCAAGACACTGGGAGCCTAAGACTGTGCTCCCCTCCCGGAAGATGGGAGCCTACTGTACTCCCCTCCCCGAAAAGGTGAGCCAACAATGTTCTCCTCCTGAAAGAGAAGAGCCAGGGGGTTCAGGGAGGAGTGGAACCTGATGGCCACAAACTTCCCCCCAAGACCCGTCAAGAAGGGAACCCGTGAGGGAAGCGCATCCTAACAAAAGTCCTAATGACAAGTGGACACACGTGAAAAGGTGACACACAGTGACAAAAATATAATAAATAAAAATAAATAGTGAAGGTTTCACAGTGTAATACTGACCGGACCTTCGACCGGGAATTTAAAAATTCCCCATCCTAGCCAAAAGGCTCGGAATAAGGGTGTGTGCAACGAAAATTGAAAAGAAGTGCTTGTGCAAATGTGCCAAAACTCAAGTGGGGTTCCCAATCCCAGTGAGTTAAGGCACCCCAGGGACACCACTCCTGGGGCATTTCACACTTCGGGCTTTCAATCTTCCCCGGTCGTCGATCCTGGGGGGCCTTGTTTTCCACCAGATGACTATATGAGCCACCTGGCGTACTAACAAGCACCAAAACCCCAGTGTGCATATTGTATCAATCTACTAGGGCGGCCGAGGCTAAAGCTGCATTTCAAAAGATACTACACTTGATCTTAGCCAAAAGGCCGAGAGGAAATGTTATTCAACAGGCCGTTGTGGACTGGTATGAGATCCCCACCCAACATCCACAGGAACTTTTGGTGGTATCGTCCAAGGATGGGAGATCTCTATCCAAGAACATCCTTTTCATTTCTGAAAATGTGGAATTTCATGTGGGAATGAAAACCAGGGATTGAAACTTGAGGAGGACAATTTTCATATTCCAGGTGCCTTCTGGGAAAAGCGAAAAGTCCTCCCCCAGCAAGAAGATCGTTTGGTACAGCTAGGACCAGCTGCTTGGAAAACATCGCCAAACCAGGGATTGTAGCTTGAGGAGGACAATTTGCATTTTCCAGGTGCATTCTGGGAAAAGCAAAAAGTTTCCCTCAGCAATGAAGATCGTTGGGTACAGATGGGACCAGCTGCTTGGAAAGCATCGCCAAACCAGAGATTGAAGCTCTAGGAGGACAATTTGCATATTCCAGGTGCCTTCTGGGAAAAGCGAAGAGTCTCAGCAAGAAGATTGTTGAGTACAGCTGGGACCAACTACTTGGAAAGCATTGCTAAACCAGGGATTGAAGCTTGAGGAGGACATTTTGCATATTCCAGGTGCCTTCTGGGAAAAGCGAAGTGTCTCCCTCAGCAAAAAGATAATTGGGTACATAGTTAGCAAGGCACAGCTGGGACCAGCTGCTTGGAAAGCATTGCCAAACCAGGGATTGAAGCTTGAGGAGGACAATTTGCATATTCCAGGTGCCTTCTGGGAAAAGCGGAGTCTTCCTCAGCAAGAAGATCGTTGTGTACAGCTGGGACCAGCTGCTTGGAGAGCATCACCATGCCAGGGATTGAAGCTTGAGGAGGACAATTTGCATATTCCTTGTGTCTTCTGGGAAAAGCGAAGAGTCTCCCTCAGCAAAAAGATAATTGGGTATAAGTTAGCAAGGCACAGCTGGGACCAGCTGCTTGGAAAGCATTGCCAAACCAGGGATTGAAGCTTGAGGAGGACAATTTGCATATTCCAGGTGCCTTCTGGGAAAAGCGGAGTCTTCCTCAGCAAGAAGATCATTGGGTACAGTCGGTACCAGCTGCTTGGAAAACATCGCCAAACCAGGGATTGAAGCTTGAAGAGGACAGTTTGTATATTCCAGGTGCCTTCTGGAAAAATCGAAGAGTCTCCCTCAGTAAGAAGATCGTTGGGTACAGCCGGGACCAGGTGCTTGGAAAGCATCGCTAAACCAGAGATTGAAGCTTGAGGAGGACAATTTACATATTCCAGGTGTCTTCTGGCAAAACCGAAGAGTCTCCCTCAGCAAGAAGATTATTGGGTACATAATTAGCAAAGCACAGCCTTGCTAACTATGTTACTATGTTAAACTCGGATTTATGTACTATCAAGCTTGTCGAATCCTCTGCTCCTGGGCCTGCAATAGCTACAAAAACATAATCCTGTCTTGGATTGGAGATCCGGGGAAGTACTTTGTAGGGGCCAAGCCTGTTACGAGAGATGTCTTGTCCCCATGTGTCCTGCGTGACCTGTGTCTATTCCATCAAATTTACCTGGCTTGCTTCTCACTTATTGGACTTACGAGGAGGTGGAGACACTACCACCACACAAGTGCCCTTTACATCTCCTTACTGCTCTTCTCCTCCATGACACCATATCTACCCTCTGTCCCAAGCTGAGCCCCGAGCAATGTCGAAAAAATCAAAGAGAACCTGGCCAGGGGATCCTCCCCAGCTGGATTTTTCTTTGTAAAAGGAGAAGAATGGTTTTCTTCATCCCTGTATTGACTACAGGATTCCCAATCAGAAAACAATGAAAAATAAATGTTCTCTGCACCTAATATCTGAGCTACTTGATCATCTCAAGGGTTTCAGAGTCTTTACTAAATTTGAGCTGTGGGGGGGCATATAACCTGATTTGAATATGCCAGTTGGACGAGTGGAAGAGTGCCTTCAGCACCGGGGATGGTCTCATACCCCAAGATCGGACAACAGAGCAGGTGGAGGCGTTGGTCTGCTCTTATCACCCAAATGTACTTTTCAGGTTATCCCTCAAGTACCCTCACTTGTCTACCCTTCTTTTGAGGTCCATGCTGTCAGACTCTACATCCCCTTCTTCATGAGAGTGGCAGTGGTGTATCGTCCTCCCAGCCCTTGTCATCAGTTCCTGGATCAATTTGCCACCTGGCTTCCACATTTTCTTCCTGTGACATCCCCACCCTCATCATGGGTGATTTCAACATCCCCACTGCTCTTCCCCTCTCCCCATCTGCTTCTCACCTTTTATCTCTAACTTCCTTTTTTGGCCTCTTGCAGCGTACTAACTCCCCCACGCATGAAGACGGGAACTCCCTTGACTTGGTCTTCTCCGGCTTTGCTCAGTGGATGATTTCACAAATTCCCCTCTCCCGGCTCTGACTATAACCTTCTTTCATTCTCTATCAAGAACGCTATCCCGCTCAGGTCACCCCAACTTTCCACACATATAGAAACATACAGGCCATTAACACCCAGAAACTTATGAAGACCTTGCAGTCATCATTGGCCCCTATCTCCTCCCTCTCATGTCCAGACTCTGCACTGAAGCATTACAACGAAACCCTGCAAAGTGCCCTGGATGAAATTGCACCTCCTATACATAGAACAATACGACACAGACGGCGACAACCGTGGCACACGCTGCAAACACGTTTCCTGCAGTGGTGCTCCAGGTGCGCCGCACGTCTGTGGAGAAAATCTAATCTACTCGAAGATTTCATCCATTACAAGTTTATGCTTAAAACATACAACTCTGCCCTTCACCTCTTCAAACAAACCTATTTCAGCACCCTCATCACCTCACTATCCAATAACCCTAAACGTCTCTTTGCCACTTTTCATTCCCTACTCAACCCAAAAGTGCAGGCCCCAACCACGGATCTCCACGCTGACGATCTGGCCAATTATTTCAAAGAAAAAAATTAACCACATCTGACAGGAAATTATCTGCCAATCCCCTCATACCATGTACTGTCCTCCCTCCCCTCTGCATCTAGCTCACTCTCTGATTTTGATCCAGTCACAGAAGTAATCAGGCTCCTTGCATCTTCTCGCCCTACCACTTGCATCAGTGACCCCATTCATCACATCTCCTCCAGTTCCTTTCCCCTGCTGTCACCTCTCACCTAACAAAAATATTCAACCTCTCTCTCTTCTGGTATCTTTACCTCCTCATTTAAACACGCCATCATATATCCATTACTTAAAAAACCGTCCCTCGACCAAAATTGTGCCGCTAACTGTAGACCTGTCTCTAATCTTCCCTTCATCTCTAAACTCCTGGAACGCCTGATCCACACCCGTCTTATTCTCTATCTCTCAGATAACTCTCTTCTCGACCCTCTTCAATCTGGTTTCCGCTCTTTACACTCTACTGAAACTGCCCTCACTAAAGTCTCTAATGATCTACTAACTGCTAAATCTAATGGTCACTACTTAATGCTAATTCTCTTGGATCTCTCCGCAGCATTCGACACTGTGGACCATCAGCTCCTCACTATGCTCCGCTCCATCGGCCTCAAGGACTCCGTTCTCTCCTGGTTCTCCCCTATCTCTCTGACCGTTCCTTCACTGTATCTTTTGCTGGTTCTTCCTCCTCTCATCTTCCCCTTACTGTTGGGGTTCCTCAAGGATCAGTCCTAGGCCCCCTCCTTTTCTCTTTGTATACTGCCCCTATTGGACAAGCAATCAGTAGATTTGGTTTCCAGTACCATCTCTGCTGATGATGCCCAATTATACACTTCTTCTCCTGATATCACGCCTGTCTTTTTAGAAAACACCAGTGATTGTCTTACCGCTGTCTCCAACATCATGTCATCCCTCTATCTCAAACTGAACCTGTCAAAAACGGAACTCCTTGTGTTTCCTCCCTCTACTAACCTACCATTGCCCTACATTGCCATCTTTGTGTGTGGTTCCACCATTACTCCCCAGCAACATGCCCACTGTCTTGGGGTCATACTTGATTCCAAGCTTTTATTCACCCCCACATCCAATCACTGGTTTGCTCTTGTTATTTCCACCTCAAAAAAATCTCTAGAATTTGACCTTTTCTTACTTTCGACTCTGCAAAAACCCTTACTGTTTCTCTTATTTATTCTCATTTGGACTATTCTAGCTCTCTACTAATCGGTCTCCCTCTTACCAAACTCTCTCCTCTCCAATCTGTCTTGAATGCTGCCTCCAGGATCATATTCCTCACCAATCGTTATACCGATGCCTCTACCTTGTGCCAATCATTACATTGGTTACCCATCCACTACAGAATCCAGTACAAACTTATTACCCTCACCCACAAAACACTCCATGGCTCAGCACCACCCTACATCTCCTCCCTTGTCTCAGCCTACCATCCTACCCATGCCCTCCGTTCTGCTAATGACCTGAGGTTAGCATCCTCAATTATCAGAACCTCCCACTCCCGTCTCCAAGACTTTTCACGTGCTGTGCCAGTTCTTTGGAATGCACTACCCAGGTTAATACGATTATGATTAATTAATGAAAGGCCTCTCCTATGATGAGAGTTTGGCAAAGTTGGTCCAGTTTAGCTTAGAAAATAGACACCTCAGAGGCAATATCATTTATATGTATAAATACAGGTGTGATAAGTACAAAGGACTGATACATGATTTATTCCTACCAAAGACCTTACAAAGGAGCAGGAAGCATTCAGTGCAGTCAGGAGGCATTAGGTGCAGTGTAGTAATGGGAGACACTGTAACAGAATTTAACCTAGGGCTGGATGCTTTTCTCATTTCAAATGGAATTGTGAATTATAACTAATCTAGCGATAGGGAATGCATAACTGATGGAAAAAGGTTGAACTATTGGACAGTGTAGAGAGTGGTAGTGTGATGGAGCACTATTGGGGCTCTGTATAGTTATGCAGCAATATGGGAGGGTCTATTTATGGAGATGGGTCAATATGGAGTTAGGTTTGGTGTGGATATGAGGCAGTATGAGTTAGGTTCTGTATCGAGAAGGGTCAGTATGCATTGCAATGTGAGTGGAGAAGGGGGCCAGATGTGGGAGACAGTATGAAGACGACTCCCCATATGGAGTGGTTGACAGTGTAAAAAGGGGGTTGCTCAGTATTTAGAGTGGGACAATGTAAAGAGAGGGCTCAGTATGGAGTCAGGGAACAATGTGAAGAAGTGGTTCACTATGCAAAGGGATTATTGTAGGGGGACAGTATTAACCCCTTAGTGACAGAGACAATTTTGACCTTAATGACCAGTGTCAATTTATGTGGTTATAACTCTGGAATGCTTCAATGGATCCTACTGATTCTGTGATTAGTTTTTTTCATGATATATTGTATTTCATGACAGTGGTAACATTTGTTTGCAATGACTTGCATTTATTTGTGAAAATATTGGAAATTTGGCAAAAAAATTGAAAATTTTGCCATTTTCAAAATTTTTAGTCCTTATACCCTTAAATCAGAGAGGTATGTCACACAAAATAGTTAATAAATAACATTTCTCACATGTCTACGTTACATCAGCATAATTTTTGAAACATTATCTTTTTTGTTAGGAAGTTATAAGGCTTAAAAGTCGACCAGCGATTTCGCATTTTTACAACAAAATTTACAAAACCATTTTTTTAGGGACCACCTAACATTTAAAGTGACTTTGGTGGACCTATATGACAGAAAATACCCAAAAGTGACACCTTTCTAAAAACTGCACCCAAGGTACTCAAAACCACATTCAAGATGTTTATTAACCCTTCCGGTGCTTCACAGGAGCTAAAGCAATGTGGAAAGAAAAAAATGAACATTTAACTTTTTTTCACAAAAATGTTACTTTATCTCCAAATTTGTTATTTTCGCAAGGGTAACAGGAGAAAAAGGACCCTAAAACTTGTTGTGCAATTTCCCCTGAGTATGCTAATACCCCATATGTGGGGGGAAATCCACTGTTTGGGCACATGGCAGGGCTCGGAAGGGAAGGAGCGCCGTTTGACTCTTTGAACATAAAACCGTCTGGAATCGAAATTTATAACGTAGAGCTGTGAAAACAAAAAAATCACATTCTACCAACAAATATGTACTTTTATCCCAATTTTTTTTATTTTCACAAGGGTAACGGGAGAAAATGGACCCCAAAATTTTCACAAGGGTAACAGGAGAAAATGGACCCCAAAATTTGTTGTACAGTCATGGCCAAAAGTTTTGAGAATGACACAAATATTAATTTTTACAAGTCTACTGCTTCACTTTTTCTAATTGCAATTTGCATATACTCCAGAATGTTATAAAGAGTGATCAGCTTAACAGCAATTACTTGCAAAGTCAATATTTGGCTAGAAAATGAACTTTATCCCCAAAACACATTTCAACATCATTGCAGCCCTGCCTTAAAAGGACCAGCTAACCTCCTTTCAGTGATTGCTTCATTAACACAGGTGTGGGTGTTGATGAGGACATGGCTGGAGATCAATCTGTCATGATTAAGTAAGAATGACACCACTGGACACTTTAAAAGGAGGCTGGTGCTTGGCATCATTGTTTCTCTTCTGTTAACCATGGTTATCTCTAAAGAAACAAGTGCAGTCATCATTGCAATGCACAAAAATGGCCTAACAGGGAAGAGTATCGCAGCTAGAAAGATTGCACCTCAGTCAACAATCTATCGCATCATCAAGAACTTCAAGGAGAGAGGTTCCATTGTTGCCAAAAAGGCTTCAGGGCGCCCAAGAAAGACCAGCAAGCGCCAGGACCGTCTCTTAAAAGTGTTTCAGCTGCAGGATCGGGCTACCAGCGGTGCAGAGCTTGCTCAGGAATGGCAGCAGGCAGGTGTGAGTGCATCTGCACGCACTGTGAGGCGGAGACTCTTGGAGCAAGGCCTGGTCTCAAGGAGGGCGGCAAAGAAGCCACTTCTCTCCAGAAAAACCATTATGGACAGACTGATATTCTGCAAAAGGTACAGGCAGTGGACTGCTGAGGACTGGGGTAAAGTTATTTTCTCTGATGAATCCCCTTTTCGATTGTTTGGGACATCAGGAAAACACCTCATTCGGAGAAGACAAGGTGAGCGCTACCACCAGTCTTGTCTCATGCCAACTGTTAAGCATCCTGAAACCATTCATGTGTGGGTTGCTTCTCAGCCAAGGGAATCGGCTCTCTCACAATCTTGCCTAAAAACACAGCCATGAATAAAGAATGGTACCAGAATGTCCTCCAAGAGCAACTTCTCCCAACCCTCCAAGAGCAGTTTGGCGATCAACAATGCCTTTTCTAGCATGATGGAGCACCTTGCCATAAAGCAAAGGTGATAACTAAATGGCTCAGGGAACAAAACATAGAGATTTTGGGTCCATGGCCTGGAAACTCCCCAGATCTTGATCCCATTGAGAACTTGTGGTCAATCATCAAGAGATGGGTGGACAAACAAAAACCTAAAAATTCTGACAAAATGAAAGCATTGATTGTGCAAGAATGGACTGCTATCAGTCAGGATTTGGTCCAGAAGTTGATTGAGAGCATGCCAGGGAGAATTGCAGAGGTCCTGAAGAAGACGGGTCAACACTGCAAATATTGACTTGCTGCATTAACTCATTCGAACTGTCAATATAAGCTTTTGTTACTCATATGTTTGCAATTATTATATTTCTGTCTGTGATAAAAACATCTGTCAAACACACATAAAAACCAGAGGGCAGCAGATCATGTGAAAATATAATATTTGTGTCATTCTCAAAACTTTTGGCCATGACTGTATAACAGCATGTTCACAATGTGCCCATTTAACCTGCACCTTTATCAGAGCTAATGTAGTAAGAGTTCTCTGATCTGATATATATCCAGTTAATCCCAAGCAGGTCATTCTATGTCATGTAGGTGTCAAGCACCTGTTTGATTACCAAGATGTACAAGAGATCGGAGAGCTCTTACTACACTACATTAGCTCTGAGTAAAGGACACAGGTTAGCATCTGAAATGCGTATCGCTCCTATATGGTTATACTCATGGAATCCATCTAAAGTCATGTTTTTATTTTTCTACAATAAAATTCACTATTTTACTGCAGCTGGAAATTCTATTTTCCAATTTGGATTTCCACGTTTTGGTCAGAACGTACTTCCTTTTCCAATATTTTTTATTAATGTTTTTGTTAACATAACAAACAAGCAATATGAGGTAATTGGGAAGGGGAGAAGTGGGGGGGAAGAAAGGGGAAAATTAGGAAAGGAGGGAAGGGTCAAAATTAAAGGAGAACTCAGAAGTTCATAATGTTTGTCAATATTATATGAAAATTAACAATTACCACGTGAGGTATTAAGTATAATGATATTACACAAGAAGAAACAATTAGAGCAAATCAAATCAAGTAATTCAAACAGCAAGTAATTCAAAACAACAAGGTACTGTACATACAGTACTCTTGAGAAATGGATCAGGGGTGAATTTCAATCCAGCATGCCCATTTTTTAGAGTACTTGGTAAAGCAGTCCTTGGCTATTGCAAATTTGCATTTGTATATCTTGTGGCGAGATATTCTCTCTATTAAATCTGAAAATTTGGGTGGATCTGGATTCTTCCAGTGAAATGCTATAGCATTTTTAACAACTAGGAAGATGTGAATTAAAATAGGCCTGATAGCATGATTGATGTCTTCCAGGTCTAATGATAATAGTGCCATTTGTGGGGAGACCTTGACATGGTCACCCAATAGATTGTTAATAAGTGTAAAAGTTTGGGTCCATAAGGGTTGGATTTTAGGGCATTTCCCAAAAACATGAAGGAGGTTTCCATACTGGCCGCAATTTCTCCAACATGATGGGGAATGATTTGGATTAATATGGGATAGCCTGGCAGGGGTGTAGTACTATCTAGATAAAAGTTTGAAATATGATTCTTGGAGTGACATTGAAACATTTGAAGCGTATGAATAAGTTAAAGCGTTTTCTCACTTTTCAGGTTGGTAGAGCACTTTTAGATCTGACTCCCATCTTATCATATATGAATTCTCAACCCCTTTCTGACATCGGACGTATTATCCCATCCATGGTACCTGGGCCCGTATGACCATGGACGGGATAATACGTCACATGTGATCGGGGGGAGCGCGGCCGATCGCGGCCGGGTGTCAGCTGATTATGACAGCTGACGCCCGGCACTATGTGCCAAGAGTAGTCATGGACCACTCCCGGCACACTGCGATCAAACATGATCGTAGTGTTCCGGCGGTATAGGGAAGCATCGCGCAGGGGCTCCCTGCGTGCTTCCCTGAGACCCTCTGAACAGCGAGATGTGATCGCGCTGATCTAAGGGCCTCCTCCCTGCAGGTCCCTGGATCCAAGATGGCCATGGGGTCCTTCCGGGTCCTGCAGGGAGGTGGCTTCCTCAGTGCCTGCTGAGAAAGCCTCCTGCAGTGCCTGTCAGATCGCTGGTCTGACAGAGTGCTAAGCAAACTGTCAGAGCAGCGATCTGACAATATATAGTGATGTCCCACCCTGGGACAATGTAAAAATGTAAAAAAGATAAAATAAACATGTGTAAAAATAATTAAAAAATCCCTAAATAAAGAAAAAAAATATTCCCCAATAAATTCATTTCTTTATGTAATTAAAAAAATGAAAAAAACTATAAAAGTACACATACTTTTATGCGGGTCATTGACGTCACAACGGGATGTTCCCGTGACCCGCAGCGCCATGGACGCCGAGTGTGACGCTACTTCCGGTGCGACGGAGCAGCGCACGCGCCGACATTGAAACCACATGTGAGTGGGGATTATTTGGGCATATATAGCAGGATGGGTGCAATTTCTAAACACGGCCCCCCGAGGAAGCCCACGCGAAACGCGCGTTAATGAGCACTTGCTGTGTACTAAGCGGGCTACATATTTGTATATAACTTATGAGCATTATCCCTCACCTCGTCCCTTTGTATTACTCTACTTAGGACCGCAACACAATTCATACGGTTGTTTGTCCTTTTTCCCATAATTGTGCCTTATAAGATGTTTTTGTACATTTTTGTATTTACATGTCTTCGAATTCTTTTTTGATACCAATAAAATTTATATTTTACTATATTGGTGGTGTATCTACACTTTGTTTCTCTTGCTTATAATCATTGTAATAGTGTACCACGAGATCTTTTTACACCTTTATTTCTTGAAATATCAGGGAAGGTGAATCTAGTATGTATACAAAATGCGTTCTGTTCTAATTTGTATAAAAAAAGTACACATACTTAGTACTGCTGCCTCCGTAACGACCCGCACTATAAAACTGTCCTCCTAGTTAACCCCTTTAGTGAACCCCTTAAAAAAAACAAAAAAACAATGCTTTGTCATCATACTGCCGAACAAAAAGTGGAATAACACGCAATGAAAAAGACGGATGTAAATAAACATGGTACCACTGAAAACGTCATCTTGTCCTGCAACAAACGAGCTGCCATACAGCATCATCAGCGAAAAAATGAAAAAATTATAGCTCGCAGAATAAAGCGATGCAAAAATAATTATTTTTTATATAAAATTATTTTTATTGTATAAAAGCGCCAAAACATAAAAAAATTGTATAAATGAGGTATCGCTGTAATTGTACTAACCCGAAGAATAAAACCGCTTTATCGATTTTACCACACGCGGAATGGAATAAATGCCCCCCCAAAAGAAATTCATGAATTGCTGATTTTTGTTCATTCTCCCAAAAATCGTAATAAAAAGCGATCAAAAAATGTCACATGCCCAAAAATGAAGCCAATAAAAATGTCAACTTGTTCCGCAAAAAATAAGACCTCACATGACTCTGTGGGCCAAAATATGCAAAAATTATAGCTGTCAAAATGTGGTGATGCAAAAACTATTTTTTGCAATAAAATGCGTCTTTTAGCATGTGACAGCTGCCAAACATAAAAACCTGTGATAAATAGTAAATCAAACCCACCTTTATCACCCCCTTAGTTAGGGAAAAATAATAAAATTTAAAAAATGTATTTTTTTCCATTTTCCCATTAGGGTTAGGGTTAGGGTTGGGGCTAAAGTAAGGGTTAGGGTTGGGGCTAAAGTTAAAATTAGGGTTAGGTTGGGATTAGAGTTAGGGGTGTGTTAGGGTTAGGTTTGTGGTTAGGGTTATGGTTAGGGTTGGGACTAGGGTTAGGGGTGTGTTGGGGTTAGGGTTGGAGTTAGAATTGGGGGGTTTCCACTGTTTAGGCATATCAGGGGCTTTCCAAATGTGACATGGCATCTGATCTCAATTCCAGCAAATTCTGCGTTGAAAAAGTCAAACGGTGCTCCTTCCCTTCTGAGCTCTGCCATGTGCCCAAACAGTAGTTTACCCCCACATATCGGGTATCGGCGTACTGATGACAAATTGCACAATAACTATTGGGGTCCAATTTCATCTGTTACCCTTGGGAAAATAAAAAATTGGTGGCGTAAATATCATTTTTGTGCAAAAGATTATGATTTTTTATTTTTATGGCTCTACGTTATAAACTTCTGTGAAGCACTTGGGGGTTCAAAGTTCTCCCCACACATTTAAATTAGTTCCTTGGGTGGTCTAGTTTCCAAAATGGGGTCACTTGTGGGGAGTTTCCACTGTTTAGGCACATCAGGGGCTCTCCAAACGCTACATGACGCCTGCAGACCATTCCATCAAAGTCGGCAATACAAAACGTCATTACTTCCCTTCCGAGCTTCCGAGCCCCGACGTGTGCCCATACAGTAGTTTACCCCCACATATGGGGTATCACCGTACTCAGGACAAATTGGACAACAACTTTTGGGGTCAAATTTCTCCTGTTCCCCTTGTGAAAATAAAATATTGGGGGCGAAAAAATCATTTTTGTAAAAAAAAATGATTTTTTATTTTTACTGCTGTACGTTATAAACTTTTGTGAAGCACTTGTGGGTTCAAAGTGCTCACCACACATCTAGATAAGTTCCTTTGGGGGTCTATTTTCCAAAATGGTGTCACTTGTGGGGGGTTTCCACTGTTTAGGCACATCAGGGGCTCTTCAAACGCGGCTGACGCCCGCAGACCATTCCATCAAAGTCTGCAATCCAAAACGTTACTACTTCCCTTCCAAGCCTCCACATGTGCCCATACAGTAGTTTTCTCCCACATATGGAGTATCAGCATACTCAGGACAAATTGGACAACAACTTTTGGGGTCTAATTTCTCCTGTTACCCTTGGGAAAATAAAAAAATTGGGGACTAAAATATCATGTTTGTGGAAAAAATATGATTCTTTTATTTTCATGCTCGGGCGTTATAAACTTTAGTGAAACACATGGTGGCTCTCACCACACATCTAGATAAGTTCCTTGAGGGGTCTAGTTTCCAAAATGGTGTCATTTGTGGGGGTTTCCACTGTTTAGGCACATCAGGGGCTCTCCAAACGTGA
Source organism: Oophaga sylvatica (assembly GCA_033576555.1). NCBI lineage: Eukaryota > Metazoa > Chordata > Amphibia > Anura > Dendrobatidae > Oophaga > Oophaga sylvatica. The sequence goes on along the minus strand of JARQOD010000003.1, from coordinate 215,300,101 downwards.
CATGGCGTTCAGCTAAATCTGCGTTGAAAAAGTCAAACGGAGATCCTTCCCTTCCGAGCTCTGCCATGCACCTAAATAGTGGTTTACCCCCACATATGGGATATCAGCGTACTCAGGACAAATTGCACAATAACTTTTGGGGTCTTGCTACCTTTGGGAAAATACAAATTGGGGTGAAAAAATCATTTTTGTGGAAAAATATGATTTTTTTTATTTTTCGGCTCTATGTTATAAACTTGTGTGAATCACTTGGGGGTTCAAATTGCTCACCACAGATCTAGATAAGTCCCTTAGGGGGTCTGGTTTCTAAAATGGGGTAACTTGTGGGGGGTTTCCACTGTTTAGGCACATCAGGGGCTCTCCAAATGCGACATGGCGTCCAATCTCAATTCCAGCCAATTTTGGTTGGAAAAAGTAAAATGGCGCTCCTTCCATTCCGAACTCTGCCGTGTGCCCAAACAGTGATTCCCCCCACATATGGGGTATCAGGACAAATTGGACAACAACTTTTGTGGTCCAATATCTCCTGTTACCCATAGGAAAATAAAAAATTGGTGACTAAAAAACATTTTTGTGGGAAAAAATAGGATTTTTTATTTTCATACCCAGGCATTATAAACTTGTGTGAAGCACTTGGGAGTTCCAAGTGCTCACCACAGATCTAGATAAGTTCCTTAGGGGGTCTAGTTTCCAAAATTGTGTCACTTGTGGGGGGTTTCCACTGTTTAGGCACATCTGGGGCTCTGCAAACGGAACATGACACTAATCAACGTCTGCATTCCAAAATGTTATTACTTCCTTTCCAAGCCCTGCCATGCGCCCAAACAGTATTCCCCCCCACATATGGGGTATCAGCGCACTCAGAACAAATTGGACAACAACTTTTGGGGTCCAATTTCCTTGGGAAAAATCAAAAATTGGGGACTTAAAAATCATTTTTGTGGAATTTTTTTTTTTACACCCAGGCATCATAAACTTTTGTGAAATACTTGGGGGTTCAAAGTGCTCACAACAGATCTAGATAAGTTCCTTATGGGGTCTAGTTTCCAAAATGTTGTCACTTGTGGGGATTTCCACTGACTAGGCACACAGGGGCTCTCCAAACGCGACATGGCGTCCAATCTCAATTCCAGCCAATTTTGGTTTGAAAAGGTCAAACGGCGCTCCTTCCCTTATGAGCCCTACCGTGCGTCCAAACAGTGGTTTTCCCCCACATATGGGTATCGGCGTACTCAGGAGAAATTGCACAACAACTTTATCTGTCCATTTTTTCCTTTTACCCTTGTGAAAATAAAAAAAGTTTGTAAAAGATCATTTTTGTGACTAAAAAGTTAAATGTTCATTTTTTCCTTCCACGTTGCTTCAGTTCCTGTGAAGCTCCTGAAGGGTTAATAAACTTCTTGAATGTGGTTTTGAGTACCTTGAGGGATGCAGTTTTAAGAATGTTGTCACTTTTGGGTATTTTCTGCCATACAGACCCCTCAAAGTGACTTCAAATGTGAGGTGGTCCCTAAAAAAAATGACTTTGTAAATTTTGTTAACCCTTATAACTTCCTCACAAAAAAAAATTTTGGTTACAAAATTGTGCTGATGTAAAGTAGACATGTGGGAAATGTTATTTATTAACTATTTTGTGTGACATATTTCTCTGTTTTAAGGGAATAAAAATTCAAAGTTTGAAAATTGCAAAATTTTCAAAATTTTCGCCATATTTTTGTTTTTTTTTCAAAAATAAACGCAAGTTATATCTAAAAAATGTTACCACTAACATGAAGTACAATATGTCTCGAGAAAACTATCTCAGAATCATGAACATCCGTTTAAGCTTTCCAGAGTTATAACCTCATAAAGAGACAGTGCTCAGAATTGTAAAAATTGGCCTGGTCAATAACGTGCAAACTAACTTTGGGGATAAAGGTGTTAATCAACTCCAGAAAACTTTATGGCTAACATTGCTTAAAAGGTTTAATGTTGCTTCGGAAAATGAGGGTTTTTTCTGGAGAAAATCTTGAGTCTGATTTTTAAGAATCATATATCGTAAGAAAGCTGATGAGGGAAGATTAAATGTGCTCTTTAAGCCGCTGAAAGAAGAGAAATTTTCCCCATCATGAATGTCTTTTAGTTTCTTTATGCCATGTTCTGGCCAGAGTGAAGGCAGTGCAAGGTTATCAAATGATAATATGAGAGATAGTGGAAGTTTTTTCAAGATGCTAGATTTGCCTATTCCTCTTTTGAGTTTGGATAGTTTTTTCCATGCATGTATGGAGGCGAAGAAAATGGAGTGAGTGTGTGTACAGTCATGGCCAAAAGTTTTGAGAATGACACAAATATTAATTTTTACAAAGTCTACTGCTTCACTTTTTCTAATGGCAATTTGCATATACTCCAGAATGTTATAAAGAGTGATCAGCTTAACAGCAATTACTTGCAAAGTCAATATTTGGCTAGAAAATGAACTTTATTCTCCAAAACACATTTCAACATCATTGCAGCCCTGCCTTAAAAGGACCAGCTAACCTCTTTTCAGTGATTGCTCCATTAACACAGGTGTGTGTGTTGATGAGGACATGGCTGGAGATCAATCTGTCATGATGAAGTAAGAATGACACCACTGGACACTTTAAAAGGAGGCTGGTGCTTGGCATCATTGTTTCTCTTCTGTTAACCATGGTTATCTCTAAAGAAACACGTGCAGTCATCATTGCAATGCACAAAAATGGCCTAACAGGGAAGAGTATAGCAGCTAGAAAGATTGCACCTCAGTCAACAATCTATCACATCATCAAGAACTTCAAGGAGAGAGGTTCCATTGTTGCCAAAAAGGCTTCAGGGCGCCCAAGAAAGACCAGCAAGCGCCAGGACCGTCTCTTAAAAGTGTTTCAGCTGCGGGATCGGGCTACCAGCAGTGCAGAGCTTGCTCAGGAATGGCAGCAGGCAGGTGTGAGTGCATCTGCATGCACTGTGAGGCGGAGACTCTTGGAGCAAGGCCTGGTCTCAAGGAGGGCAGCAAAGAAGCCACTTCTCTCCAGAAAAAACATCATGGACAGACTGATATTCTGCAAAAGGTACAGGCAGTGGACTGCTGAGGACTGGGGTAAAGTTATTTTCTCTGATGAATCCCCTTTTCGATTGTTTGGGACATCAGGAAAACGCCTCATTCGGAGAAGACAAGGTGAGCGCTACCACCAGTCTTGTCTCATGCCAACTGTTAAGCATCCTGAAACCATTCATGTGTGGGGTTGCTTCTCAGCCAAGGGAATCGGCTCTCACAGTCTTGCCTAAAAACACAGCCATGAATAAAGAATGGTATCAAAATGTCCTCCAAGACCAACTTCTCCCAACCCTCCAAGAGCAGTTTGGCGATCAACAATGCCTTTTCCAGCATGATGGAGCACCTTGCCATAAAGCAAAGGTGATAACTAAATGGCTCAGGGAACAAAACATAGAGATTTTGGGTCCATGGCCTGGAAACTCCCCAGATCTTAATCCCGTTGAGAACTTGTGGTCAATCATCAAGAGACAGGTGGACAAACAAAAACCTAAAAATTCTGACAAAATGAAAGCATTGATTGTGCAAGAATGGACTGCTATCAGTCAGGATTTGGTCCAGAAGTTGACTGAGAGCATGCCAGGGAGAATTGCAGAGGTCCTGAAGAAGAAGGGTCAACACTTCAAATATTGACTTGCTGCATTAACTCATTCTAACTGTCAATATAAGCTTTTGTTACTCATATGTTTGCAATTATATTTCTGTCTGTGATAAAAACATCTGTCAAACACACATAAAAACCAGAGGGCAGCAGATCATGTGAAAATATAATATTTGTGTCATTCTCAAAACTTTTGGCCATGACTGTATTAGCACAGTTGTTTATCAGGTGTTTGATTAGTAAGTCGCATGGAGGTCTGTTGTTATTTAATGCGGTTTCCAAGTCCAACCAGGCCGGAGGTTCTTCTTAGGACAGCCAGTGTGTTACCACCGCTGCTGGCTGTGCCTCCGCTGCTGCCACCGCCGTGCCCGCAGCTGCCTGCTCCTCCGGTCTTGTTCTTCAGTCCTGCCATGCTCCCCGCACTGCAGGAACTTCAGGACCCGGCTCATGCGCCCTGGCACTTTTGGAGGGTGGTCACGCCCCCTCCAAGGTCCTGTATGTTCTCAGATATCCTGACCAGGGTAGCCACGCCCCCTCCCAGGTCCTTTATGCTCTCTGATGTCCTACCCCAGAAATCCCAGCAGCCAATCCTGGTAAGGTGGGGGGTATATGAACCTGCTTCCTCTTATTAGTGGCGCCTGGTTATAGTTCAAGCTCCAGCTTCTGCTACCCAGGCCCGCGTCTATTCTCTGCTATCCTGCGCGTCCGTACTCCTGTACCTTGTTCTGCACGTTTGTGCTCCTGTGTCTTGCTCTGCATGCCCATACCTTGTGTGCTATTCTGCACGTCCGTACTCCTTTACCCTGCTCTGTACGTCCGTAATCCTGTACCCTGCTCTGCACGTCTGTGCTGCTGTGTCTTGCTCTGCATGCCCATACTTGTGCGCTATCCTGCATTTCCGTACTCCTTTACCCTGCTCTGCACGTCCGTACTCCTGTACCCTGCTGTGCATGTTTGTGCTCCTGTATCTTGCTCTGCATGCCCATACCTTGTGCGCTATCCTGTGTGTCCGTACGCCTTTACCCTGCTCTGCACATCCGTACTCCTGTGCTCAGTTCTGTATGTCAGTCCCTTGTGCTCTGGTGTTCGTCAGTCTTCTACGTTTCCCTTCTATTCCATGTCTCTCCCGCTATCTGAGCTGCCCCTCTTGGTATCGGCTACAGTGGTATTAGAGATCCCTGGGCTTCTCCCTGATGATCCTGTATAGGGGTCGTTCTTCACTAGGTCAGCTCGCCCAGGGCTATCTGTTCCACATTCCAAAGGGTCCACTCTTATAGCTTGCCTCCCGAGGCGTTACACGATGTATGCTTTGTTTGATAAGATTGGCAAAGTAATATCCTGAGATATTTGGGAGGCCTAAACCAAATAGTTTGTTTTTGTAAAGGATATTAGTTGGGATCCTGGCTTTTTTATTGTTCCAGATGAAGGAGTTGATTGAGGACTGAAGGTTTGTTAGGTAGGAAGTTGAAACTGTAAGAGGAAGGGTTCTAAACAAATTATTATGCAAAAATTGTTTAGGAGTGATAAGGTAAGTATTTTTTTGTTTGTCAGTTAAACTCATTGATGGTGATGTGTGTCAGGGCTCTTTATATCACTGTAAGCAATTGCAGACACCTGTGCTAATTAGTTTGGCAGGTGTGTCCAATGAAAGGCAAGACTACTTAAGAAGGCTGTCCCACATTATTAAGCAGCCTACATTTTCTGCCAAAATGGGAAAGAAAAAGGATGTGTCGGCTGCTGAGAAGCAACAAATTGTGGAGTGTTTAGGTCAAGGCATGACTACAATCAACATTGTGAACATAAATCTCCCTTAAAAATTCTAAATTTTATTCTATCTATTGTTAAAAAAACACCAAACCCAGTGTATATGGTTTTAAAATTGATAAACCAGAAAAAATAGGTATATGATATTCAGACCAATCCTTCCTGTCAAGACCCTACAATATGCCTAATTTCACCCTTCCCTTGCTGTGGAGGTTGGCACCCTAAGAAAAAATTTTTTGGCGCCCCCACTCAATGTGCAGAAACGGCTCCAGTGGGCCAAAAAATACATGAAGACTGACTTCAAAACTGTTTTGTTCACCGATGAGTGCCGTGCAACGCTCGATGGTCCAGATGGATGGAGTGGAGGATGCCTGGTTGATGGACACCCCATGCAAACACGGCTACGGCGCCAACAAGGAGGACGTGGAGTAATATTTTGGGCTGGAATCATGGGGAGAGAGATTGTCAGCCCCTTTAGGATCCATGAAGGGGTAAAGATGAACTCCATAGTGTATGTTGAGTTTCTCAAACAGCACTTCCTGCCATGGTTCAAGAAGAAGAATCATGCATTCCGCAGCAATATCATTTTCATGCATGATAATGCACCATCTCATGCTGCATATAACACATCTGCATTTCTGACTGCTATGGGCATAAAAGGGGACAAACTTATGGTGTGGCCCCCATGATCCCCTGACCTCAACCCCATTGAGAACCTCTGGAGCATCATCAAAAGGAGTGTCTATGATGGCGGGAGGCAGTTCACATCTAAGCAACAGCTCTGGGAGGGTATTCTGTCCTCATGCAAAACAATTGAAGCAGAAACCATCCAAAACCTGACAAATTCAATGGACGAGAGAGTTCAGAAGCTCCTTTCGAACAAGGGGTCCTATGGGCAAATGTAACATCACCTAGAATAAAATTTTGAGTTGAAAACTGTTTGATTTCAGTTTGTAATAACCTGCTAATGCTTATAATTTCAAAAATGACCATTTTTTTGTTCTTTATTAAAATGAAAAGGTTGAAAACTCTGCTGTGCATAATAATTTGGAACATGCATTTTGAGGGCAGTTTGAGTGTTTTATTTTTTAAAAAATATACTGTTATCATAGGTAGTTTGTACAAAAACCTTTCAATTGTACTCTAATAGTTATTTGACTGGAAAATTACAATGACTGAAATTCATATAGGTAATTTGGGAAAATCTGAGAAAATATTATTTGCATAATAATTTGGAACACTGTGTATAATATTTTGGGGAGAATGAAAGTTTTGCCTGTTAAAGTTTTGCCCCACAATGAGAGATCTCTGTCTCCGTAGATGGAGAAATCTTTATTGATGGTGTTGGTTAGGGAGTTCAGATTTGAGGGGATTAAAGAGTTGAGGTTTTTGGTAATGGTGATACCGAGATATGTAATTTCTTTATCTGCCCAACTTAAAGATGACAGGTCTTTAATATCTTTAATTTGGTCGTCATTTAGATTGAAATGGAGTATTTTTGATTTTTCTTCATTTATTTTGAAATATGATAAGTCTGAAAAAAGTTTGAGGGTATTTTGACGTTCTTTATTTGAGTTTAATGGTCAGATAGGGTTAGAATTAGATCATCCCGAATAAACTTAATTTGAACTGACGGGATGGTGTCTCAATTCGTTTT
>JARQOD010000003.1:215266067-215292930 GCA_033576555.1 Oophaga sylvatica | reverse complement strand
TTGGGTTAAAAAATTGGCGATAAAAAGTGACATGTGAAATGTTATTTATTAACTTTTTGGGGCATTTTCTCTTTTTTTGGGGGAATAAAAATTCAAAGTTTGAAATTGCAAAATTTTAAAATTTTTCGCCTTTTTTTGTTTTTTTTCAAATAAACAAAAGTTTTTAAAAAGTTACCACAAACATGAAGTACAATTGCCGAAAAACTTTCAGATTCTGAAACCTTTTAATTTTCCCCAGATTTTTAAAAACCCTCTAAAGAGCCGTGCTCAAATTGAAAAAGGGCCGGGTCAAAAGGCAAACTAATTTTGGGAATAAGGTTTAATCAACCCAGAAAACTTTGGGCAAACATTCTTAAAAGGTTTATTTTGCTTGGAAATGGGGGTTTTTTTTTCGGGAGAAATCTTGATCTGATTTTTAAGAATCATATTTGTAAAAGCGGGAAAGGGGGAAATTAAGTGTTTTTAAAGCCGCTGAAAGAGAGAAATTTTCCCCCCTCAGAAGTCTTTTAGTTTTTTTAGCGTTCTGGCCCGAGTGGGCGTCAGGTTTTCAAATGATAAAGGAGAGTGGAAGTTTTTTTAAAAAGGGTAGATTTGTACCTCTTTTGGTTTTGGGTAGTTTTTTTCCCGCATGTATGGAGGCGAGAAAATTTTGGAGTGAGTGGGTTTTAATCAGGCCAAAAGTTTTGGAATGCACAAAAATTAAATTTTTAAAAGTCAACTTACTTTTTTTAAAGGCAATTTAATACTAAATGTTTAAAGGGTGATCAGCTTAAAAAGCCAAACTTCCCAAAATCAAATTTTTCAGAAATGAACTTTTTTCCCCAAAAAAACAAATTTTTAAAATCATTTAGCCCTGCCTTAAAGGGGCCAGTAACCTCTTTTTAGGATTGCCCATTAACCCAGGGGGTTGTGTTGTGAGGCGGTGGGATCAATCCCTGAGAAGTAAGAATGACACCACTGGACACTTTAAAAGGAGGCTGGTGCTTGGCATCATTGTTTCTCTTCTGTTAACCATGGTTATCTCTAAAGAAACACGTGCAGTCATCATTGCAATGCACAAAAATGGCCTAACAGGGAAGAGTATAGCAGCTAGAAAGATTGCACCTCAGTCAACAATCTATCACATCATCAAGAACTTCAAGGAGAGAGGTTCCATTGTTGCCAAAAAGGCTTCAGGGCGCCCAAGAAAGACCAGCAAGCGCCAGGACCGTCTCTTAAAAGTGTTTCAGCTGCGGGATCGGGCTACCAGCAGTGCAGAGCTTGCTCAGGAATGGCAGCAGGCAGGTGTGAGTGCATCTGCATGCACTGTGAGGCGGAGACTCTTGGAGCAAGGCCTGGTCTCAAGGAGGGCAGCAAAGAAGCCACTTCTCTCCAGAAAAAACATCATGGACAGACTGATATTCTGCAAAAGGTACAGGCAGTGGACTGCTGAGGACTGGGGTAAAGTTATTTTCTCTGATGAATCCCCTTTTCGATTGTTTGGGACATCAGGAAAACGCCTCATTCGGAGAAGACAAGGTGAGCGCTACCACCAGTCTTGTCTCATGCCAACTGTTAAGCATCCTGAAACCATTCATGTGTGGGGTTGCTTCTCAGCCAAGGGAATCGGCTCTCACAGTCTTGCCTAAAAACACAGCCATGAATAAAGAATGGTATCAAAATGTCCTCCAAGACCAACTTCTCCCAACCCTCCAAGAGCAGTTTGGCGATCAACAATGCCTTTTCCAGCATGATGGAGCACCTTGCCATAAAGCAAAGGTGATAACTAAATGGCTCAGGGAACAAAACATAGAGATTTTGGGTCCATGGCCTGGAAACTCCCAGATCTTAATCCCGTTGAGAACTTGTGGTCAATCATCAAGAGACAGGTGGACAAACAAAACCTAAAAATTCTGACAAAATGAAAGCATTGATTGTGCAAGAATGGACTGCTATCAGTCAGGATTTGGTCCAGAAGTTGACTGAGAGCATGCCAGGGAGAATTGCAGAGGTCCTGAAGAAGAAGGGTCAACACTGCAAATATTGACTTGCTGCATTAACTCATTCTAACTGTCAATATAAGCTTTTGTTACTCATATGTTTGCAATTATATTTCTGTCTGTGATAAAAACATCTGTCAAACACACATAAAAACCAGAGGGCAGCAGATCATGTGAAAATATAATATTTGTGTCATTCTCAAAACTTTTGGCCATGACTGTATTAGCACAGTTGTTTATCAGGTGTTTGATTAGTAAGTCGCATGGAGGTCTGTTGTTATTTAATGCGGTTTCCAAGTCCAACCAGGCCGGAGGTTCTTCTTAGGACAGCCAGTGTGTTACCACCGCTGCTGGCTGTGCCTCCGCTGCTGCCACCGCCGTGCCCGCAGCTGCCTGCTCCTCCGGTCTTGTTCTTCAGTCCTGCCATGCTCCCCGCACTGCAGGAACTTCAGGACCCGGCTCATGCGCCCTGGCACTTTTGGAGGGTGGTCACGCCCCCTCCAAGGTCCTGTATGTTCTCAGATATCCTGACCAGGGTAGCCACGCCCCCTCCCAGGTCCTTTATGCTCTCTGATGTCCTACCCCAGAAATCCCAGCAGCCAATCCTGGTAAGGTGGGGGGTATATGAACCTGCTTCCTCTTATTAGTGGCGCCTGGTTATAGTTCAAGCTCCAGCTTCTGCTACCCAGGCCCGCGTCTATTCTCTGCTATCCTGCGCGTCCGTACTCCTGTACCTTGTTCTGCACGTTTGTGCTCCTGTGTCTTGCTCTGCATGCCCATACCTTGTGTGCTATTCTGCACGTCCGTACTCCTTTACCCTGCTCTGTACGTCCGTAATCCTGTACCCTGCTCTGCACGTCTGTGCTGCTGTGTCTTGCTCTGCATGCCCATACTTGTGCGCTATCCTGCATTTCCGTACTCCTTTACCCTGCTCTGCACGTCCGTACTCCTGTACCCTGCTGTGCATGTTTGTGCTCCTGTATCTTGCTCTGCATGCCCATACCTTGTGCGCTATCCTGTGTGTCCGTACGCCTTTACCCTGCTCTGCACATCCGTACTCCTGTACCCTGCTCTGCACGTTTGTGCTCCTGTGTCTTGCTCTACAAGCCCATTCCTTGTGCGCTATCCTGCACATCCGTACTCCTTTACCCTGCTCTGCACTTCCATGCTCCTGTGCCAGTTCTGTATGTCAGTCCCTTGTGCTCTGGTGTTCGTCAGTCTTCTACGTTTCCCTTCTATTCCATGTCTCTCCCGCTATCTGAGCTGCCCCTCTTGGTATCGGCTACAGTGGTATTAGAGATCCCTGGGCTTCTCCCTGATGATACCTGTATAGGGGTCGTTCTTCACTAGGTCAGCTCGCCCAGGGCTATCTGTTCCACATTCCAAAGGGTCCACTCTTATAGCTTGCCTCCCGAGGCGTTACACGATGTATGCTTTGTTTGATAAGATTGGCAAAGTAATATCCTGAGATATTTGGGAGGCCTAAACCAAATAGTTTGTTTTTGTAAAGGATATTAGTTGGGATCCTGGCTTTTTTATTGTTCCAGATGAAGGAGTTGATTGAGGACTGAAGGTTTGTTAGGTAGGAAGTTGAAACTGTAAGAGGAAGGGTTCTAAACAAATTATTATGCAAAAATTGTTTAGGAGTGATAAGGTAAGTATTTTTTTGTTTGTCAGTTAAACTCATTGATGGTGATGTGTGTCAGGGCTCTTTATATCACTGTAAGCAATTGCAGACACCTGTGCTAATTAGTTTGGCAGGTGTGTCCAATGAAAGGCAAGACTACTTAAGAAGGCTGTCCCACATTATTAAGCAGCCTACATTTTCTGCCAAAATGGGAAAGAAAAAGGATGTGTCGGCTGCTGAGAAGCAACAAATTGTGGAGTGTTTAGGTCAAGGCATGACTACAATCAACATTGTGAACATAAATCTCCCTTAAAAATTCTAAATTTTATTCTATCTATTGTTAAAAAACACCAAACCCAGTGTATATGGTTTTAAAATTGATAAACCAGAAAAAATAGGTATATGATATTCAGACCAATCCTTCCTGTCAAGACCCTACAATATGCCTAATTTCACCCTTCCCTTGCTGTGGAGGTTGGCACCCTAAGAAACAATTTTTTGGCGCCCCCACTCAATGTGCAGAAACGGCTCCAGTGGGCCAAAAAATACATGAAGACTGACTTCAAAACTGTTTTGTTCACCGATGAGTGCCGTGCAACGCTCGATGGTCCAGATGGATGGAGTGGAGGATGCCTGGTTGATGGACACCCCATGCAAACACGGCTACGGCGCCAACAAGGAGGACGTGGAGTAATATTTTGGGCTGGAATCATGGGGAGAGAGATTGTCAGCCCCTTTAGGATCCCTGAAGGGGTAAAGATGAACTCCATAGTGTATGTTGAGTTTCTCAAACAGCACTTCCTGCCATGGTTCAAGAAGAAGAATCATGCATTCCGCAGCAATATCATTTTCATGCATGATAATGCACCGTCTCATGCTGCATATAACACATCTGCATTTCTGACTGCTATGGGCATAAAAGGGGACAAACTTATGGTGTGGCCCCCATGATCCCCTGACCTCAACCCCATTGAGAACCTCTGGAGCATCATCAAAAGGAGTGTCTATGATGGCGGGAGGCAGTTCACATCTAAGCAACAGCTCTGGGAGGGTATTCTGTCCTCATGCAAAACAATTGAAGCAGAAACCATCCAAAACCTGACAAATTCAATGGACGAGAGAGTTCAGAAGCTCCTTTCGAACAAGGGGTCCTATGGGCAAATGTAACATCACCTAGAATAAAATTTTGAGTTGAAAACTGTTTGATTTCAGTTTGTAATAACCTGCTAATGCTTATAATTTCAAAAATGACCATTTTTTTGTTCTTTATTAAAATGAAAAGGTTGAAAACTCTGCTGTGCATAATAATTTGGAACATGCATTTTGAGGGCAGTTTGAGTGTTTTATTTTTTAAAAAATATACTGTTATCATAGGTAGTTTGTACAAAAACCTTTCAATTGTACTCTAATAGTTATTTGACTGGAAAATTACAATGACTGAAATTCATATAGGTAATTTGGGAAAATCTGAGAAAATATTATTTGCATAATAATTTGGAACACTGTGTATAATATTTTGGGGAGAATGAAAGTTTTGCCTGTTAAAGTTTTGCCCCACAATGAGAGATCTCTGTCTCCGTAGATGGAGAAATCTTTATTGATGGTGTTGGTTAGGGAGTTCAGATTTGAGGGATTAAAGAGTTGAGGTTTTTGGTAATGGTGATACCGAGATATGTAATTTCTTTATCTGCCCAACTTAAAGATGACAGGTCTTTAATATCTTTAATTTGGTCGTCATTTAGATTGAAATGGAGTATTTTTGATTTTTCTTCATTTATTTTGAAATATGATAAGTCTGAAAAAAGTTTGAGGGTATTTTGACGTTCTTTATTTGAGTTTAATGGGTCAGATAGGGTTAGAATTAGATCATCCCTGAATAAACTTAATTTGAACTGACGGGATGGTGTCTCAATTCGTTTTATGTTATGGTTTTGTCTGATTGATTGGGCTAGAGGTTCCATGGCAATTATAAACAGGAAGGGCGAGAGGGGGCAACCCTGCCTAGTTCCATTGGTGATAGAGAAATGGTTAGAAATATGGTTGTTAGTGTAGATTCTGGCTCTAAGATTGGAATATAAGGCTACAATGGATGAAATAAATTTCTCGTTGAAGCCGAAATTGATAAGTGATGGTTTTAAGTCCCAATTAAGTCAGTCGAATGCCTTTTCAGCATCGAGAGTGATAATGGTTGTGGGAAGTTTGGAAGAATTAATCAACTTAATAATATTAACAATTCTTCTCGCGCCGTCTTTAGATTGTTGTCCCTTAACAAAGCCGATTTGATATTTATTGATTAGGAGTGGGAGGAAGTGACTTAATCTATTAGCCAAGATTTTTGACTATATCTTTATATCTGAATTAATTAAGGAGATTGGTCTATAGTTTGTGATTTTTTCCAAATCTCCTTTGGGTTTGAGGATCAGAATGATTGTGGCCTTCAGCATCTCTACAGGGAAAGAACCTGAAGAGGAAGCTAGATTAAAAACTTGGGATAAGTGAGGGATAAGATCTTACTAAATACTTTAGAATATTCATTGCCAAAATCATCCAGACCAGGGGATTTGTAAGCTTTTAGGTGTTGGATATTCTCTTCTATCTCCTCGGTTGTGAAAGGAGAAGTTAGAGATTCCAGGTCTTTTGAAGGAAGTTTGGGCAGGTTAATGGATGACAAAAGGGATTCAATTGATGCTTTATCTGGGTGATGGGAGTATGGGTGTAGGTTTAAATTGTATAAGTTGTGGTAGTAATTGGCAAATGTGTCTGCTTTATCTTGGGGGTGTGATAGGGGAGTGCCATTTGGAGATATGATTTTATTTATTCTATTGTGTTGTCTTTTCTTCTTGATTCGATTCATCATGAATATGGTGGGTTTGTTTAGGGACGAGTACAATTTTTTATTTGGATGATTTTATTGCTGAATCGTAGAATGAAAATATTACTGATTTTAGTTCTTGCCTGAAATTCATGATTTTGGATTGTATGACTGTCGATGGGAAGTGTAGGTTAAGTTGTGTTGTTTCTTTAATTTTTATTAGGATTGAAGTTCAATGATTCTGGCCCTATTAATTTTTTTTTCTCTGGAAGATAGCTGCATTATTGTACCTCTTATTATAGCCTTGTGAGCACACCATCGAATAAGTGGGTCGATTGTTTCGGAACTATTGTCTTCAAAGAAGTGTTTTAATGAAGATTCAATAGTTTCTTTATGATTAGGGTTATGTAGAAGGTTGGAGTTACATTTCCACAAGAAGTTATTCTTTAACGATGGACCTAATATAATTTTGCCAGTAACTAGGGAGTGATCAGAGATTGTTTTGTTTTCAAATGTAATTTTTTGAACTTGGGCAGGGTGAATACATCTGTAATCAGTAGATCATTGCATGAAGCGGACTGATGGACATCAGAGAAGTGTGTGTATTCTTTAGATGGGGTGTTGATGCACCTAAAGATGTCAAAGAGCTCATTTTGGAATAACCAGTTGTTGAGGGTGGTGGACTGAGATCTGTTTGGAGATGAGGAATGTAGATGACCTTCGGGGACAATGTTGAAGTCTTCTAACATGATTAAAGCCCCCGTCACACTAAACGAGATCGCTAGCGATATCGCTGAAGTGTCACCGATTTTGTGACGCAACAGCGACCTAGCCAGCGATTTCGCTTAGTGTGACACGCAGCGACGACCAGCCCACCTGCTGGGTATTGCTAATCGTCGTTGAATGTCCTGGACCATTTTTTCACCGTTGGTCTCCCGCTGGCGAGCGTGCATCGCTGCGTGTAACAGCGGGAGACCAGCGATCAGTGAGCTGGGAGCTGGTATCCAATGTACATATCGGGTAACTAAGCATCGCGCGGCACCTAGAAAACCGATATGTACCCTGGTTACCGGCTCCCAGCTTCTGCTGTAGAGCGCTGAGAGCCGGTATCTAGGGTACATATCGGGTAACTAGGTTCCACGCGGTGCTTAGTTACCCAATGTGTACATTGGATACCAGAGTGCTCGCTGGTCCTGATCGCTGGTGAGTCTGCCTATGTGACAGCTCACCAGCGATCAGCTAACGATGTCCCAGCAATCCCATCCATGTCGTATCGTTGGTGGGATCGCTGGGACATTGAAGAGTGTGACGGGACCCTAAGTCTCCTTTCCTGATTGAGGTGACCTTCTTTAAAAGTTTGTCCATGAACCTTAGATGACCTTTGTTGGGGGCATAAATGTTGACTATTGCACACAGTTGGCTGTTTAAGTGACAGATTAGTATATGGTAGTGTTTTTTTTTATGATGGTAAGAACCCCTGCCTTCTTTTTGGAGTTTTCAGACTCAAAGATGTGGGGAAAGTTTTTGTGTGAGAATTAAGGATGGTTGTCTTTCATAAATTTAGATTCCTGAATACATATTAAATCGGCACGTGACTTATCAATCTCTCTCCACAGTGTAAACCCTTTTTTTGGACTGTTCAAGCCACTAACATTATATGTCATAAGTTTAATGCTCATGATGAGACTATGGAGAGTAGAAGTTTATGTTTTAGATTCGCTAGAAAATATCAAGTATGTACCTCACGATGTTAGCAGATTTGAATGAAATTTATTGATGGCTAAAGAACCAGCAATGTACAACACTGGACAAATAACAGCAACAACCAATATAACAAAGTACAACAAAGAGTTGCAAGGTGATTTGTTTGAATAGAGTCCTCCGGAAGGAATACCAGTCGATGGTTGGTTCTTCTTCTCTTTTGGGGAAAAAGTTTGTGAGGAGAACATGAGGCAATAACCTCTGGTAGAAATATGATTGTGGAAGATAACAAGGTAGTGTAACAAATGAATAAATGTTACTACACATTTTGTAAGTATTGACTAGAGTCTTCGTATTAAGTGAAGAATGTTCAAAATAGTCAAGGAACCAGAAGTGTTAGACCTAAGTCAGCGATTCACATAGGAGGGAGGATTGGTCTTTGGGTAGGGGATATCTCTTTGGGTACCGTCACACTCAGTGACGCTACAGCGATCCCGACAACTATACGACCTGGCAGGGATTGTTGCTGCGTCGCTATGTGGTTGCTGATGAGATGCCAAAGAGTCAGATCTTCCCAACGACGCAGCAATGATACTGCGACCCGTAGTGACCTGTGTAACGATGTCGCAAATCCACGCCTATATGTGTCTCGGTTCTGAGTCGCCAACGAGGTCGTTGGTAAGGTGTCAAACACACCGATGCATGCTACCCAGTGGGACCTCAACAATCAAAAAAAGGTCCAGGCCATTCCGACACTACCAGCGATCTCACACCGGGGCCTGGTCGCTGCTACATGTCAAATGTAGCGAGATCGCTGCTGAGGTGGCTGTTGCGTCACAAAACTTGTGACTCAGTAGTGATCTCGCTAGCAATCTCGCTTAGTGTGATGGGGGCTTTTGGGATGATATGAAGTTGAGTCCGTCTTCAGGAGTGAAGAGGGGAATGGTTTTACCATTGAAAAAGACCAGAAGTTTTATGGGAAAGCCCCATCTGTAGGGGATTCCCTTGTCTCTAAGAGAAGTGGTAGTTTCTTTAAATGCTTTCCTGGCCTCAATTGTCTCTTTGGACAGAGCCACAAAAACTTTTAAGTGACTATACGGATCAGGGAAAGATTTTACTTCCTTAATGTACTGTTGAATTTTTCTTTAGTGTTTAAGAAGTGAATGCGGAGTATGGTGTCTCTTGATATGTCCGCTGGAATGTTTTCTGGGAGGGGCAAACGGTGTATTCTGTCAATGGTCAACTCCGAGCTGCAGAGAGCTGGAATTGTCTATTTCAAAACTGTTTTGACATAGCCAGAAAGATTATTTGAGGTGATGTTTTCCTATATTCCGTGGATTTTGATGTTGTTTCAGTGATTTCTGTCTTCCAGATCCGCTAATTTAATTTTGAGTTTGCGGATTTCTATATTCAATTCCTGAATTTCACTGGTAGTTTTGTCATTTTTTTTTTAACAACGATTCTTTTTTCATGGTCTACTCTTTTTTTTATTAAACTGGTCAAAAGTAGATTGGAATAGCTCTGCTTGTTTCTCAAAGTTTAATTTCATGTTGTCCTTAATCTTGTTGGCTAGGTCCAACATGTATGTTTCTATGTTAGCACTACCAGGCTTTGGAATGTCTACTGCAGTATCTGAGGAGGTGTGGTTATCCCCAGATGAGGGGGAGTCGGTATCTTTCTTAAAGTGATTTTTTTATGGACTAAAGTTTGGGGAAGAGTCGTTGTAAACGTCTTCCTGATTGGAACTCTCCTGAGAGGAGGAATATTTGTTTCCCCAATCCCCAGGTTCTTTCCTTTTGGGTGAAATGGAGAGGTTCATTTCCTCCACCTGAGTTTTATCAAGAAATCCTGGGAATTTGGCTTGTGGTACATTGAAAGAGAAGTCTTCTTTATGGGGTTTATGAGGGCCTCCAATTTTCATGGTTTTCCCATGGGTATGGGAAGGGTTATTTTTGTTGGACTCAGGTTTTTCATCCCTTTTTAAAGGGGACCTGGATTTTAAGGGGCTCATAGTATTGATTAGGTCTTCTGAGGGGTTACAGTGTGAGTGAGATTTTTCCCCCTTTTGAGGTTTAGATCATTTGGTCGCGGGCCTGTGAGTGGATTTTGGAATTGCTCTGCTGTTTTTCATTTTGAGGATTAGTTTAGACACGGCTTACAGGATAAGGTGGAGAACAGGTTAGTTATATTATTTTAACAGTAAGAACTATTAATGATAACAGCTGTGAAATGTGAGCTCTTGTGTCAGAGACAATAATAAAAGATTTATGTAGTAGTGTAGAGTGTCTAAATTAGCATAAGGTCAAGGGACTTTATGCAAAACAGGTTCTGTTGAGCAAAGGTAAACAAAATGTATTGAGGTCATTAGGGCACTTTTGACTCCCTAAAAATGTGAATACAGACTAGCAGAAACGTTAGTACCTAGTACTTAGAGGGTTGGTAGGAGGTAACGGTGTTAATCACTCCTTAAAGCAAAGAGATCGTACCTGGAACCAAGGCCTCATCACACCCATCCACAAGAATGGGGACAGGTATGACCCAGCCAACTACAGAGGCATATGTGTCAGCAGCAACCTGGGGAAACTGTTCAACAGCATCCTGAACAAGAGGATCCTCAGTTTCCTCACCGAACATAACGTCCTCAGCAAGAGCCAAGCAGGGTTCATGCCAAACCACCGCACCACTGACCACATCTATACCCTGCACAGCCTCATTCAGAGACACGTCCACAATACAAAGAACGGGAAGATATACGCCTGTTTCGTGGACTTTAAAAAGGCCTTTGATTCGGTGTGGCACCCGGGCTTATTCCTGAAACTGCTGGAGAGCGGAATAGGAGGAAAGACCTACGATGTTATCAAAAGCTCCTACACCGAGAATCTCTGCAGTGTGAGTGTGAACGGTAAAAGAACGGCTTATTTCCAGCAGAGCCGTGGAGTCAGACAAGGCTGCAGCCTAAGTCCAACGCTCTTCAACATTTACATCAACGAGCTGGCTACCGCTCTGGAATCTTCCACAGCACCAGGTCCCACCCTCCACGACACCCAGGTGAAATTCCTGCTGTATGCAGATGACCTGCTGCTTCTGTCACCAATCGAGAAAGGCCTCCAAGACAACCTGAAAATCTTAGAGAAATTCAGCTCCACCTGGGCACTACCGGTCAACCTAAAGAAAACCAACATCATGGTGTTCCAGAGGAGAAAGAGAAAATTAGACCAGCACCCTTCATTTGTTCTCAACAACTGCGCCCTTACAGGAACAGACAAATATACCTACCTGGGCCTAGAGATCCACCGGTCAGGAAGCTTCAAACAAGCCATAGAGACCCTGAAAGACAAGGCATGTAAAACCTTCTATGGCATCCGAAGGAAACTCTACCATCTGAAGCCACCAGTGAGGGTCTGGTTAAAAATCTTCGACTCTGTCATCGCCCCAATCCTCCTGTATGGCAGTGAAGTCTGGGGTCCTCACACCTACCCAGACTGGTCAAGGTGGGATTCCAGCCCAACAGAAATATTCCACCTGGAATTCTGCAAGCACCTTCTCCAAGTCCACCGGAGCACCTCCAACAGTGCCTGCCGGGCCGAGCTGGGCAGATTCCCTCTACACCTAACGGTTCTAAAGAGGGCACTGTCATTCCGGGCTCACCTACATAGGAGCAATCCAAGCTCCCATCACCATAAAGCCCTGACACACGTAGGTGAAACAGAAAAACTAGGACCCTTGGAACAGCTCACCCAAACCCAACCTGACCAGAACACCAATCACAACAACCTGACAAAAGCCGAAATCAGGAAGATGGTAGACGAAGGCCAGGAGAGGTATGTCAGTGACTGGAAGAACGACATCATCAGCTCCCAGAAACTGACCATGTACCGGAGTCTACAGAGAGACTACAGTCTGGCCCCATACCTGGAGAAACTCCCGGACCCCAGAGACCGCCAGATCCTGAGCCGGTATAGACTCAGTGCCCACAGTCTGGCCATCGAATCCGGCCGACACAGGCAGAGCTACAAGCCCAGGGAGGAAAGACTATGCCAACACTGTGACCAGGAGGCCATAGAGGACGAAACCCACTTCCTGCTACACTGCTCCAAATACTCAGCAGTGAGGGACACTCACTTCAGGAGACTCTCACATCTCTTCCCGGATTTCATCACCATGAAGGAGGAAGAGAAAACATATATCTTGCTGGGGGAAGAAGAGAGAGCAGCGGAGATAGCAGCGCGGTATGAGCGAATGTCATAGACTGCGAGAAAGAGAACTATGATAGGCCATGGACTTCTATAGCCTCCACCCCGGATCTGCCCCTACCCAACATCCCTATGCCATGGACTTCTATAGCCCCCATCCCGGATCTGCGCCCCCATCACCCCTCCCTAAGCCATGGACTTCCACAACCCCTACCCTAGATCCGTCCCTACCCAACATCCCTATCCCTATTCCCTTTTGTACACTTGCTTTGGCAAAACTAATGTGTATTTAGTCCTGCCAATAAAGCTTCTTTGAATTTGAATTTGAATTTGAATTTGAGATGACAGTAGTCCTTTAAGGGCTGATTGTCGGGGGGGGGGGGTTATTTTTTTTTTAGTAGCTATGTAAAATACCAGTAAGAACCTATACACTTTGCAGCACAGTATTTTGTAAGATCACATATATTCCACTTTGTGGATAGTGGGGATAGACCCTTTAAAGGTTGAGGTCTGCTTAAGCAGAACTTACAGTTGTGGCTCAAATAAATGTACTGATGTGAGATGCTGGTGGGGATTTGTTAGGATCGGTAGTTATATTGATATCAGTCCCCTCCAGCAACTCGCACAGTCTCTAATCTGCCAGTTATATTAGATTTTGGTGTTGTAACCTATATATTTTATGCTGAGTATCAGAAACACACCCCTTTAAGAATTGGGGTTTTTAAATAAACATTACCAGAAAGTACACAAAGTAAAACAAATAAATGTGCTAGAGACCAGCAGATATAGTGACCTTAGCCACCAGTCTCGACTATGTCCAGTTTTCCTTGACTTAGAGTGTCACTTATAAAGGCCCACACACTATTATGACCTTTCCCCTAAAGATACGTATGCTCCTTTGGCTTTTATATGCTGGAGCTGTTTGCTTAGTAATGGAATAATGAAAGAAGCTCATGAATAACAGCAGCAAAAAATGGCATACCCAAGACATATTAGATGTTCTTTAAACGCCTATGTGATACAGCTACAAAGGGCAACGATATAGACCTATCGCTAATCAACATAGGAGAGGGGTGGCGAAAACACCACAAGAAACGACCACAGGTCCATTAGTTAAAAAGTATAAATCTTTATTGAAACAACTTTAAATAGGCTAAAGACAAAGACAGTGAACAGATGGTACAAGCACGGGCACAACAGCGTAACTAATGGGAAAAGACACTCTGACCCAGGAAGTCTAATCATAGCAATTCCAAGCAAATTCACAACCATGACTGCAATATATCAACTGCTATGAGGCCTACTTATACATAATTACCTCTAGTGAGTGGCACAACCAAGGCTAACAGGGTCGGCGCGTCTGCCCCGACGCGCGTTTCGGATGCTCGTCCTTTTCACCACCCCTCTCCTTTGCTTAGTAATAGGTCTTGCTGAGTCTGGGTGCTGAGTGAAGATCTTCCCCAACACCTCCGGTCTCCGGTATCATCGGGCCTCGGTGAAGGTGATGTCAGGTCGCGTAGGTGTTGAGAAGAAGACGAGGCAGATGACTGGAGGGATATTTCTGGTTACTGCTGCATCGCTGTGAGGTCTGTGAAGCGTTGATGTAAGTACTCTGGGGGCAGGTTGTTGCCGGGGGTCCCGCTGGTGATAGACACTTCTTACAACGCTTCTCCAGGAGGAACTTTTAGCGTTACTCACCACAGGTTCTGGGGTCCCGAGGCTTCAGGCGGCAAGTCTGTAAAAAAAAAAGCTGTTAACCAAGCCGCTCTCTGGTATCAGCCACCGCGGTGAACGACTTCGGCGGTAGCAGTTGCTGTTCTCCAGAGGCCGCAGTAACTGCCGTGTCACTGCGTACACCTAGGTCCGGGATCTTGGAGCTTGGAGCGGCAGGTCAGTAAAAAGCTATTTTCCGGACCACTCTCTGATGTCAGCCACCGCGTGTTATTCAGGGCCCGCGTAGTAGCTGCTGTATTACAGGCAACATTGTAGCTCCTTTATCGTAGCTTGCTTCTGCAACTGGGGTCTTGGGACCTCAAGCGGCGGGTCCAGAGGGAAGCTGTTGCCGGTGTCGCACTCTGAATTCAGCCACCACGCGGCTGACTGCTTATGCGGTGAGGTCGCTGAAGGTGAGTTGTTGCTGGTGGTCCCACTGGCTTCAGCCACAACATGCGGCTCCACTTTTGGAGGCTCCGTCGACTGTTTCTCTTACCTTCAAGAGGCGTTCAGCTAGAATAGGGGGTCATGAGTCTTCAGGTGGTGGGTACGGTAATAATATATTGGCCGCTCTCTGGAATCTGCCACCGCGTGTCTGTCAGCTCCAGCGGTCATGGCAGTTTCTCGTCTGGAATGGCAGTAGCTCTTGTGTATTGGCACCGGAGGGTAATTAATCTTTGGGTGAGCCCCACGGGGTATCGCTGTTTCTGGTACTGAATATAATCCGCAGGCCTGCAGTGCCTGCACCGGCTAGATTAGAGCCAAGGGCAGAGGGGAAGGCCTCACTCTGCGGCCTAGTTTGCCCGCCGGCTTCTAGGTATGATATCTTCTTGTAGAAAATACCAATCTGCACAATTTTGGTCTCAAAATGTGCCTGGAACAAATCTTAACAGGTGCCAGATAAGTTTAGTGGGAGATGGCTCTTTTTTGTCGCAGTGTAAGTCAGATTAGATGTTATACCTCAGGAGCTCCTGATTCTTGCGTCTCACATCTCCTGAGTCCAAGGCCACGCCCTGGTCAGAACATACTTCCATGTTCCTCATCACAGGATCCAATTTGGAGAGCTGGTTGCATTCATTATTCATTAATCACTGAAAATACCTGTTATAAGAGCGCAGCTCAGGAGACAGAAGAGTACACACAAAGCACAGAGCTGATGCAGTAGAAAGTCATAGTCCTGTCTACTGAGTTGTGGATATCTAAGAAGTTTTTGAGCAATCAGTGGAGCCTAAGGTCCCAGAACCACACCAATCTGCTGAGAATTAATTGCACTAAAACTTAAGAGATGTATCCTAAAAGTTAAGATTTTCTTTAAATGTTTAATAGTGCTACTGTCTGCATGAGTCTAATCATTTCTGTGGTTCCTATGTGGTCCTCAGTCTGAAGATGACTGGTAACAGCAACAATTCCCATCATCTCCTTACTATTGTTGGTCTTCCAACAATCTTGAAGGAGTTCCCAGAGATGCTATGCGATGTTTTATTGCTTAGCACTCGTCCGTATTCATCGCTAGTGTGACCCCAGCCTTATACCGATGATGGTTCTGTAGTCATGTAGATGTAGCAACCTTTAATTATTAAACTTGGTACTAGATTATAGGGTCAATGTGCTGACGTAAAATACAGACGTCTGAATGAGACCATCTAAGTCAGCCCAAAAAGTATTTGACTAAAGCCCCCATATAATTTAGACAGCTGTCCAATCATTCAACCGGCTGCTATCTCGCACGTCCCTCCTATACATAGGATCTCTCACTGCTGAGAGATCCTGTGTTCTCTATGAGAAAGTTGCTGCTAGACATCTCTTGCAGCAGCACTTAAAGAAGCACTTAAAGAGAGAAAAAGGCTATACAATCCAAAATTGTATATGCTGGATTCTTATGTCTCCTAACAATCAGTAGTCAGAGGCGCCCATACACTTTTGAATACCAGCCAAGTTGGTCAATATTGACAGGTTCAGCCATTTGTATTTTGTGTATGTGTGCTCTAACTAATAACTAAAGGATTTGGGCAAGTTTAGGGTATGTACACACAATGTTTTTTAGACAGATCAGTGAACCTCGTGAGTTATTCGGGCGAAAGATGCTTTAGGACATGCTGGTGTCTTTTGTCCTAAAGCAAATTTTTTTGTTATTTTTTGGTTGTTTTTCTGACAACTTTTGGTGGCCACTTTTTTAATTTAAATTGTATTTAATAAACTGAAGACTGTTCAGGTTCACTTCTTTTAACCGCTTTAAGTCTTTAGAAACTTGAAATTGTTACAAGTGGTTCAAAAGACTGAACATATGAACAATAAATCATTGTTATATTGCAGTGCATATGTTCATCCTTTTTATCGTTTTTTGCACTTTTTCAAGCAGGTTACAGAGCAGAACTGCCTGAAAAAGAGGTCATGTATGGCGTAACCTTAGACTGACTTACCAATAGGGGCTGCAGGCATGAATGCCAAATACAGTCCTGCCTATAGCTGCATTCACATCTACACTTCTTAGTGCTTTTTCTCCTTACATAGCTATACAACTATAGTAACGTGACACAAGAACCGTTTTAGTTTCTTGTATTTTGTCTATTGCTGTGTTCAGCAAAGTTGAACTGTTTGTATTATAGAGGCCCACTCAGGCTATGGGACTCATGCCCTGGAAGCACATACTGTAGCATATTACCTTGCATTGTGCCATGTAAGGATTATGGAGAAAGAGTGGAGTTAGGGAGTGAAAATATGCTCAAGAGATTCAATCTCCAGTATTGCCAAATAAAGATGCTCTCTTAAATGGGTTTTCTCACGTTAACAATCTAAAAGGTCATTTAGGCATAAAATTCTAGAGGTGGTCAGCGATCTGGATTAAATCACTAGAAAAAAGAACTTGACTTGCATTGACTTTTCTTTTTTAGATCAAGAGGTTTCTATCCATAGCATGAGACAAATCTGAGCCAGATCCTGTTTAAAGGGAACCTGTCACAATGGATAACGCTATTAACCTGCAGATATAGGGCTAATATGAGGTTAATAGTATTAGAAAGGTGCCCCATTTGACACACTTTCAGTTGGGCAACTTTCTAACTCTTTTAACCTGCAGATTAACTTTATATCTACAAGTTCAAAGCGTTGTCCGACGTGACAGATCGCCTTTAATATTTCCAGCATGCCAAGACACCATTGTTTTCTGACCTGGTAGTGACTTCCAGCTCTTGGACCTTCACCGGTCTAATTTTTGGATATTTGTAAATTATTTGTCCAAAAACTATGGGAAAATGATGAGGGGGCATGATGGAGTCATACGCACTTGGTTTGTGAATGAATCAGGCTTTTCTTAAAATGGATGTATGCCTCAACTGAAATCTTACTCCAGTCCCACTGCAACTTGACATGAATTTCAGAACTGGCCAACACTGGCAGGAAAAGGGCAAAAGTTGCAAAGTTTTTGAACAACTTGATGTTATGGAAAAATTTTGCAACTTTTCAAAGTGTTTTATACCAGATTTCTGGTGTAATCACTTTGATGAATGTGAGCCTAAAAGTATAAAAACATAATGTAGACCAACTAGTCTTATTTGTGCACTGTCCTATCTATTATTACCTAGTATATTCTTTAATGAATTATTACAAAACAAACTTTCATCCGGAAGGGTAGATCCTTTCCAAAAGACAAGATCTTTGAGCAGGCCATTCTTTATGCAGATGAGATTTCATATGAATTTTTTTTAGTTCCGCCATATATTATGCATTCTGGCTATCTTCATTGAAAAGACCATTGCCCTAGAAGACCACAGTGCACAGTGCAATTTTGGGTGATCTGCGGCAAGAGGTTTCACTGTATATGCAAATTTATTATTAAAAAAACTTGCAGTATTACCAATGACTACCAGGTGGCACTGCAGAGACACCATCCATTCCAGCGGTGTTATTATTGAATGGATGGAATATTGTGTAATATCACTTACTTATGTCCTTTGCTCACTACACAGTGATGCATTATTTTACTAGATGAAAAATATGAGCTGTGCTACAGATGTAAAGAGTATATAGTAAATTCTAAGGCAATCTTGATGCTTAGGATGACAGTGGCCATCTGCATCAATTATTTTCTTCATAAGAATATTTGCATGTCATCATTATTATGTTATTATTATATTATATGTGATGTTTATTATTTCACAGAAAAAAATAATATATGTGGTAGGGTTCGAGTTCCCGCTGCTGCACAAGGGGAGTCTCAAACCAGTCCCGCTGCAGTCCCCCATCCATCTCCGGCCGCAGTGGAGCCTGCTCAGTAAAGATGTCAGTCCCAGCGTCTCGCCTGGTCTAATACTGTGCAGAGACTTGCTGCTGCCTCTCCAGGTTCTGCTATTGTAGCCAGTACTGGTCAGCGGCGAGCAGACGTCTTTTGGACTAAGTCCTGCGTTTCCCCTTCTGAGCATGCCCAGGGTAAGATCTCTCATTGGAGATCAGGGGTCACATTCTCAGGTACTGCAGCAGCTCCTATTGGTCCGCCAGGAAGGTTCTGAAACTACATGTGTTCTGGAACAGTTTCTCATTGGTCCTTTTCTGGCAGGTCCTGTAGTTGCTACTATAAAAGGGTTGCATGGCCTTGCGGCCATGTGCTAGTATCAATTGCATTATGTGCTTTGCGCCAGTGTGATCATGCACGTATGTGGTTAGGGCTCGGCTGAAATAAGCCCCTAGAATACCGCACCTCCGGTGAGGAGATTCATATGCACGTGTTCAGAGCTTGGCTGAAATAAGTCCCTTGAATACAGGCTTTTCGGTGAGGAGTTGTCTGTTTGTGTTGCTAACTGCATGACCATGGACTGCTATTCGCACAGCAGTTATCTGTGTAGCCCTGTCGTGTTAAAAGGACACAGTCGCTATCTCGGCGGCTTCACCGCAGCGACTCTGTGGTGTAACAGAGTTCGCTTATACAGCCATATAGTGCCACAGCATCTATGTTTGCGACTCTGTGAAGTAACAGAGTTCGCCTTTACCGCCATCTTACTAGCAGCAGGCTTTGCCTGCACGGTGGACCCCTGACTGCGAACGCACCCACTATTTATATTTGTTTGGTGCGTTCCGCAGACCCTAACAGTATACTAGCGCCAGGGTCTGGCTAGTAAAATGGCGGACGACCAGCGTCTACAGCAGTACATCCAGCACTGGAGGGTAGGTTGGCGGTCCTTGAGCGCACAACCTCAGCTGTGGATGTTACCGCAGTCGCTGTTCAGGCTGCTAGCGTAGCTGCAGCCAGTTTGTCCACCGCTACCTCTGCTCCGACATTATCCCACCTCCCACTTCCTGACAAGTTTACTGGTGACAGTAAACATTGTCGGTGATTCGTGAGTTAGTGCTCTATACAGCTTGAGCTTCCCTATGGAACGGGCACAAGTGGCTTTTATTGTGTCTTTTCTGTTGGGCAGAGCATTGGAGTGGGCAACGCCGCTGTGGGAGTGCGACGATCGTGTGGTGCGGATTGCTCCTCGTTTTTTGGAGGCTCTGAAAAAGGTCTTTTTAGGACCTCAGGTCACGCACGATACGGCACTTCAACTGCTGGCAATGTCACAGGGCTTGTCCATGGTCAGCCAGTTCTCATTCCAATTTCGGACTTTGGCCTCTGAATTAGAGTGGCCAGATAAAGTTCTTATTCCAGTGTTTTGGAGAGGACTGGCAGACCATGTAAAGGACGCTTTTGCTACCAGGGAGATTCCTGCCACACTGGAGAAACTCATTTCTATATCTACCCGCACCGACCTCCGTTTTCACGAGCGGAGGTTAGAGCAGACTCAGTGTAGGCAGAGGTTTCGGCTGGCACCCTACTTTGCCAAACCTCTTGAATTTCCCGTTCGGGCGTCCGACTCCCAAGAGACCGTGGAGACTACTCGAGTGGGATCTAAGTCTCGGACCACTCGAGTATCCGTGTTCTGTAGAGTGTGTCAGCAGCAAGGACATTATGCCAACCGATGTCCCCAGCGAATGAGTAAACGTTAATGTTCCGTGACCATGGGTGCAGGGTCATTAGACGCAAGGGATTTTGCTCCGAAAGTGCTCCTTAAAGGGTTAATCTCTCTAGGTTTATCCACTCTTCCCACCAAGCTTTGTGTGGACTCTGGGGCAGAGGGGAATTTTATGTCCTCCTCCTTTGCCACTCGCCATTCCATACCGCTTTTGACACTCGCCGAGCCAGTATCGGTGAGAGTATTGAATGGAGAAATCCTGCCCTCACAAATCACCCACCAGACTGTCTCTCTTCCTCTGTCTATGTCCCCTTCTAATCAGGAGAATATATCCCTTTTTGTTCTTCCTGAGGGAATAGATGAGGTTTTGTTGGGATTACCCTGTCTTCGCCACCACTCTCCCCATATTGAGTGGTCCTCTGGGAGAATACTGGGTTGGGGTGATCATTGCAGAGACAGATGTCTCAGAGAGGACGTTCAGGTTTCCACCACGGAGATACCCATAGACCTTGCTTCTATCCCCAAGGTTTATAGGTCATACGCGGACGTATTCTCCAAAAAGGCAGCGGAGACTCTTCCGCCTCATCGCCCCTATAACTGTCCTATAGACCTCTTGCCTGGAACTGAGCCACCTCGGGGAAGAGCGTATCCTCTCTCTCTTCCTGAGACGGAGGTCATGTCACAATACATCCAGGAAAATCTGGCAAGAGGGTTTATTAGGAAGTCAGTGTCACCAGCAGGGGCAGGATTTTTCTTTGTGCAGAAGAAGAATGGAGAATTACGACCGTGTATAGACTATAGGGGTCTTAACGCCATTACCGTTAAGAACAAATACCCTGTGCCCCTAATATCTGAGCTCTTTGATAGGCTCTGGGGAGCAAGGGTATTTACTAAGCTGGATCTTCGTGGTGCCTATAACCTGATCCGCATCCGTGAGGGGGACGAAAGGAAGACGGCGTTCAATACCAGAGATGGACATTACGAATATCTTGTGATGCCCTTCGGGCTCTGTAATGCTCCAGCCGTCTTCCAAGATTTCGTAAATGACATCTTCCGGGATATGCTTGCCACCTCAGCGGTAGTCTATCTGGATGACATTCTCATCTTTTCTCCAGATATGGACACCCACGGGAGAGATGTCTGCAGGGTCTTCGACCTCTTGCGGGCAAGTTCCCTATATGCAAAGTTGGAGAAGTGTGTGTTTGAGCAGGAGTCTCTGCCATTCCTGGGCTATATCATCTCCACTCAGG
This sequence comes from Oophaga sylvatica, assembly GCA_033576555.1. Classification (NCBI taxonomy): domain Eukaryota; kingdom Metazoa; phylum Chordata; class Amphibia; order Anura; family Dendrobatidae; genus Oophaga; species Oophaga sylvatica. Next base: position 215,271,710 of record JARQOD010000003.1, on the reverse strand, counting down.
GATTGGCTATGGATCCTGCCAAACTACAGGCTGTAATGGATTGGCAAGAACCCCACTCTCTTAAAGCGGTGCAGCGCTTTATGGGGTTCATTAATTACAACGCCAATTCATTCCCCACTTCTCTACTTTGGTTGCTCCCTTGGTAGCCCTCACCAAGAAGGGAGCCAATCCCAAATTGTGGTCAGAGGAGGTCTCCAAGGCCTTTACTTCAATCAAGTCCCATTTTGCTAGCGCTCCTATCCTACATCATCCCGAGGTTGATAAGCCTTTTATATTGAAGGTAGATGCCTCGTCCGTTGGTGCTGGAGCAGTCCTTTTTCAAAAGGATGCTCAAGGTCGTAAACATCCTTGCTTCTTCTTCTCCAAGACCTTCACACCAGCGGAGAGGAATTATTCCATTGGGGATAGGGAGTTGCTAGCCATGAAGTTGGCCTTTTCCGAGTGGAGACATCTCCTAGAGGGGGCTCGCTTTCCCTTTCAAGTGTTCACTGACCACAAAAATTTGGTCTATTTACAGACCGCCCAGCGGCTAAATTCCCGTCAGGCCAGATGGTCCCTGTTCTTCCTCCCGGTTCCATTTCACCCTCCATTTTCTCTCCAGGGAGAAGAACATTCGTGCCGATGCTCTGTCTCGCTCCGTGGTGTCGTCTGAGGAGGTGGAGGAGGAGCCTCGGCAGATTGTCCCCACAGAGAGCCTAAGAACTGTGGCCCCGGTTTCACTTGAGTCTGTGCCTCCATGCAAGACTTTTGTGCCCATCAATTTGCGACCGGAGGTACTCTCTTGGGCACATTTTTCCAGGGTGGGTGGACATTTTGGGGCAAAGAGGACATCTGAGTTGCTGGTGAGGACATACTGGTGGCAACATATGGTCCATGACATCAGGAAATACGTTCAGGCATGCGTCTCCTGCGCCAAGAATAAGTCCCCTCGACAACGGCCAGCTGGGTTATTTTTCCCTTTACCGGTGGCAGACAGGCCCTGTGAGATGGTTGGGATGGATTTTGTGGTGGGCTTACCCACGTCTCGGGGCTGCACCATCATCTGGGTGATAACCGACCACTTCTCCAAAATGGTACACTTGGTGCCGTTACCACAGTTACTTTCCGCATGGGCCTTAGCAGCATTATTTATCAGGCACATTTTCTGGCTACACGGAATGCCATACAAAATTGTCAGTGATCGAGGTCCCCAATTTGCGTCTCAGTTCTGGAGAGAGCTGTGTCATCTACTCAGCATTGAGTTAAATCTCTCTTCGGCTTATCATCCCGAGACGAATGGGTTGGTAGAGAGAGCCAACCAGACCTTGGTCACATACTTGCGACATTTTGTCTCAGTCAGGCATGATGACTGGGCTTCCTTGCTACCGTGGGCTGAGTTTGCTCTAAATAATGCTGTGGCTGACTCCACCGGACAGACACCATTCCTCTTAAACTACGGTCAGCATCCGCGGGTACCGGTGCCCATGCCCGTGTCTTCCGACGACTCCAGGGTGGCAGACTGGGCCGTGGAGGCACGGGACATTTGGGACCGCACTCAGGATGCCATTTAGGCGTCCAAGGAGAGGATGAGGTCTTCCGCCGACGCTCATTGGCGCCCCGCTCCGACATTTGCTCCGGGCGACTTAGTGTGGCTCTCTGTCCGGAACATCAGGCTGCGAGTAGAGTCTACTAAGTTGGCACCTCGCTATTTGGGCCCCTTTAACCCCTTCCCGACCTTTGACACAGCGTATGCGTCATGAAAGTCGGTGCCAATCCGACCTATGACGCATACCCTGTGTCATGAAAGGATCGCGTTCCTGCGGGCCGGGAGACCGGGGTCACTCAAAGGTCACCCGACCCGCAGGCACAGGACCCTTTGTGCTTCACCACAGGGGGGTTGGCTTAACCCCCCCGTGGCCACGATCGCTCTGATTGGCTGTTAAAAGTGAAACAGCCAATCAGAGCAATCTGTAATATTTCACCAATTTAATTGGTGAAATATTACAATCCAGTCATGGCCGATGCTGCAATAGCATCTGCCATGGCTGGACACCGAGCCCTGACCCCCCCACACGTAGTCACGGCAGCGATCGGCCGCCGCCACCGAAAAATGGCAGCGATCGGTCACCGCCGTCACTAACAGCTCCCCTGCTCCTGCGATCCGCTGCTCCCACCTGCCGATCCCCCCCTTCACCTTCCGACCCCCCCTACTCACCTCTCCCGGTCCACCGATGTCCCTGGATCCGTCCCGGCGGCTGCCCGGGATTCTTCATGGGCGCCGCCATCTTGGAAAATGGCGGGCGCATGCGCAGTGCGCCCGCCGGCCGGCGCATGCGCAGTGTGCCCTCCATTGTACAAAAATTTATTTTGATCACTGTGATAAACTGTCACAGTGATCAAAATAAAAAAAAAGTAAATGAACCCCCCCTGTCATAGGTAGGGACAAATAATAAAATAAAGAATTTTTTTTTTTCCTAGCGGATTTTGCTGCTGATCCGCAGCTGATTTTGCTGCGGATCCGCGGCGGATTTGGCGCTGCGGATCCGCAGCGGATTTGGCGCTACGGATCCACAGCAGATCCAGAAACCATGTACAGTACAATGCGAATAAATGGTTAAAAAAAACGCTGTGCACATGCGGATTTGCTGCGGTTTTAAATCCGCAGCATGTCAACTCTTTGTGCGGACTCCGCAGAGGTTTTACACCTATTCCATTATAGGTGTAAAACCGCAGGGAAAAACCGCAACAAATCCGCGCTAAATTCGCAGGTAAAACGCAGGTTATTTTACCTGCGGATTTAAGAAAAATCCGCAAGTGAATCCGCAACGTGTGCACGGGGCCTCAGGGCTAGGGTTAGGCTGGGTTCATATTGCATTATGGCAGTCCTTTAGATGGACTGCGTTTCACCGCGGTATAACGCGGTGTAACGCAGTCCGTTAACGCTGCCATTCACCCATTTGTGTGCGCATCGCAACGCATGCCGTAAAGCGGCATGCGTTCGCGACGTGCCGTCATTCAGTGATGGAGCCTCGGACACGGGCTGCAGCGTCTGGGCTCCGTCACCGCTAGCACAGATGAATCATCTGCTGATTCATCTGCGCTAGCGGGTATAGCATAATGCGATCGCGTTATGCTATACCGTTACCAGCCGATCAACGCTACGTGTTGAACGGGCTGGTAAAACGCAATATGAACCCAGCCTTAGGGTTAGAACTAGGGTTGGAATTTGGGATAGGGTTGGAATTAGGGTTAGGGTTGGAATTAGGGTTAGGCTTGTGGTTAGGTTTATGGTTAGAGTTGGGATTAGGGTTAGGGGTGTGTTGGGGTTAGGGTTATGGTTAGGGTTTGTATTAGGGTTAGGTGTGTGTAGGGGTTAGGGTTGGGGTTAGGGGTGTGTTGGGGTTAGGGTTGGAGTTAGAATTGAGGGGTTTCCACTATTTAGGCACATCAGGGGGTCTCCATACGCGACATGGCGCCACCATTGATTCCTGCAAAGTCAAACAGTACTCCCTTTATTCCAAGTCCCGACGTATGCCCAAACAGTGGTTTATCCCCACATATGGGGTATCAGCGTACTCGGGAAAAATTGCACAACAACTTTGGGGGTTCTAATTTCTCCTGTTAACATTGGGAAAAAAATTGGGGACTAAAAAATTATTTTTGTGGAAAAAAAATGATTTTATATTTTCACGGCTCTGCGTTATAAACTTCTGTGAAGGACTTGGAGATTCAAAGTGCTTATCACACATCTATAGGAGTTCCTTGGGGATCTAGTTTCCAAAATGGGGTCACTTGTGGGTAGTTTCTACTGTTTAGGCACATCAGGGACTCTGCAAACGTAACATGACGCCCGAAGACCATTCCATCAAGTGGGCATTTCAAAACGTCACTACTTCCCATCCGAGCCCTGACGTGTGCCCATACAGTAGTTTTCTCCCACATATGGGATATCAGCATACTCAGGACAAATTGGACAACAACTTTTGGGGTCTAATTTCTCATGTTACCCTTGGGAAAATAAAAAAATTGTAGACTAAAAGATCCTGATGTGGAAAAAATATGATTTTTTTATTTTCATGCCGGGCGTTATGAAACTTCTGTGTAGCCCTTGGGGGTTCAAAGTGCTCACCACACATCTAGATAACTTCTTTGCAAGGTCTAGTTTCCAAAATGGGGTCACTTGTGGGGAGTTTCTACTGTTTAGGCACATCAGGGACTCTGCAAACGTAACATGACTCCCGAAGACCATTCCATCAAGTGGCATTTCAAAACGTCACTACTTCCCATCCGAGCCCCGACGTGTGCCCATACAGTAGTTTTCTCCCACATATGGGATATCAGCATACTCAGGACAAATTGGACAACAACTTTTGGGGTCTAATTTCTCATGTTACCCTTGGGAAAATAAAAAAATTGTAGACTAAAAGATCCTGATGTGGAAAAAATATGATTTTTTAATTTTCATGCCCGGGCGTTATAAACTTCTGTGTAGCCCTTGGGGTTCAAAGTGCTCACCACACATCTAGATAACTTCTTTGCGGGGTCTAGTTTCCAAAATGGGGTCACTTGTGGGGAGTTTCTACTGTTTAGGCACCTCAGGGGCTCTGCAAACGTAACAAGATGCCCGCAGACCATTCCATCAAGTCGGCATTTCAAAGCGTCACTACATCCCTTCCGAGCACTTACGTGTGCCCAAACAGTGGTTCCCCCCACATATGGGGTACTAGCGTACTCAGGACAAACTGGACAACAACTTTTGGGGTCCAATTTCTCCTGTAACCATTGTGAAAATAAAAAATAGTGGGCTAAAAAATCATTTTTTGAGAAAAAAAAATGATTTTTTATTTTCACGGCTCTGCGTTATAAACTTCTGTGAAGCACCTGGGGTTCAAAGTGCTCACTATGCATCTAGATAAGTTCCTTAGGGCGTCTAGTTTCCAAAATGGGGTCACTTGTGGGGGAGCTCCAATGTTTAGGCACACAGGAACTCTCCAAATGCGACATGGCAACCGCTAAATATTCTAGCATATTTTCCATTCATTTGTCATAGGTTCAGTAATATCATTTATATGGTGATTATATATTATAAACGTGAGTTTGCTGTGATCTGCTGCATATTGATATGTGTCCATAACTGATATAAACCACTTTAATTAGACTTGCAGTCTTGCAGTCTTTTTATGTCTATAATGTGAGTCCGCTGATCCAATATACAGTATTACCCATAGAGTAACCTCTATGGATATGGCAGTTTGACTCTATAGATACATAAGTGTTCACCTTCCTGAGGCAATTGAGTATTATGTGAGGTGGTTCTTGTTTGCAATTGTCACCTGATGTATTGTACTATTATTGATATTAATGTTGTTACTAATAAAAATTTTCTATTTTTATGATTAAATATAAATGCCTTATAGCTCTTTTTTCTCCTGTTCTCCATACTTTTTGAGCTGGTTTAATATAACCAGATGAGGTATCACAGTATAACCCATCTGGGTCTTTCTAAATATAAATATGTGGGATTATATATGTTATTAAGTTCCTTAGGGGGTCTAGTTTCCAAAATGGGGTCACTTGTGGGGGAGCTTCAATGTTTAGGCACACAGGGACTCTCCAAATGCGACATGGCAACCGCTAAATATTCCAGCATATTTTCCATTCAAA
>JARQOD010000003.1:215230269-215265967 GCA_033576555.1 Oophaga sylvatica | reverse complement strand
AGCCAACCCCTAAAGGGTTCATAATCTTTTAAAGTAGTTTAGTAGCTTGAGGGGGCAGTTTTATAAGGTGTCACTTTTGGTATTTTCCTGCCATTAGACCCCTCAAAGGACTTCAAATGTGAGGTGGTCCCTAAAAAAAATGGTTTTGTAAATGTTGCTGTAAAAATGAGAAATTGCTGGTCAACTTTAAACCCTTATAACTTCCTAACAAAAAAAAATGTTGTTCCCAAATTTGTGCTGATGTAAAGTAGACATATGGGAAATGTTATTTATTAACTATTTTGTGCCACATAACTCTCTGGTTTAACAGAATAAAAATTCAAAATTTGAAAATTGCGAAATTTTCTAAATTTTCCCCAAAATTTTTCCATTTTTTTCACAAAAAACGCAAAAATTATCGACCTAAATTTACCACTAACATGAAGCCCAATATGTCACGAAAAAACAATCTCAGAATCGCTAGGATCCGTTGAAGCGTTCCTGAGTTATTACCTCATAAAGGGACACTGGTCAGATTTGCAAAAAATGGCAAGGTCTTTAAGGTCAAAATAGCTGGGTCATGAAGGGGTTAAGATCCTTGAGCAGGTAAACCCTGTAGTCAAACCGCTTAGCCCTTCCACCTCGCCTTGGTATCTCTGATACCTTTCACGTGTCCCTATTCAAACCCGTGTCCATCTCCCGGTTTTCCGAGCCCTTTCTGCCGGGACATCGGGTTCATCTACCGACAATCATGAGGTGAACACCAGTCCCGCTTCGGTCCCCACCCATCTCTGGCCACAGTGGAGCCTGCTCAGCAAAGACGTGGGTCCCAGCGTCTCGCCCGGTCTAACACTGTGCAGAGACTGTCTGCTGCCTCTCCAGGTTCTGCTATTGTAGCCAGTACTGGTCAGTGGCGGGGCAGACGTCTTTTGGACTAAGTCCTGCGTTTTCTCCTTCTGAGCATTCCCAGGGTAAGATCTCTCATTGGAGATCAGGGATCACATGCTCAGATACTGCAGCAGCTCCTATTGGTCCGCCAGGAAGGTCCTGAAACTACATGTGTTCTGGATCAGTTTCTCATTGGTCCTTTTCGGGCAGGTCCTGTAGTTGCTACTATAAAAAAGGGTTGCATGGTCTTGCGGCCATGCGCTAGTATCAATTGCATTATTGCTTTGCGCCAGTGTGATCATGCACGCATGTGGTTAGGGCTCGGCTGAAATAAGCCCCTAGAATACCGGAACCTCCGTGAGGAGATTCGTATGCACGTGTTCAGGGCTTGGCTGAAATAAGCCCCTAGAATACCGGCTTTCCGGTGAGGTTGTTTGTTTGTGTTGCTGACTGCATGACCATGGACTGCTGTTATGTTACGGTAGCTGAGGAGTGCAGGTAAAAAAGGAAATACACCAGAGCAGTTGGAATCTATGAGATTGCATACCCTGACTAACCACCGCAACTAGAGGCAGCCGTGGAGCGTTCCTACATTGGTCCTAGACGCCTCGTCACAGCCTGAGTAACTAACTACACCTAAAGATAGAAATAGGAAAGCTATCTGCCCCGGAGCAGAACCCCAAAGATAATAGAAAGCCCCCAAACATGTAATGGCGGTTAGACAAGAGGAAATACTGACACAGAAAGAAAATAGAATGAGCAAACGCTGGGGCCCAAACTATCTAAACAGAAAAGGATAGGAAGGGTACTTACTGCAATCTCAGAAAACCCTGAAAAAACACCAACTCTACTAATTTCAAAATCACCTGAGATCACACGACCTCTACCACCTAAATTAGTTCTCTGGTGTAACAAAAACAAAACAGCAGCCACTGAAAAAAAACTGGAAAAAGCAAAAGTACAAAACACAGTGGCTGGACTAAACTGAGAGGGCAAAAGCCCCCGGAGGGGACCCCGAAGGCCCCCACAGAAGTGCAGGACAAAATGCAAAAATATAGCAAAAACACAAAATAAGAAATTGTCTTATCTGATAGCAGGAGATGCAGACACGACACAGCAGGCTACAAGGGAAACTGGAAAGAAGGATTCAGACCAGAACAATTGATCACCGGCAACCCTGATGGGAAAATGACTCCCTTATACAAGACCAATCAGTAACACCTGATTCCCAGTCCTCACAATCCTCACTAGTACCGCTTGTAACCACCAGAGGGAGCCTCTGCTCAGAACTCATCTCAAACCCATTCACAACAGACTGCTATCCGCACAGCAGTTATCTGTGTAGCCCTGTGGTGTTAACAGAACACAGTCGCTATCTCGGCGGCTTTACCGCAGCGACTCTGTGGTGTAACAGAGTTCGCTTATACAGCCATATAGTGCCACAGCATCTATGTTTGCGACTCTGTGAAGTAACAGAGTTCGCCTTTACCGCCATCTTACTAGCAGCAGGTTCTGCCTGCACGGTGGACCCCGGTCTGCGAACGCACCCACTATTTATATTTGTTTGGTGCGTTCCGCAGACCCTAACAATATGAAAATAGTCTTCTTTAGGTGAAAGAACACAAACATTATAATAAACAACATAAATAATGTGAAAAATAAATAATAATTATGCAAAAAAGTAATAAAAATGAAATAAAAAAGCCTGCTGTCTAGCATTTTTATTATTACATTTAATCTTATATTTATTTTAGTTTATTGGACTGAAGACACTTGACTTCCAAAGAGCATCAACTAGTCAGGTTTTACAAGTATATTTAGTAATTACAGTATATCCAGACAATGCTGTTCAATATCTTACTGTTTAAAGTATCAGTCTTTACTGTGGTTTTGGTATTCTTTTAATGGACTGAGAATCTTAAGGTACTGCCACACTTAGCGATCTCGTTAGCGATCACGATAACGACGCAAGCTAACGAGATCGTTGGTGTGATCTCTTTTAGCTCGCTAGTAGCTGCCAAACAGGAGATCCCATAAACGACTCATCAGCGGTCAGCGATCTCTTTCACGACTTTGGCGGTCGTTAGGATCTGTCATTAGCATGTACTGAGCGCTTCTGATTCATAGGAATTTCCAGCATCGCTCCTGCTCTCTGCGTCCTGCTAGCCTGCTTTGCAGATATTGCGATCCTCTCTGTGACGCAAAAGAGAACTTACAGATATTGCGATCCACTCCGTGACGCTAAAAACCCTAGTCCCGCCTGCGCCGCTGTCATATGCGTCACAAACGAGGTCGCTCGTCGTTCGCAAAAGGTGCCAAACACAGCGATATAGGCTCACCAGCGGGACGCCAACGATCAAAAAACGGTCCAGAACGCTAGTGAACGATCAGCGACATCACAGCAGGGGCCACATCGTTGCTACATGCCACACACAACGAGGTCGCTAACGAGATCGCTAAATAGTGACGTTTTTGCGATCTCGTTAGCGATCTCGTTTAGTGTGGCATACCCTTTAGGATAAGAAATAGATGGATGGCCAGAATTACCATACTGGGCCAATTGTAAGACAACATTACTGTATGGGGTCAATTGGGGGACAAAAAAGACAGAGCCAAAAAAAAATAGTTAAAATTCTTTTAAAAAAATCAAAATATAGTTGTAAAAAACAAAATTTTGCCTCTAAGGCCGGAGTCACACTGGCGACAAAATCGGACGACTGCAATGCGATGAAATATCGCATTGCAGTCGGACCTATGTTAATCTATGGAGCACTCCCAGTATCCGATTTTTTGTGGTCCGTTTTAAACGTCCGTGTACAATCGCAGCATGCTGCGATTGTCACCGATTGTCGGTCGACAATCGCCAATGCAAGTCTATGGGAGCGATGAAAAATCGGATTACAAACGGACCACACTGTGTGACTTGCGATTAAATCGCATCAGTGTCCTTTAGAAAAGCCGGCAATTCATCCCTGCCTATACTGTAAAAGCACACTGACAGCTTTAATAAAGAATCGAATCAATACATATCCACACATAGAATCCACATATATATATATATATATATTATATATATATATATGTCATTGTGACATATATATATATATACATATATTTATAGTTGTTACACTTCTACATACTGTAATAGCCGCTAATTCAATTGCCGGCTTCAGTGAAATCACAGAAGCCGACATGCAATGATACATTGTTTCCACACATTTAACCATGTAATTTCATGTATTTTTATATATGTTTGAAACATACAATTACATGAGTATATGTGTGCTAAATTTCAGACATGTAGGGGTTAATTAAAGGTGTAAATTCGTTGAAAAAAAATGCGTGGGCTCCCGCTGTATTTTCTCCACCAGACAGACAAAGCAAGCGAGTGGGGGCAGATAATAATAGCCTAGGGAGGGTACATTTTTTTGTGCCCCCCTGGCTACTAACATCTGCCCCCAGACACCCCAGAAAGGGCAAATCTATAATTAGATTCGCCCTTTCTGGCACTTTGCCCGTCTATTCCCATTGCCCTGTAGAGGTGGCGAATGGGTTAATCTCACCTTAATGTCACCTTAGTATTGAAAGGTGACCTTAAGGCAGGTTAATAATTGATAGCTGTCAATTAGACAACTATCAATTATTAATCCTATTGTAGTAAATTAAAAAAACACAGACACATTAATTAAAAATTATTTTAATGAAATAAAAACACCTTTTTTTGACCATATTTTATTTTACACTTAATCCGTGCGAAGCCATTGATCTCCTAAAATAAATAAAAAAAAATAAAACAACATTATTCTTACCTATTCCGCTGATCTGTCACGTCCCATGCTGTAATCCTTCACAAAGGGTTAACTAGCTTTGAGCCAAGCTGTGCAAGTAATCCTGCATGCTCAGCTCAAAGCTCATGAATGAATAAGTTCCTCTCCTGGCGACAGGAGAGGATGTGTTTCATGAATGAAGCTTAATTGATTGTGTCCACTTTCCCTTTAGGTCAGGTCACTAAAGTTAAATTGCCAATAAATCAATTAAGCTCCATTCATGAATCTATTCCTCTACTTTCACTGGGAGAGGAACTTATTCATTCAGGGGAATACAGGTCTGAGACAGCATTATTAGCTCTCTGCGACCTGTAACCTGTTAACCCTTTCTGATGGATTACACCGTGGGACCTGACTGTACATCGGATTGGTAAGAATAATTTTGCTTTTTTATTTTATTTTTATTACAGGAAATGGTTTTAGCAGGAAAATAAAATATGGTCAAAAACTGTGTGATTATTTAATTAAACTATTTTTTATTAAACTGTGTGTGTTTGATTTTTCTTTCATACAATAGGATTAATAATTGATAGTTGTCTAATTGACAGCTATCAATTATTAACCTGCCTTAAGGTCACCTTTCAATACTAAGGTGACAATAACGCCAGATTATTAACCCATTCGCCACCACTACAGGACAATGGGAATAGACGGGCAAAGTGCCAGAAAGGGCGAATCTAATTATAGATTTGCCCTTTCTGGGGTGTCTGGGGGCAGATGTTAGTAGCCAGGGGGGGCACAAAAAAAATGTACCCTCCCTAGGCTATTATTATCTGCCCCCACTCGCTTGCTTTGTCTGTCTGGTGGAGAAAATACAGCGGGAGCCCACACATTTTTTTTCAACGAATTTACACCTTTAATTAACCCCTACATGTCTGAAATTTAGCACACATATACTCATGTAATTGTATGTTTCAAACATATATAAAAATACATGAAATTACATGGTTAAATGTGTGGAAACAATGTATCATTTCATGTCGGCTTCTGTGATTTCACTGAAGCCGGCAATTGAATTAGCGGCTATAACAGTATGTAGAAGTGTAAGAATTATAAATATATGTATATATATAATGTCACAATGACATATATATATATATATGTGCTCTATGTGTATATATCTATTCTTCTTTTGGCATTTAAATACTATTCTATTGGATCCATTATATGTCAGTTTTGCAAGCCTGCGAGAAAATCTCGCAAGTCGGATGAAAATCGGATGTTACAAGGTACACACACATGCGATTAAATCGCATCTTTGAAGGAAAATCGGATGCCAGAAGGATGTGTGATGTTTTCATTTTGATCCGATTGTCGACCGTCTAAAACGGACCGATTTTTTGTGGTTGTGTGTGACTCCGGCCTTAGGGCTTCTTTCCACTTGCGAGAAATACGTCTGATTCTCACATGTGAACTCTCAGCTCTGGGGCCGGCATTCGGGAGTGGAGCGAGCAGCTGCATAGAACTACATGCAGCCGTGCACTCCACTCCCGAGTGCCGGCGCCAGAGCTGGGCTTTTACATGCGAGAAAAAGAAATATTTCTCGCAAGTGGAAAGAAGCCCTAAAAATGAAGTTTTATGCACAAACTAAAGTAAACAAAAAAGTACACGTTTGGTATTGCCACATGTGAAAGGATGATCCACGTTATAAACATGTACCATAACGTATACAGTGAACACCATTAAAATAAATTAGTACACCCAAATGTAAAAAAAAAATTATCAAAACGTTTTATAGAAAAAAGAATGCTGTTACTGAAAACATCATCTCATCCCCCCAAAAATTCCACCTGTCTTTTTCAAATCTTTTTTATGTGCTTCCCATTTACCTGGCTGAGTTCAAGACCCCTGGTCTATGACATATTATAAGTTTATTTTGAATAGATTTTCCCTCCCAAAAAACAAATCTCTTTGCATTACACAGAAGTTATTAGAAAATCAGCCACTATTTTGTGTTTTTTTTTATTTCACATTTTGGCTATGTTTTGTTCCATATTACAATATGTATTAAATTTAGCAAATCTTGCAATTTTATCACTGCCACTGGGGCATTTTTAAACTCTAACTTCCTGTTAATTCAGAAAACATCACATGTGCATATCCACAATGAACAGACTCTGACCCAATCTTTTGTATTGAAGCAAGCAATGAGTATGTGCAAAAGCCATTGTGAAGAGAGGTGGATCTCGGTCAACTGTGACATTGCCTATTGTGATTGGCAGATCCAGTGTTATCAGCTGTGTATACAGGTGTTGCCTGTCATTGTATTTCTAACTTTGATAATAATATGGAGCCTTGCTAAAGACATTTCCGGGGAGGGGGGGAGGAACAGGTATAAACCCAGTGGCTATTGTGGAAATAGCAAGATTACTCGTAGCTTTTTTAACCCCTTAATGTCCCTAGCTTTTTTAGGTTTTGGGTTTTCGTTTTTCGCTCCATAACTTTTTTATTTTTCCATCAATATGGCCATGTGACGGCTTATTTTTTGTGGGTGAGTTGTACTTTTCAACAACATCATTGGTTTTAGCATGTCGGCTACTCGAAAATGGGAAAAATTTCCAAGTGCGGTGAAATTGCAAAAAAAAAATGCAATCCCACACTTGTTTTTTGTTTGGCTTTTTGATAGGTTCACTAAATGCCAAAACTGACCTGCCATTATGATTCTTCAGGTCATTACGAGTTCATAGACACTAAACATGTCTAGGTTCTTTTTTATCTAAGTGGTGAAAAAAAAGTCCAAAATTTGCTAAAAAAAAAAAAATTGCGCCATTTTACGATACCCGTAGCGGCTCTATTTTTCGTGATCTGTGTTTGGGTGAGGGCTTATTTTTTGCATGCCGAGCTGACATTTTTAGTCATACCATTTATGTGCAGATACGATCACCCGTTATTGAATTTTAATGCAATGTTGCGGTGACCAAAAAAACATAATTCTGGCGTTTCGATTTTTTTTCTCGCTAGGCCATTTAGCGATCAGGTTAATCCTTTTTTTATTGATAGATCGGGCGATTCGGAACACGGCGATACCAAATATGCGTATGTGTGATTTTTTTTATGGTTTTATTTTGAATGGGGAGAAAGGGGGGTGATTTAAACGTTTATATTCTTCTTAGTTTTTCATATTTTTTAAAACATTTCTTTTAAAACTTTGGCATGCTTCAATAGTCTCCATGGGAGGCTAGAAGCATCCACTACTTGATCGGCTCTGCTACATATAGTCGATGAGCAGATCGCTTATATGTAGCAGAATTACAGTATTGCCACTGGGTGGCGCTCATAGCAATGCCTATCAACAACCATAGAGGTCTCTATGAGACCTCAGGTTGTTATGGCAACGCATCCCTGACCCCCGATCACGTGACGGGGTCGGCGTTGCGCTTATTTCCAGTCCACGCCCGTAAGCGTAGGTTAAAACCCGCTGTCAGTGTTTGACAGCGGGGTTTAACTAGTTAATAGGCGCAGGTGGATCGCGATTCCACCTGCGCCTAGTGTGGGCACATGTCAGCTGTACAAAACAGATGACATGTCCCGGTTTTGATGTGGGCTCACCGCCGGAGCCATCATCAAAGCGGGGGATCTGACCTTGGACATACTATTCGGTCCAAGGTCAGAAAGGGGTTAAATAAAGATTGTGATATGAAAAAAAATTGCCAATATTTTTTTAAATACATATAACACATAAACCTGATTTAAATGGAATATGTCAGCAGGTTTTTACTATGTAATCTAAGGACAGCATGACATAGGTGTTAAACAAAGATTTCTATGATGTGTCACTTCTCAAGCTGTTTGCTGGTATTTATTTACAATGAAGGTTTTATAACTAAGACATTACCATTACTGTGATTAGCTAGTGCATGAGCTCTAGTTCGACTCTGCCCTCTCCCGTGATAAGCAGCTCACTGTCAATAGACTATGTACATACAGAGTCTGGTGTGGGCGGGGTTAGCTTTCTCAACTCTGCTTCATGCTAAATACAAGAACTCTGATTGTGTCACAACTGCTGCATCCAGTAAACATCATTGGATTCAGGGTCTCCTTGACTGCATCACGCTTTTTTCAGATCAGGTAGCAAAGACTTGCTGACAGATTCTCATTGCCATATGGGTAATTATAAAATGATCAATTCCCTTTAAGAAAAGCACATCATGCAGTAAAAAGTAAGGGTACCTTGATTTCTATATAAAGTGTATCCTGTCTTGTCATGTTCACTGTCCCAATGTGTCCCCATACTTCCTCACAGGGGTCTTATCCCATGTGTGCACTGCCCAAAAATATTCCAATAGCCATTGCACAAGACAAAAAGTCTTCAGTCTTCAGTCCAGCAAGAACACTCTTACTTTATTTAATTATCCACATTAGGTTAAAAAAAATGGAAAATATGAAATCATTTCTAGCAGAAAATCTAACATCTTAAAGGATGACAGTGGCCAGATGTAAGGCGCTATAATGGCGTCCATTAGTGCTGCATTAGTGTTGTATTGCCATCATAAAAGGGTTAAATATAAAATGACTTAATGCGTAAGAAGTAGAATGGCTGATGCACTGAGTTGGTAACAACACACGCAGCCAAAGCACATTGATTCAGTTTCTCACTTTTTTTTTTAAATTAAGGGGCCTTTTTAACATAATTTCCTCACCCTGACTACATTATCCACAATTTTAGAATATGTCTTCAGTAACCTAGGCAACTGCTTTAGCTGCGTGAGTTAAGTAAGTACTAAAGCCCTCTTCGTTCTGTCTTCGCTGATCATTTTTCTAGAATAAATAGTTATTAGCACCTCAGCAGAGTACTTAGAGGCTGAAATTCCAGCATAAATGACACTAAGATGATGAATCTTCCTGGAAAATGGGGCAACGGGAGTAATCTTGAGGAATTAGCTGGAAAAGCATAAAGATGGAGGGCACTTTTTGTGAAATGTGAATGAAGACAGTCATTACAAGTCTAATGAGTGGTGTACTTACAATTACCAGCTGGTAGACTAGTTTTGTGTCCTTATAAACCCGTTTATGACTTCAGCTACATCTCAAAAAAAGTTCTTGAAAGAACAGACCATAGAGAACACTGATCAACATTGATACGTCCAGAGGTTATGAAGCACTTTTATTTTTTTATAGAATTAAAATCTGATACTGGAAAATCTTGGTGGAACGATGTATGCTGCATAACGTCAGCGGATTTGGCAGTTCCAGGACCCTTTTAAAAAATATGCCAATCCTAAGTTGGTCCTGTCTAAGAGGACAAGAATCTGCACAGTACTCCTTTCTGCAGAGCAACTGCTTTGTGTGCAAGCTAGAAGACGGACAGTTGGCCCAAGTACAATTACAGCAGGCAGCGTCCAAAAAAGTGGGTGATTTCCATTGTAACGTGGGCCAGGGCAGTAGTCGTGGCTCTCAATGGGTACTTTGTTGTACCCTGGTCTCCCGCCAGATAAATACATTGTCTCTGTTGTAGCATACCTTTTAGTCCTCTCTCCTGTCCTTCAGGGTCCTCTCTGATCTGCCAGGGCTTCTTCCCTTTCATCTGCATACAATGACAGGCAGAGTCCGGATTCATTTTCAATAAATCAACTTTACTCAGTTCTTTACACAGCTCGTCCAGTTCAGTCACAGGTACAGCACAAGTTCCTTCACAAAGCATAGCATTTCCTTTCCCTATGCTGTCCCTTACTCCTTCAGGAATATCGCAGGGTCATACCGTTGCCTTTGGTACCGCAGCGCTCTGTCTGGCCACCCTAACTTGCTTTAGGAGTCCCCTGTCCGTTACGCCCCGGATGTTTGGAGTCGATCCCATGTAATTAGCTGTCACCATGTTGATGCTGCCCTGTATTCCTCCACCTTCCGGGTGACTGTTGGATCCTAGGCCCTGGACAAACTGGGCTTTTCAGCTTTAACGTTACGGGCACAACTGCCCTATTTGGGCTCCCAGGCCCTACTGACTAAGCCAGGAAGCTCACTAACTTACTCTAGTTTGCCCCTCCTAACTAACTAAGAATCCTATTAGTCTATCTTAACCTATTGTGCCCCCTCTAGTGAGCTATTCTAAGTACTACGCTTTCCCTATACCTGTACAGTGCTGGAACATATATATATTATACAGTCATGGCCAAAAGTTTTGAGAATGACACAAATATTAATTTTTACAAAGTCTACTGCTTCACTTTTTCTAATGGCAATTTGCATATACTCCAGAATGTTATAAAGAGTGATCAGCTTAACAGCAATTACTTGCAAAGTCAATATTTGGCTAGAAAATGAACTTTATTCTCCAAAACACATTTCAACATCATTGCAGCCCTGCCTTAAAAGGACCAGCTAACCTCTTTTCAGTGATTGCTCCATTAACACAGGTGTGGGTGTTGATGAGGACATGCTGGAGATCAATCTATCATGATTAAGTAAGAATGACACCACTGGACACTTTTAAAGGAGGCTGGTGCTTGGCATCATTGTTTCTCTTCTGTTAACCATGGTTATCTCTAAAGAAACACGTGCAGTAATCATTGCAATGCACAAAAATGGCCTAACAGGGAAGAGTATCGCAGCTAGAAAGATTGCACCTCAGTCAACAATCTATCGCATCATCAAGAACTTCAAGGAGAGAAGATCCATTGAAGCCAAAAAGGCTTCAGGGCGCCCAAGAAAGACCAGCAAGCGCCAGGACCGTCTCTTAAAAGTGTTTCAGCTGCGGGATCGGGCTACCAGCAGTGCAGAGCTTGCTCAGGAATGGCAGCAGGCAGGTGTGAGTGCATCTGCACGCACTGTGAGGCGGAGACTCTTGGAGCAAGGCCTGGTCTCAAGGAGGGCAGCAAAGAAGCCACTTCTCTCCAGAAAAAACCTCATGGACAGACTGATATTCTGCAAAAGGTACAGGCAATGGACTGCTGAGGACTGGGGTAAAGTTATTTTCTCTGATGAATCCCCTTTTCGATTGTTTGGGACATCAGGAAAACGCCTCATTCGGAGAAGACAAGGTGAGCGCTAGCACCAGTCTTGTCTCATGCCACTGTTAAGCATCCTGAAACCATTCATGTGTGGGGTTGCTTCTCAGCCAAGGGAATCGGCTCTCTCACAGTCTTGCCTAAAAACACAGCCATGAATAAAGAATGGTACCAGAATGTCCTCCAAGAGCAACTTCTTCCAACCCTCCAAGAGCAGTTTGGCGATCAACAATGCCTTTTCCAGCATGATGGAGCACCTTGCCATAAAGCAAAGGTGATAACTAAATGGCTCAGGGAACAAAACATAGAGATTTTGGGTCCATGGCCTGGAAACTCCCCAGATCTTAATCCCATTGAGAACTTGTGGTCAATCATCAAGAGACGGGTGGACAAACAAAACCCTAAAAATTCTGACAAAATGAAAGCATTGATTGTGCAAGAATGGACTGCTATCAGTCAGGATTTGGTCCAGAAGTTGATTGAGAGCATGCCAGGGAGAATTGCAGAGGTCCTGAAGAAGAAGGGTCAACACTGCAAATATTGATTTGCTGCATTAAGTCATTCTAACTGCCAATATAAGCTTTTGTTACTCATATGTTTGCAATTATTATATTTCTGTCTGTGATAAAAACATCTGTCAAACACACATAAAAACCAGAGGGCAGCAGATCATGTGAAAATATAATATTTGTCTCATTCTCAAATCTTTTGGCCATGACTGTACATCATAGCAGCATTATGATACAAGGCATTATGCAGCATAACAATATACTTTATATATGGTATATATCAGACATTCAAGAACATAGAAGCAGGTGCAGGGTACAAAATATCCTCTGTAACCCCTTAGACCATCACCTGCTTTTTTGGACGCTGTCTGCTGCGATTAGATATGAATAATTTCCATGTGGTTTCCTTGTTTTTTTGGACTTTTAAAGGAGAGTGCTGCTAGCTGCCTATTTTTACTGAGGAGAGATGACCCAGTCATATAAATATCATAGGGTGGAAAACAAATGTCATATGAATAAAAATGTTATAATAATAATAATGAATTACTGCGGAAACTTTTGGGCATAAGAAAATACAAGTTCAGTTCAACATGCAAAACAAATTCTCAAAAACCTAAAATAATTAACAACACAAACAAGCATATTTTCAGTTGCAGGAACAGTAGGGAGTTAAACAAGTAGGTAAGATTTTATCTTCTTATTTTATACATTCCCTATTCTTTGAAAAATCTTTTAAAAACACAAAAGAACTCAAACAAAAGTGCTGCGTTCTAAACAAGGCAGACATTTTATTATTATTACATTTTACAGTATAACTCCTATGAATTGTTGCTTGATGTCTGTTTGTAGTCATATAGTGTTTCGACATACCAGTCAATGATATTTAGGATCAAAAACTGATCTGCTTCTCTGAAGTGAAAAAGACTGCCGGATCACTGTGGTCTCAGATTACATCTACCTATTAAAGTATATGGAGAAAGTATGATGAGAAGGAGAGATAAGCAATGTTAGAGAGAGGCAAACAGATATTGTGTCACGGTTCCACCCCTCAGTGTGTCTTGGATGGAGTTGCTGACAGCTCGTACAATCTGGTACAGGGGCGTGCTGAAGCTGCCAGTACTTTGACTGCTCAGTCATCCAGTTTGGAGCTGTCAGTGTGTTGATTGACAGCTCCGCAGTCCAGTAATCTGAGACTCCAGGCGTTCATTATCCCAGGTGATTGCCAGGCTACTTAACTGGGCTGTTACTCACAGCTCTCTGCCAGATGTCTATTCAGCTACTGTGTGGTTTGTCTCTCTGTGCCTTGCATTCTGTTTGTAGATCTTTCATTGCCTGACCTTGGACCTCATTCTGACCTTCCATCTGTTTAACCCCTTCTGCTCTAATCCACTATCCTCCTGGTATTCTGACCTTGGAACATTACCTGACTACACCATTGTCTCTTCATTCTGTTTATGACATACCTTTCTGGCTTTTGGCCTCGGAGTCATGACTATCCCATCTCACTGCTTGGCCATGAAAAGTGACTCAGCATCACAAAAGACCCTGCTGTTTAACAATGTATATTTCATCTCCATACTGGATTCACAGCTACACTGCTCAATAATGCTGTATTATGTTTTCTTTGTTATGTTTCTGCTGCTGTGTATCATGTGCTACATAGAGACAGAAGAGCAGAAATCCTTCATATTTTGCGAGCTGTGTATGAGAGACATGATATCAGCTAGTATCCACTCACTAGCTGAAAGACAACTGAATATTTGGGAGATACTGCAGAGGAGGCAACTGTTGAAAAATGTAGAATACAAATCATATAATGGACAGAAATAGTGTTGTTCCTCATGAACACAAGATATAGTTGTGCTTAAAAGTTTACACACCCTGGCAGAATTTTTGCTTCGTTGGCCTTTTTTCAGAGAATATGAATGATAACACCAAAACTTTTTCTTCACTCATGGTTAGTGGTTGGGTGAAGCCATTTATTGTCAAACTACTGTGTTTTCTCTTTTTAAATCATAATGACAACCCAAAACATCCAAATGACCCTGATCAAAAGTTCACTTACCCCATTTCTTAATACCGTGTATTGCCCCCTCTAACATCAATGACAGCTTGAAGTCTTTTGTGGTAGTTGTGGATGAAATTCTTAATTTTCTCAGATGGTAAAGCTGCCCACTCTTCTTGGCAAAAATCCTCCAGTTCCTGTAAATTGCTTGGCTTTCTAGCATGATCTGCACGCTTAAGATGTCCAAAGAGTGGCTCAATGATATTGAGGTCAGGAGACTGAGATGGCCACTTAAGAACCTTCACTTTGTTCTGCTGTAGCCAATGACAGGTCGACTTGGCCTTGTGTTTTGGATCGTTTTCATGTTGGAACTTCCATGTGCTGGTTCTGGGCTGATGATGGCAAATTTGTCTCCAGTATTTGCTGATAACGTGCTGCATTCATCTTTCCTTCAAATTTGACCAAGTTTCCTGTGCCTTTGTGTTGGCATATGCAACAGATTAGGACTTATTATAAGTAAAAGGAGGACTTTATGCTGACCAGACAATAGATGGCGATGTTGTGTAACGTTTCCTTCTGTTTAATGTATTGTATAAGAAATAGTCTTACTTGTAGTTTCACTTTCGTTTTGTTCCTATTTTCCTGATGCAATGCTGAAATGACTGTGCATTTTCCTTTTACCTCATGTTGTAAGAAGTAAAAGCTTGTTATCCCATGAAGCCTGCTCTGTGAAGTTTTCTACTGCAAAGGTGTGGATTCAGAAGCTGTGCAACAGGTTATGGGCCCAGACACCCAGACATCCAGTCACCCCAGATATAGCGCACTCAGACACTACAGCCCAGATACAGCGTGCACAGATACAGCATACACCAGAGAAATCCAGACACCAAAGATCTCAAGCACCAAGAATACCAGATACCCAGGACACTGGAACTCTCAGCAAGACCCTGGTGAATGCAGAAGAACTCTTCAGTGCAAGTCTCTCCAAACAAGTAAGATAAGTTAAAAATGACAAGTAGCACAGAGCTAAAACTCACAGTAGCTAAACTGAATAATGAGAACTATCAGCTATGGAAGTTCAAAGTAGAGATGTTATTGTCTAAAGATGATTTATGGGAAGTAATCACTACAGATAGACCTGATCAAGATAATGAGACATGGGATAAGAAAAATAGACAAGCGAGAGCCACCATTAGCTTATTAGTGGATGATGCTCAATTAATACATGGAATTATACTCAACCTTGAATGCAACCTCATCTTAAGCCTATAATAATCAATACTTAAAAATAAGAGACTGTATATGGCCATAGGAATGCATAGGACACATCTTGAGACAACGTAATACTGACCACCTGGATGGAAAAACTGATGTACTCGTCCAATATTGTACAAAATCTTTATTAGAAAAGTGAAATACAGGAGTTTTGGAACTAGAGTGAAAAACACAGTGACCGTAAACAATTACACACAATAACAAACATTAAAATACGGAAAGGGGCACACCACCCCCACAGGATCCTCAACTATCATCAATATAGTATGTTTGGTTCACAATCTCCAAACTGCATACAGGATTAATTGTTTGATTGCGATGGTAATTTTATACAAAAGCTATACAGATGTATAGGAGGGATTTAAGCAAATAAAAGGATACAATTCCTCAAAGTCTATCCCTTCATATTAATTTACAAATACCAGTCAATCAAATATTAATAAATCTAGTGCAAAAAATGTAATGCAGAGCCAGTTGGTAAGTTTAACAGAGGTAATTGGAGTGCCTATTGGGAATAGACATCCATTCAGGCATAGTGCTGTTAGTAATAAAGACTTTTTTACCTGTAGCCCAACTGCGCTGTAACCGATAGTGAGGGTCGGAGGGGGTGTGTGTGCGCGCCCCAACGCACGTTTCGGTCCTTCCTTCGTCAGGGGGCACACACACCTCATCCAACTACGCTCTTAAATAAGCCAGTTAATCAGCTGTATCCCTGTGCCGCGTCACGGAGCAAGGTCACGTGACCGGAAGTGACGTCTCCGCCCTATGATGATGCGCATGTTGCTATGAGCACCGCGATGCCAGGCGACGTCAGCGTCACGGAAGCGGGAGGTGTGTCCTCCCACCACCAAAAGACGCCAAGAGCCGAGAGGCAGCGCCGGATCAGAGCCCAGTGCGCGTACAGGCAGGAGGCAGACGGATAGTAATACAGGATTCCTGGTGAGGAATGACTAAATGAAAAGAGGAATAATCAGATCTTAACATGCAAAAACAATCATGTAATATATCAATCCAACCACCACAATTATTGTGGTTTACCAATACAGTATTTAACAATGAAGTCAATATGTGATTAAGTAAAACAAAGGAAAACAGGAAAAAGAAAATAATAAATAATAAAAGGAGAAAAAAACATATATCACTGCATTATGATAAACTTGGTCTTCATCATAGAATATAGTAGTGGTGTAGATCGAAACCACAATAATTGTGGTGGTTGGATTGATATATTACATGATTGTTTTTGCATGTTAAGATCTGATTATTCCTCTTTTCATTTAGTCATTCCTCACCAGGAATCCTGTATTACTATCCGTCTGCCTCCTGCCTGTACGCGCACTGGGCTCTGATCCGGCGCTGCCTCTCGGCTCTTGGCGTCTTTTGGTGGTGGGAGGACACACCTCCCGCTTCCGTGACGCCGACGTCGCCTGGCATCGCGGTGCTCATAGCAACGTGCGCGTCATCATAGGGCGGAGACGTCACTTCCGGTCACGTGACCTTGCTCCGTGACGCGGCACAGGGATACAGCTGATTAACTGGCTTATTTAAGAGCGTAGTTGGATGAGGTGTGTGTGCCCCCTGACGAAGGAAGGACCGAAACGTGCGTTGGGGCGCGCACACACACCCCCTCCGACCCTCACTATCGGTTACAGCGCAGTTGGGCTACAGGTAAAAAAGTCTTTATTACTAACAGCACTATGCCTGAATGGATGTCTATTCCCAATAGGCACTCCAATTACCTCTGTTAAACTTACCAACTGGCTCTGCATTACATTTTTTGCACTAGATTTATTAATATTTGATTGACTGGTATTTGTAAATTAATATGAAGGGATAGACTTTGAGGAATTGTATCCTTTTATTTGCTTAAATCCCTCCTATACATCTGTATAGCTTTTGTATAAAATTACCATCGCAATCAAACAATTAATCCTGTATGCAGTTTGGAGATTGTGAACCAAACATACTATATTGATGATAGTTGAGGATCCTGTGGGGGTGGTGTGCCCCTTTCCGTATTTTAATGTTTGTTATTGTGTGTAATTGTTTACGGTCACTGTGTTTTTCACTCTAGTTCCAAAACTCCTGTATTTCACTTTTCTAATAAAGATTTTGTACAATATTGGACGAGTACATCAGTTTTTCCATCCAGGTGGTCAGTATTACGTCAATTAATACATGTAAGAAATGAAGAAACAGCGAAAGGAATGTGGGAAGCATTAAGAAAGCTATATGAAAGACTCAGCTTAAATCACAAGTTATTTTTATTAAGAAAGCTTTACAGTATGAGACTAAGTGCAGACAGTGACATGGAGAAGCATATATTCTCTGTTATGGAAGTGATATAGAATCATAGAATGGTAGAGTTGGAAGGGACCTCCTGGGCCTTCTGGTCCAACCCCCTGCTCAAAGCAGGATTCTCTAAATCATCCCAGACAGATATCTGTCCAGCCTCTGTTTGAAGACTTCCATTGAAGTAGAACTCACCACCTCTCGTGGCAGCCTGTTCCACTCATTGATCACCCTAACTGTCAAAAAGTTTTTTCTAATATCTAATCTGTGTCTCCTCCCATTCAGTTTCATCCCATTGCTTCTAGTCTTTCCTTGTGCAAATGAGAATAAAGATGATCCTTCTACAATGTGACAGCCCTTGAGATATTTGTAGACAGCTATTAAGTCTCCTCTCAGTCTTCTTTTTTGCAAGCTAAACATTCCCATATCACAGCTAAGATCTATTGGTGAAGATATTAAGGAAAGCCATATAGCAGCAATTTTATTGTGCAGTTTACCAGATTCGTATGCAGCCTTGATAAATGCTCTTGAGTAGTGTTGAGCATTCCGATACCGCAAGTATCGGTATCGGCCGATATTCGCGTTATCGGAATTCCGATACTTAATTCCGATACTTTTTCCATATCGTATACCGGAATCGGAAGTTCCCATAATTCTTTGAGAGGCAATGTGATTTTAGTCAGCCAATGAGGAATCCTACGAAGTGTGGGCACATCCTGTAATGCTGCGGTCATCTAACTAATGGCATGGCTGTGATTGGCTGCTGAAATGATGTCAGAATGCACTATAAAAGGCGCCGCCGCCATTTTAGCGTCACTGTGCTGTGAACTCAGTAAGGGACAGAACGCTACTCTGCTCACTCTGAGGGACAGTTAGATATTGCGATTTTGTGTACTACTGTGCTTGAGGCAGGCTAGTTTACCAACCGCTGTGTAAAGCTTCATTTTGCCAGTGTTGTTTTAAACAGCTCTGTGCAAGGTGTGTGTGTGTGACAGTGCAGGTGACGCTGCAGTTTGCTCTGCATCCACCGCTGTTTGTAGGCATCTGCACGTGTCACTGACTCTTTTTTTTTTTTTTTTTTTATTTTGTGGAATTGGTGCAGCTCCATTATATTAGAAAAAAAATCAAATCTATTAGTGTGACGTGCTTCCATCCGTATACAATACATTGGTTGCAAACACTATAGAACTACACAAAGGAGCTTTTCACAGATTGTGGACAGTTGTGTTTCAGTGTTCACTTCAGTCTGTGTTTTTTACTTTTTTTAGTGCAGATCACGCTCCAGTTACATGTTCAAGCACTGCTGCTTGTACTCTGCTGAGCGTGTCTCAGTGGCTCATCCTTTTCATTTATCTCCAATTGGTTCTGCTACATTCCATTTAAAATAAATCTAATCTATTAGACTAATAGATTACATTTATTTTAAATGGAATGTAGCAGAACCAATTGGAGATAAATGAAAAGGATGAGCCACTGAGACACGCTCAGCAGAGTACAAGCAGCAGTGCTTGAACAAGTAACTGGAGCGTGATCTGCACTCAAAAAAGTAAAAAACACAGACTGAAGTGAACACTGAAACACAACTGTCCACAATCTGTGAAAAGCTCCTTTCTGTACTTCTATAGTGTTTGCAACCAATGTATTGTATACGGATGGAAGCGCGTCACACTAATAGTATTAGTGTGACGCGCTTCCATCCGTATACAATACATTGGTTGCAAACACTATAGAAGTACAGAAAGGAGCTTTTCACAGATTGTGGACAGTTGTGTTTCAGTGTTCACTTCAGTCTGTGTTTTTTACTTTTTTGAGTGCAGATCACGCTCCAGTTACATGTTCAAGCACTGCTGCTTGTACTCTGCTGAGCGTGTCTCAGTGGCTCATCCTTTTCATTTATCTCCAATTGGTTCTGCTACATTCCATTTAAAATAAATCTAATCTATTAGTGTGACGCGCTTCCATCCGTATACAATACATTGGTTGCAAACACTATAGAAGTACAGAAAGGAGCTTTTCACAGATTGTGGACAGTTGTGTTTCAGTGTTCACTTCAGTCTGTGTTTTTACTTTTTTGAGTGCAGATCACGCTCCAGTTACATGTTCAAGCACTGCTGCTTGTACTCTGCTGAGCGTGTCTCAGTGGCTCATCCTTTTCATTTATCTCCAATTGGTTCTGCTACATTCCATTTAAAATAAATCTAATCTATTAGTGTGATGCGCTTCCATCCGTATACAATACATTGGTTGCAAACACTATAGAAGTACAGAAAGGAGCTTTTCACAGATTGTGGACAGTTGTGTTTCAGTGTTCACTTCAGTCTGTGTTTTTTACTTTTTTGAGTGCAGATCACGCTCCAGTTACATGTTCAAGCACTGCTGCTTGTACTCTGCTGAGCGTGTCTCAGTGGCTCATCCTTTTCATTTATCTCCAATTGGTTCTGCTACATTCCATTTAAAATAAATCTAATCTATTAGTGTGACGCGCTTCCATCCGTATACAATACATTGGTTGCAAACACTATAGAAGTACAGAAAGGAGCTTTTCACAGATTGTGGACAGTTGTGTTTCAGTGTTCACTTCAGTCTGTGTTTTTTACTTTTTTGAGTGCAGATCACGCTCCAGTTACATGTTCAAGCACTGCTGCTTGTACTCTGCTGAGCGTGTCTCAGTGGCTCATCCTTTTCATTTATCTCCAATTGGTTCTGCTACATTCCATTTAAAATAAATCTAATCTATTAGTGTGACGCGCTTCCATCCGTATACAATACATTGGTTGCAAACAATATAGAAGTACACAAACGGGCCTTTCACAGCTACTGAACATGGGTTTTTAATTTTTAACTAAAATATGTATTTTTTCAAATGACACAAATATAAGTAATGTTGAAGAGGAATAGTCCTACATCCATTGTTTGCACAATATTACAGGTGTACATCATGTCCCTTAATCAACAATGTATTATTATATTTACTTGTATGCTTTTATTTAAAAGCCAAGAACACAGAAGGATAACCTTCGCACTGCAGCTGTTGTCAAAGTTCAACCCACATTATGCACTTCCAACATTGCAGCATTTGAGGCATGATGTGAGTTGGATTGGTCAAAGTTATGGAGTGAGAAGGTTCACCATCAGTACCCTATAGCATAAGTATGCTTTTGTGTTAGCATTTGTGTTAGACATGTGGATATCTGCCATAATATGTCACAATTATTTAGTTACAGATTTGTTACCAACACTAATCATTGAATGGTTTTAAATTTGACGTTTCACTTGTTTACAGCTTAGAAATAAGGGTGTAGCCTGATATCTATGTGTAGCACTAGCCACTTTAACATGTCATGTTTTTTTAAACATGTGTAGGTAGGTAGCAGTAATTTTTGCCGGACACACAGCAGGGGAACAGCAGGCGTTACTGAACCCACTATCACTATAGCTTGTGTATTGGTCTGTGGACACGACACTTCTGAGCAGCAACTGGCAGTGTTGTAGCCCAGGGAGTATAGCTCAGGTGGTAGAAAGATGAACATAACAGGAGACATGGAAAACGTTGTCAACCAGTTAGTTAATCTGAAACCGGACAGGCAAATTCAGGCGAGATCCATGCCTAGTTCATTTTCAGAAAAGTAAGCCGTTCTACATTATCGTAGGATAGTCGCATGCAACGGTCTGTTAGTACACCACCTGCAGCAGTAAAGACGCGCTCCGATAATACACTGCCAGCAGATCAAGCCAGCACCTCCAATGCATACTGGCTAAGCTCTGGCCATGTATCCAGCTTAGAGACACAAAACTTGAATGGGGAAGAGCCATCTGGGAGTACACTGAGAGGGCAAGACATGTAGTCTGTCACCATCTTACGGAAATGTTGCCTCCTGCTGACTGGAGCCGTCTCGGATGGTGTAGACATTGGTGGCGCTGCCACAAAACTTCGACACATTTGGAACATACTGTTCTTGCCCTGTGCAGAGGCGCTGCTTGTGCTCCCTCTTGTTGCAGAGCTGTCTCCACTGCCTCGACGCACAGAGCTGCTTTGTAAATCAGTAGCAGCAGCAGTGCTCTCGGCTGGAATGGAGAACATTATGGATTGCACCAGTGTGTCTTGGTACTTCCGCATTTTACGCTCCCGGTTCAACGGTGTGATGAGGCTTTGTAAGTTGTCCCGGTAGCGAGGGTCTAGGAGGGTGTACACCCAATAATCAGACGTGGTGTGAATGTGTTCGATGCGGCGGTCGTTTCTCAGCCACTGCAGCATGAAATCAACCATGTGCTGCAGACTCCCAACTGGCCAAGAAACGTTGTCCCCTGCAAGAGGCGTCATCTCCGCCTGCTGTGCATCACCCCACCCTTGGTCTACATACTGACTAGAGCATTGTCTACCTCCCTCTGGAGCGATGTCTTCCTCCTCCATTGACTCCTCCTCATCCTCCTCACAAAGTCCTTCAAATACATATAAATTTACAAAATTTAAAACTCAAAATTTAAAAACTTTGTATCATAATTCTGTAACATCAGTTTATGGAAACACAATAGCATTACAAAAGGATAGACAAAAAATGTACATTATGTGCTTTGTAAATACATTAAAAGTTTGTAATGGTTATGAAAATATAGACAGCGACTCTGGAGGTTCAATTGTTGATACAGCATGGTACTTTGAAAGTCCTCCAGCCCTTTGTGAGGAACCACGTTGCGCTGACTGTCCAGAAGGTGATGGAATTTGTGACTCCTCATCCTCCTCACAAAGTCCTTCAAATACATATAAATTTACAAAATTTAAAACTCAAAATTTAAAAACTTTGTATCATAATTCTGTAACATCAGTTTATGGAAACACAATAGCATTACAAAAGGATAGACAAAAAATGTACATTATGTGCTTTGTAAATACATTAAAAGTTTGTAATGGTTATGAAAATATAGACAGCGACTCTGGAGGTTCAATTGTTGATACAGCATGGTACTTTGAAAGTCCTCCAGCCCTTTGTGAGGAACCACGTTGCGCTGACTGTCCAGAAGGTGATGGAATTTGTGACTCCTCATCCTCCACCTCTTCCAAAACCTCATGCCTTAGTGCTTGCAGTGTTTTTTGAAGCAGGCAGATAAGGGGGACAGTCAGGCTGACTAGTGCATCATCTGCACTCGCCATCCGCGTTGACTCATCAAACACACGCAAAACGTGGCAGATATCCTTCATAGAGTTATTCGCCACTCATTACACTGGCAGTGGCTGCCCATTCATTATAGGATCCAATTCTAATTACTGGTTCTCACCAACATAGCTCTCCACAGGCAGCACCCCCCTACATCTCCTCCCTTATTTATATTTATCGGCCTAACCGACTGCTGCACTCTGCAAACGACCTTCGACTAACCTCTGCACTAATCCGTACCTCCCACTCCCAACTCCAAGACTTCACCCGCGCTGCGCCAATCCTCTGGAATGCTCTACCCCAAGAAATTAGGACTATCCGCAATTTGGATGGTTTCAGGCGCTCCCTCAAAACACATTTGTTCACAGTGGCCTATCACATTCACTAATCAAAGTCATTCTATGTGTAATTCTGTGTGTGTAACCCATTCACTATCTCCATGCATCCCTCACTTCCTTAAAATGGCTGGACCATCATTGTAAAAACACCATTGTATATAAACACCTGTACTTTGTATCTCCCACACCTCATTGTAGATTGTAAGCTTTCACCAGCAGGGGCGGCTGATTTTGCTTTAATTATTGTATTGTTAACGTTGTTACTTATGACTCGTGTTTTGAAACTGTTAAACTGTAAAGCACTGCGGAATATTATGGCGCTATATAAATAAATAATATTATTATTCTTATTATAGAGGCCCACTCAGTAGTGGTGAAGTGTGAACGCCGCAAATTGCGAGTTGACTGCGCCTGATGCAGCTGATACTCCATTACTGTTGGCTGCTGCTCACACAACCGCTCCAACATATGTAACGAGGAATTCCACCTGGTGGGTACGTCACATATAATGCGATGTTCATGAAGGTGAAATCTGCGTTGCAGAGCTGCAATCAGCGATCTGGCCATGCTGGAACGTCGCAAGTGAGCGCACTCTAGGCGGACCTTGTGCAGCAGTGCATCAAGATCCGGATAGTCCCTCAAAAAACTCTGCACGACCAAGTTGAGCACATATGACAGACATGGTATGTGAGTGAGGTTGCCAAGGCCCAGAGCTGACACCAGATTTCGGCCATTGTCACACACTACCAAGCCTGCCTGTAGATTCTCTTCCAAAAACCACACGTCGCTCTCCTGCTTTATGGCATTACAGAGCTCCTGCGCTGTGTGGCTAAGATTCCCCATGGAAATTAATTTCAGGATGGCCTGTTGACATTTGGACACGGCTGTGCTCATATCGGTCGCAACAGGTAAACGTTCACGGGTCCATGTGGAGGTAGACCGTGACGGCTCCTGCAGCGATGATTCTGAGGAACTGGAATAGGAGGAATCAATGTGTACAGACTGATTCCTGCAATCCTTGGAGTTGGCAGAACACGTACAGCGCCACTCGCAAGATCAGTACCCGGCTGCACAACATTGACCCAATGGCCAGTGAGGGAAAGGTATTGTCCCTGGCCATGGGTGTTAGAACCTTCTTGTTAGGTTTTGTTCAGTTTGCTGGTCACATGACCTTTTTTCCCTATTTAGTCTGGCTCCGCCCTTCTGGCTTTGCTTGACTTCATTGTATTATCTACTGTTAAGCTAGCCGGGTGCTTAGGTGCCTTAATCTGTGAGTTTTGCTTGATGTTAGGATCACAAAGTATTTATTTTTCTGTTTAATTATCCATGCTACAATTTATGTTAGGAGGTGTCCACCTTTTCTCCCAGTCCCTAGATCTTGTAGGGATTACTCCCTCGCAACTATAGGTCTTCGTTCACACTAGATGAGGACTTTAGGGGGTCTGGTCGCAGGATCAGGTTCCCCGTTACATCGTAGGGATTCAGCTTAGTTGTATTGTAGGGACAGAATTCCCTTCTTTCCTTACTGGTTGTAGCAGATCATAACAATGGGTACTGGTCCACGCATCGGTGGTCAGGTGGACCTTGCTACTGAGGGCTTTTAGTAGCGCATGTTTAATTTTTCCCTCAACATGCTTTTGCAGACCAGGGACGGCTTGCCTGCTGAAATGAAATCGGCTTGGCACATTGTATTGTGGGATTGACAATGAATTCAGTTACGGAAACTGTCTGTCTCCACCAGCCTGAATCACAGCATTTCAAGGGACAGGAGTTTTGCAATGCCAGCATTCAGAGCCTGTGCTCGTGCATGGTTTGCGGAGTATGGCCGTGTTTTATCCCATGCCTGTGCTACCGCTGGCTGTTTTGTGGCCTGGGAGTGTGAGGATGACAGGGAACTTGCTGCTGTGTGTGGAATAACAGTTTGTCTCTGGGCAACAGTGGCCGAGGTTCTTCCATGGCGATCCTGTGAGGAAGCATAACCAGCTGTGTGTGAGCTCGATGAAGAGGCTTCAACACAACCTGAAGATGTAGGTGCTGCTGTAGGTTGGCCTACATCTCCAGTGTGTCTTTGTAACTCAACTACGTGCTTTGTCCGCACATGTTTCCACATATTTGTGGTATTGAGGTGACTGACACTTTTAGCTATTTTTAATTTTTGATTACACAGCTTGCATTTCACATAGCAAATATCATGTGCAAGTGTGTGAAAAAAGGACCACGCAGTGCAAGTCCTGGGAGCGCACGTTTTGACTTTTGGAAGACAACTGCTCCGAACAGGTGCCAAACTGGAGGCTACAGGCAACCGAGTCTGCAGCCTAACTCTCCCTCCTGTTTGTACCGTTGGGGCAATGTCTTCCTCTATCTTCCTTCTATCACTAACCATTTCTCTAGGCCTCTCCCAGCTTTCAACCAAAGTACTGGTTCTCACCCACAAAGCTCTCCACAGTGCAGCACCCCTCCTACATCTCCTCCCTCATTTCTATCTATCGGCCTAACCGACTGCTGCGCTCTGCAAACGACTTTCGACTAACCTCTGCACTAATACGTACCTCCCACTCCCGACTCCAAGACTTCTCCTGCTCTACGCCAATCCTCTGGAATGCTGTACCCCAAGAAATTAGGACTATCCACAATTTGCATGGTTTCAGGCGCTCCCTCAAAACACATTTGTTCAGAGCGGCCTATCACATTCACTAATCAAAGTCATTCTATGTATTCTGTGTAAGTGTGTGTGTGTCTCTAGCCCATTCACTATCTCCATCCCTCAGTCCCTTAAGATGGCTGGAACATCATTGTAAATGCACCATTGTATATAAACACCTATACTTTGTATCTCCCCCATCTCATTGTACATTGTAAGCTGTCACGAGCAGGGGCGACTTATTTAGCTTAAATTATTGTATTGTTAACGTTGTTACTTATGACTTGTGTTCTGAAACTGCTAAACTGTAAAGCGCTGCGGAATATGATGGCGCTATATAAATAAATATTATTATTATTCCTCTGAGCTGCTCCCACCACCTTCCTGTTCTTCATGCCATGTTGGGTATTGGACCTCATCATCTCCACTACCCTCTTCCAACACCTGCTGTTGGGTGGTCTGGCCAGCACCATGCTCAACAGAAACTGGCACCTGGGTCTCATCATCATCATCAGATGCGTTCTGCGGTGTGCTGACCATCGGCACTGTCTCACCCCGCCTCTTCAGATTCAGAGAGACACAGCTGTTGCGCATCACTGCATACTCCCTCTTCTTCACATTACAGAATGCTGCTTGGCTGGGCCCCTGTTTGCAAGCCAATAGATTCTGAGAACAGAAGCAGACACTCAGCTGGCTCCTGTACAGAACTCTCTGACTGCCTGGGCAATTTGCCAGGCGGTGAAGAGACAGATGGTTGCCCAACAGTGCTGTGGTCCTGAGAGGAGGTGGAAGCAATTGAAGTCGATGCATTGGCTGAGATCCAAAAAAACAACGGCTTCAATTTGTTCTTCCCGCAGCAGGGGGATACTCCGAGCTCCTACAAAAGTGCGCATAAAGGAACGCTCACGGCCCGGGGAAAACTGGGGATGCTGTGTCACTGGGGGCCGCAGCAGCCACAGAATCCCCACGTCCTCTCCCTGAAGAAACTCCACGACCACGTGCCTTACTCCCTGCCTTCTTCACTTGGTAGATTGATAAAGAAAGTCTGAAAAGTTATAAGGCCTAAGTGTGGTTATTCCGCAGAGACTGCAGTGAACACTGCACACAACTGTTCAGTAGGTGTGAAAGGCCCCTTTGTGTACTTCTATAGTGTTTGCAACCAATGTATTGTATACGGATGGAAGCGCGTCACACTAATAGATTTTATTTATTTGTAATAGAGTGGAGCAGCAACAATTAGAGAAAAATTCAAGGGATGTGCCAGTGACACACGCTCAGCAGACTACAACCAGCAGTGGTTGAAGAACTAACTGGAGCGTGATCTGCACTCCAAAAAGGAAAACCTCAGACTACAGTGAACACTGCACACAACTGTTCACTACCCAATGCGTCTCAGCAGGAAGGCAGTCTGTGCGTCAAAACAAATGGCGCAAGCATACATCCACGTACCCTGTTTATAAAGCTATAATAAAAAAAATTATGTAGTAGTGACGCACACTTTATGAGGTACAGTATTACATCGCCATTCACCATCTGTTGGCTATGCAGTCTCATCTATATATACCTTATCTATCCGTTGTCATGCTTGCAAGTCGACAGTCAGGCATAAATAGCAATTTTCACTATGCACTATGCACTTTTTAAAGGTTATGTTTGTTAATAAACATGATTATTGCCACATTTATGAGTATTACATGATGGAAATTGTATAATTTTGTATAAACTGTTTAGTGACATTATTCAGCAAATGTAACATTTTAGTAATGTCACAGATAACTTGTAATGCTGATGATGTTTTGAAGTCAGACATTCATTGTCTATACAATAAAAATGGTGTACATACTGTTACTTATCCATCATTAATGGATTCGATATGTACTTGTATGCTTTTATGTACAACCGTATAGCAGATTCCTTAACTAATTTATTTTGTGGTTTGCATTGCTGTTCACATGTTAATGTATTGTTTATGTTTGTCAATTCTTTATTTATCTAGATATTAGTTTAAATGAAATCATCATCTTATGGTAGTAAAGGTTATCTTTCTCTTGTTTGAAGTATAGACATTTAAAATTGACAGGTAACAAGGAAATTACTTGATCTAGTATTTAAACATCCTCCTTGACCCTGGCTCCAACACCGCCAGTTGTTGCTCGGAAGTGCTGTTAGCACAGTCAACACTTGCTCCTGTGTTACTGGGGTTCAGTAACGTCAGCTGGTCCTCGGTTGTGCCATTGGCTCTTTTCCTTCTGCTGCCCTCCGGGTTCCACAGTACCGTCAGCTGGTTCTCCGCAGTGCCTTTGGCCTAGGTGCCTCCATCTTGGTATCCGAGTTCCAGCAACGTCTGCTGGTCCTTGGTAGTGCTTTGGAGCACAGGTACCTCCTGCTTAGTAACCGTGTCCCAGTAACGTCAGCTGGTCCTCGGTTGTGCCATTGGCTCTTTTCCTTCTGCTGCCCCTCCGGGTTCCGTACCGTCAGCTGGTTCTCCGCAGTGCCTTTGGCCTAGGTGCCTCCATCTTGGTATCCGAGTTCCAGCAACGTCTGCTGGTCCTTGGTAGTGCTTTGGAGCACAGGTACCTCCTGCTTAGTAACCGTGTCCCAGTAACGTCAGCTGGTCCTCGGTTGTGCCATTAGCTCTTTTCCTTCTGCTGCCCCTCCGGGTTCCAGTACCGTCAGCTGGTTCTCCGCAGTGCCTTTGGCCTAGGTGCCTCCATTCGGTATCCGAGTTCCAGCAACGTCTGCTGGTCCTTGGTAGTGCTTTGGAGCACAGGTACCTCCTGCTTAGTAACCGTGTCCCAGTAACATCAGCTGGTACAAGATTGTGCTACAAATACAAGATACGGAACAAGAGACACAAGAACAATAAGCAGAAGATCTAAAAGCAGAAGAACATGAAGTATAAGACCAAAATGAAGAGCAAAATATATGCTCTAAATTCTAAGCAGAAGAAGACTAAGCAGTGTATGGGGGTGAGTCCTTCCTCCTCGTGGTGCCCCTGGAAAATGCCTGCTGCTGCGGCTAAACTGAACACGGACAAATACTGTTGTAATTTAAATCTTTTGTGACAGCAAGAACGGGAAAGGGTGAAAAATTCATACATTGACAGATTACAAGTACAGGATTCTCTGTCACAAAAATAAGAATTGAGAAGAGATAAGCAGAATATGAATAAGAATAATAGTTTAATAAGAAGAATATGAGTAATGTTACAAAGATGAATAGCAAGAAGTTTAAGAAAAGATAAGAAGGTGAAGAGAAAAATAATTTGAGAAAAAGATGATGTGCAGAAGATTAAGAAGGAGAAAGTGTGTGAAAAATTAAAAAAGGGAAGATGAAGACTGGAATTTGTAAATACTATTTGCCAAATTAAAAAACGTTAACATTGTCAATTTCTTCGTCAATCCGAACATCTTTAAAAAAAAAAATTTTATGCTATTCCATTTGATTGGGTTTAAAAAATCTAGCCTTTAATGTCTCCTCAACCTTCCACAATACATTCACATTACTCTTTCTTGTTTTCCTTCATGTACAAATTAACCAAAGGGGAAGAAGGGTTTTTTTTAATTTCGTATTTTGTTCCCATAGACTTACATGGGACTTCCGGTATCGATTGGGTATCGCCGATATTTTAGTGATATCGGCGATACCCTTCCGATTCCGAACTTTAGGTATCGGAAAAAATATCGCTCAACCCACTCTTGGAATGAACCAGAAATGACATTACAAGAGTTTGTGAAAACAAGACACTAGTGAATTTAAAAGAAAAAAACAAAGCAATGATTTTTTACTGAAAAGGACAGGAAAACCTCTTAAAGCACAGAATTTAAAAAACCCAATAATACAGGACAAGAGAATGCTTCAGATGTAAAAAAAAAGGGACTTTAAGAAAACTGACCAAGGAAAGCGAACAACAAAATTACAACATAAAGGCATAACAGAAATTGAAAAAACACAATTCCGATTGGTGTGAGAATAATTGGAATGGCACATTCAAAATAACGACAAGAAATCATCACTTGGTTTTGGTTTATTGATTCAGAGCAAAGAGTAATAGACAAGTGACAAGAATTTCTTTTTCTGATCTTGATTTTAAAATAAAGAAAGAAGCCATTTATCTTGCCGAAAGGAAGCAAAACACCCGCAGAAGGATCGGACAAGGAGCTAAATTGTTCAAACAATTGGAAAGATCAAAGTACTTGTACGGTGTGTTGTATTTTCCCAAAAAATTGGAAGGTGGTTATTATCTTTTGAAACGTTTACGAAAAGGGGACTTACAGTAAAATTCAAAGGGGACAAGGGGGCAAATTGGGGAAAAAAGGGAAAAACTAAAGCGGGGGCGATGAACAATTATAACATTTTGCAAACCAAAGGAAAAAGATGAATTTGTAACATAAAACAAAAACGATCACTGTGGCATGACGTCGGGGGCATAGACCCCCCGGCAGTTAAAAAAGGGAACTACAGAAAAAAATTTGACAAAAATTTAAAAAATTCGATTGCCAATTACCAAAAGATGTGATGTTATAAAAACCAAAGCCACAAGGATTCTATTCCAAAAGAAAGGGGGAAGAAAAGCGAAAGACCATTTGGGGTTTTTGGGGATATGACTATGTGGCCCCCTAAAAAATGAGGCAATTACTTTTTTTACTTTTATAGACGACTATCAAGATACACATACATTAAATTGAAAAAAAGTGAATTTTTTTTAAACTTGTAGACATGTAACAAACAAGTAAAAAAATTTTAAAGGAACCAATTTTCACAGAAGTAATAATGGGGGGTGAATTTAAAGGTCACAGAATAGAAGACTATTAAAAAAATTGAATAGAATCAGAAAATTTTTTATAACACCTAACAAAAGGAGTACAGAAAAAAAAAACAGAACTCCAACAGAAAATGGAGTATGTGAAGATTCAAATACCAGAGAAATATTGGGGTGAGGCAGCAATGACAGCTACACTACAAAACCCAAAATTTTTTTTTCAGAAAACTAAGAAAACCCCAAAAGAACTGGGCAAGGTATGAAATAGTGAAAATAATTTTAAAAGTTTTTGGATGTAAAGTTTTTATATTCATTCAACAAAAATTTCCCAAAAACTTAAAACAGACCAGGAAAAGGAAAATATTCTTTGGATATAGGAAAACGAAAGGAATAGAATTTCCCCCAAAACAGAAGGTTACGGTGAGTAACGTGTGAATTCATGAAGTTTAAAAATAAGACATTATGATTTCTTTTGAAACAAAAATGAAAAAAAAATAGTCATAAAAAAAATATCTGATGAAAAGAAGTAAAATTAATGAAAAACAAAATACTGAAAGCAAGAATCAAAAACAAACACAGAACAAGGTTCAAAAGAGAGAACAAAGGAAAACACCAAAACGCCTATACAAAAAAAATATAAGAAAAACCATGAGCACCCCCTTGGGGGAAATCTAAATTCCTGAAAAAGAAATAAAATGGGGGAAAAAACAGAAACAAAATTAATCCATGTGATTTTAAAAACTGGACATAAAGATTTTTCCCCAAAAGGGAAAAGCCTAGGATTAAAAAGGTTTTTAAAGTAAAAACCAAAAAAATGGGGAACCCCAAAGAATCGAGCAAAAAATTTTAGCTAAAAGGTATTCTCAAAAATAGGAAAAACTTTTTAAAAAATTTGCCCGTTGTCAAACCCCCTCAATAAACTTTACTTACAGTTGCCAATGGAAAGTGGGAAAAAACTCGGAAGTAAATCCTTTTTTGAATGGAGATTTAAAGAAAACTTTTTAAAGGAACACCTCCAGGATTCAAAGGTGAAAAAACAAACAAAGTTTGTAAACTACAGAAAAATATAGGTTTTAAAACAAGCAGCTAAAGGGGGAATGACAAATCACAGAAGTTAACAAAAAAAAATTTTAAAAAGAAAAAACTGATCCATGCTTGTACCAAAAAGGTGAGAAGTGGATTTTTGTACTCATATACATACGGACCAAAATTTGGACACACCTTCCATTAAAAATTTTTCTGTTTTTCTGGTATGAAATTTAAAAACACATGGGGCACAAAACTAGAATTACCATGGGAAGTTACTTTTTATTTTTTCAAAAAAGTGTGAAAAAAACGAAAATATGTCTTATTTTCTGGGTTCTTCAAAGAGCCCCCCTTTTTCTTTGATTCACTTTGCAGCAAAAAGGGGGAAGGCGGGGCTCTACATCCCCCGGGTTCCCCCCAA
The DNA here is from genome assembly GCA_033576555.1 of Oophaga sylvatica. Lineage (NCBI taxonomy): Eukaryota > Metazoa > Chordata > Amphibia > Anura > Dendrobatidae > Oophaga > Oophaga sylvatica. Next base: position 215,233,910 of record JARQOD010000003.1, on the reverse strand, counting down.
AAAGCGGAGGAGGTTTTTAGGAAATGTGGGGGTGTTTTCTGGTGACCTTTTGGGGGATTTTACAAAAAAGAAGCGGTGGATGCCAAATCACCCCAACCACTTGATTGGTTGGGGCGGGGACTGTGGAGGCCGGGGCTTGGCGTAGCACCCCAACACTCCCTTTTGGAAAAACCCCTTAACAGTCTGGAGGGGTTTTTGGGGGGGTTGTCCTTTGAAAAAAAAAAGATGGTCCAACTAAAGGGGAAACCAGTGGAAAAAGATCTGCTGCAAGTGCTGTGGTAGCATTTTGGTTACATGCCTTTTAATTTTGTAAATCCCCAACAGTGCCCCCAGCAAAGCACCCCCACACCTCCACCACCCCCCAGCTTCACAGTGGGAACCAGGCATGAGAATCCACCCGTTCACCTTTTTTGCGTGCAAAGCAGTAATCAAAGCAAAAGGTGGTACTTTGAAGAACCAAAATATAAGACTTTTTGTTATTTACACTTTTTTTTAAGTGAAATGTAATTTCCCTGTGTTAATTATTTTTTTATGCCTTCGGTGATTCTTAATTTTAAAACCCCCCAAAATAAAAAAAAATTTTTTTTAATGAAAGTTGAAAAATTTTGGCGACTGTATGCACGAATTTTTGAATTGTTTTAAAAAAAAAAAAAAGGGTAAAGAAAACATCTAAAATCCAAAAAAACATTTTGAAAAAAAAGACTTGGAAAAAAAAACATCCAGGAACGATAGAAAAAGAGAAAGGAATTTTCCTACTGAATAAAAAACATGTTCAAGACAACGAAAAATTTTTGGCAAAGGGTCAAAAACAAAAAGTCCCAATGGAAATTTAATTTTCTCAAAATTTAAAGTGAAAAAAAAGCTCCCCAAAAATGAAGAATCAGAACAAGTAGGAAAAACTACTGTATCGCGACCTTTTCAAGCCCCCGACATCGCGCAGAGTGGAAATCCTGAGTGAAAGGTATCAAAACCAATAAACTGATTAAAACGGAAAAGGTTAATTTTTATTTGAAAGGGAAACTAGAATTTTTAAAACGAAATTACCCCCGGTGATAATTGCATTTAACAGGTTTGTTGAGCAAAATTTGGGCGGAGACCAACGAAAAAGATCTACCAGTGGACAATTTCTTTTTTCTAGGGGACAAAAAAGGGGAAAAAAGAAATAGTAATTGGGACCTATTTAACAGGCAAATAGTTGCGCAGCACGGAGCAAGAAGACGTGGTTAAAACAATTGTTGACAAATTGGCCCACATTTGGGGAAAAAAAACAAATTTTAAAAGAGGCAATCAAGGTGTCTTGTTTTGCCAGAGGGAAAAAGATCAATCAAGAACCAAAATTGATGTGAATTCATTTCTGAGAGATCATCAGGATCAAGGAGTCTTAAAATTGGGGAGTAGCCTACTGAAGAAATGACAGAGACTTTTCACGAAGGTGTTGAATGCTGCAAACATCAGAGACTAAAAAATAGTTGGGTTTGATTGAAAAAGTCCTTACGGAGAAAAGGGTTTTGGGCAAATGCCCCCGAAGGCTTTTATAAGAAAAGGGGTTTATGCTGACCTGCAATGAGGCGATGTTGTAAAACGTTTCCTTTGTTTATGTATTTTAAGAAATAGTCCTTTTGATTTCACTTTCGTTTTGTTCCTGTTTTCCTGAGGCAATGCAAACGACGTGCTTTTCCCCTTTTACATCTTTTTGTAAGAATTAAAAGTTTTTTTCCCCCATGAGCCTGTCGTAAATTTTTTCTACTGCAAAGGTTGGTTCAAAAAACTGGAACATTTGTAGCTCACACACCCCAAAAACATCATGATCCACCCCCCCGCTTTACAGTAGGAATTTTTCCTTTCATCATAGGCCTTGTTCCCCCCTCCCAAATGTGGTTTTGGTTTGGGGCCAAAAAGTTAAAAATTTGGTCTCATCACTCCCAAAATTAAAACCCGTTCCAGAATTTTGAGACTTGTTCTGATGTTTTTCTTGTGGCCAAATTTTTGGCATTTGCACGAAAAACCTTTTTTCTGGTGACGGACCATGCAGCCCATTTTTTTAAGTTCCCTTTTTGGCATTTGAAAAGCCCCCGTGTTTTCGAAAGCCGTTTTTAGATGAGTTTTTGGGTTTTTTTTGCCCCCGAACAATTTTTTGGCATTTTGGGGTGAAATTTTTTTGGGGCTACATGCCCCCGTTTTTTTTTTACAAGCTCCTGATTTTTCCCTTTGAAAATCACAGTTTGAACGCTGGACTAACATATAATTTCCTTGGATATCTTTTTCTACCCTTTTTCATTTTTTTACGCCCCCCCCTTTTCCGTAATCCTTGACTATTCTTTTGCTTCCCTTGACCACAACCAGAAACATCAATGGCTGGATGAAAGATGAAAGGGGGCTGTCTGGATCCCAGAAACTCACTCATTTTATGCACCCACGATTAAAGAAAAAAGGTCAAGGTGAGGATTTACCTTTTCCATTTAAACCCATGTTGTAAAAAAAGTTTTCGGGGCCAAAAAAAAAGGGTATGTGAACTTTTTATAAAAGGGGATTTGGTGTTTTTGGGTTTCTTTTTTTATTTAAAAAAGAAAAAAAATAGTTTGCAATGAAAGGTTCACCAACCCCAACCCTGAGGGGAGAAAAAATTTTTGGGTTTCTTTTATTTTCTTAAAAAAAGCCAACAAAGCAAATATTCTGCCCGAGTTTGTAAATTTTGGCAAAAAGTAGCTTACTGAGAACAGTCACTTAAAAAAAGTGAAAAATTTGATTGTAGAAATTTAGCACTTTGGTTTTTGTAATTCCACCGTTGGATTTTGAAAGTAGTTTATTGAGCAATTTATTTTGTGGTTATTTATTTACTATATAAAATGAAATTGTATAAATGATCGAGTGTTAGATTTTTTTTTGTCATGGATTTGTACAAAAAATTTTTTACATTGGCCAGAGACCCCAAAATCACATTACGTTGGGACAATTTTTTTATTTTCTGCCAGTTGGAGCCTGTTCCAACTCTATAACAAAGGGGCCGAATTTGACGCAGAGACTCAGAACGGCTAAGGATTTTCCCAATTGGGACATGCTACGTTAAGGGGAGTTTTTTATTTTTTGAAATTCCAAGCCCCCTTGCCCCCAGTGGCTGTGATGTCGGCCCCTTTTATCGTACGTTTGATCTCCCCCAAACCTTTGGCCCCCCTGATACATTTTCGAAGAAAAGACCGTTTACCCCTTCACCCCCCCAAGGTGGTTTGCATTAATGACCCCGGGCCCCAAATTTTTTTTTTAAATTTGACCCCGTCTTTTTTTAGGCTAAACTCTGGAACACTAAAGGTTTTGCAAAATTTTTAAAAAATTTAATTTTTATTCCCCAAACAAGGGTATTTCATGCAAAAAAGTTAAGAAATAAAATTTTTCCCCCCTGTCTACTTTACACAGCACAATTTTGGGGAACCAAAATTTTTTTTTGGTAGGGGAATTAAAAGGGTTTTTTAAAAGTTTTCCAGCGATTTCTCATTTTTTTTAAACAAAATTTTTAAACCCTTTTTTTTGGGCCACCCACATTTTGAAGCACTTTGAGGGGCTATTGGCAAAAATACCCAAAAAAAAAAACATTAAAAACTGCACCCCCAGAAACTCAAAAACCAATTCAAAAAATTTATTAACCC
>JARQOD010000003.1:215149354-215230169 GCA_033576555.1 Oophaga sylvatica | reverse complement strand
CCTGTTGACATTTGGACACGGCTGTGCTCATATCGGTCGCAACAGGTAAACGTTCACGGGTCCATGTGGAGGTAGACCGTGACGGCTCCTGCAGCGATGATTCTGAGGAACTGGAATAGGAGGAATCAATGTGTACAGACTTGATTCCTGCAATCCTTGGAGTTGGCAGAACACGTACAGCGCCACTCGCAAGATCAGTACCCGGCTGCACAACATTGACCCAATGGCCAGTGAGGGAAAGGTATTGTCCCTGGCCATGGGTGTTAGAACCTTCTTGTTAGGTTTTGTTTCAGTTTGCTGGTCACATGACCTTTTTTCCCTATTTAGTCTGGCTCCGCCCTTCTGGCTTTGCTTGACTTCATTGTATTATCTACTGTTAAGCTAGCCGGGTGCTTAGGTGCCTTAATCTGTGAGTTTTGCTTGATGTTAGGATCACAAAGTATTTATTTTTCTGTTTAATTATCCATGCTACAATTTATGTTAGGAGGTGTCCACCTTTTCTCCCAGTCCCTAGATCTTGTAGGGATTACTCCCTCGCAACTATAGGTCTTCGTTCACACTAGATGAGGACTTTAGGGGGTCTGGTCGCAGGATCAGGTTCCCCGTTACATCGTAGGGATTCAGCTTAGTTGTATTGTAGGGACAGAATTCCCTTCTTTCCTTACTGGTTGTAGCAGATCATAACAATGGGTACTGGTCCACGCATCGGTGGTCAGGTGGACCTTGCTACTGAGGGCTTTTAGTAGCGCATGTTTAATTTTTCCCTCAACATGCTTTTGCAGACCAGGGACGGCTTGCCTGCTGAAATGAAATCGGCTTGGCACATTGTATTGTGGGATTGACAATGATATTCAGTTACGGAAACTGTCTGTCTCCACCAGCCTGAATCACAGCATTTCAAGGGACAGGAGTTTTGCAATGCCAGCATTCAGAGCCTGTGCTCGTGCATGGTTTGCGGAGTATGGCCGTGTTTTATCCCATGCCTGTGCTACCGCTGGCTGTTTTGTGGCCTGGGAGTGTGAGGATGACAGGGAACTTGCTGCTGTGTGTGGAATAACAGTTTGTCTCTGGGCAACAGTGGCCGAGGTTCTTCCATGGCGATCCTGTGAGGAAGCATAACCAGCTGTGTGTGAGCTCGATGAAGAGGCTTCAACACAACCTGAAGATGTAGGTGCTGCTGTAGGTTGGCCTACATCTCCAGTGTGTCTTTGTAACTCAACTACGTGCTTTGTCCGCACATGTTTCCACATATTTGTGGTATTGAGGTGACTGACACTTTTAGCTATTTTTAATTTTTGATTACACAGCTTGCATTTCACATAGCAAATATCATGTGCAAGTGTGTGAAAAAAGGACCACGCAGTGCAAGTCCTGGGAGCGCACGTTTTGACTTTTGGAAGACAACTGCTCCGAACAGGTGCCAAACTGGAGGCTACAGGCAACCGAGTCTGCAGCCTAACTCTCCCTCCTGTTTGTACCGTTGGGGCAATGTCTTCCTCTATCTTCCTTCTATCACTAACCATTTCTCTAGGCCTCTCCCAGCTTTCAACCAAAGTACTGGTTCTCACCCACAAAGCTCTCCACAGTGCAGCACCCCTCCTACATCTCCTCCCTCATTTCTATCTATCGGCCTAACCGACTGCTGCGCTCTGCAAACGACTTTCGACTAACCTCTGCACTAATACGTACCTCCCACTCCCGACTCCAAGACTTCTCCTGCTCTACGCCAATCCTCTGGAATGCTGTACCCCAAGAAATTAGGACTATCCACAATTTGCATGGTTTCAGGCGCTCCCTCAAAACACATTTGTTCAGAGCGGCCTATCACATTCACTAATCAAAGTCATTCTATGTATTCTGTGTAAGTGTGTGTGTGTCTCTAGCCCATTCACTATCTCCATCCCTCAGTCCCTTAAGATGGCTGGAACATCATTGTAAATGCACCATTGTATATAAACACCTATACTTTGTATCTCCCCCATCTCATTGTACATTGTAAGCTGTCACGAGCAGGGGCGACTTATTTAGCTTAAATTATTGTATTGTTAACGTTGTTACTTATGACTTGTGTTCTGAAACTGCTAAACTGTAAAGCGCTGCGGAATATGATGGCGCTATATAAATAAATATTATTATTATTCCTCTGAGCTGCTCCCACCACCTTCCTGTTCTTCATGCCATGTTGGGTATTGGACCTCATCATCTCCACTACCCTCTTCCAACACCTGCTGTTGGGTGGTCTGGCCAGCACCATGCTCAACAGAAACTGGCACCTGGGTCTCATCATCATCATCAGATGCGTTCTGCGGTGTGCTGACCATCGGCACTGTCTCACCCGCCTCTTCAGATTCAGAGAGACACAGCTGTTGCGCATCACTGCATACTCCCTCTTCTTCACATTACAGAATGCTGCTTGGCTGGGCCCCTGTTTGCAAGCCAATAGATTCTGAGAACAGAAGCAGACACTCAGCTGGCTCCTGTACAGAACTCTCTGACTGCCTGGGCAATTTGCCAGGCGGTGAAGAGACAGATGGTTGCCCAACAGTGCTGTGGTCCTGAGAGGAGGTGGAAGCAATTGAAGTCGATGCATTGGCTGAGATCCAAACAACAACGGCTTCAATTTGTTCTTCCCGCAGCAGGGGGGTACTCCGAGCTCCTACAAAAGTGCGCATAAAGGAACGCTCACGGCCCGGGGAAAACTGGTGGATGCTGTGTCACTGGGGGCCGCAGCAGCCACAGAATCCCCACGTCCTCTCCCTGAAGAAACTCCACGACCACGTGCCTTACTCCCTGCCTTCTTCATCTTGGTAGATTGATAAAGAAAGTCTGAAAAGTTATAAGGCCTAAGTGTGGTTATTCCGCAGAGACTGCAGTGAACACTGCACACAACTGTTCAGTAGGTGTGAAAGGCCCTTTGTGTACTTCTATAGTGTTTGCAACCAATGTATTGTATACGGATGGAAGCGCGTCACACTAATAGATTTTATTTATTTGTAATAGAGTGGAGCAGCAACAATTAGAGAAAAATTTCAAGGATGTGCCAGTGACACACGCTCAGCAGACTACAACCAGCAGTGGTTGAAGAACTAACTGGAGCGTGATCTGCACTCCAAAAAGGAAAACCTCAGACTACAGTGAACACTGCACACAACTGTTCACTACCCAATGCGTCTCAGCAGGAAGGCAGTCTGTGCGTCAAAACAAAGGCGCAAGCATACATCCACGTACCCTGTTTATAAAGCTATATAAAAAAAATTATGTAGTAGTGACGCACACTTTATTGAGGTACAGTATTACATCGCCATTCACCATCTGTGGCTATGCAGTCTCATCTATATATACCTTATCTATCCGTTGTCATGCTTGCAAGTCGACAGTCAGGCATAAATAGCAATTTTCACTATGCACTATGCACTTTTTAAAGGTTATGTTTGTTAATAAACATGATTATTGCCACATATTATGAGTATTACATGATGGAAATTGTATAATTTTGTATAAACTGTTTAGTGACATTATTCAGCAAATGTAACATTTTAGTAATGTCACAGATAACTTGTAATGCTGATGATGTTTTGAAGTCAGACATTCATTGTCTATACAATAAAATGGTGTACATACTGTTACTTATCCATCATTAATGGATTCAGATATGTACTTGTATGCTTTTATGTACAACCGTATAGCAGATTCCTTAACTAATTTATTTTGTGGTTTGCATTGCTGTTCAACATGTTAATGTATGTGTTTATGTTTGTCAATTCTTTATTTATCTAGATATTAGTTTAAATGAAATCATCATCTTATGGTAGTAAAGGTTATCTTTCTCTTGTTTGAAGTATAGACATTTAAAATTGACAGGTAACAAGGAAATTACTTGATCTAGTATTTAAACATCCTCCTTGACCCTGGGCTCCAACACCGCCAGTTGTTGCTCGGAAGTGCTGTTAGCACAGTCAACACTTGCTCCTGTGTTACTGGGGTTCAGTAACGTCAGCTGGTCCTCGGTTGTGCCATTGGCTCTTTTCCTTCTGCTGCCCCTCCGGGTTCCAGTACCGTCAGCTGGTTCTCCGCAGTGCCTTTGGCCTAGGTGCCTCCATCTTGGTATCCGAGTTCCAGCAACGTCTGCTGGTCCTTGGTAGTGCTTTGGAGCACAGGTACCTCCTGCTTAGTAACCGTGTCCCAGTAACGTCAGCTGGTCCTCGGTTGTGCCATTGGCTCTTTTCCTTCTGCTGCCCCTCCGGGTTCCAGTACCGTCAGCTGGTTCTCCGCAGTGCCTTTGGCCTAGGTGCCTCCATCTTGGTATCCGAGTTCCAGCAACGTCTGCTGGTCCTTGGTAGTGCTTTGGAGCACAGGTACCTCCTGCTTAGTAACCGTGTCCCAGTAACGTCAGCTGGTCCTCGGTTGTGCCATTAGCTCTTTTCCTTCTGCTGCCCCTCCGGGTTCCAGTACCGTCAGCTGGTTCTCCGCAGTGCCTTTGGCCTAGGTGCCTCCATCTCGGTATCCGAGTTCCAGCAACGTCTGCTGGTCCTTGGTAGTGCTTTGGAGCACAGGTACCTCCTGCTTAGTAACCGTGTCCCAGTAACATCAGCTGGTACAAGATTGTGCTACAAATACAAGATACGGAACAAGAGACACAAGAACAATAAGCAGAAGATCTAAAAGCAGAAGAACATGAAGTATAAGACCAAAATGAAGAGCAAAATATATGCTCTAAATTCTAAGCAGAAGAAGACTAAGCAGTGTATGGGGGTGAGTCCGTTCCTCCTCGTGGTGCCCCTGGAAAATGCCTGCTGCTGCAGGCTAAACTGAACACGGACAAATACTGTTGTAATTTAAATCTTTTGTGACAGCAAGAACGGAAGGATGAAAAATTCATACTTTGACAGATTACAAGTACAGGATTCTCTGTCACAAATAAGAATATGATGAAGAAGATGAAGCAGAATATGAATAAGAATAATAGTTTAATAAGAAGAATATGAGTAATGTTAACAAAGATGAATAGCAAGAAGTTTAAGAAGAAGATAAAGAAGGTGAAGATGAAGAATAATTTGATGAAAAAGATGATGCTGCAGAAGATTATGAAGGAGAAAGTTGTGTGAAAAGTTAAAAAGGTGAAGATGAAGAGCATGGAAGTTGTGTAATATACATATTTGCCAAAATATAAAAAAACGTTAACATTGTCAATTTCTTCGTCAATCCGAACATCTTTAAAAAAAAAAATATTTATGCTATTCCATTTGATTGGGTTAAACATCTATGCCTTTAATGTCTCCTCAACCTTCCACAATACATTCTACATTACTCTTTCTTGTTTTCCTTCATGTACAATTAACCAACAAGGCAAGAATGGGTTTTTTTTAATTTCGATATTTTGTTCCCATAGACTTACATGGGACTTCCGGTATCGATATCGGGTATCGCCGATATTTTAGTGATATCGGCGATACCATTCCGATTCCGATACTTTAGGATATCGGAAAGTATCGCTCAACCCTACTCTTGAGATGAGACCAGAAACTGACATTACATTAGAGTTTGTGAAAACAAGACTCATAGATGAATATCAGAGAAGAAAAGAACAAAGCAATGATTCTTCTACTGAAAAGGACAGTGAAAACGCTCTTAAAGCTACAGAATTTAAAAAACCCTATAATACAGAGACAAGAGAATGCTTCAGATGTAAGAAAAAGGGACATTTAAAGAAAGACTGTACCATATGGAAAGCAGAACAACAAAAATTACAACATAAAAGGCATACACAGAAATTGAAAAACACAATTTCCGATTGGTGTGAGAATAATTGGAATGGCACATTCAAAATAACAGACAAGAAATCATCACTTGGTTGGTTTATTGATTCAGGAGCAACGAGTAATATGACAAGTGACAAGAATTTCTTTACTGATCTTGATTTAGATAAGAAAGAAGCCATTTATCTTGCAGATGGAAGCAAAACAGCCGCAGAAGGTATCGGACAAGGTATGCTAAATTGTTCAAACAAGTTCGGACAAGATTCAAAGATACTTGTACAGGATGTGTTGTATGTTCCAAAATTGGAAGGTGGATTATTATCTGTGAAACGTTTAACAGCAAAAGGACTTACAGTAAAATTCAAAGACAATGAGTGTGCAATTATTGCAGGAAACAAGATGATAACTAAAGTCAAGGCAGATGAACAATTATAACATTTTGACAAACCAAAGGAACAGATGAAGGTATGTACACATGATCACAAAAACTGTATTCACATGTGGCATAGACGTCTAGGACATAGACACCCGGACAGTATAAGGGAACTACAGAGAAAAGAATTGACAAAAGATTTAAAGATATCAGATTGCTCAATTACCATAAGATGTGAATGTTGTATAAAATCCAAAGCCACAAGGATATCTATTCCAAAAGAAAGTGAGATGAAAAGCGAAAGACCACTTGATTTGGTGCATACTGACGTATGTGGACCCATGAAAGTGAGGCAATAGATACATGTTGACTTTTATAGACGACTAGTCAAGATACACAGTCACATACTTAATTAAGAACAAAAGTGAAGTTTTTGATAAACTTGTAGACTATGTAACAAGATCAAGTAACAAATTTCAAAGGAAGCCAATTGTCATCAGAAGTAATAATGGAGGTGAATTTAAAGGTCACAGAATAGAAGACTACTTAAGACAAAATTGAATAGAACATCAGAAAACTGTTCCATACACACCTGAACAAAATGGAGTAGCAGAAAGGAAAAACAGAACTCCAACAGAAATGATGAGATGTATGCTGACAGATTCTAAACTACCAGAGAAATATTGGGGTGAGGCAGCAATGACAGCTACATATCTACAGAACCGACTTTTTTTTCCAGAAAACTGAAGAAAACTCCATATGAACTGTGGCAAGGTATGAAACCTAGTGTCAATCATTTAAAAGTTTTTGGATGTAAAGTTTTTATATTCATTCGAACAGAAAAATGTTCCAAACTTCAAAACAGATCCATGGAAGGAATATTCGTTGGATATAGTGAAAACTGCAAAGGATATAGAATCTTAGATCCCAAAACAGACAGAGTTACGGTGAGTAACAGTGTGACATTCATTGAAGATTTAAATGAAGACATTATGATTTCAGTTGAAACAAAAAATGAGAAAAACAATAGTGACATAACTGAAGAAATATCTGATGAGAAAGAAGTAGAAATTAATGAAGAACAAAATACTGAAAGCGAAGAATCACAACTACAAACACAGAACCAAGACGTTCAAAAAGAGAGAACAAAGGAAAACCACCAAAACGTCTCTCATACAAGACAAATATAAGAAAAATCCATGAGCCTACCTCTTGGGAAGACATATCTAAACTTCCTGAAGAAGAAGCTAATAAATGGATAGAAGCAACAGAAACAGAAATTAAATCCATGCATGATTCAAATACATGGACACTAACAGATTTGCCAGAAGGAAGAAAAGCCATAGGATGTAAATGGATTTTTAAAGTAAAATACCAAACAGATGGCACACCTGAAAGATATCGAGCAAGACTTGTAGCTAAAGGGTATTCTCAAAAATATGGAAAAGACTATGATGAAACATTTGCTCCAGTTGTCAAACACACTACAATAACAACTTTACTTACAGTTGCAGCAATGGAAAAGATGGAACTAAGACATCTGGATGTAAAGTCAGCTTTTTTGAATGGAGATTTAACAGAAGACATTTACATGGAACAACCTCCAGGATTCAAAGGTGAAAGAAATCCAAACAAAGTTTGTAAACTACAGAAAGGCATATATGGTTTAAAGCAAGCAGCTAAAGCGTGGAATGACAAAATCACAGAAGTACTAACAAAAGAAAAATTTCAAAGAAGTAAAGCTGATCCATGCTTGTACACAAAAAGGCTGAGTAATAGATGGATTTATGTACTCATATACAGTACGGACCAAAAGTTTGGACACACCTTCTCATTCAAAGATTTTTCTGTATTTTCATGGCTATGAAAATTGTAGAATCACACTGAAGGCATCAAAACTATGAATTAACACATGTGGAAGTATACATTACACTTTACAAAAAAGTGTGAAACAACTGAAAATATGTCTTATATTCTAGGTTCTTCAAAGTAGTCACCTTTTGCTTTGATTACTACTTTGCATGCAGAAAAGGTGAACGGCTGGACTCTACATGCCTGGTTCCCACCATAAAGCATGGAGGAGGTGATGTGAAGGTGTGGGGGTGCTTTGCTGGTGACACTGTTGGGGATTTATTCGAAATTGAAGCGGTGAGATGTCCAACTCACCCCAAACCATCTTGATTGGGTTCAGGTCTGGTGACTGTGGAGGCCAGGTCATCTGGCGTAGCACCCCAACACTCTCCTTCTTGGTAAATAGCCCTTATACAGTCTGGAGGTGTGTTTGGGGTCATTGTCCTTTTGAAAAAGAAATGATGGTCCAACTAAACGGAAACCAGATGGAATAGCATGCTGCTGCAAGATGCTGTGGTAGACATTCTGGTTCACTATGCCTTCAATTTTGAATAAATCCCCAACAGTGCCACCAGCAAAGCACCCCCACACCATCACACCACCTCCTCCATGCTTCACAGTGGGAACCAGGCATGTAGAATCCATCCGTTCACCTTTTCTGCGTGCAAAGCAGTAATCAAAGCAAAAGGTGGCTACTTTGAAGAACCTAGAATATAAGACATTTTCAGTTATTTCACACTTTTTTGTAAAGTGTAATGTATACTTCCACATGTGTTAATTCATAGTTTTGATGCCTTCAGTGTGATTCTATAATTTTCATAGCCATGAAAATACAAAAAAATCTTTGAATGAGAAGGTGTGTCCAAACTTTTGGTCTGTACTGTATGTACACGACATTTTGATTTGTTTTAAACAAGAAAGGGATAAAGAAAACATACTAAAAATCCTGAAACAACATTTTGAAATCAAAGACTTAGAAATGTAAAACAGTACCTAGGAATACAGATAGAAAGAGAAGAAGAGGAATTTTCCTACTGAATCAAAATCACATGATTCAAGACAAAACAGAAAAATTTGGACTAAAGGATGCAAAAAAGTAAAGTCTCCAATGGAATCTAATTATCTCTAAGAGATGAACAGTGAAAAAAATATGCTACCAAACAATGAAGAATACAGAACAACGATAGGAAAACTACTGTATCTAGCGACCATTACAAGACCAGACATCGCAGCAGCAGTAGGAATCCTGAGTAGAAAGGTATCAAAACCAAATAAAGCTGATTGGAATGCCGTGAAGAGAGTTAATATGTTATTTGAAAGGAACTAGCAATGTTAAGCTGAAATTACCCACAGGTGATAATTGCATTTTAACAGGATATGTTGATGCAGATTGGGCTGGAGATCCAACTGACAGAAGATCTACCAGTGGACATATTTCTTTTCTCTCAGGTGGACAATAAGGTGGACAAGTAAGAAATAGTCAATTGGGACACTATCTTCAACAGAAGCAGAATATGTTGCAGCAGCACATGCGAGTCAAGAAGTACTGTGGTTAAGACAATTGTTGACAGAATTAGGACAACCACAGTTGGAACCAACAAAACTAAAAGAGGACAATCAAGGATGTCTTGTTCTTGCTCAGATGGAAAGAGTCAATCCAAGAACCAAGCATATTGATGTGAAATATCATTTCTTGAGAGATCATCAGGATCAAGGAGTCTTGAAGTTGGAGTATTGCCCTACTGAAGAAATGACAGCAGACATTTTCACGAAGGTGTTGAATGCTGCTAAACATCAGAGACTAATAAAATAGTTGGGTTTGATTGAATAAGTCCTTACTGTTGAGAAAAGGTGTTGGCATATGCAGCAGATTAGGACTTATTATAAGTAAAAGGAGGACTTTATGCTGACCTGACAATAGATGGCGATGTTGTGTAACGTTTCCTTCTGTTTAATGTATTGTATAAGAAATAGTCTCACTTGTAGTTTCACTTTCGTTTTGTTCCTGTTTTCCTGATGCAATGCTGAAACGACTGTGCATTTTCCTTTTACATCATGTTGTAAGAATTAAAAGCTTGTTATCCCATGAAGCCTGCTCTGTGAAGTTTTCTACTGCAAAGGTGTGGATTCAGAAACTGTGCAACACTTTGTAGCTCACACACATCCCCAAAACATCAGTGATCCACCTCCGTGCTTTACAGTAGGAATAGTGTTCCTTTCATCATAGGCCTTGTTGACCTCTCTCCAAATGTAAGGTTTATGGTTGTGGCCAAAAAGTTCAATTTTGGTCTCATCACTCCAAATTACCATGTTCCAGAAGTTTTGAGACTTGTCTCTGTACTGTTTTGCATATTGTAGGCCAGATACTTTGTGGCATTTGCACAGTAATACCTTTCTTCTGGTGACTGGACCATGCAGCCCATTTTTCTTCAAGTGTCTCCTTATTGTGCATCTTGAAACAGCCACACCGCTAGTTTTCAGAAAGTCCAGTATTTCAGATGATGTTATTTGTGGGTTTTTCTTTGCATCCCGAACAATTTTTATGGCAGTTTTGGATGAAATTTTTGTTGGTCTACATGACCGTGGTTTTGTTTTTACAGAGCTCCTGATTTTCCATTTGATAATCACAGTTTGAACGCTGCTGACTAACATATCAATTCCTTGGATATCTTTTTCTATCCCTTTCCAGTTTTATACAGTCCATCTACCTTTTCCAGTAGATCCGTTGACTATTCTTTTGCTTTCCCTATGACTCACAATCCAGAAACATCAATGGCTGGATGAAAGATGCAAGAGTCTGTCTGGATCCCAGAAACTCACTCAGCTTTTATGCACACACACTGATTACAAGCAAACAGGTCACAGGTGAGGATGTTACCTGTAGTAGCCATTCAAACCCATGTGTGTCAATTTAGTTATCAGGCCAAAATCACCAGGGTATGTGAACTTTTTATCAAGGGTCATTTGGATGTTTTGGGTTGTCATTATGATTTAAAAAGAGAAAACAGTAGTTTGACAATGAATGGCTTCACCCAACCACTAACCATGAGTGGAGAAAAAATTTTGGTGTTATCATTCATATTCTCTGAAAAAAAGCCAACAAAGCAAATATTCTGCCAGAGTTTGTAAATTTTTGAGCACAAATGTAGCTTACTGAGAACAGTCACTTGAAATAAGTGAAAACTTTGATTGTAGATAATTTAGCACTTTGGTTTCTTGTAATTCCACCTGTTGGATTTTGAAAAGTAGTTTATTGAGCAATTTATTTTGTGAGTTCATTTAATTTACTATAGTATAATGACAATTGTATAAATGATCGAGTGCCTTAGATTTTTTTTTGTCATGGATTTGTACAAAGAAATGCATTAATCATTGGCCAAGAGACTCAATGTCACATTACGTTGGGACAATACTTTTTTATTTTCTGCCAGTATGGAGCCTGTTCACACACTCTATAACAAAGGGCGAATTTGACGCAGATGACTCAGAATCTGGCTAAGGAATGCCAGAGTCTGGAGACATCGCAGTATCAGTTGAAGGTCAGTTTATTAATTTGATGAAGATCTCCTATAGCCCTCCATTGCCGACAGTGGCTGTGATGTCTGTGCCCTCTGATATACTGTACAGTTTGACTCTCCCAAACCTATAATGGCCCTCCCTGATACATTTTCGGAAGAAAAAGACCAGTTAACCCCTTCACCCCCAAGGGTGGTTTGCACGTTAATGACCGGGCCAATTTTTACAATTCTGACCACTGTCTATTTATGAGGCTATAACTCTGGAACACTTCAACGGATTTTGCAATTTTCAAACTTTGAATTTTTATTCCCTCAAAACAGAGATATATGTCATGCAAAATAGTTAAGAAATAACATTTCCCACATGTCTACTTTACATCAGCACAATTTTGGAACCAAAATTGTTTTTTGGTAGGAAATTATAAGGGTTAAAAGTTGACCAGCGATTTCTCATTTTTACAACAAAATTTACAAAGCCATTTTTTTAGGGACCACCTCACATTTGAAGTCACTTTGAGGGGTCTATATGGCAGAAAATACCCAAAAATGACAACATTCTAAAAACTGCACCCCTCAAGAAACTCAAAACCACATTCAAGAAGTTTATTAACCCTTCAGGTGCTTCACAGGAGCTGAAGCAACGTGGAAGGAAAAAATGAATATTTAACTTTTTAGTCACAAAAATGATCTTTTACAAACTTTTTTTTTATTTTCACAAGGGTAAAAGGAGAAAATGGACAGATAATGTTGTTGTGCAATTTCTCCTGAGTACGCTGATACCCCACATGTGGGGAAAACCACTGTTTGGGCGCACGGCCGGGCTCGGAAGGGAAGGAGCGCCGTTTGACTTTTTCAAACCAAAATTGGCTGGAATTGAGATTGGGCACCATGACGCGTTTGGAGAGCCTCTGATGCGCCTAAACAGTGGAAACCCCCACAAGTGACACCATTTTGGAAACTAGACCCCTATGGAACTTAGCTAGATCTGTTGTGAGCACTTTGAACCCCCAAGTGTTTCACAAAAGTTTATAATGCCTGTGTTAAGGCTGGCAGAACGCACCAAATAAATAAAATTAGAAGGTGCGTTTCCAGTCCGGGGTCCACCGTGCAGGCAGAACCTGCTGCTAGTAAGATGGCGCAGTAGGTGGTATAAGTGAACTCTGTTATCCCGCAGAGTCGCAGATATGGTCGCCGTCGCACTATATGACGAAGTGGGCAAACTCTGTTACTCCACAGAGCCGCTAAATAAAAGGATGTGGCGCTATATGGCGGTATAAGAAAACACTGTTGCTCTACAGAGTTAGATACCATACCCTTTTACTACTTAAAGCAAAAAAAGTTCAAAGAGAGTTTTTTTAGAAAATTGAAAAAATAATTTTATTATGAACAGATTAAAATTACACTAAATAATGGAGCAACTCAACTAAGCAGGCAAAATATACACAGGAAAATTCATATAAGTAATTAATAGAGCATTAATATTGACACATATAAAACATTCATGAATCAAAATTTACAATAAATCGGCAATGAGGTTATTTTCATTATAAATTTTCCCATCAAGGAATTAAACTACCCAACCAAATATGGACGATTTAATAGTATTAAAGCCCTGCAATTACCTAAAAAGTGACATATATTATATTGCCCTCAAGCATTGTATTCAAAATAGATGAGTGATTTTTATGTATGGGACGAAAAATAAAAAAATGTAAGTAATCTCCCTCACTGATTGAATATATACTATTATGATCGGAGCCTCAATGGAGATCTCCATGCACAGGAATATATTCCATATAATAATCACGTTTAGTGGCTAATTACCACCATATATTTCCAAGACCTGGCAATCCTATCACCACCGCAATGTGGAAAACCGCAATCAGTAGGGTTAATAAAGATCACATTAAGCGGTTTAATACCGTTATCAATACCTAATGGCCGCTTTCAAAACTGACCAAGCCGCCCCATAATCACCGCATAATCGCTCCTATGCTGAAGGAAATTCTACAATATCACTTAGAAGTCCGTACTTACATCTAAATCAAAGATTCCCCTGGGCCTGTCACCTCAGAGTTGCAACCTAAATGCTGACTAATAGCAAAGTCCGCGTTCCGCCACCGGGTTACGTTCGGACTGCGCAGCTTCAACATACAGTAGTCAGCAATGCACACAGCAAATATCTCACCGGAGAAGCCGGTATACTAGGGGCTTATTTGAGCCAGAGCCCTGAACCCATACACACATCTCCTCACCGGAGGTGCCGGTATTCTAGGGGCTTATTTCAGCCGTTTCCCTAAACACATGCATAACCACACTGGCGCAAGCACGTAACATATCTGATACTAGTGCACGGGCGTGCGGTTATGCCACCTTTTTATAGTAACCACGAGTACGAGACCTTCCAGTAAGGACCAATAGAAAGCTGCTTCAGATCACCAACAGCTACAGGACCTTCCTGGAGGACCAATAGGAGTCGTAGCTGTATCCGAGCATGTGACCCCTGATCTCCAAAGGAAGATCTTGCCCTGGGCATGCTTAGATGGAGAAACAGAGGACTTAGTCCCAAATCTGCCTGCTCCAACACTGGTTACAACAGAGGATCCAGGAGCGGCAGCAGCAAGTCTCTGCACAGTACTATACCAGGCGAGACGCTGGGACCGACGTCTCTGCTGAGCAGGTTCCACTGTGGCCGGAGATGGATGGGAGACCGCAGTGGGACTGGTTCGAGATTCCCCTTGTGCAGCAGCGGGAACTCGATCTCTAACAGCCTGGGTGTGAAAAAATAAAAACAATTTTCCACAAAAATGATTTTTTAGTCCCAAATTTTTGATATTTCCCAAGGAAATTGGACCCCAAAAGTTGTTGTACAATTTGTCCTGAGTACGCTGATACCCCATATGTGGGGGGGAAACTGTTTGGGCACACGGCAGGGCTTGGAAAGGAAGTAATAACGTTTTGGAATGCAGACGTTGATGGGGGTCATGTTCCGTTTGCAGTGCCCTAGATGAGCCTAAACAGTAGAAACCCCCCACAAGTAACCCCATTTTAGAAACTAGAACCCCTAAGCAACTTATCTAGAGCTGTGGTGATCACTTTGAACCCCCAAGTGCTTCACACAAGTTTATAATGCCCGGGCATGAAAATAAAAAATCCTATTTTTTTCCCACAAAAATTATCTATTAGTCACCAATTTTTTATTTTCCCAAGGGTAACAGGAGAAATTGGACCACAAAAGTTGTTGTCCAATTTGTCCTAAGTTCGCTGATACCCCATATGTGGGGGGGAACCACTGTTTGGGCGCACGGCAGAGCTCGAAATGGAAGGAGCACCATTTGACTTTTTCCAACCAAAATTGGCTGGAATTGAGATTGGACGCCATGTTGCATTTGGAGAGCCCCTGATGTGCCTAAACAGTGGAAACCCCCCACAAGTGACCCCATTTTGGAAACTAGACCCCCTAAGGAACTTATCTAGATCTGTGGTGAGCAATTTGAACCCCCAAGTGCTTCACACAAGTTTATAACGTGGAGTCGTAAAATTAAAAAATCATATTTTTTCCACAAAAATGATCTTTTCACACCAATTTTTATATTCCCAAGGGTATCAAGACTCCAAAAGTTATTGTGCAATTTGTCCTGAGTACGCTGATACCCCATATGTGGTGGTAAACCACTGTTTGGGTGCATGGCACAGCTTGGAAGGAAAGGAGCGCCGTTTGACTTTTTCAACGCAGAATTGGTTGGACGCCATCTCTTTTTTGGAGAGCTCCTGATCTGCCTAAACAGTGGAAACCCCCAACAAATGACACCATTTTGGAAACTAGACCCCTCAAGGAACTTATCTAGATGTGTGGTGAGAACTTTGAACCCCCAAGTGCTTCAGTAAAGTTTATAACGCTCAAGCATGAAAATAAAAAAAACATATTTTTTCCACAAACATGATATTTTAGTCCCCAACTTTTTATTTTCCCAAGGGTAAAGGGAGAAACTGGACCCCAAAAGTTGTTGTCCAATTTGTCCTGAGTACGATGATACCCAATATGTGGGAGAAAACTACTGTATGGGCACATGTCGGGGCTCGGAAGGGAAGTAGTGACGTTTTGGATTGCAGCCTTTGATAGTCATGTCGCATTTGGAGAGCCTCTGAAATGCCTAAACAGTGGAAACCCCCCACAAGTGACCCCATTTTGGAACCTAGACCCCCAAAGGAACTTATCTAGATGTGTGGTGAGCACTTTGAACCCCGAAGTGCTTCACAGAAGTTTATAACGTACAGCCGTAAAAATAAAAAATCCTTTTTTTTTTACAAAAATGATTTTTTTCGCCCCCAATATTTTATTTTCACAAGGGTAACAGGAGAAATTGGACCCCAAAAGTTGTTGTCCAATTTGTCCTGAGTACCCTGATACCCAATATGTAGGAGAAAACTACTGTAAGGGCACACGTCTGGGCTCGGAAGGGAAGTAGTGACGTTTTTGATTGCAGACTTTGATGGAATGGTCTGCGGGCGTCATGTCGCATTTGGAGAGCCCCTGATGTTATGTTTCGGTAACTGAGGAGAAATAGCAAAAAATAGCAAAAGCGGGAATACACCAGAGAGGCTGGAACCTATTGGATTGCAGTAACCTGAACTAACCACACAACTAGAAGTAGCCATGGAGCGTTTTCTACGGTGATCCTAGACGCCTCGTCACAGCCTGAGAGATAACTACACCTAAAGACAGAAAGATGAAAGCTATCTTCCCCGGAGCAGATCCCCAAAGAAAATAGGAAGCCCCCAAACATGTAATGGCGGTTAGACAAGAAGAAAGCACGGACACAGACAGAAAATAGAATGAGCAAACGCTGGGGCCAAATCTGTCTAGACAGAAAAGTACAGGAAAGAATTCTGACTGCAATCCAAAAAAAACCCTAACAAAAATACCAACACTTTTGATTGCCAAAAAACCTGAGATCACACGATCTCATCCACCTAAATCAGATCTCTGGTGTAACAAAACGTTATTCAGCAAATAAAAAGTAACAAAGGAGCAAAGCAAAAGTGCAGACACAAACGGAGCACAATTGCAGCGCCAGACCCCCAAAATGGGACAGGCTGCAGTCCACTGCAAGCAGCAAACCAGCAGAGAAAATCAAACAGAGAAAAAAAAAAACAGCAAACACTTATCTGAAGGACAGCAGGAAACTAGCAGTGCTTCAAGCAAGACCAGCAGGAACAATTGATAACCGGCAAGGCTGCTGGAAACTCAGGCCACTTATATCCTACCATTCAGCGCCAGCTGAAGGTCATTCGGTAATCAGTTCATTACCCTCAGCAACCACCGGAGGGAGTCCCAGCTCAGAAGCCGCCTCCAGCATATTCACAACACCCTGATGTGCCTAAACAGTGGAAACTCCCCACAAGTGACCCCATTTTGGAAAATAGACCCCACAAGGAACTTATCTAGATGTGTGGTGAGAGCTATGAAGCCCCAAGTGCTTCGCAGAAGTTTATAACGTACAGCTGTAAAAACAAAAAAATCATTTTTTTTACAAAATGATATTTTCGCCCCCAATTTTTTATTTTCCCAAGGGTAACAGAAGAAATTGGACCCCAAGAGTTATTGTGCAGTTTGTCCTGAGTACGCTGATACCCCATATGTGGGGGTAAACTACTGTTTGGGCGCATGGCAGAGCTCAGAAGTGAGGGAGCACCGTTTGACTTTTT
Organism: Oophaga sylvatica; assembly: GCA_033576555.1. Taxonomy (NCBI): domain Eukaryota; kingdom Metazoa; phylum Chordata; class Amphibia; order Anura; family Dendrobatidae; genus Oophaga; species Oophaga sylvatica. The sequence continues at coordinate 215,212,962 of JARQOD010000003.1, read as the reverse complement.
CAACGCAGAATTGGCTGGAATTGAGATCAGACACCATGTCACATTTGGAGAGCCCCTGATGTGCCTAAACAGCGGAAACCCCCAATTATAACTCCAACCCTAACCCCAACACACTCCTAACCCTAGTCCCAACCCTAACCATAACCCTAACCATAAACCTAACCCTAACACACCCCTAACCCTAATCCCAACCCTAACCCTAACTTTAGGCGCAACCCTAACCCTAACCCTAATGGGAAAATGGAAATAAATTCATTTTTTTATTTTATTATTTTTCCCTAACTAAGGGGTGATAAAGCGTGGTTTGATTTACTATTTATAGCGGGTTTTTATGATTGGCAGCTGTCACGCTAAAAGACGCTTTTTATTGCAAAAATAGTTTTTGCAACACCACATTTTGAGAGCTATAATTTTTGCATGTTTTGGCCCACAGAGTCATGTGAGGTATTATTTTTTGCGGTACGAGTTGACGTTTTTATTGGTACCATTTTTGAGCATGTGACATTTTTGATCGCTTTTTATTTCGATTTTTGGGAGGTTAGAATGAACAAAAATCAGCAATTCATGAATTTCTTTTGGGGGGGCGTTCCGCGTGTGGTAAAATTGATAACGCAGTTTTATTCTTCGGGTCAGTACGATTACGGTGGTACCTCATTTATATAATTTTTTTAAGGTTTTGGCGCTTTTATTTAATAAAAACAATTTTATATATAAAATAATTATTTTTGCATCGCTTTATTCTGCGAGCTGTAACTTTTTTATTTTTTCGCTGATGATGCTGTATGGCAGCTAGTTTTTTGCGCGACAAGATGGCGTTTTCAGCTGTACCATGTTTATTTATATCAGTCTTTTTGATTGTGCGTTATTTCACTTTTTGTTTGGCCATATGATGATAAAGCATTCATTTTTTGCTTTGTTATTTTATTATTTTTTTTTTAGGGGTTCACTAAAGGGGTTAACTAGTGGGACAGTTTTATAGGGGGGGTTGTTACAGATGCAGCGATGCCAAATATTTGTACTTTTATTGTTTTTTTTTTATTTACAGGAAGAAATTAATTTATTGGGGAATATTTTTTTTTCCTTTATTTTGAATTTTTTTTTTTACACTTGTGATTTTTATTTTTTTAACTTTTTTACTTTGTCCCAGGGAGGGACATCACTGTATTTTATCAGATCGCTGGTGTGACAGTGTGCACAGCACTCTGTCACACCCATGATAGCTCTGGTAGAGCTGCAGGCTTCTCAGTGCCTGCTCTCAGCAGGCACTGAGGAAGCCGCCTCCCTGCAGGACCCGGCAGCCATCTTGGATCTGGGGTCCTGCAGTGAAGAGGCCTTCAGAACAGCGCAGTCACATCGCGCTGTGCCCCCGGTACACCGCGATCATGTTTGATCACAGTGTGCCAGGAGTTAATGTGCCGGGAGCGGTCCGTGACCACTCCTGGCACATAGTGCCGGGTGTCAGCTGTGATAATCAGCTGACACCCGTCGGCGATCAGCTGCGCTCCCCCCGGGAGCGCAGCTGATCACTTGGACATACTATCCCGTCCATGGTCAGAGTGTCACGGGTTTTATGGATGGGATAGTACGTCCAATGGCAGAGAGGGGTTAAGGATATTTAGGGAGAGTTGTAGGTTATTTTTTACCCTGCACCCCCGGTCTTCAGGATAGGATCATCACGTTCCTACTGTCCCTACTGCGAGGGGTCCTACTGCGAGTGGACATTTTCCTTGTCCCCACATGCCCCAGAATGGTTTTCTGTTGACACCTTTTTTAACAGTTTAGGTCTGATATATGATGAACCCGACAGGATCCAGGTTGCTGAGGCTAAGATTATGAACCTGGAGCAAGGGTGTCACACAGTTGAGGACTACTCTACTGGGTTTCGGCAGTGGTCCACTGAAGTTCTGTGGAACGATGCAGCTCTCGGGTGCTAGTTCCACAAAAGTCGTTTTGAAACCCTTAATGATGTTCTTCATGATGCCCCTTGTTCTCTGGCAGAGGCCATAACCCAGGCCATAAGAAAAAACTGCAAAATCCATGAGAAACGTGGTGAACAGCAGGCTGCCCAATATATTTCCCCGGAGCATTTACTGGAGGTGGAGCCATTGGTTAGAGTTGCCAGTGTTCATGTTGTGGAGAAAAGACGTCGACAAGATCTTGGACTCTGTACGTTAGTCTACCTGGACATTTTGTCAAGAATTGACCATCTTGTCCTCAGGCTAGCAAACCATCGGGAGAACGTCTGAGTCTGGGTGAGGGCAGAGGAAGTCACTCAGACTCCCAGGTACCCTTTTTCTTCCTCTGAAAAAGTACTGATAAATGCAGTGTTATCCTTTGAGAATTGGTGTAATCAACATTGGCGTTCATTGACTGTGGATCTTTTGCTAACTTTATTGATTCAGGACTGGTTCTGAATATAGGGTTAGTGACAATTAGTTTAGAAACACCCATTCACATGTTCGCCCTTGACAAGACACCTTTAGCCCGGAATTTGGTCAAGAGGTTAACGGTGGATTTCATGCTCCAAGTGGAAGCACTCCACTCTGAATCCATCTCCTGCTTAGTTTTGGATAATTTACCTACTGGGTTGGTACTGGGGCTTCCATGGTTGCAGATTCACAATCCTGTTATTGATTGATGTCAGAAGGAGATTGTTAAATGGAACGCAATTGTTGCAAGAAATGTGTAAAACTGTACAAATATGCTCCGCTAGTCTGTAGGGTCTCTCTGGGTACCTGAAGGACTTCGGAGATGTGTTCTCAGACAAATAGATGGAGATACTACCTTGTCATCGTCCATGATTAGGCAATTTGGCATTAGGAATAATATCAATAGCACAAAGCTCGCTGTTATGTTTCGGTAGCTGAGGAGTGCAGGTAAAAATGCAAAAATATAGCAACAACACAAAAGAAGAAAAATTCTTATCTGGTAGCAGGAGATGCAGACACGACACAGCAGGCTACAAGGGAAACTGGAATGAAGGATTCAGACCAGAACAATTGGTCACCGGCAACCCTGATGGGAAAATGACTCCCTTATATAAGACCAATCAGTAACACCTGATTCCCAGTCCTCACAATCTTCACTAGTACCGCTTGTAACCACCAGAGGGAGCTCTGCTCAGAACTCATCTCAAACCCATTCACAACAGTACCCCCCCCTTGAGGAGGGGTCACCGAACCCTCATTTGAGCAACCAGGTCGGTCAGGATGAGTTCCATGATACGCACGGATAAGTCTCCTAGCATGGATGTCCGAAGCAAACACCCAAGAATTGTCTTCCTGACCATAACCTCTCCATTTAACCAAATACTGGAGTCTTCGTCTAGAAAAACGAGAATCCAATATTTTCTCAACCACATACTCCAGATTGCCCTCAACCAAAACAGGGTCAGGAGGCACAATAGCAGGAACCACTGGCTCAACAAACCTCTTCAACAAGGACTTGTGGAACACGTTATGGATCTTAAATGTCCCTGGAAGAAGCAAACAAAAGAAACAGGATTAATAATCTCCATGATCTTATAAGGTCCAATGAACCTAGGCTTAAATTTAGGAGATGCTACTCTCATAGGAATATTCTTTGAGGACAACCAGACCAAGTCCCCCACTTTAAACCGAGGACCATCAGTCCTATGCCGTTAGCAAACCGCTGGGCCTTCTCCTGAGAGAGGGACAACCTCTCCACTACCTGGTCCCAAATCTGTTGCATACGCTCAACAACAGAGTCAACACCTGGACAGACAGAAGCTTCCGTCTGTCCTGAAGAAAATCGAGGGTGAAACCAAATTACAGAAAAAAGGAGACATCAAAGTGGCAGAGCTAGCCCTATTATTAAGAGCAAACTCAGCCAAAGGCAAAAAAGAGACCCAGTCATCCTGATCAGCAGACACAAAGCATCTTAGATAAGTTTCTAATGTCTGGTTTGTTCTCTCAGTTTGACCATTGGTCTGAGGATGAAATGCCGAGGAGAAAGACAATTGAACACCCAGTTTAGAACAAAAAGCCCTCCAAAATCTGGAAACAAACTGGACTCCTCTGTCAGACACAATGTTCTCAGGAATGCCGTGTAAACGAACCACGTGCTGAAGAAACAACGGCACCAATTCAGAGGAGGAAGGCAACTTAGGTAATGGCACAAGATGTATCATTTTGGAAAACCTATCACAAATTACCCAGATGGTGGTCATTCTCTGAGAAACAGGAAGATCGGAAATGAAATCCATAGAGATATGGGTCCATGGTCTCTTGGGCACAGGCAATGGCATCAACAAACCACTAGAGCGAGAGCAAGGCTTGGAGCGAGAGCAAGTCCCGCAGGACTGCACAAATTCCCTGACATCGCGAGACAAGGTAGGCCACCAAAAGGACCGACTAACCAAGTCTCTGGTACCAAAAATTCCGGGATGCCCAGCCAATGCGGAACAATGAATCTCAGACATCACACTCTTTTTCCATTGGTCCGGGACAAACAATTTTCCAACAGGGCAGCGCTCGGGCCTATCCTCCTGACACCCTCCAGAGCAAGTCTCAAATTGGGCGAGATGGCGGAAAGAACTACACCCTCTTTCAAAATAACAGAAGGATCAGATAACTCAGGAGAGTCCGCAAGGAAACTCCTCGAGAGGGCATCCGCCTTAACATTCTTAGTGCCAGGAAGAAAGGAAACCACAAAATTAAAACGTGTGAAAAACAAGGCCCACCTGGCCTGTCTAGGATTGAGTCGCTTGGCAGATTCCAGATAGACCAGATTCTTATGGTCCGTAAGGACCACCACCTGATGTTTAGCTCCCTCCAGCCAATGTCTCCACTCCTCAAAAGCCCACTTCATGGCCAATAACTCCCGATTACCCACGTCATAATTACGTTCAGTAGGAGAAAATTTTCGAGAGAAAAAGGCACAAGGGTTACTTTTAGAGGTCTCTGGATCTTTTTGGGACAAAACGGCACCTGCCCCAATTTCAGAGGCATCAACCTCCACCTGAAATGGCAGAGAAACATCAGGCTGCCGTAGAACAGGAGCAGAAGTGAATCTCTGCTTAAGTTCCTGAAATGCAGAGACTGCCTCAGAGGCCAATTCACCACATCAGAACCCTTTCTGGTCAAATCAGTTAATGGTTTAACAATAACCGAGAAATTACCAATAAATTTACGATAAAAATTGGCAAAACCCAAAATCTCTGAAGAGCCTTTAATGAAGTAGGTTGGGCCCAATCACAGATGGCCTGAACCTTGACCGGGTCCATTTCAATAACAGATGGGGACAAAATGAATCCCAGAAATGAGATCTTCTGTACGCCAAAAAGACACTTTGATCCCTTCACATACAGAGCATTATCCCTCAAAATCTGGAACACAGTCCGAACATGTTTCACATGAGAGTCCCAGTCATTAGAAAAAATCAAGATATCATCCAAATAAACAATCAGAAATTTGTCCACAAAATCCCTGAAAATGTCATTCCTGAAGGACTGGAAGACGGAAGGGGCATTAGTGAGCCCAAAGGGCATCACTAGGTACTCAAAATGCCCTTCAGGGGTATTGAATGCCGTCTTCCATTCATCCCCGTGCTTAATGCGAATAAGGTTATACGCCCCCTGAGGTCAAGCTTGGTAAACCAAGTAGCGTTTTTCACCCTGGAAAACAGGTCAGAAATCAAGGGTAACGGTATTGATATTTCACAGTAATATTGTTCAAGAGACGATAATCAATACACGGCCTTAATGAACCATCTTTTTTGGCCACAAAGAAAAAACCGGCACCTAAGGGTGAAGAGGATGGTCTGATATGACCCTTCTCCAATGATTCCTTGATATAAGACCGCATAGCGTCATGTTCAGGTACAGACAAGTTAAAAAGGCGACCTTTAGGGAATTTACTACCAGGCACTAATTCAATAGCGCAGTCATAGCTCCTATGGGGAGGTAAGGATGCAGATTTACTTTCGCTAAACACATCAGAAAAATCAAACAAAAAGTCGGGAACATCCTGAGCTTGGGGGGAGGCAGAAAAAACAGGAGTGTTGGTATTAACACATTGGCAGCCCCAACTGGTTACAGACACAGATTTCCAATCCAAAACAGGATTATGAGACTGTAACCAAGGGAAACCCAGCACGATAATGTCATGCAAATTATATAGAACCAAAAATTTGCAGCACTCCTGGTGATCAGGTTCAACCCTCATTATCACCTGAGTAGAAAACTGGGGTTTATTCTCAGCCAAAGGGGTAGAATCGATCCCCAGTAGGGGAATAGACTTCTGTAGGGGTATCAAGGGAAACCCACAACGTTTAGCAAAATCATAATCCATCAGGTTAATAGCTGCTCCAGAATCAACGAAAGCCTGAGCAGAAAATGAGGACAGAGAGCATATCAGAGTGACAGTTAATAAAAACTTAGTCTGAACACTACCCAAGACAACTGAGCGTGCAAAACGTCTTCCCCGCTTAGGGCAGACTGAAATAGCATGAGAGGCATCACCACAGTAGAAACATAACCTATTGCGCTTTCGAAACTCATGACGCTGTGCCCCAGACACCACTCTATCACACTGCATGGTTTAGGAGCTGGTTCACAAGGCAACACCATTCCACCATACTTCTCCGCTCACGCAAACGTCTGTCAATTTGAATCCTAATGACATAGAATCATTGAGACCAGAGGGGACAGGGAATCCCACCATAACATCCTTTACATTATCCGACAGACCCTTCCGGAAAAGGCGCCGCCAAAGCGTCGTCATTCCATTTGGTCAGGACTGCCCACCTACGGAATCTCTGACAGTATAACTCAGCGTCATCAAGCCCCTGATTTAATGCCAACAAGGCTTTTTCAGCTTGATCAGTGACATTAGGCTTATCGTACAATAACCCCAAAGCCTGAAAAAACGCATCAACATCACTCAAAACAGGATCCCCAGGTATCAGGGAAAAAGCCCAATCCTGAGGATCGCCGCGCAGGAGAGAGATGATAATTTGAACCTGCTGCGCTGCGTTCCCTGAGGACTTAGATTTTAAGGCAGAAAACAATTTACAATTATTTTTGAAATTCTGAAACTTAGCTCGATCCCCTAAAAACAAATCTGGCATGGGGATCCTAGGTTCCACAACAGGCAACCTAGCAAGATATGCAGCAATACTCTGAACCTCAGTGGCAAGCTGATCCACACGGCCAGACAACTGTGCAAACTCCATTGGGAGAAAAGATCCTCCCCAGCACCCAGAGATACAGAGGAAAAAAAAAAAAAAGCAACAAACAGAAAAATATCTCTGACAACTCTGACAACCTTATTCTTTCACAATATTTTTTCCCTTCTGTGAGTACCATACAATTTTCAATTTTTAGGCCGGTGATACTGTTATGTTTCGGTAGCTGAGGAGTGCAGGTAAAAATGCAAAAATATAGCAACAACACAAAAGAAGAAAAATTCTTATCTGGTAGCAGGAGATGCAGACACGACACAGCAGGCTACAAGGGAAACTGGAATGAAGGATTCAGACCAGAACAATTGGTCACCGGCAACCCTGATGGGAAAATGACTCCCTTATATAAGACCAATCAGTAACACCTGATTCCCAGTCCTCACAATCTTCACTAGTACCGCTTGTAACCACCAGAGGGAGCCTCTGCTCAGAACTCATCTCAAACCCATTCACAACAGCTCGCCTTTACAATTTGTCTGAGCCTGAACAGACCTCCATGAAAGAATATGTTATCAATAGTTTACGAAAGGGTCATATCCATCCTTCCTGCTCCCCAGTAGCTGCAGGATTATTCTTTGTAAAAAAGAAAGATGGGGGTCTCCATCCTTGCCTCGATTTCTGAGAACCAAGCAAAATCACGGTTAAAATACTTATCCACTTCCGCTCAAATCCGACCTATATAATCAGCTTCTGAGGGGCCAGGGTGTTTTCTAAACTTGATCGTAGAAGGGATTACAATTTGATACGCATCCGGAAGGGTGATGAGTGGAAAACAATGTTTTTAACTTCTGAGGGTCTATTTGAATACCTTGTCATGCCATTTGGATTATACAATGCACCTGCTGTGTTTTTAAATTTTATGAATTATATTTTCTCTGATTTCATTGGAAGATATGTTGTGATTTACCTGCATGATATTCTAATTTTCTTACCAGATTTAAACTCTCATCAGGAACATGTCTGTGTTGTGTTACAAAGGTTGAGGAAGAATTCTTTGTTTGGTAAATTAAAGAAATGTGTTTTTTCTGTTCAGGAAATTTCATTCTTGGGGTTTATCTTGTCAGCAGGAGGATTTAAGACGAACCTTGGGAAGGTGCAGGCCATAATTGATTGAGTTCAATCTTGTGATCTTAAGATTTTGCAGTGTCTTCTGGGATTCGCTAACTATTATTGGAAAATTATTAAGGGTTTTTTTCTCAGATTGCTAAACCACTTACTGACCTTACATGTAATGGGGCAAATCTCAAGGTTTAGTCGCCAGGTGCCATCAGGGCTTTTAAAAAATTAAAAGAGTATGTAATATCTGCTTCCATTCTGATCCAACCTGATCTCCAATAACTTTTCATTGTAAATGTGGATGTCTCAGAGGTCGGAGTAGGGGCAATTTTATGGCAGGAGCACAAAACTCTCACTAACCTGCATCCATGTGCCTTTTTTTCTAAAAAAAAATTTAATCAGCGGAAAGAAATTATGATGTTGGGAATCCTGAGTTATTTGCTGTCAAATTGGCCTTTGGGGAATGGAGGCATTTTTTGGAGCGGTTCGTTCATTCTGTTACTATGGTCACAGAGCACAAGAATCTAGCTTACATTGAATCAGCTAAAAGGTTAACTGCTAAACAGGCCAGATGGTCCTTGTTTTTCTCTAGGTAAATTTTTCAGACTGGAGTCTAAAATGTGAAAGCTGACACATTTTCTCATAGACTCGATTTGGCTTCTCCTCCAGAACCTCCAGCCTCCATTATTACTCAGGGTTGTGGTTTCTATGGTAACCACAGAATTGGAAAAGGAGATTAGTAAAGTCCAGTAGTTGGCTCTTTTTGCTATTCCAGGGTCGAAATTATTTGTGCCTGTGTCCCTAAGCTTGTGAGTGTTTCAGGAATTTCACAATTGAGAGGTTATCCTGGAGTTTCTGCTACACGGAAAGCCATTGCTAGACATTTTTGGTGGGTGTCCATGCATAATGGTATTAAAGATTTTGTATCTGTCTATGAAGTTTGCGCACGTGCTAAGGTCAGTCAAAGCCGGCCGGCCAAGGAATTGGCCCCATTGCCAATTCCAGAAAGACCATGGACTCATTTGTCCATTGATTTCATCACAGATTTGTCTTTATTTGGTGGGAGAACTGCTATCTGGGTGGTAGTTGACTGATTCAGCAAACAAACTCATTTTATTCCTTTGTCAGGATTACCTGCAGAGACATTCTTCAGGTTGTTTATTTCTCATATTGCAAGGTTACATGGGATCGCTCTTAACATTGTGTCCAATAGAATCATAGAATCATAGAATGGTAGAGTTGGAAGGGACCTCCTGGGCCTTCTGGTCCAACCCCCTGCTCAAAGCAGGATTCTCTAAATCATCCCAGACAGATAGGGGAGGACAATTTGACCCTAAGTTCTGGAGAGCTTTTTGTAGTAAACTTGGGATTGACTTGTTATTTTTATCTGTTTACCACCCTGAAACCAACGGTCAGACTGAGAAGACAAATCAATCTTTGGAATAAATTTTAAGGTGCTTTATGGCAGGTCGGCAGTAGGACTGGTCTTTTTTTTACCTCTCGTTGAGATTGCTTTTAACTGTTGAGTAAATCAGTCTATTGGAACCTCACCATTTTCTCTAATTATGGTTTTTATCCCCATTTTGTTGAAATTTCTAGGATTAGTTCTGAATGTCCTGGGGTGGAGGTTGCCGTACAGAGACTTGAGGATGTCTGGAGGGAGGTTCAAAAGAATATTAGGACTGCTCAGATTTGCCAAAAACAGAAAGCTGTTAAAGGGTCTGAAATTCATTCTTGAACACAATGTGTTCATTTTTTAAGGTGTACTGTACTTACAGTTGCTCGGCACCTAGACGGGGACTCGGGTTGAACCAAGTTTCGCAAACTTATTTATGGGGCGATTCAAGTCCTCATCGTCACTCTCTAAGCCTGTTTTCAATGACAAAATATGGCTTTATAGACGTTTGACAGATGATCTGATCATTATATGGAATGGGACAGAGGAGGAAGTGGCACAATTAATAAAGGAGCTCAACAATAACACCTGGGGATAACCTCTGCATCCCAATTTAATAAAGAAAATGTTAGACCATCCACCATCTTGTTGTGGTTTCTGGCTGCTGGTCTGTTTTCCCCTGGTGCTGGGCTTGTTGTTGGTCAGGTGATTGTATCACCCTTTATTACCCTGCACCTGCCTCCCAGTCCTTGCTGGACATCAGTGTTAATCCGCTTGAGTTCTTGCTAGGAGCCTTGATAGCGTTGTGCTATACTTTGTGCAGTTCTGGGAACTCTAATTCTGCTTGCTTAGTCTTTTTTGTTTTTTTTCCTTTTGTTTATGCAGCTTCCTCAATTTCCCTGCTAGGAGGTTACCAGTGTTTTGTTCCCAGCCCCTAGATCTTTCAGGGATCCCCTCCCCCCACCTTCAGGTCTTCGCTTGAGTCTAGACTAGGATCGTCGGTGGGTCTATTAGCAAGGAATTGGTCGCCCGCTCCATCGTAGGGATCGAGTCTAGTCCTATTGCAGGGTCAGATTCACCCCCGCTCTATTCCTGAGTTGCAGACCCATAACAGAAAAAATTGTGTTTCTTTCTAAAGATCAGCCATAGTGGGAAAAAAAATTATCACAAATACCCACTTCAAAAAAGGAGATTCATATGGCTTTTTAGATTTCAACAGTGCACATTACAAGAAGTGGAAGGTTAATATACCCCACAGCCAATTTTTTCATATAAAAAACAATTGTACGAGAGAATCTGATTATGTGGCTCAGTCTAAAATGCTAAAAAGAAAATTTAAGGAAAAAAGATACCCCAAAAAATTTGATAAATGGTGCATATAGGGATAACAAAATAAAAACACAGGAGGAATGTTTAAAAGGAAAAAATAGGAAGGGTGATAATTTGACTATCGGTAAAGGAAGAGGTGATGATCTGTGGAGATTGAATTTTGTGACAACATTCAGTAGGGCAAATAAAGTCATAAGAACTGTGCTTTCAAAATATTGGTATATCATGAAGCATGACCCTGTTTTGGGAAACATCTCCCTGATAATCCAGGGATTACATATAGGAGGGGGAACATTTTGAAAAATTTGGTGGACTCCAGTATATTAAAAAAACAGTTGGATTCAAAAAGAAAAAACATTAAAAAAGTAAGGATCAAATTTTATGTGGTGTTTTTCAAGGAACCAAAGTTTTTAAATGCAACTCCAAAAAATGTTGTACCTGTGGGATCCTAGATCACGGGGCTAAAACTATCAAATGTAATAATACTGGTGAGCTCTTTGAGATCTTACAAAGACTCACCTGTAGATTTTTCTTTTCTGTTTTTTTTCTTTTTTTTTCTTGCATCTATGTTGTCAAGGTTGGATCAATCAGTGGATGTGTTCCTGAACTTGGTCAACACCCCAAATCAAGTTTCTGAGACTGGGATAAAAGGTTTGCTGCTATATATAAGTGTAATTGAATTTAATACTAGTAGGATTTGTACTGTGTTTTTATGATACCTGAAGTAGGATATATACTGTATCCGAAACGCATTGTATCTTCTCTATTTTAGCGTATCAAATAAAAAAAAAATATATATAAAAAATATGAAATATTATCTTTGAATATGAGTCCTGGGAAGTGCTGCCATTCATGGGCTGGATGTGCTTTTCTTGATTTACTCATCCTGTGTGAGCCTGAATCTGGCTCTTTCACTTGGATCCACCCGAGGCAAGCTGCAAGCCCTGTCTATTGAAAAGTATCCCAGAACGATTTTTAAGGATACACAATCTAAAGGCATATTAGCCTTCTATCAGTGGAGTGCATAAAATTGTGCACCCTTTTAAAGACTATAATATTGTGTTTACGCACTTAGGGCGCCACGATTTGTCTGTTCTCTCCCAAACAGGGTTTTTTTTTGTAAAAACAGAAAGCTGATAGAGGATGTTATACAACCCCTGGCAAAAATTATGGAATCACCGGCCTTGGAGGATGTTCATTCAGTTGTTTTATTTTGTAGAAAAAAAACAGATCACAGACATGGCACAAAACTGAAGTAATTTCAAATGGCAACTTTCTGGCTTTAAGAAACACTAAAAGAAATCAAGAACAATTAATGTGGTAGTCAGTAATGGTTATTTTTTTTAACCAAGCATAGGGAAAAATTATGGAATCACTCAATTCTGAGGGAAAAAATTATGGAATCACCCTGTAAATTTTCATTCCCAAAACTAACACCTGCATCAAATTGCATCTGCTCGTTAGTCTGCATCTAAAAAGGAGTGATCACACCTTGGAGAGCTGTTGCACCAAGTGGACTGACATGAATCATGGCTCCAACAGGAGAGATGTCATTTGAAACAAAGGAGAGGATTATCAAACTCTTAAAAGAGGGTAAATCATCACGCAATGTTGCAATAGATGTTGGTTGTTCACAGTCAGCTGTGTCTAAAATCTGGACCAAATACAAACAACATGGGATGGTTGTTAAAGGCAAACATACTGGTAGACCAAGGAAGACATCAAAGCATCAAGACCGGAAACTTAAAGCAATATTTCTCCAAAACAGGAAATGCACAACAAAACAAATGAGGAACGAATGGGTGGAAACTGGAGTCAACAAATGTGTCCAAACTGTAAGAAACCGCCTAAAGGAAATGGGATTTACATACAGAAAAGCTAAACGAAAGCCATCATTAACACCTAAACAGAAAAAACAAGGTTACAATGGGCTGAGGAAAAGCAGTCGTGGACTATGGATGACTGGATGAAAGTCATATTCAGTGATGAATCGCGAATCTGCATTGGGCAAGATGATGATTGCTGGAACTTTTGTTTGGTGCCATTCCAATGAGATTTATAAAGATGACTGCCTGAAGAGAACATGCAAATTTCCACAGTCATTGATGATATGGGGCTGCATGTCAGGTAAAGGCACTGGGAAGATGGCTGTCATTACATTTTCAATAAATGCACAAGTTTATGTTGATATTTTGGACACTTTTCTTATCCCATCTATTGAAAGGATGTTTGGGGATGATGAAATCATTTTTCAAGATGATAATGCATCCTGCCATAGAGCAAAAACTGTGAAAACATTCCTTTAAAAAAGACACATAAGGTCAATGTCATGGCCTGCAAATAGTCCGGATCTCAATCCAATTGAAAATCTTTGGTGGAAGTTGAAGAAAATGGTCCATGACAAGGCTCCAACCTGCAAAGCTATCTGGCAACAGCAATCAGAGAAAGTTGGAGCCAGATTGATGAAGAGTACTGTGTGACACTCATTAAGTCCATGCCTCAGAGACTGCAAGCTGTTGTAAAAGCCAGAGGTGGTGCAACAAAATTCTAGTGATGTGTTGGAGTGCTTTTTTGTTTGTTTGTTTTTCATGATTCCATAAATTTTTCCCTCAGAATTGAGAGATTCCATAATTTTTTCCCCATGCTTGGTTAAAAAAATAATCATTGCTGACTACCACATTATTTGTTCTTGATTTCTTTTAGTGTTTATTAAAGCCAGAAAGATGCCATTTGAAATGACTTCAGTTTTGTGCCATGTCTGTGATCTGTTTTTTTTCTACAAAATAAAACAACTGAATGAACATCCTCCAAGGCCGGTGATTCCATAATTTTTGCCAGGGGTTGTAGAATCATAGAATGGTAGAGTTGGGAGGGATCTCCTGGGCCATCTGGTCCAACCCCCTGCTCAAAGCAGGATTCTCTAAATCATCCCAGACAGATATCTGTCCAGCCTCTGTTTGAAGACTTTCATTGAAGTAGAACTCACCACCTCTCGTGGCAGCCTGTTCCACTCATTGATCACCCTAACTGTCAAAAAGTTTTTTCTAATATCTAATCTGTGTCTCCTCCCATTCAGTTTCATCCCATTGCTTCTAGTCTTTCCTTGTGCAAATGAGAATAATGATGATCCTTCTACAATGTGACAGCCCTTGAGATATTTGTATACAGCTATTAAGTCTCCTCTTAGTCTTCTCTTTTGCAAGCTAACCATTCCCAAATCCTGCAACCGTTCCTCATAGGACATGGTTTGCAGACCGGTCACCATTCTGGTCGCTCTTCTCTGAACTTGGTCTAGTTTGTTGATGTCTTTTTTAAAATGTGGTGCCCAAAACTGGACACAGTATTCCAGATGAGGTCTGACCAAAGAGGAGTAGAGGGCAATAATGACTTCACGTGATCTAGACTGTATGCTTCTGTTAATACATCCTAGAATTGTATTTGCCTTTTTTGCTGCTGCATCACACTGTTTACTCATGTTCTATTAGTATACCGAAGTCTTTTTCACATGTGCTGTTACTTAGCCCTATTCCTCCCATTTTGTATATGCTTTTTTCATTTTTATTGCCCAGATGTTGAACTTTGCATTTTTCCCTGTTAAAAACCATTTTGTTAGTTGTTGCCCACTGCTCCAGTTTATGTATCTCTCTTCTCTAGTATTAGCTATCCCTCCTAGCTTTGTGTCATCAGCAAATTTAATCAGCGTAACCTCAATTCCTTCATCTAAATCATTGATAAAGATGTTGAACAATACAGGGCCCAGGACAGAGCCCTGTGGTACCCCACTTGAGACATTCTTCCAACTTTATGTGCAGCCATTTATGACTACTCTTTGGGACCGATCACTAAACCAGATATGAATCCACCTAACAGTTGCCTTGTCCATTCCATACTTAGTCATTTTTTCAATAAGGATTGTGTGATACTTTGTCAAATGCTTTTTCTGAAGTCAAGGTATGCTATATCTACAGCATTTCCCTAATCCACCCAGTCAGTGATTCTGTCATAGAAGGAAATTAAGTTAGTCTGACATGACTTATTAGTTACAAACCCATGCTGACTCTGTTTAATCACTTCATTCTTATCCAGGTACTTACATACATGTTGTTTAATAATTTGTACAAAGATCTTTACTGCTATAGAAGTCAGGCTCACCAGCCTATAGTTCCCTGGGTCCACCTTCTTCCCCTTTTTGAAGATAGGAACAACATTTGCTCTTCTCCAGTCTTTTGGGACTTCTATTCTCCAAGAATTTTCAAAGATTATGGAGAGTGGTTCAAGATTTTCTTCTGCTATCTCCTTCAGTACTCTGGGGTGTAATTCATCTGGACCTGGAGACTTGAATTCATTTAGGTTAGCTAAGTTTTTCCTCATTATTTTTCTGTTTATAGATATCCTGGATTATTCTATTCTCTTAATAGGACCGTGAAGATCAGTTGATGTTACATTTCCTTTCTGAGAGAAAACAGATGCAAAATAGGAATTTAAAAGTTCGGCCTTCTCAACATCCTTTCTTACCATTTCATCATTTTCATCCTGTAAAAATCCTATAGCATCTTTGACTTTTCTTTTACTTTTGACATATCCCCAAAATCCTTTTTTGTTGCTTTTGACGTCTCTTGCAAGCCTTAATTCATTGTCAGCTTTAGATAATCTGATTTGTGCCCTGCAGGTTCTTCAGACGGCATTATATTCTTCTTTAGATATGCCTCCCTCTTTCCATTTGATAAACATTTCTTTCTTCCTTTTTAGCATGTGTTTAAGTTCTGTGTTCATCCATCCTGGTTTCCTTAAATGCTTCCTATTCTTCCCTCTTTTGGAATTGTTGACGATTGTGCTTTGAGAATTTCATTTTTCAAGATTTCCCATCCTTCCTGGACATTTTTGTCCTTAAGGATATCCAGCCATTGTATCCCTCCAATTCTCTTTCTGAGTCCCTTAAAATCTGCCTTTCTGAAATCTAACCTTGAAGTCTGAGTCTTCACAGGTCTTCCTCCTCTAGTTATCCAAAATTCTAAAATAGCATGGTCGCTACTCATAGGGTCCCAGCCACTCTTACCTCCTCAACCATTTCCTCTCAGTTTATAAGGATTAGATCCAAGGTAGATCCCTTGTTTTCTCCCCTACCTTTTGGAAGATAAAGTTGTCAGCAAGAGAGGTTAAGAATTTCCTTGACCTGTTAGTCCTGCTGAGAGAGATTCCCAACAAATGTCTGGATAGTTGAAATCCCCCATGACCACTATGTCATAATTTTTGGAGAACTTGGCCATTTGATGCATAAAGAGTTCATCCAAATCTTCAACTTGCACAGGCGGCCTGTAGTAAATGCCTATAATGGTGTCCTTTCCATTGTTCTGTCCTTGTATTCTTACCCAAACAGTTTCCACAGAACTCCCAGTCTCTGAAGCTTCAATCTCTGTGCAGATATACCCTTTTCTAACATACAATGCGACACCTCCTCTTCATTTATCAAGTCTGTTTCATGCAAATAAGTTGTATCCTTCTAGCCTTGTATTCCAATCATGTGTATCATCCCATCAAGTCTCAGTGATTCCAATGACATCATATTTCTTTTCCTGCGTTAGTAGTTCCAATTCTCCTTGTTTGTTGCCCATGCTTTGTGCATTCGCATAGAAACATTTTAGTTTGTGCTTGGTTTATCTTTCTTCAATATTTTTATTATTTAGATTTTTTTGTCTTTGTTCTTCCCTTTCACTTTTAATAGCAGAATTCTCAATAGTAATAATAATAATCTTTATTTTTATATAGCACTAACATATTCCACAGCGCTTTACAGTTTTTGCACACATTATCGTCGCTGTCCCCGATGGGGCTCACAATCTAGATTCCCTATCAGTATGTTTTTGGAGTGTGGGAGGAAACCGGTGTACCCGGAGGAAACCCACGCAAACACGGGGAGAACATACAAACTCCTTGCAGATGTTGTCCTAGGTGGGATTCGAACCCAGGACTCCAGCGCTGCAAGGCTGTAGTGCTATTCACTGAGCCACCGTGCTGCCCAATAGTATTTGTCAGGTGTATGGCTTTTTCTGGCATTTTGCTTCCCTTCCCACATTGTTCTAGTTTAAAGCTCTCCTGATGACTGTAGCAAGGCGACTTCCAAATACATGTTTTCCATTCTTCGTAAAGTGCACCCCATCTCTAGTAAGTAGTCCATCGTATAGGTAATTCACTCCATGAGTCAGGTGGGTCTTGTTTTTATTGGTCCATATGAGATCCTAGAGGTGGTCAATTCCTAATGTTTTGCACAAATCCCTATGAAAGGAGCTTGTCCCTTCCGCATTGTCTGCCTCATCACCTCATTCTCTGGTGTCAGTCGACAATGGCTTGGAGCCAGGGCCGGCTCCAGGTTTTTATGAGCCCCGGGCGAAAGAGTCTTAGTGGGCCCCCTTAACACAGACCACGATTCATGATGCATAGATACTGCATATATGGATATAGCACAACACCAAACACTTCTCTTCTTCCATTACATGACTGATATCTATTGTAAATTGTACAATAGCTCAAAAACCGCCAAATCCTCACAGCGCACAGTACAGACTGGACAGTACAGTCCTCCATACAATATTATGGGCACCACATAGTCTCCCCCTCATCACCCATATAATACCCCATGCAGGATGTCACCCCCCCATCCCCCATATAATGCTCCATACAGAATACTGGACCCAATATAATGATCCATACAGAATACTGGACCACATATAATGCTCCATACAAAATATGGAGCTCTCCTCTACACTGTGCTGCGTTCTGCACTGTTACGGCTCAGGAAAGGGCGCTGTGGAAAGACTCCCCATTATCATCATCATTGCCTGCCCATTATCATCATCATTGCCTCCCCATCATCATCATTGCCTGCCCATCATCATCATCATTGCCTCCCTATCATCATCATTGCCTCCCCATTAATATCATCATCATCATTGCCTCCCCATCATCATCATTATCATTGCCTCCCCATTAATATCATCATCATCATTGCCTTCCCATTATCATTGCCACCCCATCATCATCATTATCATTGCCTCCCCATTAATATCATCATCATCATTGCCTTCCCATTATCATTGCCTCCCCATCATCATCATCGCCTTCCCATTATCATTGCCTCCCCATCATCATTGCCTCCTCATCACCATCACTGCCTCCCCCCACCACCATCACACATACAGCACCGCAGGCACACACACACACACGCCTCACCTGTCCGGCGTCCGCGCGCTCTCTGCCACAGCCGGCCGCTGAATGATGACGTCATTCAGCGGCGCTGCTGTGAGAGAGGAAGCGCCGGCGCCCCTGGAGCCCGGAGCTGCGGCAGCGGAGGCACGGGGAGAGGTGAGTATTGCGCCGGCTGCTGCCGGGGCCCTGAGCAAGTGGGGGGGGCCCAGTGGCGGCGCTGACACCGCTAACGGGGCCGGGGTGTCCGACGGCGAGTGGGCCCCCCGCCTGCTCAGGGCCCCGGAACTTGCCCGGGTGTGCCGGGTGCTGACGCCGGCCCTGCTTGGAGTAAGAAGTTCGAAGGTTTGTGGATTCTTGAAGGGTTCAAAATTTCTGCTAATACCTCATCAACTAGTACGAATATGGTCCAGAGGAGAGATCTTTGATCCCAGCTTGTGATGTGAAGAACAATCGCTTAGTCAGGGCTTTCCAACTAAAATTTTCTTGGAAGCCTGGGTGTCTGGTGGCCCCCTAGTAGAGGAGGAACTGTCACAGTTCCACCCCTTTGTGTGTCTTGGATGCAGTTACTGACAGCTCAGCCATCCAATCTGGTACAGGGGTGCACTGAAGCTGTCAGTACTTTGATTGACAGTTCAGTCATCCAGTCTGGTGCATAGGCGTGCTGAGCTGTCAGTGTGTTGATTGACAGCTCGGCCGTCCAATCTGAGACTGGGAAACTCTGGCTATCTCCAGGTGTTCATTATCCCAGGTGATTGCCAGGCTAGTTAACTGGGCTGTTACTCCCAGATATTTGCCAGAAGTACATTCAGCTGCTGTGTGGTTTGACTCTCTGTGCCTTGCGTTCTGTTTGTAGAGCTTTTGTTACCTGACCTTGGACTCGTTCTCTTTCGACCTGTCATATGTCTTTATCAAGTATGTATAGAAACATACAGAGCAAGTTTATATAGTGTGTCTGGCACACATGCACCAAGCACCCCACATATATACATCTCTAGCCTGCATTAGTACCTGGATAGCTTGGTCTGGGCATGCCCCTTCTGCGATCACATAATCGCGGCTCTGGCAACACCCTACGATGTGCCCTGGCTATGCGCACCGCCAATGCATGTGCACTGCGCTCTGCGTCATCCGGGGTGGAGTCATATGTAGTGATGAGCGAATTTGTTTGAAAAACAGTCGTCAAACATAAATTAAGCACAAATATGGCACATTCGGATTCGTGATCGCAAACATGAGCAAACTTTTATGAAATCTGTAAAAATCATTAACATTCAGTAAAAGGTGCCACAAAAATATTTTCAGCACTTTAGCAACGATAATAGTGGTGTATCATGAGCGTGCTAGGGTGGTCTCAAGAAGACCCTTTGGATATCGGATGATTGCCAAATGATAGGTGGAGCTTCGATCGAGGCCGGATGGTGAGACGAAATGGACACAGGAGACAAGTCTCTGAGTTCCAAAATCATCTGAGCTTTAATCAATTCCGTCAGCTTATATCCACTGCTGAGTGGGCATATACATACATTAGGTCATTGTGTACTTCAGAACTTATTAGTAAATCATTTATTACAGTAAATACATCTTGTCACGCATATGTCAGCTTGACCATTTGTTATCTATAGAGGAATTTACCTAGTTAATAGATGTTCTATTAGTGGACCTCAATTGTAGTCATCAGTAGTCCTATCTTTATTATTCTATCGATTAGTTGCATACCTCATTGTCATTAGCTACAGTAATCAAGGTGGTGTCCTGTCATTAGGGTGATTATCTCATAGTCCTAAAGGGCATGCAAACTGACCTTTGGGACCATATGATACCATGTTGTTTAATCAGCAAATAGTGTCATTTTAACAGAGAGAGAGAAAATGTATCTTAAAGGGATCTAAGAGCTTATAAGGCTAGCGTTACAAAGGGTCTAAGGGCCGCGTCTCACATAGCGACGCACCAGCGATCCCGACAACGATATGAACTTGTCAGGATCACTGGTGTGTCGCTACATGATCGCTGCTGAGCTGCCAGACAGGCAGTTCAGGCAGCGATCAGGACAGCGACACTGCGGGTAACGTCGCTTAGTAACCCGCAGTGTACGTTGGATACCAGCCCGCTGATGCAGGGAGCTGGTAACCAAGGGACACATTGGGTTTCCAGGCACAGCCCCGCGCCTGGAAACCTGATGTGTACCTTGGTTACCAGCTGATCGCTGGTCTCCTGCCTGCCACACGCAGCGATGCGTGCTGGCCAGCAGGAGACCAGCGATCAAAAAAAAGTCCAGGCATTGCTGACACGACCAGCGATTCACAGCAGGGGCCTGATCGCTGGTACGTGTCAGACATAGCAAGATCACTGCTGAGATCGCTGTTGCGTCACAAAACTTGTGACTCAGCAGCGATCTCGCTAGCGATCTCGCTATGTTAGACGGGGCCCTTAGAGTGGAGAAGGGTCCCCTGGATTCCCTATCAGCTCCCCCTTTTGAGAACAGATATGACTCTATGCTGAACCTATGAGTACCTTTAAAGGCCTAGTGCCAGTGTCGGACATCCTAACCTATTTTCTTCGTGCCGAATTTCCCATATGGTTGGAGAGATCATATCATTTTCTCAACTACAGTATTTTGTCATGTGTAAAAAAAGAGGGTTTCAATTATATGTGCATGATTATACTAATAAGTACATGTGCTAGTCTTTGGAGGGGTCTTTTGGTGCTGTATCATGTTTTCTACTGGTTGTTGTAGTATCAGAGGAAATCTGGCCTTGCTGATCTACTATTTCTTGTACTGCACCTCCAGCATACTTTATGAATCTCTGTTGATTATAATAAATGTAATTTATCCAGTCCATATTTCCCTAAAATCACGTCTAAAATAAGTTGCAGTCCCAGAAGTGTCACCTTGGCTTGTCTGAGCCATCTGTCCCTTGTAGAGTAGAATTGGCAGTATCATCAGAAGTAGGATCATCACTCTTCCGTTTCAGGGCTTTGCAGTGGCTGGCATGGATCTAAGTGGGTCTTCCATCAAGCTTTACTGATGTGGCTGTAGTGAGGAGGACTTGGAAGTGACCATCAAACCTTGGCTCCAATGGCTTCCTTGTATGTCTTTTGACCACCACCCAGTCTCCAGGCTGTAGAGCATGGGTTCCTTCTTGAATAGAATCAAAAACTTGTTTATGCACAGTGGAGAGCCTCTTTTGGAGGCCATGGACATAAGCAGTGATATTGTCACACTGCAGTTGCAGTAACTGTGGAAAGTACAGTCCTAACCTAGGTGCTGACCCAAACAAAACCTCGAATGGTGAGAGATTAGTCTTCCTATTGGGCGTGTACCTGACGGAAAAGAGAGCTAAAGGAAGACATTCTGTACAAGGTTTCCCCAATTCCTCACTTGCTCTCTGAATTTTTAGCTTAAGGATACCATTTAGCCGTTCAACCTTCCCACTCGCTTGGGGTCTGTATGGGGTGTGAAATGCCTGTGTCACCCCTAACGTTTGCATAGTATTCTGTATTACCTCTCCAGTGAAATGGGTACCTCTGTCGGACTCTATGGTTTCCGGTAGCCCGAACCTACAAAAGACTTCTGACATCAACTTCTTTGCAGTGGCCCTTGCAGTAGCTTTTGGCATCGGGAAAGCTTCTGGCCAACCTGAGAAGAGGTCCACACACACAAGAACAAATTCATATGCTCCAATTCTTGGTAATTGTATGAAGTCAATCTGCAGTCGTTGAAACGGGTAGAGGGGCTTAGCCGTGTGTCTCTGTGGTACTTTCACTACGCTTCCTGGATTATGTTGTGCACATGTTAGACATGCTTGTGTAAATCTAGTAGCAACTGTTGTGAAACCAGGGGCGATCCACTGCCTCTCTACTAAAGCACACATGGCATTTTTGGACAAATGCGTGGGGCCATGAGCCGCCTGAGCCATCATGTGGTACAAGGATCTTGGTAGGCAGACTCGCTGACCCACCATCCACAGACCTTCATGGTCCTGAGCTCGAGCTTTTGACCAAACCTTCTTCTTCTCCCGGTTGCTTGCCGAGTCAAAGCCTATAAGATACTGAAGTCTAATTGCTGACACTCGGTGCTTACCATCATCAGTGGAGACATCCCAGAGGTCTTATCTTGCTTCGGCTTTCGTGCGGCTTCCTTGGCTGCCTGGTCTGCCTTGTCGTTGCCTCTTGCTTCATTGGTAGAGAGTTTTGTATGTGCCCTTACCTTGCCTATGGCAACCTCCTTTGGGAGCAGAAGTGCCTCCATTAGTTGTTTGATGAGGTGCCCAGTTTGACAGGAGTGCCTGCTGATGTAAGAAAGTCTCTCACCCTCCGTATGGGACCATAGTCATGGGCTATTCCAAAAACTTATCTCGAATCTGTGTAAATGTTGCATTGTTTACCTTCAACCCCTTTAAGTGCTTCAATGAGTGCCGTCAACTCCGCCTCTTGTACAGACATATGAGGGGGGAGTGGTTCTGCTTTTGCTACCTCATGGTGTGACCACTGAATACCCAGTGTAGAACCGTCCATCTTCACCGATGCTTCTTGAACCATCTACAAAAAGCTCAAAATCTGGATTAGTGAGAGGTACATCAGAAACATGTGAGAACCCTGCAGTCTCTTGAGCCATAAGGGCTATACAGTCATGTTCATGGTATGCATCAAACAATTCATCCTCTGACAAATTTTGCAAAAACAGTGGTTTTCCTTGTCCATCCCCACCTTCTCCCCCTTTTGAATCTGCTGCATTTATTGGAATTAGGGTATCTGGATTCAAAGTCATACATCGTTAAGGTGACATTGGGAGGCATTAAGAGGGCACACTGAAGCTTAAGATGTCTGGCTACAGCAATGTGCTTGGGTTGGACCTGGCTGAGGATGCTGTGTAGATCATGTGGAGTGTTGACAGTGATTTGATAGTCCAGTACAATCTCTGAGGCCTTGTCTAGTAAGAGTGAGACAGCTGTCACTGATCTGACACATTATGGGGCTCCTCGTGCAACAGGATCTATACGAGCAGAGTAATAGGCCACAGGCCTGTTGTGTTGGCCATGTTTCTGGGCTAGGAGTCCCCTGTAGCATGTCCCAGCATATCTGTACAGTAGTGTAGGAAAAGTTTTGCGTAGTCTGGGGTGCCACGAGCTGGAGCAGAGACAATTGCAAGTTTGAGTGAGTAGAAACTGTCTAGTGCTTCCTGGTTAAGCTGGAAGGGTTGTGTGGGCAGACAATCATAGTGTGGCTGCATGAGAATGGATGCAGAATGAATCCAAGGCCTACAATATGATGCTAGCCCTAGGAAGGTGCGTAGGTCTTGAACCCCTGTGGGTGGTTGTAGCTGTTCAATTGCCTTCTTCCTATCCTCTATCAAGTGGAGTGCTCCCTGTGATATGCAATGTACCAAAAATACAACTTTTAGTTGACAAAATTGTAGCTTCTCTCTGGATGCCTTACACCCTTTGGAGAAGAGGTGTTTAAGCAGTGAGATTGTAGCTTCGTAGCATACATCTCTGTTGGGGGCACAAAGGAGGAGATCATCCACATACTGGAGAAGAACTACCTCAGCATGTGTAATGGTCCAGTCCTGCAAAACAAGTTGCAATGCAGCAGTATACAGGGTTGGAGAGTTGTGAGCCCCTTGTGGTAGCACCAGCCACGTGTACTGCCGCCCCCTGAACGTGAAAGCAAACAGGTATTGACAGTCAGGATGTAAAGGCACAGAGAAGTAAGCATTTGCTAGATCAATGCAAGTGAAAAAGGCAGCTGTGATTGGAATTTGTAACTGAATCGTGTCGGGGTTGGGCACTACAGGTGTTAGTAGCTCAGTTACGGCATTTATGGCTCTGAGGTCATGCACCATTCTATAGGTAACTGGTTCCCCTTTCTTGCCCTTTTTCTTTACTGGAAATAGGGGAGTGTTGGGCACAGACTTTGTTGGTGCTATAGCTCCAGAGGCAATGAGAGCTGTGATATTCTTCCCTATTGCGTCTTCCTGAGCCGCACTCAATGGGTACTGTTTGATTTGAGGTGGTCTCGCACCAGGCTTTAAGTGAATCATTACTGGAGGGCCTGGCATGTGTCCAATATCAGTTTTAGACTTTGCCCATAGTGGTCTGTGACCTGTGACAGTGACTTATCGTTCTCAGGAGGGGAGGGGGTGTCAGTTATGTGCAGGGATGTGAGCACTCTACACAAAGTGTCTTCTGGAATTCCTGCTGCCAACTTAACAGTACCATCTGGCTCATATATAATATGTGCCTGCAGCGCTTGGAGAACGTCAGAATCTAGCAAATTGACAGGTGATTTGTCACTAATCAGTAATCTGGTCATACATGTGTGGTCAACTAGTTTGAGGGGCAATGGTTTGGTCAATTTACATTCCTAAATCAGTCCCTCAAAGCCTTGAGTATAAATGGTATCGTCTGATATGTCTGATGATCTAACATGTTCCTGGCGGATAACTGTTTTTGGTTGCCCCCGTATCCACCAGGAATGGAATTTTTCTGCCACCTGGAATATGTACTGAGACTACCTCTTGTGAGCTTGGATGTGAAGGTGCCGTAAGGGGATAGATGGCTACGGGGTTACCTGTTTCCTATTGTGGGTTTTGGGTCAGAGCGTCAGCCCTAGTCTGGTTGTCACTTGGGGGGTCTTTCCTAGGCTGTCTGCAATTACGGCTGATATGGCCCATCTTCCCACAGTTATAACACTCCATCTGACAGCGGTCTTTTCTGACTGAGTAACTCCTACGACCTGTCTGAACGTCATTGGAAACATATTGTCCATACTGCCAGACGACTTCACTGCTTTCAAACAAGCTACACTTGCCTTCAAAATAGCCCTCACCTCTGCTAAACAGACCTATTTCACAAACCTTGTATCTTCATTATCCTACAACCCAAAACAACTGTTCAGCACATTCAACTCTCTCCTCCACCCACCACTGCCACCTCCAACTCCCCTCATCTCTGCCGAGGACTTTGCCACCTACTTCAAAAATAAGATCGACCAAACAAGTCAAACTGTTGTGAATGTGCTAGAAATGAATTCTGAGCAGAAGCTCCCTCTGGTGGTTGCAAACAGTGCTGAACTATCCAATGAAGATTGTGAAGATTGGCGATCAGATGTTACTGACTGGTCTTATATAAGGGAGGTTCCCTCCCATCAGGGTTGCCGGTGATCAATTGTTCTGGTCTCATCTTTGATTCCTGTTCACTTTGTAGCTTGCTGTTTTGTGCCTGCATCTTCTGCTAACAGATAAGACATTTTCTTAGTTTTTTGTGCTTGCTTTTTGCATTTTGTCCTGCACTTCTGTGGGGGTCTGCCGGGTCCCCTCCGGGGGCTTGTGCTCCTCTCAGTTTAGTTCAGCCACTGTTGTTTGTTCATTTTTTTCAGTGGCTGCTGTTTAGTTTTGTTACACCAGAGAACTAATTTAGGTGGTAGAGGTCGTGTGATCTCAGGTGTTTTTGTAATTAGTAGAGTTGGTACTTTTCAGGGTTTTTTGGGATTGCAGTAAGTGACCTTCCTATCCTTTTCTATTTAGGAAGTTTGGGCCCCAACGTTTGCTCATACTATTTTCTGTCTGTGTCTGTATTTTCTGTTGTGAATGGACTTGAAATGAATTCTGAGCAGAGGCTCCCTCTGGTGGTTACAAGCGGTACTGGACTGTCCAGTGAAGATTGTGAGGAGTGGGAATCAGGTGTTACTGACTGGTCTTATATAAGGGAGTCGCCTTCCCATCAGGGTTGCCGGTGATCAATTGTTCTGGTCTCACTCCATGATTCCTGTTTCCCTTGTAGCCTGCTGTGTCGTGTCTGCATCTCCTGCTAACAGATAAGACATTTTCTTCTTTTTGTTTTTGTGCTTTATTTTTGCATTTTGTCCTGCACTTCTGTGGGGGCCTTCAGGGTCCCCTCCGGGGGCTTTTGCCCTCTCAGTTTAGTTCAGCCACTGATGTTTGTACTTTTGCTTTTTCCAGTTTCTTCAGTGGCTGCTGTTTTGATTTTGTTACACCAGAGAACTAATTTAGGTGGTAGAGGTCGTGTGATCTCAGGTGTTTTTGAAATTAGTAGAGTTGGTGCTTTTCAGGGTTTTTTGGGATTGCAGTAAGTACCCTTCCTATCCTTTTCTATTTAGTTAGTTTGGGCCCCAACGTTTGCTCATACTATTTTCTGTCTGTGTCAGTATTTCTTCTTGTCTAACAGCCATTACATGTTTGGGGGCTTTCTATGTTCTTTGAGGATCTGCTCCGGGGCAGATAGCTTTACTATTTCTATCTTTAGGTGTAGTTAGTTTCTCAGGCTGTGACGAGGCGTCTAGGACCAACGTAGGAACGCTCCACGGCTGCCTCTAGTTGTGGTGGTTAGTCAGGGTACTGCAATCTCATAGATTCCAACTGCTCTGGTGTATTGCCTTTTTTACCTGCACTCCTCAGTTGCCGAAACATAACAGTATCACCGGCCAAAAATTTAAAGTTGTATGGTACTCACAGAAGGGAAAAATATTGTGAAAGAAAAAACGGTTGTCAGAGTTGTCAGGGGTATTTTTCTGTTTGTTGCATTTTTTTTTCCTCTGTATCTCTGGGTGCTGGGGAGGATTTTTTCTCTCAATGGAGTTTGCACAGTTGTCTGGCCGTGTGGATCAGCTTGCCACTGAGGTTCAGAGTATTGCTGCATATCTTGCTAGGTTGCCTGTTGTGGAACCTAGGATTCCCATGCCAGATTTGTTTTTGGGGGATCGAGCTAAGTTTCAGAATTTCAAAAATAATTGTAAATTGTTTTTTGCCTTAAAATCTAAGTCCTCAGGGAACGCAGCGCAGCAGGTTCAAATTGTCATCTCTCTCCTGCGCGGCGATCCTCAGGATTGGGCTTTTTCCCTGACACCTGGGGATCCTGTTTTGAGTGATGTTGATGCATTTTTTCAGGCTTTGGGGTTATTGTACGATGAGCCTAATGTCACTGATCAAGCTGAAAAAGCCTTGTTGGCATTAAATCAGGGGCTTGATGACGCTGAGTTATACTGTCAGAGATTCCGTAGGTGGGCAGTCCTGACCAAGTGGAATGACGACGCTTTGGCGGCCCTTTTTCGGAAGGGTCTGTCAGGTAATGTAAAGGATGTTATGGTGGGATTCCCTGTCCTCTCTGGTCTCAATGATTCTATGTCATTAGCGATTCAAATTGACAGACGTTTGCGTGAGCGGAGAAGTATGCGTGGAATAGTGTTGCCTTGTGAACCTGCTTCTGAATCCATGCAGTGTGATAGAGTGGTGTCTGGGGCACAGCGTCATGAGTTTCGAAAGCGCAATGGGTTATGTTTCTACTGTGGTAATGCCTCTCATGCTATTTCAGTCTGCCCTAAGCGGGGAAGACGTTTTGCACGCTCAGTTGTCTTGGGTAGTGTTCAGACTAAGTTTTTATTAACTGTCACTCTGATATGCTCTCTGTCCTCATTTTCTGCTCAGGCTTTCGTTGATTCTGGAGCAGCTATTAACCTGATGGATTATGACTTTGCTAAACATTGTGGGTTTCCCTTGATACCCCTACAGAAGTCTATTTCCCTACTGGGGATCGATTCTACCCCTTTGGCTGAGAATAAACCTCAGCTCTCTACTCAGGTGATAATGAGGGTTGAACCTGATCATCAGGAGTGCTGCAAATTTTTGGTTCTGTATAATCTGCATGATATTATCGTACTGGGTTTCCCTTGGTTGCAGTCTCATAATCCTGTTTTGGATTGGAAAACTGTGTCTGTAACCAGTTGGGGCTGCCAATGTGTTAATACCAACACTCCTGTTTTTTCTGCCTCCCCCAGGCTCAGGATGTTCCTGACTTTTTGATTGATTTTTCTGATGTGTTTAGCGAAAGTAAATCTGCATCCTTGCCTCCCCATAGGAGCTATGACTGCGCTATTGAATTAGTGCCTGGTAGTAAATTCCCTAAAGGTCGCCTTTTTAACTTGTCTGTACCTGAACATGACGCTATGCGGTCTTATATCAAGGAGTCATTGGAGAAGGGTCATATCAGACCATCCTCTTCACCCTTAGGTGCCGGTTTTTTCTTTGTGGCCAAAAAGGATGGTTCATTAAGGCCGTGTATTGATTATCGTCTTTTGAACAATATTACTGTGAAATATCAATATCCGTTACCCTTGATTTCTGACCTGTTTTCCAGGGTGAAAAATGCTACTTGGTTTACCAAGCTTGACCTCAGGGGGGCATATAACCTTATTCGCATTAAGCACGGGGATGAATGGAAGACGGCATTTAATACCCCTGAGGGGCATTTTGAGTACCTTGTGATGCCCTTTGGGCTCACTAATGCTCCTTCTGTCTTCCAGTCCTTCATGAATGACATTTTCAGGGATTTTGTGGATAAATTTCTGATTGTTTATTTGGATGATATCTTGATTTTTTCCAATGACTGGGACTCTCATGTGAAACATGTTTGAACTGTATTCCAGATTTTGAGAGAGAATGCTCTGTATGTGAAGGGATCAAAGTGTCTTTTTGGCGTACAGAGGATCTCATTTTTGGGATTCATTTTGTCCCCATCTGTTATTGAAATGGACCCGGTCAAGGTTCAGGCCATCTGTGATTGGGTCCAACCTACTTCATTAAAGGCTCTTCAAAGATTTTTGGGTTTTGCCAATTTTTATCGTAAATTTATTGGTAATTTCTCGGTTATTGTTAAACCTTTAACTGATTTGACCAAAAAGGGTTCTGATGTGGTGAATTGGCCTCCTAAAGCAGTCTCTGCATTTCAGGAACTTAAGCAGAGATTCACTTCTGCTCCTGTTCTACGGCAGCCTGATGTTTCTCTACCATTTCAGGTGGAGGTTGATGCCTCTGAAATTGGGGCAGGTGCCGTTTTGTCCCAAAGAGATCCAGAGACCTCTAAAAGTAACCCTTGTGCCTTTTTCTCTCGAAAATTTTCTCCTACTGAACGTAATTATGATGTGGGTAATCGGGAGTTATTGGCCATGAAGTGGGCTTTTGAAGAGTGGAGACATTGGCTGGAGGGAGCCAAACATCAGGTGGTGGTCCTTACGGACCATAAGAATCTGGTTTATCTGGAATCTGCCAAGCGACTTAATCCTAGATAGGCCAGGTGGGCCTTGTTTTTCACACGTTTTAATTTTGTGGTTTCATTTCTTCCTGGCACTAAGAATGTTAAGGCGGATGCCCTCTCGAGGAGTTTCCTGGCGGACTCTCCTGAGTTATCTGATCCTTCTGTTATTTTGAAAGAGGGTGTAGTTCTTTCCGCCATCTCGCCCAATTTGAGACTGGCTCTGGAGGGGTGTCAGGAGGATAAGCCCGAGCGCTGCCCTGTTGGGAAATTGTTTGTCCCGGACCAGTGGAAAAAGAGTGTGATGTCTGAGATTCATTGTTCCGCGCTGGCCGGTCATCCGGAATTTTTGGTACCAGAGACTTGGTGAGTCGGTCCTTTTGGTGGCCTACCTTGTCTCGTGATGTCAGGGAAGTCCTGCGGGACTTGCTCTCGCTCCAAGCCTTGCTCTTGCTCTAGTGGTTTGTTGATGCCATTGCCTGTGCCCAAGAGACCATGGACCCATATCTCTATGGATTTCATTTCCGACCTCCCTGTTTCTCAGAGAATGACCGTTATCTGGGTGATTTGTGATAGGTTTTCCAAAATGATACATCTTGTGCCATTACCTAAGTTGCCTTCCTCCTCTGAATTGGTGCCTTTGTTCCTTCAGCATGTGGTTTGGTTACACGGCATTCCTGAGAATATTGTGTCTGACAGAGGAGTCCAGTTTGTTTCCAGATTTTGGAGGACTTTTTGTTCTAAACTTGGTGTTCAATTGTCTTTCTCCTCGGCTTTTCATCCTCAGACCAATGGACAAACTGAGAGAACAAACCAGACATTGGAGACTTATCTGAGATGCTTTGTGTCTGCTGATCAGGATGACTGGGTCTCTTTTTTGCCTTTGGCTGAGTTTGCTCTTAATAATAGGGCTAGCTCTGCCACTTTGATGTCTCCATTTTTCTGCAATTTTGGGTTTCACCCTCGATTTTCTTCAGGACAGACGGAGGTTTCTGTCTGTCCAGGTGTTGACTGTTGTGGAGCGTATGCAGCAGATTTGGGACCAGGTAGTGGAGAGGTTGTCCCTCTCTCAGGAGAGGGCCCAGCGGTTTGCCAACCGGCATAGGACTGATGGTCCTCGGTTTGAAGTGGGGGACTTGGTCTGGTTGTCCTCAAGAAATATCCCTATGAGAGTTGCATCTCCTAAGTTTAAGCCTAGGTTCATTGGACCTTATAAGATCATGGAGATTCTTAATCCTGTTTCCTTTTGTTTACTTCTTCCAGGGACATTTAAGATCCATAACGTGTTCCACAAGTCCTTATTGAAGAGGTTTGTCGAGCCAGTGGTTCCTATGGCTGTGCCTCCTGACCCTGTTTTGGTTGAGGGCAATCTGGAGTATGTGGTTGAGAAAATATTGAATTCTCGTTTTTCTAGACGGAAACTCCAGTATTTGGTTAAGTGGAGAGGTTATGGTCAGGAGGACAATTCTTGGGTGTTTGCTTCGGACATCCATGCTAGGAGACTCATCCGTGCGTATCACAGAGCTCATCCTGACCGACCTGGTTGCTCAAATGAGGGTTCGGTGACCCCTCCTCAAGGGGGGGGTACTGTTGTGAATGTGCTAGAAATAAATTCTGAGCAGAAGCTCCCTCTGGTGGTTGCAAACAGTGGTGAACTATCCAATGAAGATTGTGAAGATTGGCGATCAGATGTTACTGACTGGTCTTATATAAGGGAGGTTCCCTCCCATCAGGGTTGCCGGTGATCAATTGTTCTGGTCTCATCTTTGATTCCTGTTCACTTTGTAGCTTGCTGTTTCGTGCCTGCATCTTCTGCTAACAGATAAGACATTTTCTTCTTTTAGTTTTTTGTGCTTGCTTTTTGCATTTTGTCCTGCACTTCTGTGGGGGTCTGCCGGGTCCCCTCCGGGGGCTTGTGCTCCTCTCAGTTTAGTTCAGCCACTGTTGTTTGTTCATTTGCCTTTTCCAGTTTTTTCAGTGGCTGCTGTTTAGTTTTGTTACACCAGAGAACTAATTTAGGTGGTAGAGGTCGTGTGATCTCAGGTGTTTTTGTAATTAGTAGAGTTGGTACTTTTCAGGGTTTTTTGGGATTGCAGTAAGTGACCTTCCTATCCTTTGATATTTAGGAAGTTTGGGCCCCAACGTTTGCTCATACTATTTTCTGTCTGTGTCTGTATTTTCCTCTTGTCTAACCGCCATTACATGTTTGGGGGCTTTCTTTGTTCTTTTGGGATCTGCTCCGGGGCAGATAGTTTTCCTCTTTCTGTCTTTAGGTGTAGTTAGCTTCTCAGGCTGTGACGAGGCGTCTAGGACCAACGTAGGTACGCTCCACAGCTGCCTTTAGTTGTGGTGGTTAGTCAGGGTACTGCAATCCATAAATTCCAACCTCTCTGGTGTATTTCCTTTTTTGCCTGCTCTCCTCAGCTACCAAATCATAACAGCAAACCTTTACTGTTCCACCACCCCAACCACTCCATATACCAGACCTCTGCCCTTCCCTACTAACCTCCCTCTCCAACATCACTGAAGGAGAGCTTACTCATCTCCTTTTCAAATCACACCTTGCCACCTGTGCACTTGACCCCATCCCCTCCCACCTGCTCCCCAACCTCATTAACACGCTCATCCCAGCCCTAACCCATCTCTTCAACCTATTGCTATCTTCTGGTACCTTTCCCTCTGCCTTCAAACATGCCACCATCACACCCATCTTCAAAAAGACAAACCTTGACCCAACTGCTATGCCCAGCTATCACCCAATATCATTGCTCCCGTTTGCTTCCAAACTCCTTGAGCAGCATGTCCATTCTCAACTTTCCTCCCATCTCTCATCTAACTTTCTCCTTGACAACCTCCAATCTGGCTTCCGACCCCCACCACTCCACTGAAACTGCCCTGACCAAAATTACTAATGACTGACTCACAGCCAAAGCTAACAGACAGTTCTCCATCCTCCTCCTCCTTGACCTGTCCTCTGCCTTTGACACAGTCGACCACTGCCTACTGCTACAGATTCTTTCTTCCCTTGGCATCAAAGACCTTGCCCTCTCCTGGATCGCCACTTACCTTTCCGACCGCACATTCAGCGTCTCCCACTCCCACACTACCTCCTCATCCCACCCTCTCTCTGTTGAAGTCCCTCAAGGCTCTGTCCTGGGGCCCCTACTTTTTTCCATCTATACCCTTGGCCTAGGACAACTCATAAAGTCCCATGGCTTCCAGTACCACCTGTATGCGGACGACACTCAGATCTACCTCTCTGGCCCAGATGTCACCTCTCTGCTGACCAGAATCACGGAGTGTCTATCAGCCATATCCTCCTTCTTCACCTTTCGCTTCCTAAAACTCAATGTAGACAAAACTGAACTCATCATCTTTCCTTCACCCCACGTATCTTCCCTACCCGGTCTATCTATTATGGTAAATGGCATCACGATCTCTCCCGCACCTGAAATCCGCTGCCTCGGAGTAACTCTCGACTCTGCCCTGTCCTTCAAACCACACATCCAAACTCTTGCCACCTCCTGTCGCCTCCAACTTAAAAACATTTCCAGAATCCGTCCCTTCCTCAGCCCTCAATCTACTAAAACTCTTGTGCATGCCCTCATCATCTCCCGCCTCAATTACTGCAACACCCTCCTCTGTGGCCTCCTCGTCAACTCTCTTGCACCACTCCAGTCTGTCCTCAACTCTGCTGCCCGACTAATCCACCTCTCCCCTCACTACTCCCCTGCTTCTCACCTCTGCAAATCCCTCCACTGGCTCCCAATTTCCCAACGAATCCAGTTCAAACTACTAACACTGACCTACAAAGCCGTCCACAACCTGTCCCCTCCCTATATCTCTGAACTAATCTCCCAATATCTTCCTTCATGTAATCTTCGATCCTCCCAAGACCTCCTACTCCTCCTCCACACTTATTCGTTCCTTACACAACCCCCTCCAAGATTTCTCCCGAATATCCCCCATCCTCTGGAATTCCATGCCTCAACATGTACGATTATCCACCACCCTTGGATCCTTCAGACGTAACCTGAAAACCCATCTCTTCAGCCTGCAATAACCATTCTGCCTTGCTGCCACCACCCGAGCTTCCGCCTCGCCGCCACCACCACCAGAGCTGCCGCACCCTCGACCTTCTGTTTCTTCCCCATTATCCCGTAGAATTTAAGTCCGCAAGGACAGGGTCCCTCTCCGCTCTGTACCAGTCTGTCTTTGTAAATTTGTTTACTGTAAATGATATCTAAAACTTTGTATGTAACCCCTTCTCATGTACAGCACCATGGAATTAATGGCGCTATAGAAATAAATAATAATAATATTGTATTGGCACTGGCTCTGCTTCGTCTTCTGATCCAATTCAACCCCTTTTGCCACCCGTACCAATTCCTCTATTGCACATGTTCTCAGGACGGATTTAGCTGCCTGGACCCTTTGTCTGAGCTGGGGTTTAAGCCCTGCCATGAAAGCTCCATGGAAAAGTTTCCTTCCTACATCTCCCATGTCTTCATAACCCAAATCTGCATGTTTCAGCTTCAAGTTCCCCCAGAAGTGTTCCACTGTATCCTTGGGGGCCCTGTACTACATCTAAGAGGGAAATTATGGATTCTCCCACCTTCTACTGACACATGCATGCAGACCTCTTAAGAAATGCATTCCTGACTCCACGGTCCTAGCATACCGTGCTCCCATCTCACACGCTTGAATGTGTGATTTTCCCAGTCTGGTTATTATCTCCAAAACTGATTCCATTCTTGCGTCCCCAATCTTTCCCCTTAAGATAGATTCTAAATCTGCCCAAGTACACGTGTAGGTATTATTTAATCTTATAATCCATCTGTAAAAGGCCATGGGCAAGTCAAATGGGTCTGGGGCATCTTTCACTAGCGTCATATGGTCCTTTGGGCTCCAAGGTTTGTAGTGGGAGACAGTAGTTATTTGTGCAGTCGGGCATCTGGGAGTGGAAGTTGCAGCCGCAGAACCAGTTGCATCCATAGTCTGGAAAGTGGGAGCGGGTTGGTCGTCATCTAGATTGATCAAACTATCTTCTGATTTTATCCTTGTGGTGTTGTACCCAGGGTCCTGTACTTGAGTCTGAGCATGTATGACTGGATACAACCCTGTACCCCCATGGGGTCTTGGCCTCCCGCAGGCGGAACATTGTTCATGCCAATCGGGGTTTTGCTGTCCACACACACACACACCCATCCCTCTGGTCCTTTGAGTACAGGAGCCATAAGATGGGGGTGATATGGTGGAGGCATCTTTTCTTTCTTAACATACATAATTACTTTCTGTGTTTCCTCCTTAACCCAACAAGGTAGCTAGAAGGAATACAGAGTGCAAATAGGGTCTTATCAGAGATAAAAGAAATATTCATGAAAGAGAATCAGATTCGCTCACCTATTATGGTTGTGTGAGACACAACCACTGCACTTAGCATTGGCGGCTGCTGCAAGCCCCGATGTGATGATCCTTTGCTAGGTGAAGAGAATGGTGCATCAGACTGCGTTGGTCGCCTGTCAGGATAATGTACCAGGGACTCCTTTGGTACATTATCCTGACAGGCAAGCAGCGCAGTCTGATGCCCCATTCTCTTCTTAACCCAACAACATTCCTTTTTCATTTCTTTCGCTACTTCTGCCCAAGCCCTTGCTTGTGGAACCAACTTATTGTCAGTTATCCATCCCATACTTGTTGCTAGAGCCGACTCCCAGAGGGAGGAATCTAGCGGCTCACTCTTCATCCCTAAACCTTTCAACAACTTACTTGAGTCCTTCACTGCAAACTTTCCTTTCTGTTTCTCAACTATCTCCTGTGCTGTGCAACCCTCCTGGCGCTCTGAACTTTCCATGTTATTAATATTATTATTATTCATTTTTATAGCGCCATTTATTCCATGGCGCTTTACATGTGAGAGGGGGCGAGTATAGACAAGTACAATAAATATGAGCAGTACAGAACATACATAAGTACAGAAGGAGAGAGGACCCTGCCCGCAAAGGCTCACAATCTATATTGTCTAATCTACATGTTACCCATTCCTGCCTGTGTTCTTCCTACTCTGTCTCTCTCTCTCTGTCTCTGGTTGATGCCTATTTTGCTCTGTACTCTCGGTATTACTGCATGCCCACTTCTCTTTAAAAATGGCGTCTATAGTGCCCGCTTGTCCTTACTACGTGTGACCTTAAACTGACTTTATACAGTTAAGGCAGGAGCTACGTTGTTATTTTGGGGATTATTGATTAAGTGCTTTGGCCATGTGACTACTCTTCCAGTGTCACAGCCTTAGCCCTTGTGGCCTGTCACTGAGAAATGGCACGTTCTCAAAATTGAG
The DNA here is from genome assembly GCA_033576555.1 of Oophaga sylvatica. NCBI lineage: Eukaryota > Metazoa > Chordata > Amphibia > Anura > Dendrobatidae > Oophaga > Oophaga sylvatica. The sequence continues at coordinate 215,177,393 of JARQOD010000003.1, read as the reverse complement.
TCTGGTGTACTCAGCAATTCTATATATCAACCAGAGAGCAAACCCAGTTAACCACAGGCAGGGTAAAATGACCCAAACTTGTTCAAGACTTCCTAGCACCATGTGGGAGCACAAAACAAGAATGGAGATAGACAGACTTACACCATAAAACAAAAGACACAGTTCCTTTCAGTCAATGCATGCACTTTTGCAAACCTTTCACCACAATCACTTCACTTGCAGCTTCCCCAAATATTTGCTGGACTGCTGCAAACCATAGGCTTCAATCAACAGCAGCACAATATTATGGTTTCAGCTTATCTCTTCTTTAAGCCCCCGTCACACACAGCGATCTCGCTAGAGAGATCGCTGCTGAGTCACTAGTTTTGTGATGCAATAGCGATCAACACAGCGATATCGCTGTGTGTGACATTCAGCGACGATCAGCCCCCTGCTGGGTATCGCTGATCGTCGCTGAATGTCCTGGACTTTTTTTTGATCGTTGGTCTCCTGCTGGCCAGCACGCATTGCTGTGTGTGGCAGGCAGGAGACCAGCGATCAGCTGGTAACCAAGGTACACATCGTGTTTCCAAGCACCACGCAGCGCCTGGAAACCCGATGTGTACCTTGGTTACCAGCTCCCTGCACCAGCGGGCTGGTATCCAACGTACACTGTGGGTAACTACTGTAGGCGACGTTACCCGCAGTGTCGCTTTCCTGATGACTGCTGAGCTGCCTGTTTGGCAGCTCAGCAGCAATCATGTAGCGACACACCAGCGATCCCGATCGTTGTCGGGATACCTGGTGTGTCGCTATGTGTGACGGGGCTCTTACAGGTGTAATCTATGTGTTTTCACTTTCCTAATGTTCCTTTATTATATCCTTGGTGCCAATTGATCAAAGGTCACTCTCTTATCTAAGTGGACTCCCTTATACATTCAGGATTCTGCAATCCTTATTACTTGCACACGGCCACTTAGTTCATTCAGTTGATTCAGGGAGTCTCATGTATCAATCACTCTCGTGCATACACAATTATTCAGTGCAAACTACAACATGTATAGTACAACATATAACAGGAATCACAAAAAATCAATCAATCCGATATGCTGTCTATGGTTCTTTGTCAACCAATATGAGCTGGCAATCTAGAACACGGCTATAGCGTACCCGGGGTCCTGTCTGCAGGCTGTGAGACAGATGGAGTCACAGAGAGTTTTGTAAGAAACAAATTTCTAACCTTCACTGGTTGTGTATTGTCTGTGTTTCCCTCAGTCCAGAGTACAATTGCCGGGTCTTGGATACTGGGTGTGTCCTCTGTTTAACCATACCCTCCACAAGGAAGCCAAATTTGTTAGGGTGGTCTCAAGAAGACCCTTTGGATATCGGATGATCCAATTATAGGTGGAGCTTCGATCGAGGCCGGATGGTGAGACGAAATGGACACAGGAGACAAGTCTCTGAGTTCCAAAATCATCTGAGCTTTAATCAATTCCGTCAGCTTATATCCACTGCTGATTGGGCGTATACATACATTAGGTCATTGTGTACTTCAGAACTTATTAGTAACATAGTAACATAGTAACATAGTTATTAAGGTTGAAGGAAGACTTTAAGTCCATCTAGTTCAACCCATATCCTATCCTAACCTGCCCTAACATGTTGATCCAGAGGAAGGCAAAAAAAAACCCAAGTGGCAAACAGTAAGCTTCACATTGGGGAAAAAAATTCCTTCCCGACTCCACATACGGCAATCAGACTAGCTCCCTGGATCAACGCAGTATCTAGGAAACTAGTGAATATAGCCTGTAATATTATACTTTTCAAGAAAGGCATCCAGTCCCTTCTTAAATTTTAGTAAGGAATCACTCATTACAACATTAGACGGCAGAGAGTTCCATAGTCTTACTGCTCTTACAGTAAAGAATCTGCGTCTGTGATTATGGCTAAACCTTCTTTCCTCCAGACGTAGAGGATGCCCCCTTGTCCCCGTCACAGGTCTAAGAGTAAAAAGATCATTAGAAAGGTCTTTGTACTGTCCCCTCATAGTAAATCATAGTAAATCATTTATTACAGTAAATACATCTTGTCACGCATGTGTCAGCTTGACCATTTGTTATCTATAGAGGAATTTACCTAGTTAACAGATGTTCTATTGGTGGACCTCAATTATAGTCATTAGTAGTCCTATCTTTATTATTCTATCGATTAGTTGCATACCTCATTGTCATTAGCTACAGTAATCAAGGCGGTGTCCTGTCATTAGGGTGATTATCTCATAGTCCTAAAGGGCATGCAAACTAACCTTTGGGACCATATGCTACCATGTTGTTTAATCAGCAAATAGTGTCATTTTAACAGAGAGAAAATGTATCTTAAAGGGATCTAAGAGCTTATAAGGCTCTAGAGTTACAAAGGCTCTTAGAGTGTAGAAGGGTCCCCTGGATTCCCTATAAACGTTTGGTACGTTTGATGAGGGGAAGGAGTTTGCAGAGCTCAGAGGCACGGCATTCTTGTAAGCACAGCAGTCATTTTTTTTCCTAACTTTATGTGTGCACATTGCGGCTAGCCAATCAGGGCGCAGGAAACACCCACAATGTCCTGACACTACGGCTTGAGTCACTGGCTGCTGAAATCACATGTCCCTCTCCATATAAATAGTGGACATCTTGTTTTAGTGCCATTTTCACACTGACTGTAACAGCACAGAGACTGCTCCTGACGCTGCCACTGTTAACAGTCAGATAGTGTAGCTAGATAGTGTCCAACGTGGCTGTAAGATTTACCTTCTGGAATTTTTCTTTGGGGGGGCCATTACTGAGCTCCACAGACAAAGCCAGCAGGGCACATGTTCTACAAGTGTGTTGAGTAGTGTTGAGCGATACTTTCCGATATTGGGAAATATCGGATTGGATTGGATCGGACCGATACTCTAAAAGTATCGGATATCGCCGATTCCGATACCGAAAACCAATGCAAGTCAATGGGACAAAAATATCGGAATTAAAATAAACCCTTTCTTTCCTTGTAGGTTAATTGTACATGAAGGAAAACAACTAAGAATAATGTAGAATGTATTGGGGGAGGTGGAGGAGACATTAAAGGAATAGAGGTTTAGCCCAATCAAATGGAATAGCAGGAATAAATGTTTCTTTTAAGACATTCGGAGTTACATAGAAATTGACTATGTAGTTAACCTTTTTTCTATTTTGGCACATATGTATGTTTCACTACTTCCATGCTTTTCACCTTCTTTTTTACTTCTCCCACACTTTCTCCTTCATGATCCTCAGCAGCAGCATCTTTTTCATCAACTTCTTCTTCACCTTATTTATCTTCTTCTTCAACTTCTTCCTATTATTCTTTTTTTTTACATTCTTCATATTCTTCTTATTCAACTATTATTTTTCTTCATATTCTACTTCTTCATCTTCTTCCTATTCATCTTCATCATATTCTTATTTGTGACAGGCATTCCTGTAGTTGTAATCTCTAAAAGTTTGAAGATTACACCTTCCGTTCTTGCTGTCACAAAAGATTTACAACAGTATTTGTCTGCGTTCAGTTTGGCCTGCAGCAGCAGGCATTTTCCAGGGGCACCACGAGGAGGAACGGGCTCACCTCCATACACTGCTTAGTCTTCTTCGGCTTATAACTTAGAGCATATCTTTTGCTCTGATTTTTTGTGTTATGCTTAATGTTCTTCTGCTTTTTGTTCTTCTGCTTTTTGTTCTTCTGCTTCTTGGTCTTCTGTCTCTTGTTCTGTATCTTGTTGGTTGTCTTCATGTTCTTTGTCCTCTTGGTCATCTTCTTCTGGGTAATCTTTTTGGTCTTCTTTAGGGTGGTGTTCTGGCTCGTCGTCTTCATGGTCGTCATCCTTGGGGTCGTCGTCTTCTTCGGGGTGGTCTTCAGGGTTGTCGTCTTCAGGGTCATCGTCTTCGGGGTTGTCGTCGTCTTCTTCGGGGTGGTCTTCAGGGTCGTCGTCTTCAGGGTCGTCGTCTGGGAGATCCAGAGTGATTACCAAAAACCATTTAAAAAATCTTCAACTTGGAAATGTAGCTGAAGGTACAAGAAGGCGGAGTAACTGCCGAGAACCAGCTGACTGTCCTGGAACCCGGATGGGTAGTAGAAGGAACAAGAGCCAATGGCACTACCGAGGACCAGCTCACGGTACTGGGACATGGTTACTAAGCAGGAGGTACCTGTGCTAGAAAGCACTACCAAGGACCAGCAGACGTTGCTGGAACTCGGATACCGAGATGGAGGCACCTAGGCCAAAGGCACTGCCGAGAACCAGCTGACGGTACTGGAACCCGGATGGGTAGCAGAAGGTACAAGAGCCAATGGAAGTAACGAGGACCAGCTGACTGTGCTGGAACCCGGAGGGGCAGCAGAAGGAACGGAGCCAATGGCACAACCAAGGTGCCGGTACTGGGACATGGTTACTAAGTAGGAGGTACCTGTGCTAGAAAGCACTACCAAGGACCAGCTGACGGTACTGGAACCCGGATGAGTAGCAGAAGGTACCCATGAAAAATAAAGTTGCAAGGCCGCGAGCAGGCCGCAGTTACCAAATCCCACAGTCCTACAGGGGGTGCTTGTCCTATTGGCACTACGGCAACAGCCTTTATTTCCATATCACGCAGCCCACATAGGAAGCACCTAAACTGCAGGCACCATAGAGTCGGCTAACCCGATCGCAACATGACAGGACAACTTATTGGAGGCAAAGTGATGTTGACACTGCCCGGAAACAGCTGGCGTGCTCTTAACTGGCTGGGCAGGAGGGAGTACCCGTGCCAAAGACACTGCGAGAACTAGCTGACGGTACTGGAACCCGGAGGGGCAGCAGAAGGAACAGAGCCAATGGCACTACCGAGGACCTGTTGACGGTACTGGACCACGGTTACTAAGCAGGAGGTACCTGTGCTAGAAAGCACTACCAAAGACCAGCAGACGTTGCTGGAACTCGGATACCGAGATGGAGGCACCTAGGCCAAAAGCACTGCCGAGAACCAGCTGACGGTACTGGAACCCGGATGGGTAGCAGAAGGTACCCATGAAAAATAAAGTTGCAAGGCCGTGAGCCGGCCGCAGTTACCGAATCCCACAGTCCTACAGGGGGTGCTTGTCCTATTGGCACTACGGAAACAGCCTTTATTTCCATATCACGCAGTCTACATAGGAAGCATCTAAACTGCAGGCACCATAGAGTCGGCTAACCCGACCGCAACACGACAGGACAACTTATTGGAGGCAAAGTGAACTTGACACTGCCCGGAAACAGCTGGGTGCTGTAACTGGGCTGGGCAGGAGGGAGTACCCGTGGCAAAGACACTTCCGAGCAGCAACTAGCAGTGTTGGAGCCCAGGGATGAGAGTAGAAACAGAGTGGAGGCAGAGGACAAATTGCAGCAAGTTGAAAATCTGGACTTGTGTGAGTGTGGACAGAGCAGGAAACATTGCCAGCTACACAGCTGGGGATCAGCTGACGTTACTGAACCCCAATAACACAGGAGCTAGTGTTGACTGTGCAGACGGCACTTCCGAGCAGCAACTGGCGGTGTTGGAGCCCAGGGATGAGAGTAGAAACAGAGTGGAGGCAGAGGACAAATTGGAGCAAGTTGAAAATCTGGACTTGTGTGAGTGTGGACAGAGCAGGAGACATTGCCAGCTACACAGCTGGGGATCAGCTGACATTACTGAACCTCAATAACACAGGAGCTAGTGTTGACTGTGCAGACGGCACTTCCGAGCAGCAACTGGCGGTGTTGGAGCCCAGGGATGAGAGTAGAAACAGAGGGGAGGCAGAGGACAAATTGGAGCAAGTTGAAAATCTGGACTTGTGTGAGTGTGGACAGAGCAGGAGACATTGCCAGCTACACAGCTGGGGATCAGCTGACATTACTGAACCCCAAGAACACAGGAGCTAGCGTTGACTGTGCAGACGGCACTTCCGAGCAGCAACTGGCGGTGTTGGAGCCCAGGGTCAGTCAGGGTGTAGGCTGAGTCATAATGTGAGCAACTTTCAAATCTGATGTAACTTGAAATTGGAGGTAGCAGGACTTATTGCTGGACACACATCAGGGGAACAGCTGGCATTACTGAACCCCACAAACACAGGAGCAAGTGTTTTTCTCTGTGCATACAGCACTTCTGAGAAGCAACTGGCGGTGTTGAAGCCCAGGGTCAAGGAGGGTGTAGGCTGAGGCCTAGTATGAGCTACTTTCAAATCTGGTGTAACTTGAAATTGGAGGTAGCAGGACTTATTGCCGGACACACAGCAGGGGAACAGCTGGCATTACTGAACCCCACAAACACAGGAGCAAGTGTTTTTCTCTGTGCATACAGCACTTCTGAGCAGCAACTGGCGGTGTTGAAGCCCAGGGTCAAGGAGGGTGTAGGTGAGGCCTAGTATGAAGCAACTTTCAAATCTGGTGTAACTTGAAATTATGGAGGATGCCAGGGACTTATTGCTGGACAACAGCAGGGGACAGTGGATTACGACCCCACAACACGGATCAAGTGTTTTATCTTTTGCTACAGCACTTTGAGCATGCACTGGCGGTTTTTTGAAGCCCAGGTCAAGGAGGGTGTAGTGTTATGAATGTTTTAGAAATGAATTCTGAGCAGAAACTCCCTCTGGTGGTTGCAAACAGTACTGAACCATTCAATGAGGATTTGCAATCAGGGATCACGGACTGGCTGGATATAAGGGAGGTTCCCCCATCATGGTTGCCGGTGATCAATTGTTCTTGTCTCAACGTTGTTTCCTGGTTCACTTGGAAGCTTGCTGAGTCTTGCCTCTTCTCTTGCTCTCAGATAAGATATTTTCTGTTTTTTGTTTTTGTGCTTGCCATTTGTATATTTCTCTGCATTTCTGTGAGGTTGGCCAGGTTCCCCTCCCCGGGGGGCTTGGTCTCCTCTCGGTTCCTCTGGAGCCACTGTTGTTTCTTCATTTGCCTTTTCCAGTTTTTTTTCTGTGGCTGCGGCTTAGTTTTGTTACACCAGAGAACTAATTTAGGTGGTAGAGGTCGTGTGATCTCAGGTGTTTGTGCAATTAGTAGCGTTGTTTTTTTTTTAGGGTTTTTTTGAATTGCAGTAAGTATCCTTCCTATCCTTTTCTGTCTAAGTCAGATTGGGCCCCAGCGTTTGCTCATACTATTTTCTGTCTGTGTCTGTATTTGCTCTTGTCTAACCGCCATTACATGTTTGGGGGCTTCCTATGTTCTTTGGGGATCTGCTCCGGGGCAGATAGCTTTCCTCTTTCTATCTTTAGGTGTAGTTAGCCTCTTAGGCTGTGACGAGGCGTCTAGGACCAACGTAGGAACGCTCCACGGCTGCCTTTAGTTGTGGTGGTTAGTCAGGGTACTGCAATCCAGTAGATTCCAACCTCTCTGGTGTATTGCCATTTTTGCCTGCTCTCCTCAGATACCAAAACATAACAGTATCACCGGCCAAACTGAAAATTATATGGTACTCATAGAAGGGAAAAATAGTGTGGAAAAAAAAAAAAGTTGTCAGAGTTGTCAGAGATTTTTTTTTTTTTCTCTGTTTGCTGCATTTTTTTCCCCTCTTTTTCTCTGGGTGCTGAGGAGAATTTTTTTTTCTCTCAATGGAGTTTGCACAGTTGTCTGGCCGTGTGGATCAGCTTGCCACTGAAGTTCGGAGTATTGCTTCCTATCTTGCAGGGTTGCCGGTTGTGGAAGGATCCCCATGCCAGATTTGTTTTTAGGGGATCAAGCTAAATTTCTGAATTTCAAAAATAACTGTAAGTTGTTTTTTGCCTTAAAACCTAAGTCCTCAGGGAACGCAGCACAGCAGGTTCAAATTGTCATCTCTCTCCTCAGGATTGGGCTTTTTCCCTGACACCTGGGGACCCTGTTTTGAGTAATGTTGATGCATTTTTTCTGGCTCTGGGGTTATTGTACGATGAACCTAATGTCACTGATCAAGCTGAAAAAACCTTGTTGGCATTAAATCAGGGGCTTGAGGACGCTGAGTTGTACTGTCAGAAATTCCGAAAGTGGGCAGTTCTGACCAAATGGAATGATGATGCTTTGGTAGCTCCTTTTCGGAAGGGTCTGTCAGAGAATGTAAAAGATGTTATGGTGGGTTTCCCTGCTCCCTCTGGTCTCAATGATTCTATGTCATTGGCGATTCAAATTGACAGACGTTTGCGTGAGCGTAGAGGTATGCATAGAATGGTGTTGCCTTGTGAACCAGTTTCTGAGCCCATGCAGTGTGATAGAGTGGCTTCTGGGGCACAGCGTCATGAGTTTCGAAAACGCAATGGGTTGTGTTTCTACTGTGGTGATGCCTCTCATGCTATTTCAGTCTGCCCTAAGCGGGGAAGACGTTTTGCACGCTCAGTTGTCTTGGGTAGTGTTCAGACTAAATTTCTGTTGACTGTTACCCTGATTTGCTCCCTGTCCACATTTTCTGCTCAGACTTTTGTTGATTCGGGAGCAGTTATTAACCTGATGGATTTTGATTTTGCTAAACGTTGTGGGTTTCCCTTGGTACCCCTGCGGAAGTCTATTCCCCTACTGGGGATTGATTCTACCCCTTTGGCTGAGAATAAACCCCAGTTCTCTACTCAGGTGATAATGAGGGTTGAACCTGATCATCAGGAAAGTTGCAAGTTTTTGGTGCTGTATAATCTGCATGACATTATTGAACTAAGTTTCCCTCGGTTGCAGTCTCATAATCCTGTTTTGGATTGGAAATCTGTGTCTGTAACCAGTTGGGGCTGCCAATGTGTTAATGCCAACACTCCTGTTTTTTCTGCCTCTCCCCAGGCTCAAGATGTGCCTGACTTTTTGACTGATTTTTCTGATGTGTTTAGCGAAAGTAAATCTGCATCCTTGCCCCCCATAGTAGCTATGACTGCGCTATTGAATTAGTGCCTGGTAGTAAATTACCTAAAGGTTGCCTTTTTAACTTGTCTGTACCTGAACATGACGCTATGCGGTCTTATATCAAGTAGTCATTGGAGAAGGGTCATATCAGACCATCCTCTTCACCCTTGGGTGCCGTTTTTTTCTTTGTGGCAAAAAGGATGGTTCATTAAGGCCGTGTATTGATTATCGTCTCTTGAACAATATCACTGTGAAATATCAATATCCGTTACCCTTGATTTCTGACCTGTTTTCCAGGGTGAAAAGTGCTACTTGGTTTACCAAGCTTGACCTCAGGGGGGACCTCACGGGGATGAATGGAAGATAGCGTTTAATACCCCAGAGGGGCATTTTGAGTACCTAGTGATGCCCTTTGGGCTCACTAATGCTCCTTCCATCTTCCAGTCCTTCATGAATGACATTTTCAGGGATTTTGTGGATAAATTTCTGATTGTTTATTTGGATGATATCTTGATTTTTTCCAATGACTGGGACTCTCATGTGAAACATGTTCGGACTGTGTTCCAGTTTTTGAGAGAGAATGCTCTGTATGTGAAGGGATCAAAGTTTCTTTTGGCGTACAGAGGATCTCATTTCTGGGATTCATTTTGTCTCTATCTGTTATTGAAATGGACCGGGTCAAGGTTCAGGCCATCTGTGATTGGGTCCAACCTACTTCATTAAAGGCTCTTCAGAGATTCTTGGGTTTTGCCAATTTTTATCGTAAATTTATTGGTAATTTCTCTGTTATTGTTAAACCATTGACTGATTTGACCAAAAAGGGCTCTGATGTGGTGAATTGGCCTCCTGAGGCAGTCTCTGCGTTTCAGGAGCTTAAGCGGAGATTCACTTCTGCTCCTGTTCTACGGCAGCCTGATATTTCTCTGCCATTTCATGTGGAGGTTGATGCCTCTGAAATTGGGGCAGGTGCCGGCCGTTTTGTTCCAAAGAGATCCTGAGACCTCTAAAAGTAACCCTTGTGCTTTTTTCTCTCGAAAATTTTCTCCAACTGAACGTAATTATGACGTGGGTAATCGGGAGTTATTGGCCATGAAGTGGGCTTTTGAAGAGTGGAGACATTGGCTGGAGGGAGCCAAACATCAGGTGGTGGTCCTCACGGACGATAAGAATCTGGTTTATCTGGAATCAGCCAAGCGACTTAATCCTAGACAGGCCAGGTGGGCCTTGTTTTTCACACGTTTTAATTTTGTGGTTTCCTTTCTTTCTGGCACTAAGAATATTTAGGCGGATGCCCTCTCGAGGAGTTTCCTTGCGGACTCTCCTGAGTTATCTGATCCTGCTGTTATTTTGAAGAGGGTGTAGTTCTTTCCGCCATCTCGCCCAATTTGAGACTGGCTCTGGAGGGGTGTCAGGAGGATAAACCCGAGCGCTGCCCTGTTGGGAAATTGTTTGTCCCAGACCAGTGGAAGAAGAGTGTGATGTCTGAGATTCATTGTTCCGCGTTGGCCGGTCATCCCGGAATTTTTGGTACCAGAGACTTGGTGAGTCGGTCCTTTTGGTGGCCTACTTTGTCTCGTGACGTCAGGGAGTTTGTGCAGTCCTGTGGGACTTGCTCTCACTCCAAGCCTTGGTCTCGCTCTAGTGGTTTGTTGATGCCATTGCCTGTGCCCAAGAGACCATGGACCCATATCTCTATGGATTTTATTTCCGAACTCCCTGTTTCTCAGAGAATGACCATTATCTGGGTGATTTGTGATAGGTTTTCCAAGTTGATACATCTTGTGCCATTACCTAAGTTGCCTTCCTCCTCCGAATTGGTGCGTTTGTTCCTTCAGCACGTGGTTCGGTTACACGGCATTCCTGAGAACATTGTGTCTGACAGAGGAGTCCAGTTTGTTTCCAGATTTTGGAGGACTTTTTGTTCTAAACTTGGTGTTCAATTGTCTTTCTCCTCTGCTTTTCATCCTCAGACCAATGGACAAACTGAGAGAACAAACCAGACATTGGAGACTTATCTGAGATGCTTTGTGTCTGCTGATCAAGATGACTGGGTCTCTTTTTTGCCTTTGGCTGAGTTTGCTCTTAATAATGTTATGGAAATTTAATTAGGATAAATCTATCCTGCAGTGTGTTAGGGTTCGAGTTCCCGCTGCTGCACAAGGGGAGTCTCGAACCAGCCCCGCTGCAGTCTCCCATTCATCTCCGGCCACAGTGGAGCCTGCTCTGCAGAGACGTCGGTCCAAGCGTCTTGCCCACTCCAGTACTGTGCAGTGACTTCTGCTGCTTTTCCTGGATCTGCTATTATAGTCAGTGCTGGAGCAGACGTCTTTGGGACAAAGTCCTGCGTTTTCCCTTCTGAGCATGCCCAGAGTGAGATCTCTCATTGGAGATCAGGGGTCACATGTTCAGGTACTGCAGCGCTTCCTATTGGTCCGCCAGGAAGGCCCTGCGATTACTGATATTCTGGAACAAGTTTCATTGGTCCTGGTTTCTGGCAGGTCCTGTAGCTGTTGCTATAAAAGGGTAGCATGGCTGGGCCGCCATGCGCTAATATCAACCATTGTATGCTATGCGCCAGTGTGGTCATGTGTGTGTGTGGTTAGGGACCCGGCTGAAATAAGCCACTAGAATACCGACTTAATCGGTGAGGAGTTTGGTGTGCTAGCTGGTCAGGGTCGGCGTCCTAGATGCCCTAGATTACCGGCATAACCGGTGAGGAGTTTTGATTGCCGTATTCAGGGTCTGGCGTTCAGACGCCATAGATTGCGGGTGACTCCCGCGAGGACATTAGCACATGATCACGCTTTATGTACACTTAGCACTTAGCTGTGTATCTGAGAGCCTGACAGGACACAGCACTTTTTCTCAGCGGCCCTGTGGAGTAACAGGGTTCGCTTTCAACGCTAGACAGCGCCCTAGCGTGTTTTCTTTGCGACTCAGTTGTGTTTAGTGAGTTCACACACATCGCCATATAGCGCTGCGGCTCTCCTTCTAGCGGCTCTGTGGAGTAACAGAGTTCGCACTTATTGCCACAGCGCGTTACGGCGTTTATGTTGGCGACTCTGCGGGATAACAGAGTTTGCTTCTTACGCCATTTTACTAGCATCAGGCTCCGCCTGCACGGTGGACCCCGGGCTGCGAACGCACCTCTCCACATCTTATATTTGGTGCGTTCCGCAGACCCTAACATAATATTAGCGCCAGGGTCTGGCTAGTAAAATGGCGGATGAACAGCGTTTACAGCTGTACATCCAGCAGCTGGAGGGTAGGTTGGCGGCTCTTGAGCGCACAACCTCAGCTGTGGATGTTACCGCAGTCGCTGTTCAGGCTGCTAGCGTATCTGCAGCCAGTTTGTCCTCTGCCACCTCTGTCCCTACATTGTCCCACCTCCCGCTTCCAGACAAGTTTGCTGGTGACAGCAAGCAATGTCGGGGATTCGTGAGTCAGTGCTCCATACACCTCGAGCTTCTGGCTGCACGTTTCCCCACGGATCGGGCACAAGTGGGCTTTGTGATAGCTCTTCTGTCGGGCAGAGCGTTGGAGTGGGCAACGCCGCTGTGGGAGCGCGACGACCGTGTGGTGCGGAGTGCTTCTCGTTTTCTGGAGGCTCTGAAAAAGGTTTTTCTAGGACCTCAGATCACCCACGATACGGCGCTCAAACTGCTGGCAAGTACCCAGGGTTTGCTGTCAAATTTCGGACTCTGGCCTCGGAATTAGAGTGGCCAGATAAAGTCCTCATTCCCGTGTTCTGGAGAGGACTGGCGGGTCATGTGAAAGACGCCTTTGCTACCAGAGAGATTCCTGCCACACTGGAGAAGCTTATCGCTATTTCCACCCGCGTCGACCTCCGTTTCCACGAGCGGAGGCTGGAACGTGCCCAGTGTAGGCAGAGGGTTCGGTTGGCTCCAACCTTCACCACCCCTCTGGAGTCGCCCGTTCAGGCGCCCGACCTTCAGGAGGTTGCTCCTGCAGGATCTAAATCTCGGGTCACTCGTCCATCCCCGATTTGTTATATTTGCCAGCAGCAGGGACATTTTGCCAACCGATGTCCACAGCGGCTGAATAAACGGTCGCGCCCAGTAACCGTAGGAACAGGGTCACTGGACGCCATGAGTTTTGCCCCTAAAGTGCTCCTCAAGGGGATATTTACCCACGGTTCTACCACCCTACCCGTCAAGCTGTGTGTGGATTCTGGGGCAGAGGGGAATTTTATGTCATCCTCCTTTGCTTCTCGCCACACCATGCCTTTGGTGTTGCTGGCTGAACCAGTATCGGTACGGGTGTTGAACGGAGCAATTCTGTCCTCACAAATCACCCATCAGTCTGTCCCACTCACCTTGTCTATGTCTCCTTCCCATCAGGAGAATATATCATTTTTTATCCTCCCTGAGGGTATAGATGAGGTTTTGTTGGGATTACCCTGGCTCCGCCACCACTCTCCCCATATTGAGTGGTCTTCAGGGAGAATTCTGGGTTGGGGTAATTTATGTAAAGGCAGATGCATTAGGGACAGCGTGCAGGTCAACACCACTGAGATACCCATAGACCTCTCTCCTCTTCCAAGGTCTATTGGTCTTATGCTGACGTTTTCTCGAAGAAGGCTGCGGAGACTCTTCCGCCTCATCGCCCCTATGACTGTCCTATCGACCTCTTGCCTGGAGCTGAGCCTCCTAGAGGAAGGGTTTATCCCCTCTCTCTTCCTGAGACAGAGGCCATGTCCCAATATATTCAGGAGAACTTGGCAAGGGGATTCATTAGGAAGTCGGTGTCACCAGCGGGAGCGGGGTTCTTCTTTGTGCAGAAGAAGAACGGAGAATTACGTCCGTGCATTGATTATAGGGGTCTCAACGCTATCACCGTGAAAAATAAATATCCTTTGCCGCTAATCTCTGAGCTCTTTGACAGGCTTCGGGGAGCAAGGGTATTTACTAAGTTAGACCTGCGGGGTGCGTATAACCTGATTCGCATCCGTGAGGGGGACGAATGGAAGACGGCATTTAACACCAGGGATGGGCATTATGAATATCTGGTAATGCCCTTTGGGCTCTGTAACGCCCCAGCTGTGTTCCAAGACTTTGTGAATGACATCTTCCGGGATATGTTGACCACCTCGGTGGTAGTCTATCTGGATGACATTCTCATCTTTTCTCCAGATATGGCCTCCCACCGGAGAGATGTCTGCAAGGTCTTCGACCTCTTGCGAGCAAATTCCCTATATGCGAAGTTGGAGAAGTGCATGTTTGAGCAGGAGTCTCTACCTTTCCTGGGCTATATCATCTCCACCCAGGGATTGGCTATGGATCCTACCAAACTACAGGCTGTGATGGATTGGCAAGAACCCCACTCCCTTAAGGCGGTGCAGCGCTTTATGGGGTTCATTAACTACTATCGCCAATTCATTCCCCACTTCTCTACTTTGGTAGCTCCCTTGGTAGCCCTTACCAAGAAGGGAGATAATCCCAAGTTGTGGTCAGAGGAGGTCACAAAGGCGTTCTCCTCCATCAAGTCGCATTTCGCCAGTGCTCCCATCTTACATCGCCCCGATGTCGATAAACCGTTTATCTTAGAGGTGGATGCCTCTTCTGTTGGTGCTGGAGCAGTCCTCTTTCAAAAGGATGCCCAGGGTCGGAAGCATCCCTGCTTCTTCTTTTCCAAGACCTTTACACAGCAGAGAGGAATTATTCCATCGGGGACAGGGAGTTACTGGCTATGAAGTTGGCCTTCTCTGAGTGGAGACATCTTCTGGAGGGGGCTCGCTTCCCCTTCCAAGTATTCACGGACCACAAGAACTTGGTGTATTTGCAGACAGCCCAGCAGCTAAATTCCCGTCAGGCCAGATGGTCCTTGTTTTTCTCCCGGTTCCATTTCACCCTCCATTTCCTCTCCGGTGAGAAGAACATTCGCGCAGACACTCTATCCCGCTCCGTGGTGTCCTCTAAGGAGGTGGAGGAGGAGCCTCGGCTTATTGTCCCCACAGAAAGCCTAAGAACGGTGGCTAAGGTTTCGCTTGAGTCTGTGCCTCCGGGCAAGACTTTTGTGCCCATCAATTTGCGACCGGAAGTACTCTCTTGGGCACATTCGTCCAGGGTGGGTGGACATTTTGGGACAAAAAGGACTTCTGAGTTGCTGGCGAGAACATACTGGTGGCCGCAGATGGCCCGTGACGTCAGGGAATACGTTCAGGCGTGCGTCTCCTGCGCCAAGAATAAGTCCCCTCGACAACGGCCAAGCTGGGTTACTTTTCCCTTTACCGTGGCAGACAGGCCTTGGGAGATGGTCGGGATGGATTTTGTGGTGGGCTTACCCAAGTCTCGGGCTGCACCATCATCTGGGTGATAACCGACCACTTCTCCAAAATGGTGCACTTAGTGCCATTACCACGGTTACCGTCTGCACGGGCCTTGGCAGCATTATTCATTAGGCATATTTTCCGCCTTCACGGGACATTTGGGACCGCACACAGGATGTCATTCAGGCCTCCAAAGAGAGGATGAGGTCTTCGGCCGATGCCCATCGGCGCCCCGCTCCTACATTTGCTCCGGGTGACCTAGTGTGGCTTTCTGCCCGAAACTTCAGGCTACGTGTAGAGTCCACCAAGTTGGCACCTCGCTTTTTGGGCCCCTTTAAAGTTCTTGAGCAGGTGAACCCGGTGGTTTACCACCTAGCCCTTCCGCCTCGCCTTGGTATCACTGACACCTTTCACGTGTCCCTCCTGAAATCCGTGGCCATTTCCCGGTTTTCCGAGTCATCTGCCGGGACGTCGGGTTCATCTACCGACGATCATGAGGTGAATGCCATTGTTGGGTACAAGGTGGTACGAGGCAAAAAATTTTATTTGGTGGATTGGAGGGGTTATGGGCCTGAGGATAGGTCCTGGGAGCCTGCCGAGCATGTTCACGCTCCGCAGCTCATCGCTGCCTTTGAGCGCAGCGAGGCCCAAAGAAGGGGGGGCCCTAGGAGGGGGGGTAATGTTAGGGTTCGAGTTCCCGCTGCTGCACAAGGGGAGTCTCGAACCAGCCCCGCTGCGGTCTCCCATTCATCTCCGGCCACAGTGGAGCCTGCTCTGCAGAGACGTCGGTCCAAGCGTCTTGCCCACTTCAGTACTGTGCAGTGACTTGCTGCTGCTTTTCCTGGATCTGCTATTATAGCCAGTGCTGGAGCAGACGTCTTTGGGACAAAGTCCTGCGTTTTCCCTTCTGAGCATGCCCAGAGTGAGATCTCTCATTGGAGATCAGGGGTCACATGCTCAGGTACTGCAGCGCCTCCTATTGGTCCGCCAGGAAGGCCCTGTGATTACTGATGTTCTGGAACAAGTTTCATTGGTCCTGGTTTCTGGCAGGTCCTGTAGCTGTTGCTATAAAAGGGTAGCATGGCTGGGCCGCCATGCGCTAATATCAACCATTGTATGCTATGCGCCAGTGTGGTCATGTGTGTGTGTGGTTAGGGACCCGGCTGAAATAAGCCACTAGAATACCGACTTAATCGGTGAGGAGTTTGGTGTGCTAGCTGGTCAGGGTCGGCGTCCTAGATGCCCTAGATTACCGGCATAACCGGTGAGGAGTTTTGATTGCCGTATTCAGGGTCTGGCGTTCAGACACCATAGATTGCGGGTGACTCCCACGAGGACATTAGCACATGATCACGCTTTATGTACACTTAGCACTTAACTGTGTACCTGAGAGCCTGACAGGACACAGCACTTTTACTCAGCGGCCCTGTGGAGTAACAGGGTTCGCTTTCAACGCTAGACAGCGCCCTAGCGTGTTTTCTTTGTGACTCAGTTGTGTTTAGTGAGTTCGCACACATCGCCATATAGCGCTGCGGCTCTCCTTCTAGCGGCTCTGTGGAGTACCAGAGTTCGCACTTATTGCCACAGCGCGTTACGGCGTTTATGTTGGCGACACTGCGGGATAACAGAGTTTGCTTCTTACGCCATTTTACTAGCAGCAGGCTCCGCCTGCACGGTGGACCCCGGGCTGCGAACGCACCTCTCCACATCTTATATTTGGTGCGTTCCGCAGACCTTAACACAGTGTTTGCTGCTTCTGTTCCCAATTTTCTATTAAATGTCTTTTTGAGCGCTCAGAACGAAATGAAAACTGTCCACACGGAAGTGTCAGTATAGCAGTTCGTCAAGACCCCACATTTATTATTCATTCAAGGTTTTATATGTTTACAAAAAGGGGCTGGTTAGTCAATTAACATACAATTAAAAGCTGCTAGATTATTGGCTGTTCTAGTGTAAGTATGATAATTATGATAATTATGATAAAAGGGCTGAAGTTGCAGATTAATTGTTTTTGTTCTTTGCCCTAGCTTTCTTGCATGACTAGTAAAGAAAACAATAGATATCTATTAAGACTTTCTGTACTTGTTCCTTATGAAGGCCAGGGTCGTCTTTAACGACTGATTATAGCTGGCATCAGCTTTTTGCATAGATATGTGTGAGCACAGGATTTTTAGCAAGTGAGATCTATCTAACTGTGAATGCATATATATGAATATACTTTGAATATATGGAATACATATATATTTCCATTACAATAATAGGGCAAGCTCTGCCACTTTGATGTCTCCATTTTTCTGCAATTTTGGGTTTCACCCTCGATTTTCTTCGGGACAGACGGAGGCTTGTGTCTGTCCGGGTGTTGACTCTGTTGTGGAGCATATGCAGCAGATTTGGGACCAGGTAGTGGAGAGGTTGTCCCTTTCTCAGGAGAAGGCCCAGCGGTTTGCCAACCGGCATAGGACTGATGGTCCTCGGTTTAAAGTGGGGGACTTGGTCTGGTTGTCCTCAAGAAATATCCCTATGAGAGTTGCATCTCCTAAGTTTAAGCCTAGGTTTATTGGACCTTATAAGATCATGGAGATTCTTAATCCTGTTTCCTTTCGTTTACTTCTTCCAGGGACATTTAAGATCCATAACGTGTTCCACAAATCCTTATTGAAGAGGTTTGTCGAGCCAGTGGTTCCTATGGCTGCGCCCCCTGACCCTGTTTTGGTTGAGGGCAATCTGGAGTATGTGGTTGAGAAAATATTGGATTCTCGTTTTTCTAGACGGAAACTCCAGTATTTGGTTAAGTGGAGAGGCTATGGTCAGGAGGACAATTCTTGGGTGTTTGCTTCAGACATCCATGCTAGGAGACTGATCCGTGCGTATCACAGAGCTCATCCTGACCGACCTGGTTGCACAAATGAGGGTTCGGTGACCCCTCCTCAAGGGGGGGTACTATTATGAATGTTTTAGAAATGAATTCTGAGCAGAAGCTCCCTTTGGTGGTTGCAAACAGTACTGAACCATTCAATGAGGATTGGCAATCAGGGATCACGGACTGGCTGGATATAAGGGAGGTTTCCCCCCATCATGGTTGCCGGTGATCAATTGTTCTTGTCTCAATGTTGTTTCCTGGTTCACTTGGAAGCTTGCTGAGTCTAGCCTCTTCTTTTGCTCTCAGATAAGATATTTTCTGTTTTTTGTTTTTGTGCTTGCCATTTGTATATTTCTCTGCATTTCTGTGATCTTGGCCAGGTTCCCCTCCCCGGGGGGCTTGGTCTCCACTCGTTTCCTCTGGAGCCATTGTTGTTTGTTCATTTGCCTTTTCCAGTTTTTTTTTTGTGTGGCTGCGGCTTAGTTTTGTTACACCAGAGAACTAATTTAGGTGGTAGAGGTCGTGTGATCTCAGGTGTTTTTGCAATTAGTAGCGTTGATTTTTTTTAGGGTTTTTTTGGATTGCAGTAAGTATCCTTCCTATCCTTTTCTGTCTAAGTCAGATTGGGCCCCAGCGTTTGCTCATACTATTTTCTGTCTGTGTCTGTATTTGCTCTTGTCTAACCGCCATTACATGTTTGGGAGCTTCCAATGTTCTTTTGGGATCTGCTCCGGGGCAGATAGCTTTCCTCTTTCTATCTTTAGGTGTAGTTAGCCTCTCAGGCTGTGACGAGGCATCTAGGACCAACGTAGGAACGGTCCACAGCTGCCTTTAGTTGTGGTGGTTAGTCAGGGTACTGCAATCCAGTAGATTCCAACTGTCTGGTGTATTGCCGTTTTTGCCTGCTCTCCTCAGCTACCAAAACATAACAGTATCACCGGCCAAACTGAAAATTATATGGTACTCACAGAAGGGAAAAATTGTGTGGAAAAAAAAAAAAGTTGTCAGAGTAGTCAGAGATATTTTTTTTTTCTCTGTTTGTTGCATTTTTTTCCCTCTTTTTCTCTGGGTGCTGAGGAGGATTTTTTTTTTTCTCAATGGAGTTTGCACAGTTGTCTGGCCGTGTGGATCAGCTTGCCACTGAAGTTCGGAGTATTGCTACCTATCTTGCAGGGTTGCCGGTTGTGGAACCTAGGATCCCCATGCCAGATTTGTTTTTAGGGGATCGAGCTAAATTTCTGAATTTCAAAAATAACTGTAAGTTGTTTTTTGCCTTAAAACCTAAGTCCTCAGGGAACGCAGCACAGTAGGTTCAAATTGTCATCTCTCTCCTGCGCAGCGATCCTCAGGATTGGGCTTTTTCCCTGACACCTGGGGACCCTGTTTTGAGTAATGTTGATGCATTTTTTCTGGCTCTGGGGTTATTGTACGATGAACCTAAAGTCACTGATCAAGCTGAAAAAAACCTTGTTGGCATTAAATCAGGGGCTTGAGGACGCTGAGTTTTACTGTCAGAAATTCCGAAAGTGGGCAGTTCTGATCAAATGGAATGATGATGCTTTGGCAGCTCCTTTTCGGAAGGGTCTGTCAGAGAATGTAAAAGATGTTATGGTGGGTTTCCCTGCTCCCTCTGGTCTCAATGATTCTATGTCATTGGCGATTCAAATTGACAGACGTTTGCGTGAGCGTAGAGGTATGCATAGAATGGTGTTGCCTTGTGAACCAGCTTCTGAGCTCATGCAGTGTGATAGAGTGGCTTCTGGGGCACAGCGTCATGAGTTTCGAAAACGCAATGGGTTATGTTTCTACTGTGGTGATGCCTCTCATGCTCTTTCAGTCTGCCCTAAGCGGGGAAGACGTTGTGCACGCTCAGTTGTCTTGGGTAGTGTGAAGACTAAATTTCTGTTGACTGTTACCCTGATTTGCTCCCTGTCCACATTTTCTGCTCAGGCTTTTGTTGATTCGGGAGCAGCTATTAACCTGATGGATTTTGATTTTGCTAAACGTTGTGGGTTTCCCTTGGTACCCCTGCGGAAGTCTATTCCCCTACTGGGGATTGATTCTACCCCTTTGGCTGAGAATAAACCCCAGTTCTCTACTCAGGTGATAATGAGGGTTGAACCTGATCATCAGGAGAGTTGCAAGTTTTTGGTGCTGTATAATTTGCATGACATTATTGTACTAAGTTTCCCTTGGTTGCAGTCTCATAATCCTGTTTTGGATTGGAAATCTGTGTCTGTAACCAGTTGGGGCTGCCAATGTGTTAACTCCTGTTTTTTCTGCCTCTCCCAGGCTCAAGATGTGCCTGACTTTTTGACTGATTTTTCTGATGTGTTTAGCAAAAGTAAATCTGCATCCTTGCCCCCCCATAGTAGCTATGACTGCGCTATTGAATTAGTGCCTGGTAGTAAATTACCTAAAGGTCGCCTTTTTAACTTGTCTGTACCTGAACATGACGCTATGCGGTATTATATCAAGGAGTCATTGGAGAAGGGTCATATCAGGCCATCCTCTTCACCCTTGGGTGCCGGTTTTTCTTTGTGGCCAAAAAGGATGGTTCATTAAGGCCGTGTATTGATTATCGTCTCTTGAACAATATCACTGTGAAATATCAATATCCGTTACCCTTGATTTCTGACCTGTTTTCCAGGGTGAAAAGTGCTACTTGGTTTACCAAGCTTGACCTCAGGGGGGCGTATAACCTTATTCGCATTAAGCACGGGGATGAATGGAAGACGGCGTTTAATACCCCAGAGGGGAATTTTGAGTACCTAGTGATGCCCTTTGGGCTCACTAATGCTCCTTCCATCTTCCAGTCCTTCATGAATGACATTTTCAGGGATTTTGTGGATATATTTCTGATTGTTTATTTGGATGATATCTTGATTTTTTCCAATGACTGGGACTCTCATGTGAAACATGTTCGGACTGTGTTCCAGATTTTGAGAGAGAATGCTCTGTATGTGAAGGGATCAAAGTTTCTTTTGGCGTACAGAGGATCTCATTTCTGGGATTCATTTTGTCTCCATCTGTTATTGAAATGGACCGGGTCAAGGTTCAGGCCATCTGTGATTGGGTCCAACCTACTTCATTAAAGGCTCTTCAGAGATTCTTGGGTTTTGCCAATTTTTATCGTAAATTTATTGGTGATTTCTCTGTTATTGTTAAACCATTGACTGATTTGACCAAAAAGGGTTCTGATGTGGTGAATTGGCCTCCTGAGGCAGTCTCTGCGTTTCAGGAGCTTAAGTGGAGTTTCACTTCTGCTCCTGTTCTACGGCAGCCTGATATTTCTCTGCCATTTCAGGTGGAGGTTGATGCCTCTGAAATTGGGGCAGGTGCCGTTTTGTCCCAAAGAGATCCTGAGACCTCTAAAAGTAACCCTTGTGCTTTTTTCTCTCGAAAATTTTCTCCAACTGAACGTAATTATGACGTGGGTAATCGGGAGTTATTGGCCATGAAGTGGGCTTTTGAAGAGTGGAGACATTGGCTGGAGGGAGCCAAACATCAGGTGGTGGTCCTCACGGACCATAAGAATCTGGTTTATCTGGAATCAGCCAAGCGACTTAATCCTAGACAGGCCAGGTGGGCCTTGTTTTTCACACGTTTTAATTTTGTGGTTTCCTTTCTTTCTGGCACTAAGAATATTTAGGCGTATGCCCTCTCGAGGAGTTTCCTTGCGGACTCTCCTGAGTTATCTGATCCTGCTGTTATTTTGAAAGAGGGTGTAGTTCTTTCCGCCATCTCGCCCAATTTGAGACTGGCTCTGGAGGGGTGTCAGGAGGATAAACCCGAGCGCTGCCCTGTTGGGAAATTGTTTGTCCCAGACCAGTGGAAGAAGAGTGTGATGTCTGAGATTCATTGTTCCGCGTTGGCCGGTCATCCCGGAATTTTTGGTACCAGAGACTTGGTGAGTCGGTCCTTTTGGTGGCCTACTTTGTCTCGTGACGTCAGGGAGTTTGTGCAGTCCTGTGGGACTTGCTCTCGCTCCAAGCCTTGCTCTCGCTCTAGTGGTTTGTTGATGCCATTGCCTGCGCCCAAGAGACCATGGACCCATATCTCTATGGATTTTATTTCCGACCTCCCTGTTTCTCAGAGGATGACCGTTATCTGGGTGATTTGTGATAGGTTTTCCAAGATGATACATCTTGTGCCATTACCTAAGTTGCCTTCCTCCTCCGAATTGGTGCCTTTGTTCCTTCAGCACGTGGTTCGGTTACACGGCATTCCTGAGAACATTGTGTCTGACAGAGGAGTCCAGTTTGTTTCCAGATTTTGGAGGACTTTTTGTTCTAAACTTGGTGTTCAATTGTCTTTCTCCTCTGCTTTTCATCCTCAGACCAATGGACAAACTGAGAGAACAAACCAGACATTGGAGACTTATCTGAGATGCTTTGTGTCTGCTGATCAAGATGACTGGTGTCAAGCAGCTGTAATGCAGGGTAGTGTGTGCTCCACCTGTAGGTTACAGAGGGGAGAAGGGATTACACACTACCAGAGTAGGCCTGCACTGCAGCAGCCAAACCACCACCAGGTGGCAGCAAAAACGTCCAAAACTGAGTCAGGAAGAATCACAGGTCTCAGCAAGTCCTCTACAGAGCAGAAACACAGGCGCCACCAAGTGGCGTGAGCGTGGTCAGGCAAGCCAAGTCAAAACCGTACGGAGGCAGCAGGACAAAAGGAATAAGCAATATGCGTGGTCAGGAGAAAGCCAGGAGGTCAGCAACGGTCAGAAGCAGATAAGACAAAGACAGAAAGCAGAAACGAGTCTGAATACAAGCCGAGTCAAAAACCAGAGAATCAAACAGACAAGCAGGGAAATGCAGGGAACAGGGCAGACAGAGGGAAACAACAGACACGGGACAAGTCAGGGATAACAGCAGGACAAATCAAGGGTTACCAGTCAGGTTCACAAGCCAAAGGTAGCAGTATAGCTCACACTGCTAGCAGGATGTGTGAGAGCTAAATAGCCAAACTGAACCCAGAATGAGGCAGAGCAAAGTTAACCCTTGACATGATCCGCCCGGACCAAGGGCAGACAGACTAAACCCAGGAATGGATCATGACAGTACCCTCTTCTCAAGGGGGGGCCACCGGACCCCCAGACTTCCCAGGATAACGTGCGTGAAATGCCCGAACCAATCGATCAGCATGTACCGATTGCGCCGGGACCCAAGATCGATCCTCAGGACCATAACCCTTCCAATGGACCAAATACTGAAGTGAACTACGGACCCTACGCGAATCCACAATCCGTTCCACTTCAAACTCAGTCTGACCATCCACAGAGACAGGAGGCGGAGGGGATGGAGGCCCTGTGGAAGATTGTACAAATGACTTAAGAAGGGATTTATGAAACACATTGGGGATCCGGAGTGACGGAGGAAGGCGTAACCGAAAGGCAACAGGATTGACCACCTCCATGATCTCGTAAGGACCAATAAATCTGGGACCTAGCTTAGCAGAGGGAACCTTTAGACGAATATTCTTGGTGGACAACCATACTTTATCTCCCACCAGGAACATAGGTCCTACAGACCGTCGCTTATCCGCAAAAAATTTATGTTTGCCCTGAGCCTCCCCAATGTTCTTTTGGACCTCCCTCCACACCTCCCCCAATTTTTGTACTGCCGTATCAGCCCCTGGACATCCTGAATCCAGCCTAGAAAATTCGCCAAAATGGGGGTGAAAACCATAGTTACAAAAGAATGGAGAGGTGCCAGTGGACTGCTTAATCCGATTATTGAATGCAAATTCAGCCACGGGCAATGAAGAACACCAATCATCCTGCTGAGACGTAGCAAGACACCTCAAAATTTGTTCGAGTGACTGATTGGTCCTCTCCGTCTGCCCATTGGTCTCAGGATGGTAAGCAGAGGAGAAGGTTAAGCAAATACCCAGTCTTTTACAAAATGCCCTCCAAAATTTGGACACAAATTGTACCCCTCTATCAGAAACCACACTCAAAGGCACGCCATGCAGTCGTACAACGTGCTCAACAAACAACCTAGATAGTGTCTCAGCATTAGGCAATCCTGCCAGAGGTACAAAATGCGCCTGTTTACTGAATCTGTCAACCACTACCCAGATTACAGTTTTGCCATTAGAAGGAGGGAGATCAGTGATGAAGTCCATGGACAAATGAGTCCAAGGTCTATCTGGAAATGGCAATGGCACCAATTCCCCGGCCGGCCGGTTATGTGAGCTCTTAGCACGGGCACAGGTATCACAAGCAGACACAAACATAGTGATATCAGAGTTCATGGAGGACCACCAAAATAGCCTAGCAATGGCTTTCCGAGTGGCTGAGATCCCCGGGTGTCCACTGAGAGCAGAATCATGGAATTCCCGGAGAACCCTCAACCTGTATTGAACGGGAACAAAGAGTTTATTATCAGGCAAAGAGGAAGGAGCAAGAGACTGAGCCTTCTGAATTTCTGTTCCAATTCAGAGGATACCCCGCAACAACCACCCCGTGCTGAAGAATGGAGGAAGGAGGTTCAGGGGGTGATATTGAATCAAAACTGCGAGATAAGGCATCAGCCTTGACATTCTTGGAACCAGGCCGAAAAGTGATTGAAAAATGAAAACGAGAAAAAAAAAGCGACCACCTAGCCTGTCTAGGAGTCAACCGTTTAGCAGATTCAAGATAAGACAAGTTTTTGTGATCCGTGATAACCGTGATCCGATGAACCGCCCCCTCCAAAAAATGCCTCCATTCTTCAAAAGCCAATTTTATGGCCAATAACTCCCGGTTACCCACATCATAGTTCCTCTCTGCAGAAGAGAACTTCCGGAGAAAAAGGCACATGGTCTTAAATTAGTCAAGGTAACGGGTCCCTGTGACAACACACCCCCACTCCCACCTCAGATGCGTCCACCTCTACAATGAACGGTTCAGATGGATCGGGCTGAACCAATACAGGAGCAGAAATAAAACATTTCTTTAGTGTAACAAATGCTTCAACTGCTAAGGTTGACCAAACTTTGAGATCAGCCCCCTTGCGAGTGAGATCGGTGAGTGGTTTGACCACCTGAGAAAACCCCTTGATGAATTTTCGATAATAATTGGCGAAACCCAGAAAACGCTGCAACCCCTTGAGGTCTCTGGGTTGCACCCAATCAACAATGGCCTGTACCTTTCCGGGATCCATCCGAAACCCATTGGCCGAAAGGATGATCCCCAGAAAGGAAAGCTCCTGGACACAAAAGAAACATTTCTCGGGTTTAGCAAACAGAGAATTACCCCGTAACCTGTGAAGAACAGCACGTAGATGACCAATGTGAGATTCCTTGTCAGGAGAGAAAACAAGGATATCATCCAAGTATACAACCATAAAGCGCCCGATAAAATCAGAGAAAACATCATTCATGAAGTTCTGAAATACTGCGGGCGCATTCGTGAGACCAAAGGGCATGACCAAATTTTCAAACAGACCTTCAGAGGTGAGAAATGCCGTTTTCCACTCATCCCCTTCCTGAATACGGATAAGGTTATATGCTCCCCTGAGATCAAGTTTGGAAAACCACTTAGACCCAGACACTTGGTTATAAAGATCAGGAATGAGTGGGAGAGGGTAGGTATTTCTCACCGTAATTTTATTGAGTTCTCGGAAATCGAGGCATGGGCGTAAACCACCATCTTTTTTCTTAACAAAAAAGAATCCCGCGGCCACAGGTGAGACAGAGGGACGGATGTGACCTTTGCGTAGGCTATCAGAGATATAGTTTTTCATAGCAGTACGTTCCGGGCCAGAAATATTGTACAAACGGGCTTTGGGCAATTTAGAACCAGGAATAAGATTAATTGCACAATCATAAGGACGGTGGGGTGGCAAAACCTCAGCCTCTTTTTCGGAGAACACGTCCCCAAAGTCCTTCAGGTACTCTGGAATACCCTCCGGACTAATGGCAGACACAAAAACAGCAGAAAGACAAACATTGGAACAATTAGGACCCCATTTAACAACATCACGAGATCCCCAGTCAATAACAGGATTATGCCTCTGCAACCAGGGGAACCCCAACACCAGTCCTGCAGGAAGATTATTCATAACATAACACGAAATTCGTTCCTGATGTAAGGAACCCACCTTGAGGAGGAACTCCTCAGAGACAAACTTAATGACATTTTGAGCCAACGGTGTCTTATCAATTGCAACGATATAGATGGGAGTCTCTAGCCTGACTGTCCCTAACTTTAACTTGGACACCATACTAGAGTTAATGAAATTCATGGAAGATCCACAGTCCACAAATGCTGAAGTGGAAGCACTACCACCTCCATAACACAGTTCCACCTCTAACAAAATTTTCTGAAAAGATGAAAATGGTACCTGAGAGTCTGGATGACCTCCTAGATCATCACCCAGACTCGGCAGCTCCTTATTTGATGGACAAGAGGGGCAGTCCGTCTTCCAGTGTCCCGGATCTCCACAATAAAAACATAATTTCTCATCTCGTCGCCGTCTCCTCTCTTTCTCCTTGAAATTAATGGTACCAACTTCCATAGTCTCCTTGAATGACACCACCTCAGACTTGGCAGGCAATACGTGAATCTCATGCTGGATAATTCCTCTCTCCCGTAACCTCCGGTCCATACGAATGGCCTGGGTCATGGCCTCTTCCAGGGAACTGGGCGGCATATGAAGGGCCAGCGCGTCCTTGAGATGATCCGATAATCCTCTCTCAAACAGGCGTCTTAGAGCAGAGTCATTCCAGGACACCTCAACAGACCACCTCCTGAACTCAGAACAATACTGTTCAGCAGTGAGTTCATTCTGAGAGAGACCCATGATCATGTCCTCTGCTACCCTGACCCGGTCTGGTTCATCATAAATCAATCCCAAAGCCTCAAAGAATCTGTCCACAGACACACGTTCAGGGGCAGAAGCAGGTAGAGAGAAAGCCCACGACTGAGGTCCCTCCCGCAATAAGGAAATGATTATCCCCACCCGCTGACTCTCATCACCAGAAGATAGGGGTCTAAGTGAAAACCATAGTTTGCAACTCTCCCTAAAGGTACTGAATTTCTCCCTCTCCCTGGAGAAGGTATCTGGGAGCTTTACTGTAGGTTCAGGAGAGTGCAAAGAAACATCGACAGTGTTAGAATGCTTACAGTCAGTCTGCAACGATATTACTGTGTTAGAAAGCTCCCTCTGTTGCACAAATAGGTCTTGCATAATTAATGCCAAACTATTCATGTGATCTGCCAAGGTATGGAGCGGATCCATAGCAAACAGAGCAGAGAAAAAAAAAATGCAGAAATCCCTTTATATGTATATGTAGGGGTGAGCTATAATGTCAAGCAGCTGTAATGCAGGGTAGTGTGTGCTCCACCTGTAGGTTACAGAGGGGAGAAGGGATTACACACTACCAGAGTAGGCCTGCACTGCAGCAGCCAAAACCACCACCAGGTGGCAGCAAAAACGTCCAAAACTGAGTCAGGAAGAATCACAGGTCTCAGCAAGTCCTCTACAGAGCAGAAACACAGGCGCCACCAAGTGGCGTGAGCGTGGTCAGGCAAGCCAAGTCAAAACCGTACGGAGGCAGCAGGACAAAAGGAATAAGCAATATGCGTGGTCAGGAGAAAGCCAGGAGGTCAGCAACGGTCAGAAGCAGATAAGACAAAGACAGAAAGCAGAAACGAGTCCGAATACAAGCCGAGTCAAAAACCAGAGAATCAAACAGACAAGCAGGGAAATGCAGGGAACAGGGCAGACAGAGGGAAACAACAGACACGGGACAAGTCAGGGATAACAGCAGGACAAATCAAGGGTTACCAGTCAGGTTCACAAGCCGAAGGTAGCAGTATAGCTCACACTGCTAGCAGGATGTGTGAGAGCTAAATAGCCAACCTGAACCCAGAATGAGGCAGAGCAAAGTTAACCCTTGACATGATCCGCCCGGACCAAGGGCAGACAGACTAAACCCAGGAATGGATCATGACACTGGGTCTCTTTTTTGCCTTTGGCTGAGTTTGCTCTTAATAATGTTATGGAAATTTAATTAGGATAAATCTATCCTGCAATGTTTGCTGCTTCTGTTCCCA